>HG996486.1:8750000-10000000 GCA_905340225.1 Abrostola tripartita
CAGTCAGCTGGTTACATTGCGCGTCTGCGAAATATTTATGAATGGACATAACGGCACGTCGCTATTGATACCTCATTAGCATGGGGTCATAAATTACTCGAATCTTATATTCGGAGGCTTGTCGGGGTCTTCAACGTTTTATTAAACGGGAATCTTTAAACAACGTGTCTAACGTACCGACTAACCGACACGTACACTCCACTATAAACTGTTCTATTACCTCAGCGCTTTTAATAAAAGCTTAAGTGTCTGTAAGTCCGGCTTGTTAAACATTGTAGATTGCTAAAAGGCCTAAGTTATTGCAATTGAATAATATATATACAGAAATAATGCGTTTACAATATTTCAATTATTCCAACTAACACATAAAAAACAAATTGCACAATTCGTAACCATAAACAAAACAGAATCAGAAATCACATCGCAGCGGATGTACGAAATGCACAATGTAAGTGCACATTCCAACGCGAGCGGAAACGACAATAGTTACCCCACTTCCAAGTCTAGGGTTTATGGCTATAGCGGGATGCGCCAATATGTTTAACTGCTTATTCTCCATACAATTGGAAGTTTTAATGACAATAACGCGCTGTGTATGTAGATATTGTTGTGTTCAGTATTAACGTGGCTGCGCGGTGATGTCACCGCTGGGGTAACGGACTGGCTCGCGACACCACCGACTGTCACATCCAACGTGCGGCCAACATTTCGATTCTTGGCATAATTTTTCGGCATTTTCACTCTAGAGTATACTCGTAATTGTTGAATTCGGTATTTGTGGCAACAGTGCAGCTCTTACAATTTGGGACAACCTGCTATAAATGCTTATTTAATCGCGCTGGAATTTCGATTGTATTCGGTAATGGCAGGTTTTAAATTAAATAATAAATATAGGTAGATATGTATCATTTAATTAAGTAAAACAATTATACATTTAACTTCATAAGGTCGTGATTTATAGCATAGAATTAGATTAAGTTTTTAACATCTACGGAATAAAGTGTTTCATTCTGTATTTTTACCTACTTCGTAGATTAAGAAAGAACATATAACAATGTGTAAATAACAAGTAAAAGTATGAAGAAATTAGTCACTTTTCTGACTATCATCTCCTGGGAACCTGTTCTAGCCTGATATTCTCATAAAGGGAAGCTTTTTGTAAAGCATTAGTGTAATTAAAAGGTTTTTGGAAACAGTAGATAGTTATATTAAGGAATGGTCTACATGTAACGATTTAAACTATTTTTGGTTATTGTTTTTGCCATGTGAAATGCCTGGCATACCCACTGCGTTTCTAACTGGCCTGCTCAATACGGTATCGAAGAAAAAACGCGGAGTGCGCTAAGTGAACGTACAGAGTAAGTTATTCAGATATTTTTCTGTTTAAGTATCATGTCTTTAATTTACATTAGGTATATTACGGCGAATATTCTCACTTCCCTTTGATGTCGTAAAAAGTTAACTATATGAAGAATTCTATAGCATTTTTTTGCATCAGATAGTGACGTATTTTTAGGAAACTGTGCATTACGGGCTTCTCATAAGGGGATATTTAAACTGCCCCCTTACCATGAATTCTTCAAGCAGTACAGTTTACCATGTGGAAGCGAGACGCCACTATGTGCAGTGTAATGCGGTGTCTCGCTTCCACAACGTAAATTGTCCTGTTTTAAGGGTTTATGGTAAAGGGGGCTGTTCCGTATACGGCTGATTGTAGCAGCTATGCCACGTCACGTTATCCAGTAAACATCTGCAACACTTACATATACAAACGTTTTAATCAATACGCGAAATAATATTACTCTTAATACTCCTCTGTCAGTGACACAGTGACCGGTTCGATAATAACGCGATTAAAAAGACAATTAGGAACCACCTCAGCAAACTAAAACGCAAAAAATAAGCTTTGAATGCTTTTTAACCGACCTCAAAAAGAAGGAGGTTCTATAATCGTCTGTAAGTATTATTTAAATGTTGGAAACAAAAGAGTAATGTAACCTTCACAATATTATTTCATACGTCTAGAACGGTACATTTATACCATCTCTATGATACGATTCCACTGAGTTACAGGCTTACAGCAAAACTTCAACATCTTTTAAAGTAAAGGGAATGTTTCATTTTTGTATGGGACTCCGGCCATAACATGTACCTTTTAGCGAAGTTGGGAAACTAACCGCTGAAATGTTTTTTGTAATACCTATAAAAATGTTTGCCGTTTGTCATGAGTTATAATGGTTGAACAGATACCGAGAACACATACCTTTTATATTAATCGTCTAAGTGATATTGAGTTTCAATGATTTTAGAATTAAAGCAGGCTATGCAAAATATGAGACGCCATGTTGAATAATATGGCAATAATTGAAAAACAATTGCTTTTTACTGCACTTATTGCACAACAAATCAGGCCTAAATTCACGAAAGAATGTTTTTCATCAATTCGTATTTTTTCTTCTTTTTCGATAATTGTACAAGAGATGGCCGAAATAGAAACATCTCCTTTACTAATTATTTTGTTAGAAGTATCCGAGCAGAGGCGATACGCTAATTTGAAGTAAAAAAAAACATTTAAGCAGGTATTTTGACATCTGAACCCTTAATGTGAGTCAGGGCGCCCCATGTACCTCATGATTGTGCTTGCAGTAAAACTACCGCAGTAAGTAGAATTACTAGGTGTTTGTTAATGCAAGCTAATAACTTGTAATTAATTATAGCGGTCGTTAACCCGCCTCATTATTGCTTTAACATGGATTCAAGGGACAACAGGCTAAGGTTAGACCCACTTGGAACTCTGCTCACTGCGGTAGTTACTTACGTGTTGTTTACAAAAGCATTGTGCGTATCGATAACTATTTTCTTGCATTTTCACGAACCTCGAAGAAGTCGAAACCTGTAGTAGAAAGTCAAAGCCACAACAACTTTAGCAACAATAAAAATAGACCACCTGATGCCTTTTACTAACACCCGACACCCACAGGAGCCCAAGAGAAGTTTTCTCGGCCAAGGACAACGAGGTCAGAGCTCTACTATATAAAATACCTTACTTTATAAACTAAACAATTTGTATCCGTGTGCATTCAACGCGAAACAGTGACTTTTAGCCTATAGAAGTTAATAGATGCAATAATTTCATTTAAATTATCCTCTGGCTCGCAATCGACCCACTCAAAGCTAAAGGATTTCTCACGAATCTAACGCTATTGCGTAGGACAAGTGGCCGGGACCACGAACCTCGAACTCTTGCGTAGTACAACATTATACTTTGTCCTCCAGAACATGATAACATTAATAATTGATTTGATTACTTTAACCGTTAAAATAGGTGTACCAATAGTAAACAATATAGATTCAGAAACCACAAACATCAGCTATGCAACTCAAGGGGTTGAAAGTGAATAAGCCGATATACCAAACTGCATCGTGCATACTAATCACAAATTAGAAACTAATAAGAATACGCTGCCTTTTAACAAAATAAATATTCAACATCGTATAATAAACCAAAGCGTATTTAATAACTATTCAAGTTATTGTAAGCCTTTCTCAGTAAATATTTGAGTTACAATTGATGGACATTCGAGGTTCTTGTCAGTCGAGTGGCAAACTGGACTGATTCACAGGCGGGTGTCGGGTCACAAGCTGAATCTCTGTACATTATCAACCTAGGTATTTTGTGACAACACTAACCTATTAAAAAAATTGTGGTTTCATGATCATCAACAGCGTATCTCAGTCTACTATTGCACATAGGCCTTTTCTGTGGCTGTAGTGGTTTGTTTGAAAGAATTTTTAAATCCAGTAGGTAGGCGCCACTTACTTAGAGCCACAGACTACTCACTGTGCTTAGAGCATAAAGTACTTGTGATGATTTGAAATATCTTTAGACAGTTAAATACCTATAATAAAAACATTTAGGCGAGTTAGTTGAGCGCAAACTAAGAGCAAACATTACAAAATTTTTGACCCATGTCTTAGATGATTGTGTCAATCTATGTACAATCGACATCACATAGATGAGTTATTATTTTGCGAAAATCATAATATTCATAGTAAAAGTCTAAACGGTACCACTACCTACTGATTTCAATTAACCCTAAAATAACAACCGTCCTAATTAAGTACTAATCGTCAGTTTTTGCTGCAATCCGTAAATGCGGAGAGTAAGGGAACATACGAAATTAGAATTGCTAATGAGAAACCAGGTTTAAATAGTTAAGATTTATATACTTGCAGTGGAAGTAGATTGTCTACAGTCATTCCACTTTTCTATTGCCGTCCTACGATCTTCAATCGAGTAACAAGGGACGTTGCTGACGACATAACATACTGTGATTTTTGTATGTATATTGTAGAGAAGTGCCATATTACGCACGCTTGTCGTCAAATAATATTAACATTAATTTTAGTGATATCTGCGGGCAGCATCGTCAGTAGCGTTCGATATGTAAGCCATCGGTCTGTATTATTGATATAACTGTTTGGGTCGCGGGACATGGGAAAACGAAGCTGCCGCCCACGCTCCTCCGACCGGTGCTGCGGACAATCGCGGCCAGCGATGTCAGTTGCGCCACACACCTGATGTGATTCTACCACGCAGATACGCATCAGACGATACTGATACTTACCTGTGTTTCAAGAGAATACACAACTGGGAGTCTATGTATTTGACTTACTTACTGCTCTATTTTGCGTCTCATAACTAAGTAATTGTGGTTAGAAATTATTTTGTCTAGGTGTTAAAGGGAAGATTTTTATACGTGTAAATTTTTTATATGCGTATAATACTTGCAATAAAATGGTAATTTTTCGTTAGAGTACACATCGAAGTATGGAATGTAAAAAATAAAATTAAGTACCTACGTGGAAAGTATCAAAGTCTCTAAATCATTTGTCGTTTGTGTGTGACGATACATGACATCATCTGGGGTATAAGCGCAAATTAAAATGCTAGTTTCCTGTTTATATCTTTTCATTTTGTATTTATTTTATGATTAGTCAAATGATAAAATTGGTTGAATCAAATTACTTATACAGTTCGTGGTTAAAGGAATAATAGTTCTGAATTGTTAATCATTATTATTTGTTGTAGGATTTTAGGCATTGTTTTTAACGAAAGGTGTTTGACATTTATAGTCATTCGTGGGCGATGGTATAAGAGAAAATTATTTGATATCGGTTCGGGATCGATCGATTAGTAAATGTCCTAATATTCGTAATTTACTCTAGCAAAGTAAATGTATGTTATAATTCACTTATGAAAGCGTTTTATACACTAATTCACAATATTTACGTTAATATAATAAAATCGTAACGATATGGCGACAGTTTGCTAATGTATATGGATTAGCCTGACATTAACATAAATAACATTTCATTAACATCATACATTCAGTAAAAAATTGATACGTTTTTATAATGTTAGTACGTTGGGAGGGATATGATAAATAAGTTATCTAAAGTAGTAATTGCTTCTGCTTGTGACTGCGTTAAGTAACTTGGTAAGTGTATGATAAACGGTGAGTGCTGCTGACCACCCTTGTGATGTTAATCCCTTGGTCGCCAGGGGGCACGAAACTTTAATTATTAAAAAAAATGATTTGTTACTCCTATCAAATCTATTCAAGCGTATAGTTAGTAAGGTGGCCATCAAGCAACCGGTTGTATTAGAAATTTAGAATCCATCGATATTTTCATTATAATAATTATTTTCATTTCTTTCGCCACATATCCTACGTTTATAAGTTTATGGTTTATTGGCTATTAAAGGTTTCAATCATTGGAAATCAATTATATAGTTATAGATTATAAAACATTAAAATATATGTATTGACGTGTTCAACCGATTCAATTGACAAGACACCGACAGCTAGACACAATGCCTATCATAATCCTATATCTTACATAAAATACATTTAATAGTGACAAAACACAAGTAAGGGCAATTGAGTAATACATAGATTTACAGTTTTCTCGTCTATGTGATTAGTTCTCTAGATATCGGGTGTACAAAACATACAGTTGCTATCCATCAAACTGGTCGGCTGCTCCGACTGACTGGTACGTCATTAAATGTGACCGAAAAGGATTTAGCCGACTCTTAATAAGGAAGGCTTTAGTCGACCGCGGCAAAAGTGGCCGACAGTAAGTAATACTACTGTTATGTACTGTTTCAGTCATTGTTATCTTCGTCTTATGATTAGAGTTCACCCTTAGTCTTAGAAAACACCAAAACGTGAGATTTGCCAGTTACCACATTTCAGGATATGTAATTTGAGATCTTACGTATCCTAAAATGTGGTAACTACGGAAATTCACAAGGCAGAAAGAAGCAATGACGAAGCATTTACTTTTTAAATTATGTACATAACAAAATAAAAATCGTGTCTAAAATAAAATTCGAACGGTGGGGCATAAGAAACATCGATACATCATAATTACATCGGTTTGTAATCGTTTCTACAAGAAGATCGATTTCAAGCTCGCAGCTATACTAGTCGGCGCGTATAACAGTATATTGGTAAAAAACATACAATAATGAAGATTTACTACTGAGCGGGCAGGTGGCGAGATTGATCGACAGATAACGCAGTTATTCTGATCAGCGGACTGGTCTACTTTTTTCAATCGTTATTGTGCCTAAATGAAATGACGAACTGGAAATGGTATTTTAGCTACACCAATAGGTACGCACGGGCTAAGATTTAATTGACGAATAAATCTTTGTTTTATATTATTTTAATATTTTTATTTGTTTAACTCAATGCCTATTAAATAAGTTTAAAATATATAAAAGCTCTTAGCAGAAGTGTCTAGACCCTCACATACCTTTACCTTAATTAAATGTTATAATAAGTAGAACTTTAGTAATTACATATTAACTGGTGAAAACCGGATTTTACTTGATATACATCAGAAGTAAGGCTAAAGAGAGTCATAGAACTTGCACGAATCACGTTACCCGTGATTGTATTAGCCGTAACATAAAGTGCTGTGGGGTTAAACAGCCTGTTTAAATTACATTACATCAATTAATATAAAGATAACATTTCTACAAGCATGCCAGATATTAACAATCTTGTTTTCGATACCCTCGCTCGCCCCCGTTTAGAATAATATATTAAATTTATTTATATAATAAAATCTAAAAGTTTTTTTTAGTTTAATTTAAGTAGTTTTAAAAGTCTACGTAATTAACTAAAATTGTTTTAATAATTAATTCTTCCTACATGGGCTGAGTTGAAAACAATGCAAAAACATTTGATAAAATTTATCTGCATTCCGCAATTAGCAGCAGTTTGCTTTCCGGACATTATGCCAATACCGATCGAGTTCTTTACGGTCTTTATGTTCTTCAGTCATTAATCGACAGTTGATGATTACCGCCGCGTAAAATACGTGTGTGGCCTCTCACCTCCCTCAAGCCTGGAATGCCTGTAAATGCTTGCCTCGTAAGTAATTACAGTGAAAACTCCGGCGATTTCGTGCCTCAATCACCTCTAAGTAATTGTATTTATGTTGCGATGGCTGTTGGTTAAACTACTGAGCCAACTTTAGACGACCTGATTGGCGTTGGGCTAAGCGATTAGACTGCTGCGCTAAGGGTTGCGGGTTCGATTCCCGCACGGGGCAAAAATTTGTGCGATCCACATTTGATTGTCCCGAGTCTGGGTGTTTGTGTATGTAATATTTCATGTTTGTGAAACGTACCCACGATACAAGAGAAATTATTAGTGTGGGGCGGCGTTTAAAAAAAAAACTGCATTTAAACAACTTGCATCATCGTGACATTGCGATAAACCATCATATCAGGCGAAGTATTAGTTATAAGTTCTTCTAGTCCACCTGTAGGCTGTAGGTGACTTATCTTATCGACTCTACGTCATAACCGTTAACACAATTTATATGATTTTAGGATCCTGACAGTCATTCGAAACTAAAATACTATCAAATTTAAATAATTGCCAGTTTCTGTGTACGCAGATCGTAATACGCCAACGCGCGTTAGTATATTGAACTTAGTTTTGTTTGTTTTTAAAGAAATTATTCATTGATAACTCAGAAATGGCTCAAAATGAAATAAACGCTGTCGAAGTACCAATTAATGTTTTATAACGCTATTTTAGTGCCGTCATAAGAATATTAAATCGCTATTGACACTATTTAGATTAGGTATCTTATAAAGTTTAATAAGATCTAATAAATTCCAGTTAAAACTTTAACACAAACTAAACCAGATAATAAGTAGAGTTGTTTTTTGAAGACAAGTATTCTTCATCAATGACAAGATATCTGTCAACTTATGAAATTTTGTTCTTTTGGAATTCGAATTGTATGCGCGCAAGACCAAATTTAAATTTTGAATTAGCATCACGCATGCTATTCTATCTGTCCGATCTAAATCGGCTTTACCCTTCACTTTGACAATGTATGCGTCGTTTCAAATTCAGTTATTTACATCGCTATGTTCACAGTGCGACATCGTAAACCTCTTCTCACTGACGCGGTAATGTATAAGACGCTTATCTAAGGTTGCGTCCGTGCACTTTTGTACGTGTGACGTACAATGATACGCAGAGTTTTGAGCTCATTTGTCATCGAAAAGATAATAGTCAATGTTCGTTGAATCGACAATGGGTCATATTTTCTTCTTGTTATTTGTATTATGTACATAAATGCTTAACGGACCCGTGGTCCATGAGGCAGGCAGGTAGTAGATAAGTACTGAGTGGCCAATACATGCCGTTCAAAGCCAGTATCAATACTTAAATCGTGTTTCAGATCGGATTGCATTGAACCGAAATATTTGTACGTAAATATTACTTGAGATGATATAAGGCATATTGATCAAAAACTGGTTTCCGTAAGGTCCATGCGATCGTATAGGTCGTTCGATTATTGCAATATAATTGTTTCCGCGTGAATTTATGAAGAGCGATCGCTTTAAATCGTTGGATTGACGATGCGCAATAATCGTATGTCATTGTTATGGGATATAAAAGCATCGTCGCTACCAGTGTTTAGCGGGGCCATAAAATGAACACTTTATTAGCCCATCCTGGACATCCACATTTAAAATTACTTACTTACTTGGAAATGTTACCTGCGTCAGTAGCTGTGAATGATTCGATTTTTCATGTTTCTTCGAACTAAGAACGTTGATTTTTGTTTGTTAATAGTTTTATTTTCCTTACTAAAAGTTGGAACTTTTTTGATGTTGAATATCACGGCTTTTGTGAAGTAGGTATAGTATGCAAGATTGAAAGCTCGTTTACAAAACTGTACGGATTTCGTTGTAATATATTTGTATTTCGTATATTTGCATAAGTAAGAATGCAGCAGAAAAGGTGTACTCCTCGATATGAGAAAGAGGTTGAATGAAAGTTTACATGTAAACATATAGATGTAGGTATATACCACAGAAATAACATTATGGCAAAACGTTATCAAATGGCTGTAATTTCGAAGATATAGGTTTGAAGCTGATACATGAACGACTAGTTGCAATTTCGAGTCAACAAGCTGGTAGTCCCTACTACCTACTGCTAGGTAATGTGTGTTTCGAAACGCGTTTCACCTGATACAGTGAAATGCTTTGAATTATCTAGGGCTGTCAACCTGTGACTCGTTCATTGCTTAAAATTATTAAGGAGCTTTCTATGAGATAACACTATTATTTAATGACTTCGAGACTGAAAATGGCTGCGTTTTCAAAATTAGAGTAGGTACTCCTATAAAATTTCATAAGTTATCCTTACTTATAAATTGACAAGTTTATCTTAGCATAATATATTATATTTTTATAATCGATTAAGAGAATACCAATGAAAAAATATTAGGAACTCTATATTTTTGTTTGCTTTGTCCGGTATTAACACGACATTAACATTTGGATAAGGTGTTTTAAAATCCGATTTATGTGTATTTAATAATTTTAATACACTTTATTGAAATTTAAACGTAAAATAGAGTCAAATGAAAGATATTTTTAAGTTCAAACGATACGTAGAAAAAAAATCTTAGGTCATATCTTTCACGTTTTCCTCACTTGTGATATTATAGATGTAATTTTATTTGCATGAAGTGCCAAGTAATGACATAGTATCGGGGCCTCACACGATGATGACACTGAGGCCAATTATTGTCATTTCACGCCTATTAAGCGCTTTTATCGCTTAATTCTTCAGCTTTTAATCCAAGGTCTCTTAATTTAATGAAAATCCAAGCCATTCCTTCATAGAATTGGTATGGTAATAGCAAATCAAAGGAGCAAATAAAAATCAATTTTACAGTCGATTATCAATTTATCGGTATGTTGGAGTTTGGTTGATGGTGTCCGCTACCCCATGGTCCTGAAACTATAGACAATAATTTTATTCCGTCTTTTAAGTCTTCAACACTTAGTTTCCATATTATTTATAATTAGCACACCATCTACGACAGTATTTAGTATTCTTTGTCACATAAGGAAGGCACTGTTAACATTTTAAAATGCAACTTATCTTTAAGTTACCTACCTAAGTAAAATGTGTTAAGTATCTATCATTAACAATTAATTAAATATTTCCATGTACATACTTCGTTAAAGTGACAAACATAACTGTCTTGCCTTCTTACCATGAACTATTGAAGCAGGACAGTTTACGTTGTAAAAGCTAGACGCCGGATTACACCATTACATAACGTAAGCTGTCCGGCTTTAAGAGTTTATGGTAAGGGGTAAGTTTTAGCAAAACTCTCAGTCTCTTTATTATCTGACCTTAGTAGAAAATAACTCTACTCTACAGTCATTATAAATAAATAACAAAGCTCAGGTATTTTAAATTCTAGACTATAAACACTGTAATAGCATTTTATATGAATCGAGCTTATAAACCTGTGTACTTGTTATAATACGTTCTAGGTCTCGCTCCGTCCATGTCACGCATTCGACTAACAGGTTGACAACGTCTTATTGGTCGGTTAATTAGTTAATATATACGCATAACTATGTTTAATTATCGACCTTGCTTTCACAGTACATTTATGTGTTAATCCTAGGCTGTCCGGCGGCCGTTTTCACACCGCACTGTGATAGCGAATATCTAACGCAGCGTGGTTCCGTACTTTATAAATCTTACTTTCGAATAAATAACTAGCTAGAAGCTACCCCAATGAGCCTATTTACTGCTGCTATTCAAATATTCATAGTGTTTCCACTGTCAATAGAGATATCTTGATAACCGCATTAAAGTTCACTGTGACTGTACATAACAATACCTACGTCGGTTGTTAAATACCTATAATTTATTTAATGATATTCTCTACAACACCTTAATAATAAAAGATATCCGAAAGTTCAAAGCTCATTCAGAGCCTGAAAATTATTGAACTAAAACCACAAATATGCGACTAAATACATTTAAAAACTTCTAGATGTGCATCTACAGCAAGATACTTAAATAAGTTAATTACCTACTTTATTTATTAATGTATTATATGTATAGATAAGCAATTAATAGTCTGTGACTGTTATTATTGTGTCGCAAACCACTTTAAAACAATTAGTTTATAGTTATACATTATTTTAAAACCAATTACCCGCGGAAAAATATATGAAATAGTTTGTACTAAACGATTCAGCGTACCGAGATTAGCTAATCTGTATAGCTACTTTAGATAATTAATCGATTTACCGTGGTGGCCACATTCACCACAATCGATACATTAGGTCATAGGTCGACGCTATGCTAAACAAGGACAGCTATCGATTCCTCAGTTGCACTACGTTATTCGGCTTGAAATAGCGAATCACGCCTCCCACGTCTGAGTAGGATAGCATTATCGATAGTGAAATGTTAAAATGATATACGCGCAATGCAAATGAAGCTTTATTCTCTTCAATTAGGGTTGTATGTAGTGCAGCCGGCCCGCAGTCACGATTCTAATATTCTCTTCAGAGGCATTCGGTATTTCACTACATTGTGTTTGTTATTATCATTTAGGTATACCTCTAAACGTATTATATGATAATGAAATAGTTTTATAGACTACTTGCACAGTTGGTTGACTAACTATTGTGATGACAAATTAAAATTTACCCTGTGTTGAGGAATTTTGTAAAGAAAATAACCCTCTTCCTTGTGCAAACATATACCGGAAAAATAAATGTAGGTACCTATAACGTTTATTGCTATCTTATAAACCGTGCGTAACAGCGAGTGCAATGTTTCCTCATTCACTTAGAAATATAAACATAGGTTTAATAAACTTACACTGCATATAAAGGAAGGTAATTTTTGCTAAATGCTACATTCGTAAGCAATAACAATACAATGATCTATTCAACAACATTATTAAATAAAAATATCTCAATAGAGATCTCCCTTTTTTCTTTAATACGATTTAAAATTAAAGGCAAAAAATGGTTAAACTATCTAAATATTCGATAATAAAATGTCGAATGCTATTTGGTTTATTAACGTAGACACTCCGATGCCGAAGACTCCATCTCAGTAATCATTAATAGATATGAAAAGTAATGGAATAAGTACTAAGAGTATTTCTAAATTAACACTGATAAGGGGTAGCGAGCCAAATTACGATTAGACAAGAACGACTAAGTTTTATACTATAATTATAATTAAATTAAGATAATAGGTAGGTACCTACATAAAACATGCGTCCTTCAGGAAAAATTAATGTATTTTCTCTGCTATCAGAGAAGTATTCATATAATTATACATTTGCTGGTCATGACATAATATGTGTGTTTTTCTGTCACTCCACCGCTCGTAATCTCCATAAAATCCACACAGCCTATTGTCATTCCAGGGCCCACAGGGTTAAGGTATTCATTTAATGTAAGGCTTCTTGACTCTTTATTCATCGTTTGAATATAAATCTGGATAATTTTGGCAACCTGATAGTGGTAACAGAACTTTACCGTAACTAATTGTTTAAAGACTGGTAATGTTTAGTTTTTATAAAAAATAATGACATATTTAATAGATTAGGAAAATTAATTGAATCAAACTATTGTAATTTATAGAACCTTTTAAAGCATAACGCAATTGGTGTGCAATTAGAGTTGAAAATATGGAAAGTTCATAGCATTTTTTTTATAATTGTGGTCGAATTCATTCGCTAACTGAATTATAACAAGGTCAACAATGTATTTTATAGTTCAAAGATAAATGAAGACGTTTCGCTTATCAGTGGAAGGTTTGCTTACCGGCACTGTAAGTTCGAGTTGCGATTGTATCAGTCAAAATCAATAGCAAGCCACGTCATCGGCTATGCCTAGGCTGTTTATTTAAGATACATGCTCTGATAAGGAGACACGATCTACTTATAAGGAGGATTTGTTAGCGGTCAGCGAAGGAATGTGTTCCCTTCGTTGGTAATAAGTTATAGCTAACAACATTTCCTTCTAAATAATTCTTCTGTTAATACGACGACCTGATTGGCGCTGCGGCTAAGCGATTGGACTGCTGCGCCAAGGGTTGCGAGTTCGATCCCCGCACGGGGCAAAAATTTGTGCGATCCGCAGATATTTGTCCCGAGTCTGGGTGTTTGTGTATGTGATATTTCATGTTTGTGAAACGCACCCATAAAAGGCCATCAGTTATTTGTGCCATATTGTGCTAGTGAATTCTCCGTAGTTAATGATTATTCGCCTTTCATAGAACTTCATAAAATTATTGTTTAATTCACTAAGAGTAGTAGAGTACTTCTCGGAGATTCGAAAAAAATGAATGTATAACCCTCACTTGCAGTAATTTTCTAAAACGAGTTTCAACCCTTTGTATGTATAACTAAGCTCACTAATCTAATCGCATTTAATATGTCTAAATCTTCGATAACGTTGGTAATTCCCATTATGTATTGAAGAGCGAATCGAGATAAGAGATTTATCTTTCCCGCGTTTTCCTTTTTTAGGTAAGCGATCTATAATATAGATAAGGCGACGAATTGATTTAAAAATTGCAGCGTGCAGTCATCGAGGTTGACCTGGATTTTGAACTACACGGTGACCTATTTGTACACAACACATTTAATTAACTTACTGGCTTTGTAGAGGATATAATGTTACATTTCTTTGATTTACTTAAGTTTTTGTATTTACGTCCATTACTCTAGGTGTATAAGCACAGGTTGTAATACTGATTTTGCGGAGAAATGCCGAAAATGCTTAGGTTATTTTAATAGAGTTCTTATAGCTATTTCTGATTTAAAGGTACAGTGACCTTTTGAATCATATTGAGGAACGGATGACAACCAAGCCATCTTTGATGGAAAATAAATGAAGCTGACACGGAAACGTAAAGACTGACTCAAAAATAGAGGTATGTACCTAGCAGTGGGTGAAGTCAAGCAGCGAAAGACGATGGACCTTTAGAGAAGTGTCAACAGGTAAATGCTTTCATTGTGAACGTCTTTTGCAAAACTACGATGTCGCTCATACAGACACCTACAAGTTGTTATCAGTAAATAAATGTTTATCTTACGATATAGGTAGCTAAATACGGCTATTTGTAGGTATGCGTGAATATAAATTGCATGAAAAATATCAACATTACATATATCAAATAGTATCGGCTCGTATTTGACTGGCTGTGTCGTCACACCGCGTGGAAAGATAATACTGATAAGGTTGCATTTACGAATCAACACATAATATGGAGATTAAATAAGAAATATACGATGTAGCGTTACATTGATATTTATAGAGATACATGTAGCCCGAGATCACGTCAGAAAATGAACCATTTTTGAGAAGCTTGTATAGTGTATACGTCTAATTCAGGCTAGCCTACGGTGTCTTGCTATCTACTTGACCGATTTTCAGCACCATGATACCATAACATAAACCTGGAACTACTTGGTGTGCTAAATCTATGACATAAACACATTATACTGGTTTTCTGAGGTAGAGGTTATAGGCCCCAATGTAATAGTGCTATTGTCATTAACCGGGCACACATTATTTAATGGATAAGACCAGTATTATCATGGCCGACCCGGGATCCAAACCCAGGACCTCATGCTTAGCTACCACTAGACTTACGAGGCAGACATAATATTTCAATACATTTTATTGTAATAATTTTTCCCGCTCAATCATCTCAATCAATCGATAACAGAATTACTTTAATTCTGTTATCTCATGTCAGTTGGCAACGAACATTGGGTGTTGCTAATATAGTGAACGTAAACTACCACAGTAATAGATAAATAATTATTATATTACGACGAGTAATAAATGTTATACTAATTAGTTGTACACTATAGCAATTCATGACGACTGTACTAAATACAGTTTGTAACTAAAGCTGTTGTTATGGGCAATAAATATTGACGCTGTTTCAATTAAATACCCTTCAGGGATTGGCTTTCTCAACAGGATGATATAAAACCTTATTTTATATTCTACTTTCAAATAAGTAAATCCTTTCCGCCTTATTCACAGTTATAGTTAAGAGTACACGTTTTGTGTTATTTCTATTTTATATTTTCCTAACACAGGAGGAAAAGCTAGGATGTTGAAAGATTGATGACCCTATGGTAGAGTTAAAATTACATACGTTGAATGCATTTTCATATCATCATCATCAGCCTATCTCAGTCCACTGGTGAATCAGATTTTCATTCCATACAAACAATATCTCTTTAGATACTTATTAAAAAAAATTGGTTTATGAATAATGTATATAATAAAATTAAACCTAGAACTTACCCACTGTGCATTAAATGATATTATATTATCTAAGAGATGTAGCATGGATACTGCTTGAAGCTTGAAAAGAAGTATATCAATACTTAAATATACGAAATTCCTTCTTCGAATCGTATTGATATGAAGCAGACTATTATTGTTTCTTTTTCTATTTTTTTTTAAACGTCCTGCCGAAGCAATTAAGGCCCGCTCCCTATCATAAACTTAAATTTCGTTAGGTAAAGTAGGTACGTAGTACGTAGGTATATATTTATATGGGACGTCACGAAGGTCTCTATCGGTTATCAGTTCTCTACCTCAAGTACTACAACAAAGTAGGTACTTACGCGTGCAAGTGAAGTTAAAAATAATTAACCAAATCGAATGTGGGTCATCAAACAAAGGTGGGGTTCGCAAAATAGTTGATTTTACACCATTATCTACACTTTGGCACATTGCAGAAATATTGATAAGATACCTACGTCGACAGATAAAAATGTTTGTGTAAATAAAAGATGCATATTTTTCACTGATATCGTCTGTTAGCCACTTGCTGCACGGATTTTGCATTTCCTAGTACTTGGTGGCATACTTTTATTACTTTATGCATTTTAATACAACATATTTTACTTGGTAACGAGCACTATTGTCGGATCAGATCGGAATCCCTGAAGTATGAGAGCTTTATTTTGGTCTGTCGCTACGGTAACATTATAAGCAAGTTTTATGAACTATACAGATGAATATTTACAGACTTTAATTATTTGCGGATTTGGTAATATCATACCTGTATTCCATCTTGGAAAAGGCAATATACAATATGCATATAATACAATATGCCAGATATTTTCCTATTTTTTGTCATTGACACAAATAGTTGCTGTAATTTTGTTAGGCGCGGCTAAAGTGCTAATGTAAGAACTTTTACATGAAGATCACTAAAGAGATTCAATGGCTTGAAATTTAAGATATATTCGTAATGTCACAACGTCAAAAAGTAAAGTGCTTTGTACGAAACTTTTTCGTTCATCACGATAAGCTTTATCAGTTTGTGTGCATTCTAATAAAAGTATGTAATGTTATGAATTCGAGATAGAAGTCTGTCAAACGTATTAAGTAAGAAAAACGTGTCGAAGGGCTGTTCAAACCGATCTCTTTGAACAAACATTTCAATATAGGTACGTGTAAGTGCCTGATATTGATAAAATATAAAAATGCACAAGAAATAATACGGCAAAGTTTTAACCCAAAAATAAATAATGGTACGATATCTATCGAAAATATTTTGTACTGTTGTTTCGCTTACATAACACTTAATTTAAAGTTAAAATTTTCAAGTAAAACTTATTTTCTAGGATCTATAGGGTATGACGAAGCCAAATCATCACGAATATTTATCGAACGCCATCAAAATAGTATTTCTTATTAACATAATATAATATCGAAGTAAATACAGTCATCATGCGTAAAATGTGCCGTTAAAATATAAAATAGATGCCGATGTTATGATCGCTCCAGTCTAGTGTGGAACAAGAAAGCCTTGTGGAAACATTAGCTACAAGTGGAACGGGTCCTAGTCTCGTATCAAGGCGTAAGTGAAACTGCAGCAAGTTTATCAAATGCAATTTCATTATCTAGCAGACACCTGCCCGGGGAGCTATTCTCTACACAAGGAAAAACATTATTTTAAGATAAACTTACCTATATCTATTACTTCAGTGATATATTATGGAAGATTTAGCAGTTTACTTAGATCAGTTTTGTTGATGTCGGCTTGTTTAATTTGAATAGCCTGTGTTTAGCAAGAACCGGCGAAAAAATTTGACAACATATGACAATTTGAAAACATCTTAATATTATTGATAGCTTTCCGCGTTTATTTAGCAAACGAACAAAACGTAATCGCAGTACACACCTAGTTAATTATATAAAACCAATATCTGGTGTAGACAAAAATCGTATTTTAGGATTCGATGTAAACTAAATCATATTTATTTACATTTAAAAATACAAAGTACAACCTTGTACAAATGTACCTACAACTATTGTAATCATGTGGGCCATGGTGTTACTTAGGTAGTGTAATAAATTGACAGTAAAATCAAAACTTGTCAATATACTATATATCCAGAAAATAAATATAATTTACTAAACAGTAACAACAATGTGCGACGCAGAGAATAACGAAAATAATTGGAGCGCGAGGAAAATGTTTTTAATGGAGATGCTAACTCAAACTTTGGGACTGAATTCACTTCTGTATATACCGCACGAGGCTGTCTCCTGGGGAGCTGCAGGCCATTCACTATGCTTCGTCTTAGTGTATATTGGCCTCGGTATACCGCTGCTGTACATGGAATGCGTGGTGGGGCAGTTCACAGGCCGCGACTGTCTGGAAGTGTGGCACGCACGAGCATGGCTCTCTCACATGGGTTATGTTCACGTATTCTGGCAAATATTAAACATGTTTTACCTTCAGACAATCAACTCTTTCATAGTGCACTATTTACTGATAAGTTTTGAAAATCCTATTCCTTACTACATGTGTGGACCATGGAGCAAGCCGGACTGCGATATTCTTGCCTCCAACTACAGCGTTAACCAAGACTGCTTGAAGATACAAAACCCATTGCCATATTGTTCCGGCTTATGTCATACATTTCCAGAGTATCAGTACTGGAGATTTTATATACTGGGTCTCGATAAAGACTATTTTTTTATGGCTTGGCGTGTTTGTCTAGCTTCCGCGTTCCTTACCATCTTTGTCTTCATCAGCTGTTTTAGAGGAAGGCAATCCTTGAGTTGGATCTTGATATTCGTAACATTAGTTCCCACTTCTTGTCGCTTTCTTTTTATGATAGGATCCATGCTTCAAAAAGGTTTAGTAGTCAAATATGAAGAGGCATTTGATACTGATTTCAGCGTATTCAGCCAGCAGTTTAGCTTGTCTAATTGCATAGCAGAGATGGTGTACAGCCTCAACTTGGGCTCGGGCCTGTCGTTCTGCTGCGCTGCGCGGACATCGTTCAGAGCGCCGTGCTACTCCAACTCGGTCATCGTGGTCGTCATCACTAGTGCTGTCGTCACACTCGGAATGTTTAGCACTGTCATGATGACCTGCCCGTATGCCTTTAAATACGATATCAAGCCAAACATCATTATGTCATACCCCATGGCTAATATTTTTGAAAGATTGCCTAGACTAATACACGTGTACGAGTCTACTTCGTTATGGCTAGTCCTTAGCTATAGTTACATAGCGATATCTACAGTGGGACTGACTATTAATATTCTATCAAGCTTAATAGAAATGTTAACGAAGAGATATTATAAAATAGCCAAACATCCGGGCTTACTCACTTTTGTTATCGTTATTTTATTATATGTGCTAACAGCTCCATTACTCGGAATGAGTTTATATTTGCTAGTAGACATAAAACGTACTACTAATGTTCTAATGCTGTTTTTAACATCGATTGAGAACATAGTATTTGTGCTGTGGTATGGATTAGAAAAGTTTTCTGAAGATGTACATTTTATGCAGGGAGTTCCACCAAAAATGTCAGTGAAGCTTTGCTGGTTGACATCGGCTGTTGTCCTAGTGTATGTATTCATTACACAACTATATAAAACGTTTCAATTAAGGAACAATTCTGTGGGTTGTCAAGCAGGTTGGTGGATACTGATTATTACTATCGCTATGGCAGTGCTAGTGACGATCGTCAAATTGGCAATAGGCCTGTATAAGAAGAAAAGCCATGAATTGTTCAGCTTAAACTCTGCTTGGGGACCCAAAAGTGAGCTTTTGAAGCGTAGTAGAGCCATGTTTACTGCACAAGCAATGACCAAGGAGTATATGTACCGACAATATCATCTACAAGCGGGGATCCTGATGAGGCAAAAGAGGTCGAACGTCAGAAGCTGTTACAAGCTAGGGTTTACTCAGAGATCTGAAAACGCACGGCAGGATGTCTAACAAAATATCTAATGTGTCACTTGTGTTTAATCAATTTAAAAAAAAAGTATTGTTAAAATAATATATTGATATACATTTAAAAGGTATCATTTTACCATGAGTGGTTTTTTATGCTCAGTTGAGCTTGAGTCACTGTATTTTTTAATGTTTGGCTATTATTGTAAAACAAGTATTGAGTATTGCGTAATACACTAAGATCAGTGTGAGTCATCACCGAAAATATTTAAATATCTCCGTGTACTAAATTGTATAAAATAAATTATCACTTTTATATGTATATATAATTAATTTATTCCTAAAACCATATCTCGTGACTCATTGATATTGTGTCTATGTAGTAGAGACAAGAACAATGTTAATTATGCGAGCGAAATAATTATAAATATTTCTCTATTTCATACAAAATAAATATACATACATAAATTTGTATTATTTTATTGAGTAGTACTTTGATATTTTATATTCGAATGACAAAGTACCTGTACATACAGAGAATGACGAATTATTTATTTGAATTATTAATAGGTTTGGATTATAATTGTATTATTGTGCAGAACAACAAAAAAATGTTACCTGACATATTATATCAACACGTCGCGTCGCTATGACTAAGCAGCCGCAGGATTAGAACTGGTAGATGAACATCTCATTTAAATATTCAAACTTGATAATAAATACATACTAAGTATAATAAACATATTTATTATTATTTGCTGAAATAGAAAATAACATCTGGTATTTAATATATTATACCGACATTATAGGTACATGGTATTGGTATAATTAAATATTTTTCACAATTACGTCAATGTGCATTACGATTTATATTAGGATGAAGCATAAATACATATGTGAGCCTTCCCTGTAAATATATCTAAAACTAATGTAATTCTATACCACTTATGTACATTTCTAACATTCATCCAATTTATTACATTCTCGGCGGCTATAAAAAAGAAAGTCAACGGTTTCCTCTTCAGCAACCGCCTCTCATGTCCGACTTTTGTCAAGAAAAAATATATTATTTAAAAAAAGTGGCGCGCCAAGCTGTCTGCTACCAGCGTAGTGTTGCAATCGTGAACGCGGCCACGACTACTTCACATTACAAACTGACCAATAATTCTCTAACACGACAGCACTCGCATGTGATTAGTATTGAGCCAGCATTCGTAGTCAAATAAAATTCCTTTAAAAAAATTATCCGTACCGTCGGTCAATTGACAGAAGCTTTAAATATTTTTTTAGAATTCGTCTCTCGTTACTACTGGTCGCTGTTGTATCTACCTAATTGGTACTATGACGAGGCCTTCTGAAAGGCGTTAAGAAAACAAAAATGACCTAAGCTACAGCTCGGACAACCACCCAAAGTGGAGATCGTACCTCAGATTACGGAGATGCTGAGGGAAAATTTCTAAAAGCTAGAATTGCATCTAAGTTTTTTATTATTTAGGGGGTGTTCATAGTTACTAGGCCGACACGGGTGCGGTCGAAAAATTCAGAATAGATTAGTAAAAGGGCGGTCGCGACAGACCTCACCGGCGAAGAATGTTATATTTAGAATAATCTTGCTAATTTGTCTGACTCTTTACTTATAGTGCCCAAGAAAAGTAGTTCGCATATTAATAAATAAACAGTTTCCACATCAGTAAAGGTCACTGCGGTTATCAGATCTCACTTACTTACCGTGTTTATGAACGTCGTAAATTTAAGTTAGGTCGATTACTTAAGAGAGGTGCGGTGATTGTCATAAATGTTACTTCTTTAAAGGGACTAAGTTGCTGGTTCGTGTCCTGAAGTTAGGGCAACGAGTAAATAATTTGTACCCCATGATCATATATGATGCACAATTGTTTTTTTTTTCAGAAATCAGTCTTAGCTTTGTGGTTAAACGCCACCTTCATCTGCCCTAAACGTATCGATTGTTAAGGGTTAGGTACATTCAATCAGCATTCAAAAGGAAGTCAGCTACACGTCCTTATTTATTCTCCAGTGTCGGTATATAATGTACGAGCGTTGGTAAGACGAGTGCAAATCCAGTCCGAGGCACATTGCGTCATACAAATGGAACATTTAGAATGTTTGACCCGACGTCAAGACCGACCGGTGGCGGCGCGCACTGGCGACGAGTCCGCGCAAATTCCGACCATTGTCACGACATTACACCTATCTACTCAGCTACCAAATACATTAAGCACAAAAGCTGCACAACCACTTGCTTGTCATTTAGTCTCAATATTGCGAAACACCATTTCGATTTCATTTGCGACCCAAAATACTTTAAGTTATCAATTTGTTTTGTTTGCTACCCAATTTACATCACAATGCTGCGTAATAAGCTTTTATTTCTGACTGACATTTGACTAAGTTCGCGCTCAAGAACTTTGACATTTCGGAATGTTAAAAAGATTTTAACAGTTCAGTTTTCTATAGCAATATCATGTACGCAACTATTTGTTTCTTAAGGTTTTTAAAGGAACCATTATAACTTTAACCACGTTCATAACCTATCGGCCGATGTCCGATGTACTTCGATACAGAGCGAAGACAATATGTCGCTTTAAGTTAAAGCTTAAGCTCCGATAAATTACGAGATGTTAAGTTTCGTAAATTCGGTTAGAGTGGAATTCCAATACGCCATCAGCTTTCGTCTGCCTATCTGTCGGCGACACCTACACTTTGCCTCACTTCGCCACACTTACACTTAAGAACGAGCGTTCGCAATTGCACAACATTGTTTAGGTGCTTTTCGTAAAAGACACCGTATCTGAGTTTAAGTTATTGGTTGCACGTTGTCTAAAAAGGCTGTTAAGTCTTGAATGGCATTACGGCGGAGTTTCTGTTTATCAGGCACGTTAACCTGTCGTGTGCGGTCCGCCTGACCAACATTCGAGCCGTTGCTTCGAGGGCGGCGCGGGCGCATCCAAGTGTAGACACGGTACTCCAGCTGTATGTTTGTTTTATGCTGGCGACCCTAATAATTAAATTTTGTAAGTGGATTTAGCCGCATTGTGGAGTACCTTCTTAATCATAAGCAAATGACGAATGTAAGAAAATAAATGAATATATTAACTATTTTAACTTAATACAAAAAAAAAATTGTATAGCTTATGACAATTAGTTATACATTGCTGCAAAAAAATGTGCTTTAAACATAGTATTAAATAACAAAAAATTACTAGAATTTAAATTAAGTAACTTAGTGTCTGACTTATCAGAATGATTTGAGGAGAGAGTTTTATTGGTAGGATATCTACCAATAAAGTGTATCTTATCATTTTTTTTGGAATTTACATACATTGTATCATTGATACATTCGTAGATATTAATTTGTACATTGTTGGTTTACATAACGATAAATTACCTACATACCCTAGTTATCCAATGACAGTTGTTAATGTAATCGTAATTAGTTTTTGTTTTGGTAATAACAACATATTACGTTCTCTACAACACATTAGCATTGTCACATCTGACAGGTCACTACTCTTTATTGGTCGCCGCCCGATCACTTTCGTCAAGCCGCGCGCGCAGGTTGCGTGCCAGGCCCGCTGCGCCGCCGCCGCCCGCACACCGCACGCGACACGGTACGGCAGCCGCGCGCGACATGGCTCGCGTAACGGTGCGTTTTGTTCAAGAAAAGTCAATAATAAACCTGCACGGCGCGGCGGCGCTTACGCACCCAATGGACGTTTATACAACGGAAGTATAATTAGCAATGTCTATCCTCTAATTACGAACATTATTCATTTGAGGATTTTGATTGTTGGTTTGTAAATATCATAATCGTTGTCGTTCTTAATCATTCTCACGTTGTAGGAGCAGTCAGAACTACCTACAGTTATAAAGGCTTACGAACATTTATGACTATAAAATTCCTCAATGAAATAACTGTAAAATTAAAATAGAGCTATAAATTAACTTCACAAAAAATATTTAAAAGATTTGGTGGTTCGTAAATATGAAACCAACATTTATGAGCATTATTTTTCTTTTACATATCGAACATAAAATCGTTAGCGATGTGCAAAAGAAGACACATGTCGCGGCTTGTGAAACGGCATTTTCGAGACTCGACTCGACCGATAAGTCGTTTGAATGTGTCAATATGAGATAACCAAAACAAATAATAGAGTAAAGGCACAAAGTCGATGACACTGTTATAACTGTCACGAGGAAGGAAACTTGACGTCTACGACATTATTGAGACAACGTTGACAACTACAAATAATAGGTAAATTTTATAATTTTCGTATTTCTATGTATTCAGGAATAGGCGAAAATTTCGCTAGTGTAAACGCCGTATGTAAAGGAATGCTTCTGGCACAGTACAATACAAAATACACATTTCAGGTGGTGTAATGTAATGTGTATTTGGCGTCCTCTTTATTAGCGGTTCTTTGCGTGCCGCGTCCTAGCGGATCTTGCTTTGCCGCGATTGTAGTAACTCGTCTGGACCTCAAATTCATCCTTGATAAGGTCATCGTCTTACAGCACGCAGAAGGGATCCTCTTTCTGCAGGACCGACGTAAAAGGGTACTTATCAATAAGTAAATATAAAATAATCAATCGAAAGAAGTTACAGCCTTACAGCTCATAGCTGACTTTTGGTGCAACCATCACAACATGGAATGTTACGGTAGAGCCGAGCACTGAGCGTACGCGTGTACAACGGCCATTGTCATATTTGACATGAGCTTTATTCCTTATTAATTAGTGCAGTTCTTTATCTTTGGCAAATGGTCATCTATATTTTTCCCGGAATTGGGCTTTTATCCGTCCTTCAAAATCCTCAATACCTCAACTAATACCGCATCTAGTGCTAAAGTGGTTTTAATTTGCATTCAGTGTTCTCTTTGATGTAAAGTTCTATAAAGACCGGACTCTCGAATGTTAAGTTACTAATAAATCCAACTCAATTTGAAAAGTCCTATAATAATTAATAAATTTACATACCTACCTAAGGCTATGAACATAAAAACTACCACTTTCTCATTATTGCGATTCTAATTTGAAGCTCACTTCGATATCAATTAATCATTAACTCAAAGCCGTTTGATTCGATTATTACGAATCAATTTCCCAACAAAAATTTAATACATTAATACGAATAATTGTATATCAATAAAAAGTTCTGAGCTGTGTCCGGTGGAGTAGTAAGTACCACAAGTATCATTCTGCTTCATTCCACAAGTTGTGATCGACAAAAAACTGACACGTGCTCTACATTACGATACCTTAAGTCCAGCCTCCATTAATATACAACACAGAGTCGATCATAACTCACTGCGCATATTATGTCTGTGTGCTGACTCGTATTTTATTTTATTGCTACCTCTTTAATATTCATATAATTAGTTAAATGCTCGTGCTTCACCTAACAACTGTAATACTGTTACAAGATTTTTTTTTGTTAAAATGACAACATTACATGATCGGCGCGTGGTGGGTTGAGATAAAATAGAGCCAATAACACAATATCCCAAGGGTTTGGTTTAACTTGGCAAGTGTACATCCGTTTCCAGTTTTCCGGCGTCGCGCGGCGTGTGTGAAGTAGCCGCGGGCGCGGAATGTGGCAAGTGGTACCACCGCCAGCGTCACCAGTGCCGCGGGGTAGAAAGCGGCCACGAGATCAGACCCCGGCCCTTATCAACACTACACGATGCTAAATTGTGATGTTACACGCTGTATTTAGGACGTGCCTCATCGCCAGCACATCTATGGCACATTTAAAATACACATTGGTATAATATTGACTGTTCCTTGCACAATTCTCAAGGCACATTTGGGACGCAAAATTATATCTCTAAAGTCAGTTAGTCAAAGTCTGAAAAACGGCTTCGCCTGCTATCTTATTTCTAAAATTAAAAACAGTTTCCTTTTTTTTATCAAAGCAAATATGTAGAACAGTGGTTGATGTCGAGAACTCTCGTTCAAAACAATCTCTAAAACGTTTTATGTGTCATCTTCTTGTGTTTTAGTATCTGATTACTGCTTACTTGCATACAAGCACATCATGCGAATTTTAAGTAACTAATTAGGAAGCGGTCAGGTACTGTGTTATTACTAGATAGACAGTTTCCGTAGATCATAATTTTTAAACTGCTGTATTTAATAGTTAGTAGTAAGTTAAAAGAAATAACTCTAGATTACTATACCAATAAAGTTGAAATGATATTATATTATGTATTATCATGACATATGTTAGAGTACCTAACAAAATGATAATATCGACCGCAAAAAAGTGCAACAATGCAATAGTGTTTGCCGCGCAAGAAAATTATAAAATCCCTAAAAAAATAACCGTTGGCGAAGTATACGCAAAGCTTTCCATTGAATGGAAAAATGCACCGTGAAGCCGGTTTCTTCATACCTTCCGGATTCCCAACCTGCTACTCTAGGTCACTATCTGCTGTCTCGCTCACTCCTACGAGCCTCGCCTCAGATTGCAAGATCGATTTGGGGTCGCGTCGCGTCGCCCTAACCTAGATTGTCTGCGCTCGGTAGACTTTGTAATACAGCCTGACTCGACTCCGTGTCTGTTCCTTATTAAGTATACAACTTCTATTTTCATGGTTAAAAACCAGGACTGTGTAAGAATAAAAAAAATCAATAGATACAAAAGCTTGAAGATAAACTTGATGCGGCCAGACGTGAGTGAGCGGCCTGAGGCAATGAATGTATTAGCTCGGGTCTCTAATCTGTATCTAAAGATTTTGTGGAAATGTATGGCCTAATACAATAAACACGCAGACATACATACATATATACATTTATGTTTTTAATTGTAGATGACTGTTTTATAAATGTTTTGTCCTCATATACTTGTAATATATAAGTCAGATTAAAACGCATAAATTAATTACTCCCATAGATATTTATGAACTGTACTTTAGAGATGGGTGTCCTAATAAGGCGTTGCACCTGTGCGGCCGGCCGGGTCCCGAATGGGGACAAGCGGCGCGCGCGCTTTGTAATCATTCAAGTGTTCCGACCAACCCGCCGCCACCCCGTAACTACCATAATAAATACTTACAAAACGGATTTCGCCAAAAAATGCCATACACGGCACAAAGTCCAGAAATAAACAATACAGTGCCGTTTATCTTGATGACTGAATAACAATAATGTAGTCACAGAATTTATAATCATAAATTGAAAAACACTGAGGAATATTCTTTTTCCTACATTTTACCTAAATTAAATGTTGCAAAATAATAATGTGATTCTTCAAGTATAGGCTATCAGTATAATAGTTACTAAATAATTTATTAAATATTTTTTTCACTATATTTTAAGGTTCCCTTTACACTAATTATTCCGCACAAGGAAGTTATGATTCCATCTTATCATCACTCATTCTGTGGTTAGCCCATATCAATAAACCGTAAACCGCCGTTTGTCTTCATGTTCAAAAGACAAACAATTATCACATTCTGAGTAGCTTTTTACCCGACTTTGATGGGGCTCATTCCCAGCCTGACCAGATATATAAAGCTGAATAACAGTATTTTACGTGGAGCTGTTGCCATCTGACCTCCGCCGCCCACTTACTGGAAAACACTGATACTCTTGGTTTAGACCGGTTTATTAGGCTGCTGTCACTCGTAATGGCTGTCATAGGTATTCGTATGTCACCCGGATCGACTACTTAGTGATTTTTCCTACGAAATTGTATATTAATTCATAATTTTTAGGTTATCGTTAATAATGCAGTACGTATATGCGTACGCTAACCCATCGGCCCGTCTGTAATTCGTAGAACTTTGAAAGTCGTTACGGGTAGTCAGAGGCCCGAAAGCTTGACAACCTGCTTTGCCAAGGGATAATGTATTAGGTCATTTTTGTTTTCATAGTCAGTGAAAGGTTAACTTTAATGTACTAGAGACTTACCGAATCCATACCGAATCATGTATAGTACAAAATATAATAATGGCCCAAATACGCTTCCCTGGGAGATACTACAGACGATAACAAACTGTATGTCATCTTAGAGCTAATTTACTATTGGCTTTAATATACTTTGGCGGTTAATGTTTTGTGCTGATGATATGATATTAACGTAAAATAAGTCAATGCCAAACCTTTTTTCGGTTTTGGTGTTTCTAAAGTTGATAGGGAAGTGTCATGTGTCTGAGACAAATTCAGCACCTACAAATATTTAGCGATACATCGTAATAGCGATATCCAGCGTCATACTTAGAGACGATTCTTATGTACGTCCGGCGCTCACTGGACGGTCAACCTCGCTACCATCCTTATTGACTGACCAATCTCTACACCACGGTATGACCTATTCCATGTGGCTATTGGCTCATGCCGATACGAAAAAGTATAGAAGCAACATTGCTTTGCAGCCGCTGCCTAAATCCAAGTTGACGAATTTTGACGTTTAAGAATTACTTTGTTTTTATGAATGACGTTAATTAAACCAGTAACGAAACTAGAAACGAAGTTATGAGTTTTCTTGCATAAGTAAGCATTTCTAATAAACCGTCCTGAATCAAATCATGATATTTACACTATGTCGTACTTTAAATTTATTATTACCCAGCCATTTATTAGTAATTGGTTTGTTACCCATATTAACGCGTATTTCTGAAAACCACTGAAAAAAGTGTGAATAAGCCATAATCTTATTAAGAACTTAATTACTAAAAGTAGAAAACTGTGTTTCCTCCATTATTTTCAGTTAAAAAATAATTGTTCATTGCCGTTAGGAAATATTAGTTATTTAAGTCAAATATTAACAATCAACCTAAGGCTCATTAAAGACGAGGTATCACCCGTTCACTTTGCGCTGTTCCCCTGCGGGAGGCACCAGTGTGTTGGTACCCCTTAGCATATAAAAAATAATTGAGCCTAATCAGTCTGACTCAGACGCTTTACGCTGGTTATGTAAGTTTAGGAAGTACATTCGGATGACATTTGAAGCTACTAGCTCGTTAGCGCACACTTTACATAAAATATTT
Source organism: Abrostola tripartita (assembly GCA_905340225.1). Classification (NCBI taxonomy): domain Eukaryota; kingdom Metazoa; phylum Arthropoda; class Insecta; order Lepidoptera; family Noctuidae; genus Abrostola; species Abrostola tripartita. Next base: position 8,778,643 of record HG996486.1, read on the forward strand.
TTTCTTAATGAGCCACTGAACATTTTTAGCAATTAAGTAACATATTGGTCTTAGTTAGTGAAAGCTGTTGTACAACTTTTACTAAATAAATTTAGTTTTTTGTCCAAATATTATGCATTGTTTAGTGTCCCATTCATCTTGTTTTACAGTTTCCGCGATAAATAATAATTAGACATATCCAAGCATGGTTTATTATTTGTTTAAACAAAACGAAAAGCTTTGATTCCATAATACATTGCCTAGACCCGTGATAAGTCTTGTTTACGGTACTCAGTTTTTTTGTGGTTTAACACCTAATTAGAATATAATAGAAATCATGTTTTTGGATTAAGAAAGCAGTAAAAGTTAATGTAGGGTACCTATATTTTGACCCAAATGTAAAGAGCCAGACAAAACACTACAAAGACAATACGTTACCTACACAACTCACACCGGAGTGAAAAGCGCATCACCAAAACAGTTTAAAACATATTTGTATAGTTGGTTTTAAAGTCCACCAATAGCATTCTTGGAGACATGAATCAATCTACAAACAAGCCACACTCTAAGTTGAACATATACGTGTATTTAAAGCGATAAATATTCTAAGTAACCGAGGCTAAGTCGAGTTTACTTTTTGATATAGCGATATCTACCATACCTTCATATCGCTTAATATGGTGTACGCTATGGCGTGTTTTCGCGGATTTTATCTATTTATCAATGGATTTATATTTGTAAGTAACTGAGTAAGTAGGTACGCGTGAACACAACAACTTGAAATTAAAAATCGGTTATGGAAAATGCACATATAAATGATCGGTTGCAGACGCAAATGCAATTTATGTGCATGCCACTTCCGCGACAAACATTTTTTAACGCTAGTGACGGTGGTTATTCAGATTACCTACTGCTCTAAAGGATGCAAGTTAGGGATATTATACAATCACGATATTATAAGAAAACGATTGACGTTTACAGGAATTCTTTTGTTGTTTAATTTACGTAATCGACATGATTATTAGAATATCAATCATATGAACAAGACAAGCTAACGAGATGCAATGTTTGAAACAGTTACTAACAACTTCATACCAAAGAAAATATTAAAGCTTGAAACACCTTCTATGTTTTGTCCAAAACACCGATTTCAGGCAGATGCATTTACAAGTAGGATGCAGTATAATATACATAATATATGTTTATCGACGTACGTAGCTACACATAATGGCATAATCGATCACGTATTGAGCGCGATCATTGTGCTCGTCAGTTGGACCGTGAATCCTGTCACTATACCCTCCCCCCCCGCGCCCCTACGTCCCGCTGGACCCCTCTTCCCCATCATATGAACCTCATTTACGTTTGCGCTTACGCAACTGAGTAAAGCCACTGAAGTGTGAAATGTTATTAAAATGTAAGAGACCGTTTAAGTTACATCGGGGGAAAATATGTAATTGTATGGTGACGGTGGTGGTGAGGTAGAAAGGACTCGAAACATTTTATACGTTGAACTTGTCCTTTACTTTATGTTACTCATTGTAATTATGGTGCTAGTTTTGGATGTGGTGTCTGTTGTGTTTGTTTTTAAACGAAATCATTTTTAATATAATATCTTTGCGTGTCGGTAGGTTTTTTGTTTGTATACATGTGTGTAATGAATTCATCAGTTATCTGTTTAGGTAGATCTAGTGTACAGGTTCTACTGTTTCTTACTGAGGGCGGCCGAAAACAAATTGTTTTGGCACAGTCTAAATAATTAAATAAATAGATTTTTAATATACCAGTTTGCATGAAGTCCAGTAAGACCAATGCTCATAACATTTGCTCAGTGCAATCATGTGTTCGCTATAATAGATTTTTATTATCAAAAGTTATAAGAGAATTCCATGGTTAATAGAAACGTAAAATGCTTTATGAATTTGGTTTGAATTGGTGTGTATGTAAAATGTATTGTTCGGTATGTGCGTAAATATTTGTAAAACTCATGTCTGGAACAAATGCAAAAAATATGATGCGATAAATTAGGCAGTCAGTGCGACGCGGCGATGTCAAAACCATAAAAGATAATATAGTTAACATCATCTGCTTCTGATTCGAACAAGCTACGGATGTTTCGGTTTTTTACCGTTTCCAGAAATCACAATTTGTTATTCATAGCGTTACTTAGAATAAGCATAGAAAACCAAAACAGTCAACCCCTGTAATCGGTTTACCAAACATCAAATACAGTTTTTCAGTCCACATTAAGGTGGCATCAAAAATAACAATATGATACTTCCCGCGAGCGCAATTACGCATCGGAATAGAAAAATCATAGAGTCGCGCCGCGATACAGAACAATGGGCGATGTCACAGTACGCGCAGCTCTAATGGTGCGTTTAATATTATTTTACACACGATACCGACGGCAAAAAAGATTCAAGTTTTTCATATAGTGAAGGTAAGCACATACCTACTATTGACATTATATTTTATTTATAGTCGACAGAGTTTAACGAGCCAGGGATTATAACTATAAATAAAATAGATTTAAGCATTTATTACTTGAGAGGTGTCGGAAATTATAATACTTAATTACTTATAAGCACCTATTGTAAATTAATTGTAACCTATCTCTATGATACCTACTTCTGTTGAGTTTTGGCATAACATTAGTATGTACCATAATGTACAAGCCATCTTTATGCGAGTTCTTACTCTTCAAATTTTATGATAAAACAATATTTTACATACCATATTTTTTGTTACTGTTAAAAAATATTTTTTTTCTGTCTTTACATTATAAATGTATAAGTAAAGCCGTAAATAATTTTAGAAGTTATGAACAATGTTTATAAATACGGTATACGTTCGTAATTGGACACAAACGTATTTTTTGTGTGCATGTGTTATCTACGTTGCCTTTGCGCATGAGTTGGCTCGGACTAATAACGACAAACTTGCGACTTCCTCTGCACACTCCAGTGGACTTTAATATCCCATAGTACGGATTTTATAAAACAATCTTATTCACATACATCGGTACGTATTACTATTTTTTGTAATATCGACGACATCCTTTTGTTGTTCACATAGGTACCTAATCAAAAATCTCATTTGTGCATCGCCTACCAACTCATGTCAAATGTTTATTCGTGGGATATAAAGTTACCCAGCTACGGAATAGTACTATTGATATAAAAGGTAGAAAGTTAAGGAAAGTAAATATAAAGTGTCAAATCACCGATATTTTTACACTCTGCCAGTTAATAATAGACGTAGAGAGAATAGAGAGACGTAGTAACAGGTAAGCGTATAATTCTGCAGAAAAATTTAAATTTTTCGAAAGCACCAAGTCTCAAACCATTATATTATTTTAGTGAAAAACAATAGAATGAATACAAATCAAATACAACGTAACCACACGATAGGTGTGGAAAGAACGACTCTATATATGTAAGTCTAGCGATGATTGTGTAACATTTATTAATTTACTGAAAACGCTGGTAGTTGGGGCATGTATGTACATATATTATGTACTAGTACCTATGTGCTAGTATCGTTATAACAACTTTAAACAACCGCCTTACATATCGTGTTAATTTAATTGCTTTAGAAGTAAACATTTTTTTTAAATGACAGTTGTATTGAAAATAGATTTAACGGAGTATGAAAAGGTTGGTTACTGCTCCTTTATTTAAAACTACGACATCTTATCCCAACTCAGCATTAAAGTGTTCATTTTTAACCGTCTTCTAAAAACGAACTTCTTATGTATTCGTGTGTTTTATCCACATCGTCCTTGACATTATCAATAGTCACCAAACTTTTGGAAAACCTTGCGATAGATGTCTAGAGTTCCATAGTTGACGTTGTTTGTAAATTACGGCAGATTGATAACTTGACAACGGATTTTTAAGGAGTACAACACCGATCTGCATCTGTTTTACATTCAAATATAATGAAAGAACGATGAAGAATGGTTGTCATAGATTTTAAACAGCAGTCTTCCTTTAGTCTGTATTGTGTAACTAGGTAAATAGTTAATTACACCTATCATCTATAAAATATAATGCAGGCGTTACGTTAAGCGCTGTGCGAAAAACTAACTTTCCATTTGCTGCTTACTTATAAGCATTACAAAAAAACCGTGTAACTGGCCCGGTCTGTAATCACTGCTATTGATAACAACGTTACTTCAACGTTGTTTCCTTGCATATTAAGATCCATTCGCAATAATTTATATTTTTCGTGTATATTAATTATTATACTCACTGTAGGAGTTTGTTTTGAATGTGAAATTAATGGGTGGGTCACTTGTTTTCAAAATGTGAGCGTAGTGTGTGATTGAAAAGTTAGATTAATCCGGTCTGGCTAAGAGTCAGAGCGGCAAGAAACTTCAAACTCTTTTATAATAATACTATGAAATAATAATAATACATTATCTATACTACTCTCTTAAATAAATAATTATGGTTCAATAGATTTGGAGACAATTAAATCAGAGTAACTAAGAGTATTAGAGATAAGAAAGTCATGTATTTGACGTCTATCCAAGACGTCACCGCACTAAACAAAACATCGAATTATCGAATACATACATAATCTAAGAACATACATTCATGACGTTTAACTAGTAAATCAAGTACGAATACTAGCAAATAGTCCATATAAGGGTATCACAACGATCATCTAATTAAAAAAAATTAGTTTGCTCGTAAATACGGCGAGTTAATAGATTTGACCTTAGAGTATGGGGGTCGTGTCAATAATGCGCTCATGCAATCGCATACAAAAGAAACGTTAATTCCATGGACATACAATTCAATTTTAAATGTTTTTGTGTGACCGCTCGTAAACGGGGTTTACACCCTTTGTACAAGGAATACGTGGATGACGTATTTTTTATAATTCATTAAATAACTGCAATGGATGTTTGTTATTCATGTGAATCAAATGATTCAAATTATTGAGGTTAAAATAAATTCCTCGTTTGCTTTTTTTAGCCACACAACCAATTTGCCTATTTAGATTGGACACAGTTCTTTACTGCTGTCAGGGAAATGAAAGCAACCGGGTCAGATGGGTGAACATCCTCGAGGTTCTAAGTTATGATCGATAAACGTTACCCAAAAGTAATGCTACAACTACGCTCGCAGATAACTGAATTGTATTGCTCTCAAGCACTAAACTTAGGGTTCTTTATCTATGCGACTTAGCAACTCATTAATTAGTGTTTAATAAGCGTCACACATGTCACCCTTAACTTTAGATGTCAGGGCCCCTAGTATTGTACTTAGTGCTCAAACACAACAGAAAGGGTAACACCTGTCCAATTTTTTTCTTAGGAAAAATGTTTCAATACATTTTTGCAGATAGACTGTAAAGATAGATCGGACAAGGACGATTCAGTAGTCTTACGAATTCGGAACCGATTCAAATCGGACGTAGTGCTCCTGCTTTTACGCCTTGCATTCAGGAAAAATACCTACAGAAGTAAAAATGCCAAGTCATTAACGTAAAACATTTCCTAAGTTCTAACGTTAATCAACTTTAATTGTAAAGAGAGAAGTGAGTGTTTTTTTATTTTAGACCTGCTGACGGGTTTTTGGTACGGTTTTGGCCATAGTCTTAGAGCTGATTAGAAGATCTCAATTTTCTATAAGCAGACAAAATATTCGGTATGAAAATACAATTCTTATTTCAGTATTATAGAAGGTACTATTAAAATAAACTGTGTGTGAGACGGTAACTTAACATTAATTGAGCTATGTTGCAATGGAGTGCGCGATGCGTGGCCGCACCGACTGATAGTGATAACCGCTCGTAACCCTTAAGTATTCATATTTCAGTGGAATAAAACCATTAGAAGCATTTTTGTTTCCTTACCAAAGACAATCCTAGTCTAGGTGTAGATCTATCTCTTCTCTCTGTACTGTCGCTTTTTTACCTATGAGCCTAAATACCGTGATTTTCGATGTGATCTCTGGCAGCATATGTTAGGAAGGATTTTGGCAAACCCTATCTAATGTTCTCCAACCGAGTTACCATCCAAACATTTGTTGTTGATTGCAGGATTTTAAATAAAACTTGCGTATCTAGGCCAGACAGAGATGAAATAGTAACCGTTCCGGACTCACCTGGCTATTCTACCACTATAAATATGGAACCTATCTTAAGCTTCCATTGCATTCGGTTATTGAGTGTTAGAATAGGTCAATAGTAAACGCTCTACAAGTACAAACCTGCAAATTATATTAATTATCATAACTCATTATTTATCTTTTGTATGAAACCGAGCTTACAAGTTAATTACTACTCGCAAAAAGTTACCTTATACTCTATGCTAGCATAAAACATATTGCATTGAACGCACCACGGTACGCATAATATGTAATCTATTAAGATTCAATTATATATCAGTTCAAGCGATACTTTTCGGTAAAAACCAATAAATAATTTAAGCGTACAAACCGAAATTGCCATGGTCTATTAGGCCCGCGTTACACAATTCAGATTCCCATACAGGCCACGGTGGCCGCGCCCTGACAATGGTGTCTCCACACGTTATGTTCCGTGTAAATTGGTGCAATCAGTCAGCTAGATGCTTTCATACATTTTGGCTCCACTCAACTGTGTATTTAGAGTGGGTCTGTAAATCTATTGGCCCGATGACGGGGTGTAGTAACCGATACAAATTAAATTATTTCTGCTAGTCCTTAGGTTTTGTTTTATAAACTAGCTTTGTATTATGTTGTGTTTATTATTCTGGTACTAATATATCATCATAATTAAATCATATATATACTATGTATATCATAATTATCATTGTACCTATAAAAAAACACCAACGAAATATTCACTTCTCAAGGTATTACGATTCCCCTGACAGCGTACGTCGTATACTAACAAAAATTGTGCGTACTTATTTAAAACTCTGTTAGTGCGCTAGCCTGTTTAATTTGTAGGTACATATTTAAAGTAAAAACGATAATTTCTAAAGCTTTGTAACTAGTAAGACATGAACTGACTTAGAAGAGATGTAAAGCTTATAAAATTCAAGGACAATCAACGTGAACCAATCGCAACTCTAGCATAATGATAGTACTGCAAAGCTCGAAGGCTGAAGACGCTAGATAAATGATAAGCCACAGTGACGCATTCTTGTGATACAAACACATTTATTATTATTAGATCTGCGTAAGTAGATGTACACACATGTCGTTTATACGTGACAATGTCATTGCCGTGTGTGGCATGAAAATTAGTCTTCACTATTACCGATATGCAGGTGACATTTAAAAATTAACCTTAAAATAGTAAGTTAAGGTACAAAATGCAATATTAAAAATCTATATTAAAGCTTAACCGTAAAGATGTACAGTGCTTATTCATTATGTTTCAATTCTATTGGCGTACTCCTGTCGGTTCTTCTGTGGTCATGTTAAACTTTAGCCGTCGCATTTTTATTATTATTTTTATTTTAGTAATTGGAATATAAGCAAGAACCTATAAAACAAGTGGCTTGTACTTGTATTTCTATAAATGTATTCGTTAAATTATGTTGTTTTTATTATTCTAACGTGCGCCACTTTATATAAATATTGCATTACTTCGCGTTGGGTTCGCATTCTTCTCACACAGGTTAGGTTAAGATTAAACGATCAATCGGCGTTAAAATACCTTTTCGTAGTGATTTGTTAATCTTTAAATTCGATAGTATCTATTGACCAACCAAAATTGAATCCAAATCCGATTTTATCTTTTATTTTGAGTTTTGACTGAGACCATGCGTACGAGAAAGATATCTAGAAAATGTTAACCGTATATCATGACGTACGCATTCCAGAAGCACTATGGTGTTATACAAATAGACTGCAAGTCTGCTTGACAGGGTCCAAGTCGCAGTAAAATTCTACCTATGCCTTAGCATCTATTGAATATTCATAATATAATTAAAACGTTTATGATGGTAATCAACTCGTATTTAGCATTTACCATTATTAAGTTAGAGGCTCGCTTGGCAAGACCTAAGTATAAACTTAGTTGTCAGGAGTAAGTTTATATGAATTGTACTTGTACCTCCCAACCCACCCGTACTTGATTGAAACCTTTTGTTTGAGTATCAAAATGAGCGGAGGATTTTGCGTTTCTACTCATTTCAAATTTATTGATTTTGTTCTATAGATAATGACGATCTAACCTGCAGAACACTAAATATTAGTCTATGCGCCGAATAGATCACTTATTGGTCTTCTGCAGAAGGCAGACACAATTTCACTAGAGACTAATGTTTATTCGTTTAAACTCTGGTCGTTTAATTAGCATATTTGTTGTTTATGAAATCCATCTTTTAAAATTGATCTCTCGTTCTTCATTACTGTCTTTACTGACCTGCATCTGAAACCAAGAGTCGAGCAGGCCGCCGGCGTGTGGTGCAGCCCAGCGACCGCCGCCCGGGACTATCTGCGAAACATCACCATCTTTATTGACCGTTATTTTAATACTAATATACCTTTTCATATACATTTTATAATGCTTCTACACTATAGATAAATCGTTATACATATATACAAATAAAGATATCAACATTTAAGCATCGAAGTATTTCTCCTCATTCCTCCTTCCTGTCGACTGGTAGGGTGCCCAAAAGGCAGGCAACATTACTGTTACTGTACAGCAAATTCACACAGTCACGTGTCACATACACGTCACGTGAAAAATTAACCAACTGTTTAGATAGGATAAATTACAAATTGCTTCTTGGGTTACAAACAATTTTTAGACTTATTGAACTGCCTGGATGTTAATCTGGCACGGAACTCCTAAAAATTTTAAATTTTTCCTCTTACTTACAACGATAGGTACTTAGTTTGTGATCAAACGATTCCGGCATAAGTACCTAAAGTCGATAAATTCTACTAGAATGCAACGACAGACGATTTCTCACTGTTTAATTCAGTCTTTCTAAGAATGTAACAGTCGTCAAGTTAAGAAGAACTTCACCGTTTTAATTTTATGGACTGTACCTATACAGGTAAAACTTATGCAGTTAATGATAGTAGGTACCGATTGTGCACGTTGACAATCACTATCAACATGTATTCTATCATGAAGTCTCGTGATTCAAGTTCGATAGCTTGTACTGGCGTTTAAACTTTAGGTTACAAGTCTTTTAAAAGCTCAATCAGTCGTACTTTCAACCATCTCCTTCTTTCCTCCTTAGGCGAATTTAAACAGCCACTCGCATTTGTTAAACATTGTGAATTTGTGAAGCTTACAGCCTGTCAAATAAAGATATCAAAGTTAACCTTTCATAAAAAAATAATTAACTGACCGCTTCGTATTGTGAGCACATACTTAAGATTGCAATACATTTTAATAAGCGCGATTCTATGTGTAGTATTCATTCATGTACTTACATAGTTACTTATTATAGTTATTATTACTTTACAAGAGTACTGTGTCCCTACCATGGGGTACAAAAAGTAAATAACTTGAATTTTCAAAAACGCAGGTACGCTGACAGTAGTTTTGGCATTATTTGTTTAGACAAAACAGACAAAAAACGTCCCGTTTCCAGCAAACTACAGATTTTATTTCAAGGCGCTTACTTCAGCGCGCTTTATGCTCGTTGTCATATAACATAGATATCACAAATGTTTTCGATAATAACTTAAAACGCAACAACACACAGTTAATGTTAATTAATAGTCGACACACTGTTAATCTTTTTTAAATAAAGGAGTTCTAGTATGAACGTACCAAATGCCTAAACATTCAAAGATGTCATACTACTAGCGGTCATTACTGTCATCCTGGGGATAGTAACTATTCGAGGTAAATGTGGCAAAGGCCACTAAGGTTACTGAATAAAGTCTAACAAGCGGTTAATTAGGAAGCTAATCACACGACTACCACGCACTCATACGACGCGTGTAATAGATATTTATTGAAGACAACTTATAAGTACGGCGCGGCTTATAATATTCAACTTGGAAAGCGCTTGTAAGATTCAAGTAGAAACGACTGTTTAATAAGTGTGTTATACGTTCAATATATATGATTAGAACGGGATTATCATAATGTTAATATTATTATAATTCTAAAAGTTATTATGTACCCAAAAACCTTTGGATTTCGTGAAGCCTTTGTAAATGTAGGCGTAGGGTACTTGGTTCTAGTTGGCATGGGACAGGCAGACCGCTCTTAGAGTAACAACATTTTCGTATGTACAGGATGTGCACTTGCAAGTTTTTGTGTTGCAACAAATTAAAAGCTAAGGCTAATGCCCTAAGCTAAATAAAAAAAAGCTTTCTTACGCGCAATACAATGCTTAGCGGCGGTATGGTAAGTTGGGTGTATGCCAAAATTATGTACCATAAATTTAGTACCTAATCACATTGTAGGTCTTGGAAAAGATGGTCTGTTTCTAGTTATAGCAATTGTCATTCAGTCAGACTGTCAGTGTTGTGGTGCATGTTTGACCAGGTAATACTGTAAGCTTTCATCAACCACACAATAAGAAGAACTGTAAGCTGTCAATGATTTCGGTGACCATCGGAAGTCACACACGATAAACGAAACTAACTGTATTTTAATCTATGAAAAAATCTGATGTTCCGTTTGGTACGAGTAGGTATGTATGTACTGTGTTCGGTTTGAAATGTTACGTGGCCTGTGTACCGCGCTATCAATAAACTCTTTGTTTGGACAAAAATATGAATATTTGGTACATTACTTCTAGAAGAGAAATTTAAAACATTTTATTTTGACAGATGACACTGATAAGTTTTGCCCATATCAATTTGTTTAAGCTTTATTTTTGTATTTGAAGTAAGTCTTGGCTCAATTATATGAAAGTTTTTTATAAAATTTATTATTTAAAATTGTATGGCCGTCTTTTATTTATAGATTAATTTTAAAGTAGCAACTTATGAAGTATTCAGTAATATTTAGTACCTTTTAATTCTTGGACTTTATGTGTATGTCGATGCCGAATTTCAGTAAAAAAATAATTTAAAGAAAATGCGTTTTATTCAGAAATGTTTTCCTGTTATTTATGATACAGCATAAAATAAATAGGTATGTAACCGTTATCATTTTGATTTACTCTGCTGTACATTAAAAAAAAAATAATTTATAAAATCTTAAAGTACATTATATTATGTTAATAAAATATGGAATTTGAAATTTAAAATGAGGAGTATATTCAATGTTTATCTTTGTTCACATGGATAATAAAAGCAGTTGAACTTCGAAACGTTTTGCCGTCGGTCGGCGTTGATGTCTTTTGTAAGCAGGCTCACATTATTAAGTCGTCGTATCAAACACTTCACACTCAGACAATGCTTGTACTCATTCAAATATTATAATGTTTATAATTAAATAAGATATATACCATTTTATAAAATTGCTAATTTTTTTTGTGTGGTTCACGGTTTTTCTTCGTATTAAACTGTGTTCTTTAGTAACTGGATATTTTGTGCGCGCCTAATAACTTAGTAATAGCCTGGTGCGGGTATCGAGTTTATTACTATAAAGTTTAGCCACAAAGCCAAGCCGTCAGCCACTGCACTAGTCGATACATCTTAATTTAAGTTTATTGTTGTGAGTACTTAATTTGTGAAGGCGGCCAGCATGACACTTAATTTTCCGCTTCTTATGCATAACGCAGAAGTAAGGTAGTATTGCTAATAAAGGGAAGTTGTAAACAATTTGTATGACGACATTGGTTGTATCTTATAAAAACATTTCCCACTTCTTTATACTGTGTATGGGTATGATAACATATACGGTATTTTGAATTTATTTATATAAACAGATAATCATAAAATACACATGTTTTGTGCACCAAATCATGTACTTTCTTGCACACTGTTAGAAAACATGAAATGAATTTTTAAATAAAAGGCACGAATGAGGTTTTTTAACGATGTTCAACATAGTTTTTAACTCTAACTGAAACATAAAATATTAAGCTTTGTCTTTCTTACTATTGTTACGAAAACAAAACAATTTTCCCCGATACTATACCCGTCAGATCACAACGCTATCAAAAACGAAGCAACACAATTTGCGTACTTATAAGAGTTTCTACAAACCAAGTCGGATCGCATACGGAGCAGGCAGGAGCAAACGGCACAAGTATCGGAGGAGCACTAGGAACTAAGGTAACACTAGGTGTTCACTGGTGTCGGGCCGCGGTACCTGGTCGCCCACTAGGTCCTCGGCAGCTGTGACCGCGCAGCAGGCCTCCATTCCCGGCTGCTGCCGGCTCGTGTTGCGGTCGGGGAGTCGCCTGGCGTCGCTCAAGTCGCGGGGTCGTCTCGTGGCCGGCGCGGGCTTGACATGGCGCACGCCTGCGCGCACCCACTGCGCGGGACGAACTGCGTGTGTGATAGCGCGCGGCCCGCGACCTCCTTCGCGGGGTTGCAATGAAAGTGATTAGGTTCTTGCGCTACTGATAACGAGGGCTAGTTTACTGGTTTCCGTTTCCAAATTATTTATTTGAAGGTGGAACTCTATTACGGACAGGATGGCGACTGACTGTGAGTACCTGCTCTACCTATTTCTTGCTTTGTTTGTGATACGCTGTTTTTGTTGCAAAATAATGATATTTTCGTCTCCTACATACCTACCTACTATTCATAATCTGCTACTACTACTAAATTCATTTATAAAAACTACTTCTTGGGATAGTGATTAAAAAATCCTGGTTTTTGCCATATAACAGTTTAATATAAATTAGTTTAGTATAGTTTTGATAATAAAAGCTAAGTTCCAGTAAGTCGAAATTATTGGCCTCTGGATCTAGAAGTTAATTGACACGTAAACTAAAAATATTTACATATTAATATTTTAAAATAAAAGTCTGTTACCATTTAGCAAAACAAATAAACCTAAAACCTTAACATTTAAGTCCCTGTAATACCTATGTTCTGTAGACCACACAATCGAACCACGCAGTTATATATCTAAATCACTTTCGAGTAGGTACCTACCTACCTATTGCCGCGGTTGTCAGCCAGCGAACAGGTCGCGCGCACGTAGGGCCAGCACTGCCCGTCTCTGCTTTCACTGGCAACACGCGGTTTTTCTTCATATCCATTATTAATAAGTACACTTTGAATAACCTATATTTATCGTGTTTAGGTATAGGAAAGTTAGTGAGTGGGATTATGAAACTTATAGTCGTGTTATCCTTATAGCAGGTTTTATGATCGTACTGGTATTAAAATACATCTTAAAAATATGCGATAAACTACCTAATCCCTCAGCTTTTAATTGTATATAGATAGGTATATACATACAATACAGTTAAGGAAAGGTATCAGTGCGTATGAAAACTTTCTAAATCGTGCTAACGATCATTTATTTACTTATGGCTTCTATTCAGTTTGTTTTATTTTTAATAGATACTCACCACGTAATAAGCACCGAATTTTCCTGTAAATAGTTAGAACATAATGATTGTAAAAAAACATAAAAAGTTGAGCATACTTTTCTAACTCTTCGTGTCTACATTCACGTTCTAAAAGCTCGCATCTCCACTGCATTAATGCGGCTTCGGTATTCTAGAATAAATTTGTATTTATAACACAAATTAATGATAATTTGTTGACTAAAATACGTTAATATTTTATTAAATGAAATGTTTATTATTATGTATCTACTATCTATTAAATTATTTATTTATAAAAATGTTTTAATTTGACTCTTAAAATCCTTTTTTTGAGATTTAAAACACTGGAATAAGTAGATACCTAGTAATGCGATATTGAAAAGTAACACTGTACTGACAAGTATTTATTATGCTGTATTTAAGAACCGCATCGTGCAGTAATAAGCTTGTTGAATATCGGTGTTGATTTGAATACTTAACGTTTGTAATTGTATAATAAGGAGCTATCAATTTTATTATTTTAATAATAAACCCTATTTAATATTATGAAATATTTATATAATATCTTCTTTAATAACTATAAAAATATCGAAAAAAAATCAAGCGGGTAAAACCGCGGGCGCGGGGCAAAGCTAGATAAATGAAAAAAAAAAATTTTTAGTTAGTAAAGGCCCCTGGCGGGTATATAATTCATTGCATGGGGGCACGACACTGCTAGAGGAGGCCCTCTAGCAGTGTCGTGCCCCCATGCAATGAATTTAACTTTAAGCAAGACAATTTTCGCAGTGGAAGCAAGATGCCAAACTACACTGAATATAACGGTGTCCCGTTTCCGCAACGGAAAATGTAAGGAGCCAGGTGGTTCTTGTTTGCGTTCGTTGTCCAGTCTGTTCCAGTAATATTTTTAATTGCTTCTACCTGACGTTCTCTAGGGCGTCCTCTGGTCCAGAGCAATAGAAAACTATGTCAATCCTCCGTCAGTCAACAGTTTTCTGATCCTGGCATGCTTCTTTCTCATCACATTCCATAAAAATGTTCATCGGTTAAGGTTACCTACTCATCACTTGACCCTTTTGCAGAACATCTCCTAATTGATCTAAGTGTGTGCACCGAGGGCTTCCCCTTACCGATACTCCATTAACAGTCACCTCATAATATTTGCTTCCACACGCTGCATTTTACTTCAGTCATCCATCCTTTGTACCTTCGTATTTTCAATATAATATATGTATTTTCTATTAATACTGTAAAATATATAATAATACAAAAGCTAATCGCACTTCTGCAATTATCTCTAAACATATAAAATTTATCGAAAGCTTATTTATGTCTAAAAGGTACATACATAAGTCTTCACGGTTTACCTTGGAGTGGAATATTACTCCAAATGCTCTTATGCGTAATATAATTTTGAGATGTTACAGGAAGATAACAGTACCTACTTATTTCGAGACAAAATAAATATATAACGATACAAACAGCCACTATTGTAAATATTGGCGCAGTGGCTAAGCAATTGGACTGCAACGCAACTGCAAGGGCTGGCGGGTTCGACTCCTCTCGTACGGGACTTACATTTGTGTGATCCGCAGATGTTTGTCCCGAGTCTGGGTGTTTGTGTACTTATTTGATATTTCATGTTTATGATTGCCGCCCACGTTACAGGAAAAATTCCTAGTGTGGGGCAACATTAAAAATAATCCCGGATTACCTAAGGATTTGGCGACACCTTTAGCAAAAACTTCGCTAACAATCTTCGCCTCTATTTTTTCTTCAGATGGAATAGGAGTCATTAGCTTTACGCTTACAATCGGTCTTTTTCAAAGTTATATAGCTAATAGAGCGCCTGACGTAAACGAGCAACCACAGAATGTTGTCCGGTGTATTGCAGCAAAGATATTGGTAGGCTCGTAGATACGAAATTATTAATACTTTTACATACATACTGCAAAACAGATCAAATAAATCTTGATATACAGTATTCTAACATAATTAAATATTTTTCACACCTTCAGGAGTAGACATTTTTTTATTTAATTTAGTAGACATTTAATTTATTTGCCTAATAAGATACGAAATAGCGTTAAACAAAGAAAAATAATTGGATACTTATTGTTAAATATTCCACGTAAATAAGAGATATTGCCAGACATCTGAAACATTGTTACCTAAATGCCTAAATGTCAGCCTGTGAAAAGCCGTCAGACGTAAAACTTGACGGAAACAGACAGGGTTTGTGGCGTTTAAGATGTAGAGTAGGATACTTAGCTTTTTTAAAATTATTGATTTATATAATACTGCCGCATTGGTATAGTGACTGCCTCGTTGGTCTAGTGGTTTGATAAACGCGTCTACCAAGCATGAGGTCCCGTGTTCAAATCCCGGGTCGGGCAAAGTGTTTTCCATTTTCCATTAGGCGATTTTCAGTAGCATCACGGAGTATGGATTTGTGTCCGATTTATGGCAATAAGCTCGTTCCCTATAACATAACTGGCGAAATGTAGGTGTACTTTACGGTCAGCTCTGCCTACCCTTTCGGGGAATACAGGCATGATGTTACGTATGTAATAAACATTTTTACAATAAACGCTATTATAGAAAAACAATGCCCACAAAACCGTTTAAAGCTGATCAAAATACCAATAACGACTCTAAAATTCTAATTCATCCAAAAGACGTAAAGATACAGGGGGAAATGATTAACCTCGAAATTACAATATTTAAAATAATTAATAAGGAAGGCAAAATCAAAGTAACACGAGGTGTACTGAATGACCTAGAATGCTTTATGTAACTGAAAGATGAATTGGGAGCAGTGTCGTATTGGTAGGTCAAATGGAAGGCGAATGACAAGACACAGTTGCGATTGACACGACCAAATAATAAAGAATAAGTGACCATTACTGGGGCATTGTTAGATTAAAAAAATAATCATTATTCACGAAGAAAAAGATGAATTAATTCTAACTACTGGAATAATTTGTTTCTAACAAAAAGGTATGATACTTTGGGAGCAGAGAACTTATTTATGGCAATGGCAATACTCGCACTGTAGTTATCTATTATATATGCTAAGGATTAGTTATACGTATTTATGCGCATGCGCATTTTGGTACATGCGTAGCAAATAAGTCATCATCATCATCATCAGCCGGAAGACGTCCACTGTTGAACGAGGCCTCCCCCTTTTGGGGGGAGGTTGCCATAATCCCCACGCTTGGCAAGCGGCTTGGGGATCGCAGTGTTGGTGGTCAAGTTACAGAAAACGCTGCTGTCCATCTTCTGGATTTTCCCTTAGTCGCCTCTTACGACACCCACGGGAGGAGAGGGGGTGGTCAATTCTAGGCCGGATACCGCACGGCAAGCAAATAAGTAGGCAGTGTTATTTTTTATTTATTTTTATGTATTGGTTTAATTCACCGTATTTTGTGGGCTTTCTATCTTCTGCTTCGCATCGTATGGTTGATTAACAACCTGGCTTAAACCGCCTCTAGGCCTCTGACATGGCTTTACACACCGTTAAAAATCCCTCGGGTGTGCCGGTTTCCTCGCGATGTTTTCCTTCTCCGGTGGTGCCGGAGCTTGAACTTGCGACCTTCGAAATAGCAGTCCAAACGCTCATAACACTCAGCTATTGCTTGTAGGCTTTTTTTTAATTTGACATTTATATCTCAAATGGGTAAAAAGATCAAGGTTTTGTGAGCAAAATGACAATATATCTAATAGTATGAGATTGGCGTCTATGACAAGAGAATCCATGTATTTGAGTGTCATTACTAAACAATGCGCCTAGAAGAAAATTATACATTATTAAATGCAGAAACTTTGTTGCAGTCCATTTCTGTGTACTATACACCTCTGCTCGTATGTTCAGTTAGTGCAGTAGCTATGAAAAGCCCCTCTAATGAGACCAAATACACAAACAAGTTTACTCTAATCTCTGGGTAAAAAGCTGTTCTCACTGTCTCATCATTTTATCAATTATATCTAAACAAATTAGATAGGGTGACACTAACCTAAGTAATTTCTTGGATATATACTCGACACAACTAGAACGACGACGACGAGCCATTGTATTCGGAGATTTTAATATAAACTTACTTAGTTCAGACAGCGATACTAAAAATTATCAAAATGAAATACATGGAATTGGATACGAACTATTAAACAAATCAGCAGACTATACAGTACTAGAGAAACCAGCACAACAAACACAATACTAGACCACGTCTGTACAAACATAAAGAATCACTCTTTCAATATGTCGATAATCGACACATCTCTATCCGATCACAAACAAATTTATCTTGAAATAGGCTGTCTGGCACCAAAATTTAATAAAAGAATAAAATACCAAGCAATCAACTATAAGCTACTACAGGAAAACACCTTAATAACGAAGTATACAAACAATAAGAATGACTTCAATATCTTAGAAAACTTCATTCTGGCACAGATACAAAATAATACGATAGCTAAGACAAAAGTAATGAACCCGCCCCAAGAAGACTGGATGACTAAAGATATTATAGACGCAATCAACGTTCGAAATGGCTTATGGAGGCTGTCAAAATGTAATCCAAGAGATAAAGAATTACTACTGAGTTTTAGCAAAGAACAAAACAAAGTAAAAATAATGATAAAGGAACGCAAGAAGAACTACTACTACGCTATGTTCAAAAACAAGTTCAACAACTCTAAAAAAATGTGGGAACTAATTAATGAGTTAGCGCTAAACAAAACGAAGAACAGCCGTGCTCCCCCAAAACTAGTATCAGAAGAGGGTGTCATCACAGAAGGTAACGCAATTTGTGATTCATTTAACTTATTCTTTACATCCATAGGCGAAAAATTGGCTAGTAACATACCTAGCATGTATGTGCCACGCAACCAACGGCAACACAATAATGTACGAACCTACCTACGCACACCACAAAACACTAGACGAGTTGACACTCTGTACCGCACACGAAATATCTAAAACAATAGACAATCTTGACATTAATACAAGTACCGGGTTAGAGGGAATAAGCACGAAAGCAATAAAATGTCTAAAAAACGTACTGCTCGACAGATTAACGAATTGCATAAACAAATGTTTAAAACTAGGTATTTTTCCCGATAGGTACACTCAAGATTGCCAAAGTAACCCCTATTTACAAAGCGGGTATCAAATCAGACCCAAGTAATTACAGACCCGTTTCAGTATTGCCGGTGCTGTCAAAAATTTTTGAGCGCGTGCTCCTAACTCAGAAATCTTTTTTTGTTGATGAACAATATGGCTTTCGCCCTAAATCTAGTACCCTTTCTGCTGCTATAGATTTAATCACGCAAATTAAAATTAATATTGATGAAAAAAAAATTGCTATGGGAATATTTATCGACCTAAAAAAATGTTTCGATACTGTAAGCCATCAAAAATTACTAGAAAAACTGCATAATATAGGCGTTAGAGGTACAGCTCTCAACATGTTTAAGTCATACCTGGAAAATAGGCGCCAAGTGGTGAAAATCGATAACTTTACTAGTTCGGTCCAGAATTTGGCATACGGCTGTCCACAAGGATCGATTATTATTAGCCCATTACTTTTCCTAATTTACGTCAACATTATTAACAAAATAGGACTTTCTGGTCACCTAACGCTTTACGCAGACGACACATGTTTATTTTATTATGACAAGTCAATTAACGACATCATGACCGATGCTCAGAAAGACCTCAATTTGCTTAATGAATGGCTAAAGTACAACTTATTAACGATAAACACTGCAAAAACTTCGTATGTCATCTTTGCTGCAAAGAATAAACAGATTCCTACATTCACACCATTAACGATTAACAATGAAACTATACAACGTTCACATGGAGAAAAATACTTGGGCCTATGGATAGATGAAAAACTGACGTGGAATCAACACATTAATCATATCCGCTCCAAACTAATGCCATTATTAGGAGCCTTACGTAAAATAGCTCACTGCATACCGTATAAAGTACGTAATGTTATATATAACTCATTAGTAAAGCCACATCTCGAGTACATGATAGAGAGATGGGGATCGGCCGCCGCCACTCACTTAAAACCATTACAAACCACACAGAACAAAATTATTAAGACGTTACATCACTACCACTACTTAACTCCAACAACATCACTCTATGAAAAAACAAAATTACTTAATCTAACACAACTTTACACATACTGCACTTGCATCCTAGAAAGAAAAATATGTAACGAGACAATTCAAACTAACATAAAACTTAAGAAAAAAGAAACTACACGCATCTTAGAAACAGAAACAAAATTAACCTAAGGAAGCCACGCACTAACTACGGTAAAAAAACGATACTGTTTGAGGGAGCACAGATGTACAACAATTTACCGGAAGAAATAAAAAAGGACAGTAGCATTAATATATTTAAAAATAAATTAAAAAAATATGTAGGTGTGCCATAGAAACGCAGAAATAATATGTACCTATACCTTTAAAGCATGTTACATCATAATTATTACTATTTAAAATTAATGTAGAATTTCATAAATGGTTTTATTAAATTTGTTTAAGATCATTTATAGTATATATTTTTGTATGCATGTCAATAAGCGCTAGAATATTATAAATTGTTAACTGTTATGCAAATCTTATTTTAAAAGAACTGTCCAGTTTTTATAAGAAAATAAATTCTTTAAACCGAAATTGCTGGTTGCTAATTATATGGGTCAAGACTCAAGATCAAGCTCTGGCCAATATTTGAAGAAGTAGGAGGGAGACCGTGATTTAAATTATTGGTAACAAATACCTATACACAATCATTACGGCTCGGTGTGAACAAAGCCACTTGATAAATTAGGCGAAACACGTCAACTGTACATGAGACAATACAGACGTCCACTTGTCCTAGTTACCAGTAAACATATGCATTTCATACATACAATATCTAAGTGTGCTAGGTATGCAATATCGTACTGTTTTCAATCAATCAAACAGTTTCACCTAGGTCAGTTTAGGCATTGTGGAGCGGAATCGTCCACTGGTTATAAGAAACAGCAAATATTTTACAACCATACCGGAATAAACATACTTATTTCAATAATATTTCTAGGTTGTTTGTATAGATTTTTGTACAAAAAGAAAAACTGAGAAAGGTTATCGTAATTCCAATTTTTTGAAAACACAGGCATTGCTCCTTGTGGTTCAAAACTAGTAGGGATTTCGTTTCTAAAGTTATGTAAATTGAGAGTTAGACTGGAAGCAGGCTCTATTACCACAGTATATAGCCTGTGCTAAGCAGTTATAGCACTTATAGCCTGTGCTATTAGCACAGTATGTAGCCAGTGCTATAATAGTAACGTCTCGTTTATAATGTTCGACTGTAAGCTTTCATAAGAAGGTAATGGAGTACTGACTTTACTATGGTCCTTCCAATGTTAAGTGCGATATATATATGAATATCGCACACAAAGGTGTTCCTTTAGATGATACCATGAAATTAAATAATTTCTGGTAATATTTTGACTAACAGTTGGTTTGGCCCAAGCACACCGAGCGCAAGCGCTTACTCGTAGACCGCGTCGTCAACTTGGTGGCGGTTCAAATCTGAAAAAGAGCAAGTTCCTTTTTTGTTAATATTGTGACTGAACCAAGGACAAGATTCTATTCAATAAATCTCAAGTTACCTACGCCTGGTCTGTACTAGAGCTCGCCACTGTATCTGTACAGCAACCCGACTGATATGTTAGTAAAAGATCTGGATTCCT
The DNA here is from genome assembly GCA_905340225.1 of Abrostola tripartita. Taxonomy (NCBI): domain Eukaryota; kingdom Metazoa; phylum Arthropoda; class Insecta; order Lepidoptera; family Noctuidae; genus Abrostola; species Abrostola tripartita. The sequence goes on from HG996486.1 coordinate 8,799,769, forward strand.
CCCTGCCCGTCGCCAGCTAGCAACCACAAGTGGACTTCGACGTCTATGTTCCAGGCGTTTTGCAATTGATTCTGCACACATACTAACATGGACAATTACTTATGGCTTTGTATTGAAAATACGTGTAATTGAAACCGGCGTGAGTTTGTCGCCACTCAATTGATTGTAAATTAATGTCTACTCACACTAGCGCTCGATTTGTTACGTCCGAAGCTAAAGTACCTATCAGTGCTTAGTTATTATTATTAAGTTTAATATTTTTTAATAGCAAGTCATGGTGATTGTTCAAATGTCCTTCCTGGAGTTTTATTGAAAGATAGTTAAGACATTTAGTTCATATTATAAATCTTTCATGTTAGCTTTTTCTTATTTTGTATATCAGCAGCAGAATTCGATGATGATTGCCGAAAAGGAAAAGGTGTAATCTGCTGGGGTACATATCATTTAAAAAGTATATTTAAAACCTTAGTATCGAATTTCTTAAACAGTGCAACTTACAAATATACATAGTTACAACTTTAAATATCTGAAAAGAAATAAGAAAATATCCTAATTAAAAAAATTAAGAAACTCGGCTGCCATCAAAATCGCACTCGGGATACCTCTTAGATAGGACAGACAGACTGCGATGGAACTTGTTTTTTATTAACTTTTTAGGACGTTTTTTGTGACATACATTTTCTTCGACAAAACTCGAGCCTGCAATTATTATTTTACCCCTTAAAGAAACAAACAGGCGTTACAATATAACGAAGCTTGTAAGTATTTCCAGATAAACTTACTTACTTAAACAAGTTGTCTTTGCTAATTTGTTCATAGGCAAATTGTGGAAGCGGGGTGTCACATGGCATTGCACGTTACGGCATCTCGCTTTCACAACAGAAAATGTCCTGGGTAAGACGGTAGATAAAGGTTTATTTATATCAAGAACCTGAGTATACATAATTATTTATCATAGCGTAGATTATTCTTATTTATTTAAATCAACGACGATATTATAATTCAATTTCTGGTATATAAATAGCTCTTGAATCTATTTGATGTCAAGGACAGCTACCAAATGGATGTAAAAAGAGGTAGATAACATACATATTATTAGAACTTTAAAAACGGCATTCTATGAATATGTCACACTATAGGGAAACTAGGACATATTCGGTAATTCTCGCCCCCTATTACATTGGGACATATACCATTACTGTCGAAATGTATCTACCCCTATGCCTACGGGGAACACAGGCGTAAGGCGTGTATACAATCCTTATAGAGTAGAAGTATTGAGCCGTATACACACATAAGGAAAGGAATATATGTACATAAACTTTACCTTGTGCTTTAAGTAAAAAGCATACTTATCCATGATAAGCATATACTTAAAAATACTGTGTGTGGTCAGTAGTAGACTCTACTCAGTAGTAAAAGGTTGATTTATCCTATTCACTGCGAGATTGCATTTTTAGTAGATGTGAGATATGATAAACGTTACATGTCACTTCAGAATTCTTTGTAGGAGCTTATAATATTTGAAACTTCTCTTCTTTTCGATTGTTCAATTATATTCTTTTACTAGTGTATGGAGTGTGCGTGTTGCCGCGAAGATGCTATGCCCTGCTAATGGGAGTGAGTGAAGTCGTTCCTGAGACGGTTGAGAAGTATTTACTGAAAGATTCAGGGGCGCACATCAATTCAATGCGGGCATCCGGGGCAGTCGGACGCCTCCGCACACACTCCCGCGCTTCTCTAAACAAAACACAACTTCAAAATGGGATCAAAGAAGAAGAAGGAACAGTAAGTCTTTCAGCTAAAGCGATTTTTTTTTTAAATATTTTATTACGGTTGACTTGTTACTTTATTCGTTGTTTACGTTTAGATATGGACTGTTTAATTAAGCGAATGTTATCGTTGAATGTGTCTTTGATTCTAAAATTAATATCAACGTGATTTCGTTAGGGTTTTCAATGTCGGTAATATTTTACAATATTTTATATTGTGTATTCTAATCGTTAAAGTTAGGATATCCTTAAACTTTTATGTTCTTATTGAGTGGGAATTTTATTTGATAGGTCACTTTATATGTACCTATATAGCTTGTGGCGACTGACTTACACTTAAAGCATGCGCTTTATGAAAAATATGCAATATACGCTTGCATGGAAAAGTACAATACTTAGATAGATTATTAAAAATAACACTTTTCTTATAAAAATAGCTCATGTATATTTTTATAAAAAACATATTAAGTGAAAAGGTAATTCATTTATTAGTAGAAATCATTAAAAGATAAAAATAAAAATTTATGCAAAGTACTGCGCACCGTCATTTTGCGGCGACTACTATTATTATTATGAAATGAAGTAGTCGTGTCACAAATTAATCATAATAAATATTAAAGACAACTTCAAAGTATGTGATTATTTAAAGTACATACCTACCTAGGTACATTGCCATGTCATTCCTCATTCCAGTTTACTAATATTAATATTTACTTAAAGATAAAATTATACCTATAATAATACTCTTTCTTTAGTATTACACCATAATTGATTACACGCAATTTGAAGATGTTGTCGCGTCATATTTTGTCGAAGTCAATATTAGTTTCAGGTATATAATTGTATTGTAAAATATATCTTTTGAGTACCCTCGGAATAATACGAAGTTCCAAACGTTCAACAATATTGATACAGACAGTTAATTTATTGGTGACAGGAAAACTTTGTAGTTTATAAGAACAATTAAGTATGAGAAAGTTATTTAATAATATACATACATCTATGTAGACTATTGACAGGTTTCGTACATTTTTTTAATAACTACAGGTGCTATGTTTTTTGCTAAATAATAATTTTTTAATGTCCATATTATTTCTGTTTGTACCTACATTATTTTAATCAAGTGGGGCTCGTAGCTATGCGGCTACCCGGCAGATCAGTCGATCTGCGAGATTAAGCCGTGCTCACCGCGGTCAGTCTTGCTATGGGTGACCGTTTTCACATGTTGAGACCCCACCGTGCTTCGGAAGGCACGTTAAGCCGTTGGTCCTGCGCCTGATCGCTCTCGGGTCGTGTCGGTCTATCGTCCCATCGGATTATGAGAGAGAGGGAATAGGGAGTGCACCAGTGTCTGCGCGCATACTTGTGCACTATAACATCTCCTGCGCAGATGGCTAGTCTCAACTGAGACAGGCCGCTGTGATCAAAATTCGGTCAGGAGGACATTATTATTTTAATCAAAGTTTTAGAATACAATGGCTTTACTAAAATATTTCGCAAATTGTATTTTGCCCTGTACATGTTTTATTAGTAACTGTAGGTACACGCTAATGTTTGTAATTTCAATAAACATACACAATGCTTGTGTTCTATTCTGCCTCTGAATCACATCTGTTAACCTGTTATGAGCGCATCAATTAATTTTAAAGCGAGCCATTTCAATAACTTTGATAACTGGCTTGATAACATTTTATAGTATATCCCTGTCGAGTCCAATGTGCTTCAAGGCTAAGCTAGATGACTAAATGCAAAGTACATGTAATGTTTGTACACATTACAAAGAATTATAGTTCCTGACCCAGTGCACAAGTGCCGTAAATTTACGTGAATAAAATGATAATATTTTCTCTTTCAGAAAAAAGGAACCAGCGCCTAAGTTATCATACTATCAAATAGTAAGTATATAATATTACTAATCATAATAGGCTAGGTTTTTATTTAGGACGTGTAGTTGTGCATGCGATTGGATTTTGAATAGAGTAGGTACGTATATTGATGCAAAATCTGTGGCCTTACAATCCAATTTAATTCGAACCAATTGGGATTGGAATTGTAAAGTTTCGGACTCTTAAACGTAACACTGGCACCAAATTACATCTATTATTTCAATATTATGTGTCCATTGGGAGGAACTAATTGAGATCAAAATATTGACAGCATTTTTTTTTTCAATAAGACTAAGTCATGTTTCCGTTACATCAATATTAATTTTGCAGTGGCCCTGTATTAGAATTGAAATTAAATTGGAGAGTAGGCCACCTGATACGATACCTTCACAAATTCGATACACCATGATTGTATATTTTTAATTAATTCAAACGCAATACACTAATTTTAATATGCTTGTACACACAATAAATATCTACGTGATAACTCATAGACGAAATAGCATTAATTACGAGATACAGTTTGATATTTGGACATCAGAGACAGTTTGGTGCCGACTTAGATCGATCCAAAGTATCGGAGCGCGAATCGTGATCCTGAGTTCCATATACTGCATATCAGGAAACTGTATTATGGTAACAATAAGGGGGTAATGTGTGTTGCGTCGGTCGCTGGTCAGTGGTCACGTTTTCAATGTGACTGTAGCGGCAGTCGCGTGATTCACTTGTTTAAAGTTGATTGTGTTAGGCTTCAGTTTCTAAAGTACCATTGACTTTTGTACTTTTATTTTTTTTACAAACGAAAGGTAAGCTGACTTATGGGCTTCGTATTATTTAAGTTGATGACAATACCTATTATTTTGATAAACATTTACTTTTAAATATGCTCACAAGTCACAACCCGCTTTTCTTTAGTTCCGCTACGCAACATGTCCGGAACTGATGGCCACCCTACTCGGCATCCTGTTCGGCCTAGCCAGCGGAGGCGGTGTGTGCTACAACCTGGTGCAGATCGGAGAACTCAGTACTGCGTTCGTGGAGAGGACCACTTACCGGGAGCGGCTCACGAGCTACTTGCCACTCACCTCCGCGTTTGGTGGGGGAAGAAGGCTGTAAGTATCTGTGTGTAATTTACCTTAGTAGTACCTTTGAACCTATCACACTATACGCCTTTACGTTTATAACATACCATTTATGCGGCGTGATAAAGCGGTAGGAACTTTTGTGTGGCTAAATATTCAGTCTCGAAAAAAATCGTAGGCAGGTGTATGTCAGTATATATATAGTATATAATTATAGAGAACAAACGTAAAACCCACGCACGCTTTGAGGAAATAATAGAAGGGAAAGTTGGTACCTACTATAGATATACCTAAACAGGCACTGTGTGACGTAAAGTTCAGAAAAATAACGCAGGAAGGAAAGTAGGATTTATCAAAAAGTAACATAAACTGCACTTAATTAAGGACATTAACAATTTGAAAACCTGATTGGCACAGCTAAGCGATTGGACTGCTGTGCTAAGGTTTGCGGGTTCCATTCCCGCACTTCTGAATGACTGAACCGATTTTGATGTATGGAGTGTCGTTAGAATCCTTACACGATCGCGAGCAACATAGGCTATTAAAAATGAAACAAAAAAAAAAATATCAAAAAAAAATTAAAAAACATGACTGCCATGACAAAAAACGAACTAAAAAGTGAAAAACAAGTTCCATCGCAGTCTGGGTACCTCTTAGATAAGACAGTGTTCCACAGAACGGTCCCCCGACTGCGATGGAACTTGTTTTTCACTTTTTAGTTCGTTTTTTGTCATGGCGGTCGTGTTTTTTAATTTTTTTAATTATATTTTTTTGTTTATGTATGTGAAACGCACCCACGATACCGGAGAAATTCATAGTGTGGCAACGTTTGTATAAAAAAGAATGATAGAGATTTTGGGGACTGAGTTCCAGGCCTAACATGAGCATTGCATACTTATTAGCCTATGTCCTTCGTAAGGGTTCAAGCCCAATTTGATAAAATTTGCTACGGAGTAACCGTAGCAAATTTTATCAAATTGGGCTCCACCATATATGCATGAAAGCGTAACAGACAAACAGGCAGACTTACCTTCGCATTTATAATATTTAAATCAGTATAGATATAGAATATAAAATAATAATAACATCCTTATAACTGACCCACTGCAGGGCAAAGACCTTTTCTCTTATAGAGAAGGATTGAGCATGAGCATTAATCATCACACTAGCTCACTGCGGGTTGAATAAAGAATGATAGTGTTTTATTTTTGTCCAGATTAAATGCGTCGTACGAGGAGAACATGGCGGCGCTGATAGAAGATGCCGAGGCCATGGCGATAGGTCTGTTCCTGAGTATCGGCGTGTCACTCATATTCTGCATGCTTTCCGTCAGCCTGATCAGTTGGAGCGCTTTACGACAGGTATCTATTTTAGTTCCTCTATTGCTGGGTCCTTCTTGCCAATGAATAGGCGACTGGTTTGCATTAAATACTGAGCAATCTCTTCAGATAATTAATTAACATGCACAATGCAAAAAAGGTGACACCTTTGTAGTTTCTATTGAATGGGTTATTGATGGAAATGGTTATTGTTACATTTCTTTATAAAAACGGTATTTGGATTAGCAGCTGATTACGGAGTTTAATGCGAACTAATCTTTACAAATTAGACTCAATCTCAATGTTTGTGCAAATCCGGGAATAAACAATGGAATACATTAAAAAAAGAAGAATCAGTGAACTAAGATGAAATATCATGAATTATTCAAATTAGTCTAATTGTTTAATAGTTATTATGTACTATAGTTAGTAGGTACTTTTAGTATAATTTGTGTATTTTTATTAAATTAATTTGGGAGCTATGTTCTGATTGTGAGACTACTATCTGCATGTCAAAAGAAGAAGTTAAAAAACAATATCTTAAAAAACATAACCCTCCTTCTCGCGCAGCCGGGTAAAATATTATTCCCTAAACTAGAAAGCAAAATATTTACTTTCACCAGTGACAATTCTTCATATCTGGGCAATTTCTACAAAAAAAACCTTCTAATTAGAATAAAATATATTTTATGTTGTTCCTTCTTTGGATCAAGTCCAACACTAATGCTCTCGGTGTCCACGATTATGTCATAATCGCGCGACAAACAATGATTAATATGAGTACAATGTTACAGTGTGTCCGCGTAACAGATTGTCGCAAATTACTCTAGTTATAATATCGCTTATTGCCAGTCATTACAATTCTTTTAGGAATACCTTACACTCACAGGATATAGACGTTGGACGTAAGTGGTATAGTTAAACGCTATTTAACCCTAGAACCGTGCCCATCTTAGACTTTCAGTAACGGTACCCAGGGGTACTGGAGTACCTACCCCCGTAAATAAAACAGGTTTTTCACTTAAAAATAAACATTTATTAAAAATCAACTTACATAGACTTTTATGCCACTTATTTCAGTGTCACTTAATACAATTAGGCCTAAATAAAATGAACTTATCTGAACAGTTTCGACATATCTTTAATTGGTGCTCAACACAAATAAAACTTTTACATTTATAACATTAAGTGCGTGATTCATGGTTTTTTGACCTTAAACAAAATAAACATCTTCCAGATTTAAAGACATACCCAGGGGTACTGGAGTACCCCTGGGTATGTCTTGCCACGATCACAAACTAACAGGACTCTCGCCAGACTGATGTTTCGACGCGACCACCCGCCCCATGTAAATACGGGAAAGCACGAAAAGAAACGAAAAAGATATCGAAAATTTTCAATATTTTTTTTTATTTGTACCCCAGGGTACGGTTTTAGGGTTAAAATACAATATCTTTTTGACTACCTTGTTCCTGAACTTCTTGCGACGGCCAAGATCACTATAATGCTTCTACCTTTAGAGATGAACTAGGTTGAATATCTCTAAAGTTGATTAATTATCTCCATGAAATTAATATTAGACCTATTTATCGATTAGAAAACCGTGTAATATCTATCATTATCACATCTCATGTATAAAAAAACGCTTAATCACAAGTCGAATTCAAGACTTCCTCCTTTTAAAGTAGATAAACATTTTTAAAAATCTGCCAAGCCCACTGTTATTTCTGATCAAAAATGCTTAGAGACGTTTTTTGATGATAAATTATATGCAAGACAATTAGGAGCACTTTAATAGTAACCTTCATTGTTGGGCCCGTTAACGACGCCTTGACCCATTTATTCATATTATAATAGATACAAATATAGGTGGAATGTGTGTGAATGTGAATGTGGTTTTCTTAGGTTAACACCATTGAACCAAAAGTATACTATACGCAGACTACACCGGTAGACTGTCACAGTATCTGAGTTAAACATTTTAAAAGTTAACCTAAATGGTATTACATAACCTATAGGTAATATAAGCATATTTGTAACAAAATGTTACTTAAAATAAGATGATTACATTTTAAGGCTGACAGTCCGTGAATGAGACACAGTTATCAATCGACAGGAAAAAGCTAAAGGAGGATACACCATTTCTCTGTGTAACCCACAAATGTGTAAACTGTAAACATATTGAAGCACGTGACTATACTTACAGACCCCTTACCATGAACTCTTAAACCAGGACAGTTTACGTTGTAGAAGCGAAACGCCGCATTACACTGCACATAGCGGCGGCTCGCTTCCACATCTTAAACTGTCCTCCATTATTATTATTGTTCATGGTAAGGGGGCTGCTTATAATATTTAGAATAACAAGCGCGCTACAATATCGAGGTAGTCACAATTTATTCCGCAACAGAGCGATAACTCAATCAATTCTAATAAAGAGTTGGACTTGGAGCACTGAATAGTATTTGTTTTACTTTTATTTATGTTCAATCGTTTATAGATTCGTTTGTCTTTATCAATTGGGTCCTTCTCAATTAATCGGTAAGTAAAATACATAACAATAGGTCGGTATTCATTAATTTGCATATCATTTTATATACCTACTTACGTATAGATACGTATTATTACACTCATTTACTTTCTTTTCTTTTCTTTTAAAGCTCGTTAAGTTAGAAAAAAAAGGTGAGAAATCAAAGCACGAATTGAATTTTTTACATTCGAGACCTGTAATAACAGGCTTTTCAAACCTTTCTCAGGCATCAGTCTCGCAGAAAGTTATCTGCTATATTGTGGCATTATTGTTATTCTAGTTTAAGAAACTTTTCTTAGAGAGAGAATAAACGGATTTATTATTATTTATTTCTCCCATTTTTAACGAGCAATTTCTACTACCAAATACAAGAAAATTATTTGTTTTAACTTTCTTGATGATAATCTTGAAAGCTTTTTATGTCATAAAATCAATTATCAGAGATTTACAACGAGCGCACTCATTCATTTATAGAATTTACGTTATCACTTAGGTACCACACCCAAATAATAAAATCTGCCAATCTCTGTGGGTGTACAATGTACAATTTGTACATACATATGCATACTGATTAGCAACAATCAAATCATTGTTTTATAAAAATCAGACGATAATAAATATAGCATGATGTTAAATGCCATTCATATTGATTATAAAAATTAATATCAGCATGAATTTGAACCCTTGGCCACCACATTTGGAGGACAGGCCTAATTGTGCCCATCACGCAACTGATTGGCAGATTTTACCTACAGTACTTTTATCATTTTTACCTCGAATTAAAAACTGAACTTTTCATAATAATTCTGATATTTTAAATAACTTGTGACCGATGAATTAATGCACTTAATATTTCCTAATGAATGAACTGCAACCGTCCACTATTAAGACCTTTCGTTTTTACAGTAAGTACATATATACGAATAAAAATCTTCCAAACATCACTGACATCGTCATAAATTGACCTCTACATCACATACTTTAGTGATGATGATACCATCAACATGAGACATAATATATGTACTTCCCATCTTGGGATTTAATTTTATCACCATCCTACTTTAAAAGTCGACGATATATTATAGGTACGACTTTGAACTAGGAGTCTGAACAAAAATATAAACGGCTTATTGCTATCGTAATAGTTAATGTCTATGTTTATTTATTGCATGTTGAGACAACCGCGCTTATTCCTAATGTCCCTCGTAATCGTCTCGTACTTTCATAAAGGCAATAATTGTTCATTAACTGAATCCGTCTCAAACAATGAACTTCTACCAAGTGGTTTCAGAAGTTAACGTACAACGATACCGAATATCTTATTACAATTGTCACTTAACAAATGACTGTAAAATTCATCTTTCAAATAATTTTTAACACTATATGTACTTGTACGTATGCCACATTAGTTGTTTGAGCCTGTCACACTCATTTATAGGAAAAATGACTCTTAAAAAACAGGCTCTTGGCTTAGTTTAGGAGGCAGCAGTTCGCCGTTTCGTAATTATGACTTAATAATTTATTTATTTATTAGGACCGCCAGTAGATTTTACAAAATAAACAGTACAATAAATTACGAAACACCATAATCAATTGCACAATTTTTTTTAGGTGGACACAGCTTGTTTGTATAATAATAACAATAACTTGATTGTACAACAGTTCTTTTATAACTATGTACTTGTGTTTCATGTTACCTAAATGTACAAATTAACGTTATTATTATTATTTTATTGAAAAATTATTGCGGGCTATCTAACAATAATATACAAGACAAATTGTTGAGCGTATCAGAGTCATTTTTAAATCTTTGCCTCACCATAATCGTTGACCGTTATCTCTAAAAGTAATGCAAGAGTACACAAAGAACTGCCCCCTTACCATAAACTCTTAAAGCAGGACAGTTTAAGATGTGGAAGCGAGACACCGCTACGTGCAGTGTAATGCGGCGTCTCGCTTCCACAACGTAAACTGTCCTGCTTTAAGAGTTCATGGTAACGGGGCAGTATCTATCTACAACAGAAAATCGATTAATAAATAATTCCGTACAACAGATCACAAATAGTCAAGTTTAGAGAATAGTTTAAAGCTATTTTGCCCATTTTATGTGGAACTATTCCTAATTCTCGTAGCCGAACAAAAGTTATCACTCGTCCATCCAATCTAACTTTACACTTATCAAACGGTGTATTACTTGAACTGAACAAGCAAGAAGAGCAACACTGTTACAGTTTACATAACGTCAGTACATTACATATAATTATGTTTAAACATGTCGTCATAAAAAATAAATAACGCAATCTTTTACACTAGCACAAGCGAAATCAATTGATTTAAATTGATGACCTTACTACTGATTGACTGAGCTTCTCGTTGTCAACAGAAACAAAATAATGCTAACTTACAGATAAATGTGACCTTGGTGTTTTATTGTGCGTTTTCAGTGCATTAAGTTTATTGTAGACTTATCTTTAGGCCACTATTTCTTGAATTAAGCTACACTCTTTTACTATGTGTGACGAGTAGGGAAGTTGTGCCTTGTTAGTTTCATGGAAACTTTTCATAATATAACATCACGTCTGTATTTCCTTGACAAGGTAGGCAAAATGTGGGTACGATTTGCCCGTCCAGTTTCCAATATTATAGGTCCCAATGTAATAGGGGGCGTGCCTATTGCCATCAACCGGGCACAATCCAGATTCCGTGCTGCTAAAGAGAATTATCTATTGCAAAAACACGTTGCTTGTGATTCAGATTAATTTAAATTTTTCGAGATATTTTCACGTAAGTATAATATGTTTTTTTTTAGATAAACCACTTCTAAGATTTTAATATCAATTTATAGGTACGTGAATAAAAGCATTGTACGAAGGAATAAAGGTGTGATTGGGCCTTGTTTAATGTGTTATTATGGAGAAGAAGTGCAGAGAGCTAAATTGTATAGGTACACGATTACGGTAGAATTTCATAAACTCTTTTGTCACCAGATTACTCGGATACGGATGATATTTCTTAGGGCGGTGCTACGGCAAGATATGTCTTGGTTCGACACGGACTCGGAATTCAATTTGGCTTCTAAGATGTCTGAGTAAGTGAATATTTGAAGATTGAACGATTTAGTTGGAAAAATTAAATAATATATTGCACCATAATCGTGATTCATGCGTAACAAGAATCAATTGAACCCTTTTTTATTTATTATTACACTCACTTAGGAGCATTATAGCAGTGGTATTACCATCATGTTCCTGCTGTACATGGTTTTGACATTAAGATCTTTTAAGTTACTTAAAAATTACTGGCAGGAACAATACGAAGTTATCTAATCCTGCTTCCTTTCAATATAATAAACGGAAAAGTTTATGAGGATGGATAAATTGATGTTTTAAGGTGCTCCCTCACCTATTATAGCATTCGCGTGTAATGTAATGTTACAAAGTAGAACTACATAAGTGATAAAGGAGAACCGAGCATTACCGAGCACAACCTGTAATGTTACAGATTCGAGCATTACATTGGTGAGAGAAGAGAATCGAAAATTACAGTGCGCAACTTGATGTGACTGACTAGTGTAATATTTTGATACAAAATCGAATCTGAAAGGTTACATATAAGGCGAATGCTCTAAGTGAGGGAGCACCTTTATACCTTCACGAAGACACTACAAGACGGATTTTGATGAAACTTTACAGTAATATACCTTATAAATCGAAATAGCACATACTATATACAGATGTATGAGATAGGATGCCGGTGAAACCACGAACAACAGCTAGTAAATAAAATAAAAAAAAATTCCTTTCAGGAACCTAATGGCTTTGAAGGACGGTATGGGTGAGAAGCTCGCAGTAGTGTCGAACCTTGTAGGCACCTCCATCATCTGCCTGTGCACTGCGTTTCCTTTGGGATGGGAACTGACCCTGGCCTGCATCTCCGTTATGCCCTTCTCTATTGGTGTCTCTATAGCTTTAACTAATGTACGTAAGAGTGAAGATAATAGTACTGTTTATAGTATCCAGCCCCGAACCGAAAACCGTGTAAAGGGACAGGTCTTTTTCTATTCAATTCATCCAATGAGCAATGTTTACATGTTCGACTATTTAATGTTGTTTGAGTATTCATTTTAATTTCGACACGCAATTCGTCTTAAAGCTTTATTTGCGTAACGAAACTTTTTAACTTGGTTTCAGTCAATCTAATTCTACTTTCTTTTATTAAATTATGTAAACTGGATTGATAACAACATTAACCATCACCGATTACTATAATTTTGCTATATATACATTTTGGTTTTAGTATCAAACAAAGTCTTCAATGCTAGAGATGGAGTCATACAGCCAGGCAGGTAAACAAGCAGAAGAAGTGCTGAAATCTGTCAGGACCATCGTAGCGTTCAACGGAGAGAACAAAGAAGTCGACAGGTATAACCTGATGTCGTGTACTTATATACTCAATTGATAGCTTTATAAAATACTTGAATCAGCTCGCAACTTCAACTGCGTATAATTTTTGTTTGTGTCTTTTTGGGATCAATATCATGAACGCCTGAAAGTCCATTTTCAAATTGGTGAAAGAATTTTGGATACTGAATTCACACACAAACACACAATCTTAACCTCTGTAAAATATTAAAATAGATTAAAAAGATAATCGTTAAAATTGGTTTCTAACTTCCCCAGGTCGTGTCTAATCTCAACACGAAGTGAAATAACCTTACCATATAATTTATAACTTTTATAGATACACAAAACTGCTTCAGCCAGCCGAAAAGCAAGGTCGCAAGCGTGGGCTCTACACAGGATTGGGCAATGGTTTCAACTGGGTGCTGACTTACTCACTCAACGCCATCGGTTTCACTTATGGCACCAGGCTGGTCTACTCAGACTGGGACAAGCCGGCCGATGAACGAAAATATTTAGTAGGAGTTGTATACAGTGTGAGTTTGTTATCTACATGTTCACAAATCTTCTTATCGTTGATGATGGTGGGTCGAATCGGTTGATTAACACCTGGTGTCTGAGTTTAAACCACCTGTAGGCCTCTGACGGCACTGACATGGGTTAACATACCGTTGAAAAATCTCTCAGGTGTGCCAGTGTCCAAAATTATATCACTTGTTATCTCACAACTACATAACATGCTTTTGTTTTTTTTTTCTTGTTATTATTTATTCTATGTCTACTTAAGGTATCACTTGTTGGACGAAAACATACAAAATATAGAAATACTGGGCTCGCGCTATTTGCGAGATTTATATTTGGACAAGATTCATCTCGGGCTTGTCTGAATATAATTATTCAGGTATACTTACAGCGTGTTATTCAAAAGATTATTCAAAGAAATACATTTTCAGATACTGTTTGGAGTTTATATGGCTACACAGTCCATAACATTTTGCGTGCCCCACGCTGAAGTGTTTGCAGCTGCCCGCGGAGCAGCCGCCAGTATATTCCAGTTGATTGACAGAGACCCTGTCATTGACAGTCTGAATCATGTCGGCTTATCCCCTAGAAGAGTTATAGGAGACATCACTCTAGAAGACGTTCATTTCAGCTATCCTTCAAGACCTGAAGTGAAGGTAGTAATTGTATAAAATTAAACGTATTTTAATAGAATTATATCACACTATCATGTTGTTGTAACAAAGTGAGAAACTGAGTAAACTAATTCGAGAAAGATTAGAGTGAAAGAAAACAATGTCTTTAGCCTGAAGAACTATAGTTGTTAAGTTGTAATTGTGCGATTTCTCTTCCACAGATCTTAAATGGGTTTTCCCTTCGGATCAAAGCTGGTGAATGCGTGGCATTGGTCGGTTCGTCTGGATGTGGTAAATCTACTATACTACAATTACTGCAAAGACTTTATGATCCACACTCAGGGTCCGTTAAACTTGACGGAAAGGATGTGAGGAACCTTAATTTGGGTTGGCTTCGTTCGTGTTTAGGCAAGTATATCTGATTAAATAGGTGCATATAATATTAACACGTTGCCTGTCCGCCAAGTAGACACAATAGTTAAACATTCGACGTGTGTGTGTATATGTAATGCACTGGATTATCAAAGGGTTAATGATTGAAGTATAAATATTAAATGAAATTATTAAATGTCTTAATGTGTTGCTTTTTCAGGTGTGGTAGGTCAAGAACCTGTACTGTTCCGTGGCACCATTTTCAACAATATCGCCATAGGTTTTCCAGAAGCTACAAGGGAAGAAGTACAAACTGTCGCTGAAATGGCCTATGCACACGACTTTATTACAAACTTACCCAATGTAAGTAGCGATTTTAAAAAGATTGATGTTTTATAGCTGCAGAATGTACTGCAACAGTGAACTTTTTGGGTCAAGGACGCAGTGTTTCTGTTGAAAAACGAAGTGGTTTAGTTTGGCTGGTAAGCGTCTTGTATTAATCGCAATTCGTCTTTGATTTGACTTCAGGGCTACGACACAGTGATAGGCGAGCGCGGCGCGTCTCTGTCCGGAGGTCAGAAGCAGCGCATTGCGATCGCGCGCTCGCTGCTGCGGGAGCCCGCGGTGCTTCTGCTGGACGAGGCCACGTCCGCGCTAGACCCACACTCGGAAAGGGAGGTGCAGGCCGCACTGGACCGCGTCAGCGTTGGACGAACTACTATAATGGTGTCACACAGGTTAAATTTGATTAATACCATCGAAATGTAGAAAGCCTTCCTGCCCCCTTAGACAAGTGTCTTTCTACTACGTTTCGCTACTTAGCAAAACATGAAAAATGCGTGGGAATGACAAATGTCATCGATAACATAGTCGAATCATTATGTCATTCCCATACATTTATCATTCTATTCTATTTCTATTCGTCAAGCGTTTTGCGACTTGTCTAAAGAGTCTGATATATTTACCTCTGTAATCAATTTTGGTTTTAGATTATCAACAATCACAAACGCTGACCGTATTATTTGCATGGACCAGGGAGCTATAGTAGAGGAAGGTACTCATGACGAACTTATGAAAACGAAAGGTGAGATGATACAATATCTAATATTTACTACAGCACAATTTAGTTTGTCAATAAAAATATTGAAGCCACCTATTTACTAAGCGATAACGTTGTAAACAAACATAATACGCGACTCTTTACTTACGGTTCGAGCGTACCTACGTCCTACACATGTAGGTATAAGATACAAAATATAATACATACACTACAATACTTTGTTAATATTTTGCTGTACCTTTCGTGTCTCGTAGCTGATCGAAACCAGAGTCGAGAAGCTCGTAGTCACGTAGCTAGCGCGCATCAGTTAACCTTCTGGGTAGTTAGTTAAGATAGGTCGCATAGATTCAGCTGAGATAGGCCGCCGTGATCGTTATTCGGTCAAGAGGATTCGGACTATTAAAATGCATATAGTCAAATACCTTATTGATGACATTTCAGGTGTATATTACAAACTAGTAACAACAGGCAAAGAAAACACCGACCCTGAAGAAATTGATACGCTCCCAGAAGAACAAGATGGCGTGGAGATCGCTGGTGAACCGGTCCTAACACCGAGGACTGACGTCAAGAGGAAATCTAACAGACGGGTGCACAGACACCATTCCATTAAGAGAGGTTTGAAAACAGATTAATTGTTTATAAATCTTGAAAATGATAATGTTGATTATACTACAATAATCTGTCAACGCAAAGTACTTTGTAACAGTCTGTGTTTGATAAAGTATTAGAGGTGCTTATCATTTGTTGTAGACAACCTGAGGAAAACTGAGTTTAAATTATTTAATAGTTGCGATAGCTAGGTTGATAATCCAATAAATATAACATAATGCATTAACAACATCACCGCTAATGTTTGACTTGTTTATTATCTATACTAGCGGCCCGCTCCGGCTTCGCACGGGTATAAAATATATATTATAAGTATTTCTCCACTATTTAATGGATGTTATTATACATATAAACCTTCCTTTTCAATCACTCTATCTATTAAAAAGAACCGCATCAAAATCCGTTGCGTAGTTTTAAAGATGTAAGCATACATAGGGATATAGGGTCAGAGAAAGCGACTTTGTTTTATACTATGTAGTGATTACTATGCCTAGTTACATTAGTAATTACAGCATCAGCGTAAGACTACAAATAGTACCTAACACACATTTTTTGCATACTGTTTACGTGCCAATTTATTATTAGAATGCCTAGAGCAGTTACGAAGTGAGTCAATACTACTATGCATATCAATTGTAACTTACAGAATCTCACGACTGGATGACGCCGCGCGGGTCCATATGCTCTGTCGTGTCAACTGGCCTGCAAAACTTTGTGTATAACGCAGACTATGAGTCGGACGACGAAAAAGATGAGGATGAAGTAAGTGTAGGAATCGATAGCACTCCAGTGTATAAGAATTTTAACAAAAACCTATAGATTAACCTTTACTACTTAGTTAATATTTTACCAATATCCTTAAAATAACATATAGGCTTCTAGAAAAATGGGATTAATACAACGAATTTAAGTTTATAGAAGAAATGCAGCCTACAAGAGTAAAATTCTGCCTTTAACGGATAGATCGGTACAGACCACAGACCTATTTAATAAAATGCAATATTCTAAAATATTTTTCACAGGAGGTGAAACCTGTAAGCGACTGGCAGATCTTGAAGTTGAATGCGCCTGAATGGCATCTCATAACTATAGGCTCCATAGCAGCATTCGTTCAAGGAGCATGCTTCCCAGTGTTTGCCTTACTCTTCGGGTTCTCCAGTGGTGTAAGTATATAACATCTGTTTAACATCTCTCACTTCACAGATCATCACAATAAATATGCATAAAATAATAAAATTACATTTGAATCAATTTTTGCGATCCAAAACCTCCGTGTTCCTTATTGGCTTATACTGTTAAAATACGTCAAATATTAAATGCAACAATCGCAAATCCACTAATCATTTACATTTTATACGTTTTCAGATATTCGTCTTGGATGACAGGAATGAAGTTATATACTTGGCTGATCTGTACTCTGGCATGTTCGTTGTGGTGGCGGCTGTGGCTGGGGTCTCCATGTGCCTGCAGAGTACCACGTTCACCACCGCTGGCTTGAAGATGACTACGAGGCTACGGCAACAATACTTTGGATCTTTACTTAAACAGGTACTTAGGTCTTTAAATGATACCGCTTTTCTTCGGTCGATCGCTTGTGATACCTAAATATACGCCTAAGTATACAAAATAGAAGCATATAAGGTGCAATATTGAAACGGCAATAATATTGAGCAATTTACAACTCCGACAATTCGTTTTTAATCGTCAGAAATGGCCTGCTAGAAATTATAATAATACCCTTTTTGCTCCAGGAAATAGGTTACTTCGACAAAGAAAGCAACACGGTTGGTGCAATTTGCGCGAGACTTAGTGGAGACACAGCCGAGGTGCAGGGTGCCACCGGCCTAAGGATAGGTCTTATATTACAAGGATTGAGCTCCGTCTTAGTTGGTTTTCTGATGGCTATTTGCTATAACTGGAAACTTACTCTGGTTGGAACAGTATTCCTACCACTGGTTAGTGTATTAATTGCTTATCCACTATATAAAATATCCCGTTTTTAAGTATCTGACAAGATTTTTATACCGTAGATGGTAGGCAGCATATGGCTTGAAGGGATAGTCTCGCAGCAGTCTCAAACCGATGAACGCTCAGCTATGGAATCAGCAACTGCTATAGCAACAGAGGCAGTAGCCAGTATTAAAACTGTACAGAGTTTAGGTGAGCCACTCATACCGTACTCTACAGCTATTACACCATTTTGACTCTTGACCTATCACCAACATACTCTTAAATATAATGTAAAACATTGATAGGAAAAGTTATGTCTCGATTTTATTCAGATAAACAATCATTATTGCTGAACAAAGTGAAGACATATTTAACCAACTTGTATCAAGCCTAACTCTTACATATAGGTACTGCTACTACATTCTAGCAGTGAGTACCTCGCACATAAGTAATTAAGCAATTTCCTGGTTCAGGGGTAGAACAAATATTCCTGAAGAAGTTCGAGGATGCCTTAGTCGAGGCTTGTGCTGCTGTCACCAAGAAGACTCGCTGGAGGGGCTTAGTGCTTGGCCTGGGAGTGTATGTGCCCTTCATGGCATATTGTAGCGCAACTGTCTATGGTGCCGTCTTGGTCGCGTACGGAGAGATGGAGTACAAGATTGTAATGCTGTAAGTAATTCAGAAGTACTTAGTTATCATTTTAGGAGTTATGACAAATCCTTTCCACCAGTCCATGCTTGAAATTATTTTAACCGTAACACGAATAGATCTTAGCTGCTCATTCGAATTCGGAATATCAAAAAGTACCTTCGAGTTTCCTCAAAAGTGACCAAAAGCCCAGATTTTATCTGAGATAATTTTGGAATGGTCGTGGTGGCCCAGTGGTTTACATACCGGATTTGTATGTACAAGTTTGCTGGTTCAGCCCAGGCAAGGATCAATGTGACTTTTTAATATCATAAATACTTTCATAGATATTTTAAGACACTACTGACTAACGGTGCCGGAAAACATCGTGAGGAAACCTGGATTAAATAATCTGAAATTGCCAACCCGCAGTGAGCTAGCGTGGTGATCAATGCTCAATCCTTCTCTCTTCGCCCTGCTGGGGGACAGTTATATGCTATTATTAATAGAGAATAACTTTAAATTCGCCATCTTGAAAAAGAATCTTAAGTCCATCGTTTTATTTCATTATTATTCAAATCTTCAAAAAACAAAATAAAATTCTCACTAGGGCTAAAGCTAATAAGGTACTGCTATACATTTTGTTTTAGTGTTAATGAAGCTATCATGTACGGAGCGTACATGTTAGGACAGTCTTTGGTATACGTGCCAAGCTTTAACTCGGCCAAGACTTGTGGTGCGCGGATACTTTCTATCATAAGAAGAACGCCGAAAGTTAAGACAGAAGATGGAATAAGGGATAAAAAAGACTGGGTAATAATAAATTTACGTATAGCATTTATAGTTATACTAAACTGAGTAGACTTCCCTAAATTAAAAATATCCCTTTCTATGTTTTAGGTGGCTACAGGTAATTTCAGCATTCGTGACGTAGAATTCTGTTATCCCACGCGGTCCCACCAGAGGGTACTAAAAGGCATAGACCTCAAAGTCGAAGCTGGAAAGACAGTGGCTCTGGTCGGGTCTTCTGGTTGCGGGAAGTCGACTATCCTACAGTTGATTCAGCGGTTCTACGATCCTGACTCCGGCAACATTGTAAGTTAGACTTTTATTTACGAGTATATAATTAAAATATTATGGTCGTAAAAGTAGGGTTTATAAGGCAGAACGGGATATTTAATAAGATGAAATTTGAAGCATAAAATTATATTAATTCCAGTTTTTTTTACAATATAAAAAAGCGTATCCCTCTTCATTTTTCGAACAGAGAATTAGCTCATAAGAAATAAATTTTCCATAAAACCACTAAAAGAACTCTTCTAAATCTATTTTTCTAATAGGAGCTTGATAGTCGGGACATCAGGTCGTCCCTGACCCTGCCGCGGCTGCGACGCCAGCTAGGTGTGGTGCAGCAGGAGCCGGTGCTGTTCGACCGCACGCTCGCCGAAAACATCGCCTACGGGGACAACAACAGAAAAGTCACAATGCATGAAATAGTGGCCGCTGCAAAGGCTGCCAATATACACAGCTTTATTGTATCACTGCCGAAAGTAAGTTGAACCACCGGGAAAACTTACTGACCATCAACAAACAGTGAAAAAAAACATTGGGATAAAACCCGGAGTTATTGATGATATCGCCAATTGTCAGTATGGTGCTCAATGCAATACCGATGGGCTCTTATTATAACAGAAAATAGATATGTAAATACGACTTTTTACTTTGGCACCGCCTAGCCTTAGCCGAGGCGACATATCGGAGCAGCTGATCCGCTTTGGTTACGTGCTTGCGTTAGGTGGACGCCTGTTTGACGGTGAGGCGAAAGGCGATACGGTGACGACCCTTTTCTTAGATGATATGAGTGCTATGACCCTGAAGAGGAATAAAGACTTAACCATTTATTGTTATTTGTTATTATTTCCAGGGTTACGACACCAACTTAGGCGCTAGCGGCGCTCAGTTGTCGGGTGGACAGAAGCAGCGAGTGTGCATAGCTCGAGCGTTGATCAGGTCGCCGCGACTGCTGCTGCTCGACGAGGCCACGTCCGCGTTAGATGCCAACAGCGAACGGGTATATTATCACTATCTAACAGACTAACCATTATTTATTAGGGTTGGTAGGTAGGGGTTATTTATGTCTCAATCACGAATAAGGAAAGTTCTGGTATTTGCCTGGACCGGTACGTAACGGGCATCTACTTGAATTAAACCAATTTCTATATTAGCCTAGCAGCAAATCCTTTAAGTATAGGGCCTGCTTCAGCTTCCGTCAAGTATAGGGCCCAAAACTCCGCTGCGCGAACGGCGTCGTCTGCAGCCATCATTAGCTCCTTAAGCGTGCAGGTCACAGGGCACGCGAAACAATATAAAAGGTGGGCCATAGTTAGTGGGGACACGCCGCACTCACACTGAAGGGCCTGCTTGACTTCACATCATAAATACAGTCGGGGACATCACTCTTTGTAATCAGGGTTTACTTGTGGCAGAATTAAATATGACTATATATGCATGTCATTATTCTACTATGTGTTTTCAGGCTGTAGCGGAAGCGTTAGAAAAAGCCGCTAAAGGCCGCACGTGCATCACAATCGCCCACCGACTCTCCACCATCAAGGACGCAGATCTTATCTGTGTCCTGGATAAAGGTAAATAATTTAAATAAAGGTGCATTAATATATAACATATACCTATGATCTGTCTCAATGAAATATACTTCAATTTTATTTATGTGTCTATTAATATAGGATTATTGTTCGTAATTTATATGTGCCTACCTATATCGGTAAGAATTTCTACCTGCGATGATACGAAGACTGGATCTGTTCTTATTTTGAAATGAACACCATTATATTATGATTAACATTTCAGGTAAAATCGTGGAACGCGGATCTCACGCAGAGTTGATCACTCAGCGAGGCTACTACTGGAAAATGAGTAGGGGACAGAACATGACATAACGACCAGTATTCTCTAACGATACAATTTAATGTACACATATTGACCGTAATGTAGATAATTATACATAGTTACTTCATTAAAAATAACATTTGATTAGGAAGCGTCTTTTTACAGCTAGCTCAAACAGATTTTAATTTCTATTGCATTTGGTACAGATTTCTTAACATGTTAAGCTATTTATGTTGCTGACTGTACATAAAATACGATTGCAGCAGTAAACAGCTAATATGACAAATACGTTTTTTCCTATACTGCAATCGTACGTTCTAATTTAAAAATTAGCTGATTAAACTGCAATCGGTTTGTTGCTTTGTCTAATGTTGTAACAAATGGAGTTTAGATTTTAGCTAATTATGTAGTTACAAAGTAGTAAGAAATGCAAAATATCGTAGCAACGGCTTGGTTAATACACCGTGATATTTTGTTACACATTTATCATATATTTGACAAATAGTTGTAGATTCTAATGTAACTAGGGCCCTGGACAAGTGTAAAAACGCTTGATGCTTATATTAAAATCGAATAAAATTATATAACATGAGGAATACATAATTTTTCATCAATGAAATTTAATATGTATTTATCCGATACACATATTTTCATTCTATTTGTCAAGCGTTTTGCATTTTGTCTAGAGCAATAGAGTGTCTGATTTTATATAAATAAAGCAGCCATTTTACCTACCATTCGTATGGTGTCAGTATTATTAAACTATCTGCATTTTGTATCCATAAGTTGCAGAAGTAATATTAAGATAAAGTATTGTTTTAGTATATATTTTATTGTTTAGTTTTTTCTCATTATTACCTACTGAATTTAATTGATTTATGTATGAAAATGTAATGTCAATAAAGGTTAGCGTTTTTAAAATTGCGCTTGATTTCCCCCTCTGGAAAAAAAGCCCAGCTTCCATTTATCATTCTTTTCAATTTACATTCGGCAAGCGTTTTGCCACTTGTCTATTCAATACTAGATGTGCCCGCGACTCCGTTCGCGTGGAAATTCGGAAACAGCAAAAGTATTTTTAAATTGTTTTTAATATATTAGCTAAGTTTGAGCAAATTCGATTTAGTAGTTTTTACGCCATGCCGTACTATTTTATTACATGTATAGCTGTTGCCCGCGACTTCGTCCGCGTGTATTTCGGATAAAACACCAGTAGTAAATTGAACTTTTAACAGAAAAAAATACCTACCAGGCAGGCTTTTAAGTAGGTTAAAAATCTTTAAACTTATTATACTTACCACTTATTTAAATAAAAATACTTTCCAGTATTTAAAAAAAAAACCGCAAAAATTGAACGGTAATTACGGAAGTTACAGAAAGTCTATTGATAATAATATATAACTGAAGAAGAGAACATAAATAAATCCGTTTTGTGCGTTTCTGAGTACATTGAAACTAATGTAGAAAAAAAAATGCCAAGGATAAAAGACAACCGTGACGACCTGATTGGCGCAGTGGCTAAGCGATTGGTTGTGGGTTCGATTCCCGCAAAAAAAGTGTGATCCGTAGATGTTTGTCCCGAGTCTGGGTGTTTGTGTAAGTGAAATTTCAAGTTTGTGAAACGCACCCACGATACAGGAGAAATTCCTAGTGTGGGGCGACGTTTTAGAAACCTATACAATACAACCCATTTCTATTATTTTGGATATTTTGTCTGTTTGTCGGTTTATTCGTAATTAAGTTAGGGGAATAATAGGGATAAAGTTAATAGGGAATCATTGCAGTTGAATCTTATAAAAAATATTGTTATAAAACATACGACAACGACACGCTTGTTTTCCGCGAAGGCGTAGGCAGAGGTGCACATATTGTACCTACTCCCACAATTTCGCTAGGTTTGGTGTAGATCCCAATGTATCAGTATCTCAACAGACAAAATTTATAGAGAACTCGTGACCTAAGAGTAAGCGTCGTACTATTGTGTGTGCGTGTAAGAAGCAGCTAAGTATTCGTAAGATTAAAGGCTACTTTAAGACTGCGTGAGTAAATGTGTTACTTGCTGCGAGAATTACAATTGTCTATGACGTAATGAGAAAAAATATATATCTATACATATAATAAAATCGTAAACGACCCGTGTCTGTACATTCAATTTTTAAAAAGAAAAACCATTTATGCCGCCGTACCCATACTGGCGCGGCGAGATATGGAAGTTTTATTTCATCTATATCTTATATACCTACCGATTTCTTTTTTTTTTATAAAATAGATATTAAAGTGTACTTTTTGAATATTGGAGTTTGATAACGATATATCTATGTGAAATACAATATATTTATATATTTTATTAATACACTTGAAGAAGTGCCTAACGATTAAACACGTTATTGTGGCTAATTTATAAAAGATAGATATATACTATTACGGACTTTTTTGTAGATCTTTTAAAGACCATCATTTTTGTAATACATACTTTTGGTGTATGATCGACGTATGCGAGGATAAGAGCTCGAAAGCGCATTTTCATCCGACTTGCTTCAAATTTATCGTTACTGCTCAGCTCCTATGTGTTTTAGCGTTATGTTATATAGCCTATAACCTGCCCAGGCATATGGACTACAATCGTACCAAGTTTGGTTAAAATCCCTTCAGTAGTTTTTGACCCATGCGTGCACATACAGACAGACAGACAGACAGACCGACAAAAAATTTACTAATTGCATTTTTGGCATCAGTATCGATCACCAGTTATCCTCCAATAATAATTTTGAAAATATATTCAATGTACAGAATTGACCTCTCTACAGTTTTATTATAAGTATAGATAAATATTAAAAACATGAATGTAAACCGAGTGGTCTACGTCAAAACGGAATCTAAAATTAACTTGGTATTTGGCAGCGCTCAAGGTTAATACCGCCAGTGCTGCACACCGGTAAAACGATATAATTTATGGGAATTTTTTTTTTTAATATGATTAAGTTTAAAAAAAAATTCGCTTGCTTACATATAAAAGCCGTCCAATAATAACTATTGATTAATGTATGCCAACCTGTCGTTTGCATGTAATGAAAAGAAAAGAGATGTAGATGCTAAGAGGCAGTGGTCCTTAGAGGTGTTTAAGTTGAAAGACGTTTTAATAAAGTTTATAAGTAAAAGGGGTACAAGTACAACATGTAGGTATACACAGCATCAAGTACCTACCTGGGTAGTTTCCGTAAAATCAAGATTCTTTTACAAGGCTTCACGAGAATAATGATAATAGACTAAATTGTCTACTAATACGGAAGATATTCAAACTAAAATAGCAAGTAATAAACCGTCACTAAGCGCTTAACTGCGCAATTCAGATAACATTGACAATTTGATTTCTATTAGTAATTAATTTATACACTAAAGTTTAGCATCAAATAAAAGCAAGTGTTTGTATAATATAACTAAGATCAAAACAATATTACTTGCGTGGGGTAATAATAAATAATATCTTTAATATCCCTTTATCTATTATTATTATTCACGATGTTGTTATTGCTACTTCTACTTACCATGAACTCTTAAAGGGATGTGGCTAAGCGATTGGACTGCTGCGCTAAGGGTTGCGGTCCCGAGTCTGGGTGTTTGAGCATGTGATATTTCATTTTTGTGAAACGCACCCACGAGACAGGAGAAATTCCTAGTGTGGGGCGACGTTAAAAAAAGCCACAAGAATATTGTAATATAAGATATGACAATTTATATTTTAATAAGCAAGCAGCTATTTTGTCCAGATACAATTGCGAAATTAAACACTGTTGTTGTTGATGGGACTCTTATCATTGCCAATACGGGTCTTGATTTCTTGAATCGTCATCATACAGACAAATGTAGATAACAATAAAATTAGGAGAGATCGAGGCCAGTTCTTACAATTTTTGATCTTAGGTTTATTTTTCAAAAGGAATCGGTTAAGTACTTTCAGAATAAAAGTCATTAAAATGAAAAAAGTCACTACATGCTCAGTAATTTTATTGTTGGGCCATATTGGTATACAGTATATAATAATTATCACATTTCTTCCAAATTCTTTCGTAATTTCTTGGTGCTTTTAAAATATTAAATAGAGCGAACCATTAAAAAAAAGCAATTAAACCTGAGTCAAGTGTAAAATGTAGTTTTTTGTTCTTTAGAGGTCCTAGGTCTACGAATTAGTACCTATTTACCTTATCTTATGCGATTGTCCAGGTAGATTTTAATTAAGTTCGTGTTAGAATGACTAACTGTTCATTGTAATCGTTTCATTGAATATCGACGTCGTCTCGCGGCTCGCGGGGTATTCACTAGCCTTATCCTACATAAAAATGAAATTATCACAAATAGCATAAATGGAACCACATGTGATTCTAGGAGTTCACTGATTCTAGCACAGAACATTTAACGAACCTTTCCCACAACGTCTATACGCTCCCTGACATACATCAGCACCTGTTATAGCAAATTTTTTTTACCATTGTTTCTAGACCAATATAAATGTTTTAGGTAAAGTCTCACTCTTTTCTATACTGCGTTCAGTTCTGGGACTCCAGCAAGTCGAAATGCGCCTAAATACCTCGTCGCTAAGCTTTTCTATTTGTTTTAACGCTTACACTTTCATTTCATACTTCAAGGAAACGGTTAGATACATTACCTCAGAAGATTAAAAATTATTAAGTCATATAGGCGTAAGGACGAAAAGTAACTTAAAGACATAAGCTACGAACTTTTAGTTGGCCATAATAGGCGTGATAATAATATATAATTTTCCTGAAAATTTAATTATGATTCAATATTCTATTCGAAATTTAGACAGTTTTTTGTTCCTCCTGAAAGGAAGCCAAAATTAGATACGCCTATATTTATCACTACGATAAAAATATTCTTATCACCTGAGAAATAATTTAAGCATGAGCCATCCATGACTTCCTAAACCTTGAATACAGTCGCGGCCGGACTTAAATTCTTCAAAGCAGTCATTTTCTCTTGCACTATGCTTTTGTACTTGTTTTACTCTTCCGGTTATTTTCTATCAATTTCCGTATCCTATCGCTTTATAGGGATCCTATCTTTATTAATAGTTTCTATTAGACTAGTGTTCTTCTTGTTCATTGCCTTAAGTTTGGTTTCCTCCGTTAAAGCCAGTTTCTCAGGAGCATCAGTGAATACCTAAATATGACCTGCTTAAGGAAAGAAGCAGCCTCATCGATTCTGTTAGTGATTTACCCCTCTCAGTTAGCAAATTTTAGCCCTTAGACCCTATTTTTGCTGGTACTTAATATACATTATTAAAAACAAACAACACATGGATGGACGAGGATAAAACTGAATTCAATTGACTAAATAAATCTTGAATAAAATCTTGCAAAACACGAAAAGATTCACCTGTCGATTCGGGCTCACTTCGCACAACTCTTCTAAGTAACTACCGGCTGGCAACGGCCTTAAATCTACAACTTCTTTAATCAATGATGATTAATGAACGTTATCGTGACGTGGAGAACACCGAGTTATTATAAATAGTCTAGTAATAATGATACAGCAGACTAAATGAAGAAGATAAGGGACTTTATTATTCGTGCCAGTCGTCTACCGTGGCTGCGTTTTTGAGATAAATGACAGGACACATGAGCTAACGCAAGAACTTATAGCTAGTACTAGTGGATCTTAAAATAACTAATAATTACATTATTAAAACTAAACGTAACATGACACCTGTTTTTCCCAAAGATTTTAAAAACAGACCAGCACTTGCCCGTGATATGTCGGACTGCCCTTGCTGCTTTAATAGTAGCAATAATGTGAATAGTATTTGGAAACTGTGTTGTTACGTCGATCTGATACTGCTGCATGGCTAATAAATGTTAGTGCAGTGGCATTCTTATAAATTCGATATTGTGCTAATATTACACACATACTTAACAAAACATTAATTATGATTTATAGTTAATCTAGGAAGTAATATCTACTTGAACAGTACATCATTCATTATAGAAGCAGGTACATACATAGATATCAGAATCTAAAGAGTCGTTGTTATACTTGTCGCAGGTATTTTCACAAAATAAGTCAAACTTTAAATGTACCATAATTACCTGCTAATTTACAACACTTCACTATTTTGGTTCATGGAAATATAACGACACCTTGTGCAATAAATATATTATTGCACAAGGTGTCGTTACTGTCATTGAGTACGTTTGTGAGTAAATAAGGATACCAATGTTAATCAATCAGCGATTGAGATCTTGATTATTTGGCAAAATCCATTTATCTCTGTTCGATATAAAGCTATTATGTACTATACCGTGGCACGAGTGACCACAACAGTCACTGAAAGCGTGCGGCACGTGGACGACGGAAGTCCGCCAGTGTATACGGAGCTTCAAGTTTAGACAGTTGTATTGATCGTGAACAACAAACCATGGAGGTAGGGCGGAGAGAAGGGATACCGTTACTACTTACCCAACAACACCCTGAAAAGCCAGTATGGAATGCTACGAAGGATGAAAGGAAAAAAGCGTTTGACAAAACTCTGGTGACTAATGAGACCTGGAATAAAATTGCTGATCTGGATGAGAAAGATATTTTGGAACTTGATGATGGCTCCAAAAATGATGCAGGCAACAGGTAGGTAACAATTGCTCGTTTGGTGCTCGCAATCAATCAGAGAGTAGGCGCCATAAGTTCTAATGTTTACATATAATGGTGAATATATCAATGTCCTCGCGATAACAACTAAAATTGTCGGCTTGTAAATCAATATCGCTTAGCCTTGACATTGAAACTGTGTAATCTCGTCGTGTATCTTCTTTTTATAAAATCATTAATAACATAATACATAAACGTAATTCGTAGCGTAAGTATGGTTAACCTCTTTTGTGAAGCGTTGCGTTCTGTCACCTAAAAGAAAAATCGTGCCTTCTTAGGTACTGAGTGTTTATTGTAAAAATTATAAAAAAAATTATGAATGGGATTAATGGATAAAATTCTTGCTTGATTGTAAGACCCCATTGACGACTAAGTTTAAAGTTTTTGTGATTCGTAAACCTCAATAAGATCACTGTGCAAAAACTGCATTACAAAAGCGACTTTAAGGTACAGAATATGAGATAAAATATTGTTTCGTTGTTTAATTATATTATTAACTCGTTATTTGACCTATAAAAAAGAGAAGGCTATTCATTAGTCAAAAAATACGTTAGTAATTCATAAATTCAGTTATGATGTATATATAGGTATAAACAATATGAAAACTATAATAATAATAGAGCACATCGTTACCTCATCATGAGACTAACGTAACACCGGAGGGTATAGCTTTCTCAACCCTTGCGATATAAATAAAAAATATATCACAAGGACTTCTACTAAAAGCACACACACCGCAAGGCAGCTTGTGGCGAGCAGTTTGTGAGTGGCGACACAACGTGCCTGAATACCCCAAAGAGTCAGTCAGGGACTCATCCCCGGTTTACCTGATATGGGGAGCTGGAGTGGACACCGACTTGTCTTAGTTGGCTGGTCAGAGAGGGGTCGCCAGAGCTCGCCGCACCGCTCTAATACACCCCTAGCCACTCACACCGGTGTTTCTTCCATGTTGCCTTTAGTGGTTACCGTATAGGCGGCTCATCTAGTAAGTGGCGAGTCACCGTCTGCCAATATACAGCATATTTTACTTTAAAACGCAGACGCGGTTTTTATTCAGTGTTAAACTAATAATAACTAATCCACGAAACATCCTAACACGAGTGATTTTAGTAACCATTTTTCTCAATAGTCCTGCACCTTCTGGGGACTGTTCAGGTCTGTTCTTTTATAGAGCAGCTTTTTGTTGTCCCTAGCTGGTGTCCCATTACCTTTCACATTCAAGTTCTCATCGGGCCTCGGCGTGTTGGACCTGTGTCCCCACCTAAGCCTTTTAAAAGACCGAGTATCGTCCACATGGTGGATGGCCCGAGTAAAAAAGAAAGAGATACATAATAATATTATCTTTGGACAACTCACAAACGGTCATCTGATCCCAAACTAGGCAGAGCCTGTATTATGGTAACCAAACAACTGATAAACATACTTATATATATTTCTAAACACATATGTATGTACGTATTATAGATAAATTACACCCAGGCACAGAACAAATGATTATGCTCATCACACAAAGATGTATTAAAATTAACGATTGCTGTTTTGACTCATCAATTCATATGAATTATGTCTACCTAGTATCTATTTATAAATAAACTAATTCTTATGTTGGAATATAAATATCCACATATTTTTATTAGTTATAATTTAGGGCGGAATTACTTTGGTTATAATATAGGTAATAATTTATTGTTTTTTTTTGTTTTTAATAAACGTCGCCCCACACTAGGAATTTCTCCTGTATCGTGGGTGCGTTTCACAAACATGAAATATCACATACACAAACACCCAGACTCGGGACAATCAAATGTGGATCGCACAAATTATTGCCCCGTGCGGGAATCGAACCCGCAACCCTTAGCGCAGCAGTCTAATCGCTTAGCCACTGCACCAATCAGGTCGTCAATAATAATATAGGTAATTACCCGTTACTCGTAGTACCTAGTCTAGCTCTAGGAACATAACAGTTTGTTTGGAAACTAATGATTTTACTGTAATTGGAATGTCACTACAACATATCGTCTACAGGTATGTCATACGCTAAGGACCTTGAACATAAGTTACAAGATTAATTTAGAAATCTTTTTACAGCGTCCTGATTAGTAGGTATTATCTCTAATTTTTCAACATAATATCCCATCACGGTGAATCGGTGTTTTAGCATACTAGATAAGCTGGCTACACAAGGCTTAAAGAATGGTTTTATGAGCAAACATTCTTCGGAATAAACTGAAGGTGTTACAAAATGTTATACGTTCTAAATGTGTAGTTTATGTGTTCCCCGAAGTCCCCTGCTTCATTGATCCAGTGGTCCAGCCATAGCTGTCGTCTGTTATGTTAGATTTTAAATCACCTCTCTAACTAAATCTCCAATGGAAAACGAGGTTTGGGTGGTTAAGCATCCAAATATTTCTCTTTCCATTAATTGCCACGTGGAATAGCTATAGGTACCAATTTGTTGGTTAATGTCATAAGTTCATAACAAAATCTAGTACCTCTTATTAAAGTAAGTAATTAGGCAAAATTGTGGCCCATGGGACCGTGGGTGTCGTAGGAGGCGACTAAGGAAAAATCAAGAAGATGGGCAGCAGCGTCTTCTGTAACTTTACAAATATGTAGGTACTGCGATCCCCAAGCCGCTTAATGGGTGCGGCCTTTGTTCCACAGTGGACGTCTTCCGGCTTTGGGCTGATGATGATAATGTGGGAAAGAAAACAGTAAGTAGATACATACTTGTTTAAAACTAAATAAAAAAAATGGCTTTGCAGATAACAGGTTTACTACATTCTTCATGGATCTTTAATATTTGGATCTAATATTTTAAGAGCGGAGGAGCACCAAAAAGCCTTTTACATTTTAAAATTTCCGCCATCGTGGCCCACAAGGCCACAACTTCAGTTGTCTGCGATGGAAAGATGTTGTTTCTTACGGCTACTAGGTAATGAGTCTATGTATATTTATGCATGTACCTACATTAGGTACCTACCTATTGTACGTAAATCTCCATAGTATATGTAAGACCTATTGATACCACATGAAGAACGCCGCATTACTGTAAAATAACCACTATCTTATCTGATCCTTAACTGGAGTTTCTCGTCCTTAGACTAGCGCCGCGCCGCCAGTTTTGTGTGAAGGAAACGTCTGTACACGTAACGGCAGTTTTTGGGAGATTTTTATTCTTTGGCAATCTGAATATTACGATTATAGAAGATTATGCCTGTTATTATTTTGGTAAATATCTTAAATTAGTTTAGCTTCCGCTGACCTCGAGAAAGGCTAGCTACGAAGTACTATCTATAGACGTATAATATAATGTGTACGGTAGGTGCAGCCTAATAGCCTATTCACCTGGTCGCGTTCAAGGCAAGGTATTTTAAGCGATATTGAATACGTAATACTATTGACAAGGATTAGTAACTATATGAAAACAGACAAAAGTTTAGCCAGACTGTAGATACCATTATAATTAAAGCCATTAAAGAAGGAAGTTGACTCTAGCATCTCGTTCAAATCTCATTTCAGCTCCAATGCTGATTAGGAGTAGGAACCTAACTGTTGAATGTAAGTATAATCATCTATATGAGCTACCTATCGTTCAATTGTGTCATTTATTTTGTGAGAAAAAGACAACTGTTTTATCTTATATACAGTTTCTAAAGTCTATTAAACACGTGTTACGTTAATTGTTTACAAATATAATTTGAAGTAGTTATAGCGGCAGTGTAATTGTGACAGATAACAGGAGGGTTTAGTGAATGTATATATAGATGTGCAGAATTTACTATTGTTAGTTAATTAGCTGGCTTGCTTGTGAAGCCTTTCTTTAGTGCACGACTTTCACGGTATTTCCTAAAGTGACGATAAAAATGAAAAAGAAAATAGGTATAACTACCAAAATGGGAACGAAGAAAAACAAAAAGTAAGAATAAGTTCTGATTCTCAGCGATTCATATTTCATTTCACTTTTATTTGATGCAACAGAGCATTTTTATAAATATCTGTATCTAATTATTATCGTCATCAACCTAACTTCGTAAACTCCCGATAAATTTAATTTGCATTTTAACATACTTATCTTGTGCTTCACTGAACTCTCGAATCAACTTCAATGCAAAAGAATTTGCGGTTCAAAAAGTTCAGCCTCCTTACCATGAACTCTTAGAGCAGGACAGTTTGCAGGACAGCATGTGGAAGCGAGACGCTGCATTACACAGAACGTAGCGGCGTCTCGCTTCTACATGGTAAACTGTCCTGCTCTAAGAGTTCATGGCAAAGGGGCTGTAGTCAACATTATCGAGAAATTGAAAGATAATTGCGGTTTTGAAGCGCAAGCACTCGAATCCTTGGACATTTCAAGTAGAGAATCTCTAAAAAGATTGACTATTTAGATCACATGGAAACAACATTGGGATTAATTTTGTTGTTCTTCCTGACTGATATATTTTACTATTTTGCGTAAACTTCGTGTTTTACGGGAGATTGATCGTGTGTAGTTAAGTAGAATAATGGATGATCACT
Source organism: Abrostola tripartita (assembly GCA_905340225.1). NCBI lineage: Eukaryota > Metazoa > Arthropoda > Insecta > Lepidoptera > Noctuidae > Abrostola > Abrostola tripartita. The sequence goes on from HG996486.1 coordinate 8,832,597, forward strand.
ACTGTGTATTTACTGTACCTATTTGTGCTTGATCGTGCGAATTTATTATATCTGTGTTTGATGCGAATTTTGTTGATCTATTGATATTTTTCAATTATTGTTTAGAGATTTTGCAATATTTGGTGCACAAAACTCAACTAGGTTATTATTTTTATTATTGCAAGTAGGTAATTATTGTGCATATTAAATCTAAAAAATGGTGGCTTTTGCGTTAATATAATTCAAGTGTTTTTTTTAATCAAATTAACCGTTACTATGCATATAACAAAAATATTTTTTTTGTCGATCTGTCTGTTTGTTCTGGCTAATCTCCAAAATAGCTGGACCGATTTTGATGACTTCCACTGGCAGATAGCTGATGTTATATAGTAGACTACTTTAAATTTCGAAAATATAGGTGTCGCGGGAAAATAGTAAAACCGTTTTCCCCACGTTTTTATTTAAAAGTAAATCTGTTACTCGGGCACGAGGTCAAGCGCATAAGCTACCAACTATCTAATATATTGTTGTATCTTATTATTTATTTATTTAATTAAGGCACACTAACTATAGTAATGATTTCATTGGGATTATATTCGTGTATTGTATTGACATGAGCTATCCAGTAAACAGTAAAAACTAACTTTGTAGCAAAAACAAAAGTAAAAGACTTCCTCGATGGTCTAGTGGTCGACAGGTGTGACTTTTGACCATGATGATTCGAATCCCGGGTCGGGCAAAGTATTAGGTACTGGGTTTTGCCATTAGATCATTTTCAGTAGCAAATTCTGGATTTATGCGCGGTTGATGGCAAATAGGCATGCCCTGAGCGTTACGTTAGGTAATAAGACATAACCTATAACATAACTGGCGGAATGTGGATGTACTATAATGTGCAGCTCAGTCTACCCCTTCCCCCCCCCTACAGGCGTGATGTTATGGTTTATACTGTAAAAGTCCATTCATCCAGAGAGTAGTCAGTACATGAGGCGATTCATTTAATTTAGCCGAGTGTGCGCCGTACCTTCTATTTTTTGCTGTTACCTCATAGAGGATCATAGTTATAATGAACCCAACATAAATCAATATAATTTACAAGTTTTATTTTGCACCATTTTATTCGTTAATTCTAAGCATTTTCGTTGCAGTCAAGACAAGAAGGAATCAGAGCCGAAAATATCATTTTTACAAATAGTAAGTACTCATATCCATATTTGTATTTTTTCCCAGCTCAGTCAGACATTTACAAGTCAAGTATCTGATGGATATAAATCTATATACTTGATACGTTTAGAAGAAACTTGGTTTGCACCATGTGCGTAACTATTGCTTTGGATTATTTGAAGCATCCAATAAGATTTAGGATCTTTGTATCGGCACAGAGTTAACATTAGGTACAGCTGTTAAGATAGAAGTAATTTTCAAATAAAGGAACCTTGTCCCTTAAACCCGAACTAAGTACTTATGTAAAATCCTCTTTGGCAACACAATCACAGGCTTTTTACGTTAGGTACTTTTATAACCTCCGTCACACACCTGCATACGATGTGCCTCATTCTGTCGCACCAGGTTTAGGTTATTTAGCGACCAAAAAGTGCCTTAGCTTCGCTGCAGAGGATCTAACCTTTTTCATTAATTCCAGTTTCGTTACGGCACATCTGTTGAGACTTCAGCTACGTTACTAGGCGTTTTTCTAAGTATGCTCAGCGGGGCAGGTGTGACCTTTAACCTAGTGGCGGTTGGAGAACTCAGCACAGCTTTCGTGGAACGAACCAGTTTTCAAGATCAAGCTAGCAGCCCAATGCCTATTTTATCTTTCTTTGGAGGCGGCAGAAGACTGTAAGTAGAATATCATATTAACTTTTGTAACTATGAAGAGAAATCAAGTTAGATAAAGTGCATAAATGTCTTTAATCTAATTGCATTTGACACCTGTTATACATGTGTACCTATAGGGGGTTTAAAATACGAAGTTCCGTAGTATGCACATTTGTTTACTACCTACCTAAATGGCAAAATACGAACGATTCGACATCGGAAGTACCTTATTATTAATATGGGATCTGGCCTCCTGATTTAAAAATAATTCACTAGCGTCTCAACAGCGTAGTCTTACCATATGACTTTATTTTAGTAACAATGCGAGTTATGATGAGAATATGGCTGCTCTGGTGGAGGACGCCATCGCCATGGCGATCGGCTCGTTCGTGTCTGTGGGGCTAGCTCTCTTGTTCTGCGCAGTGTCTGTGGCACTTATCAATTGGAGCGCTTTAAAACAGGTGACAAAGCAATTTCTACTTTAGTTTTGTAGACAATTCGTAGTGCCAAAGGCTGAGTTATAAATACATATTAACGTTAGAACTCTCTCTCTCTCTAACCAGTCGTAAGGTAAGTCCCATAGTAGGTATTCCAGTATTTCTTATTTTCCTGCTTGTTGGTCTAGTGGTTTACTCCCGGGTCGGGCAAAGTGTTATTAGGTAATTCTCAGTAGCAGCACCGAGTCTGGATTTGTGCCCGGTTGATGGCAATAAGCTCGCCCCCTATTACATTGAGTCCTATAAAATAACTGGCGAAATGTAGGTCCAATTATGTGCACCTCCGCCAGCCTAAATGAATATAGACATAATCTTATGTATGAATTATATACGTTAATAAGATTAATGCTAATATTAACAGGTAAATTTTACCTTTTTCCTTCATCCGTTATTAGCAATTCTTGGTAATGTGTAAGCGCCTATAATACGACACACCTTTATAATACCTGGATAATTTGTATTTGACTTTACATAACTTTTATTACAGATAACAACGATACGGAAGTTGTTCCTCAAGGCCGTGCTACGCCAGGATATGGCATGGTTTGACACAGATTCAGAGTTCAATGTGGCTTCAAAAATGTCCGAGTAAGTTGGAAATCATAGACCCACAAACGCTTAAGCAACCCTTAATTCTACTAGAAGATTTATTTTCCAATTTTCCTTTATATTTTCAGGAACTTGATGAAATTAAAGGATGGTATGGGTGAAAAGTTAGCAATCGTCGGGAATCTAGTTGGCACGTCGGTAATTTGTATAGCAGTTGCATATCCGTTAGGGTGGGAGCTCGCACTCGCTTGCACTAGCGTTATGCCCTTCTGTGTGGCCGCGTCCGTGGCTCTGTCCAATGTGAGTACATTTTATACAGTTTTATTTCCCTCAAGGACTTCTAGCTATTTAGTTACAATTTGTGCAGAACAGCTAAATAAGCTAGGAGCCTGGCTTAAACGATTAACTTTACAGCATCTACACAGTTTTACGTCGCTTTTATAATTTCAGCATTAAGTCAAGGATGACATTTGCTGTATTACTTCTGTAGATAGCAGCTATTGTATTAAATAATAGAACTCAAGTGCAATTCAAAGTATTGCTAAAAACACCGTTTGGCTGTAATCACATCCTCGTTAGGTATGTGGTAGCCGAGCTAGCAAGTGTCCAGGCACTGATAGTCTAGATTTTTATAATCTCTAATTCTAAGTATTGTTAGTAGACAATTTAGTTTTGGCCTTAGGTACGTATAAATATAATTTCAAAAATATTAAATCCATATCTCCTGAATCTATTTTTGTAACCACTTAGGCACATTATCGTAAATACTCAAAGAAGTAGGTACTCACCGTTATTTTGGTACCTAATGTTGCCCTTATGTATTAAGTATACTTTGTAATTGTAACGGTTAATATTAAAACTCTTCCTCAATAGGTGCTAGTTACGTGTTTCCTGTATACGTTTTATCTAATCTATCTATTATGATTGATGTTGTGTGAAACACGTGATCACTGTTTTATTAGCTTAAGCATTAGCTTCACCGTATTCATAATTAAATCATAGGTATATACGAATTTCAGCTTCACTTCTTAGATAACCTTTATCTGTATACTTACGTTTTAATTGCAATTAAACAACGGTTTGGTTTATCTGTAATTAATATGAAGACTATTGTAGACAGACACTCCACTGGATTATAAATAACTAGCTGCGCCCCGCGGTGTTAAGTGCTATATATTTTTTGTGATAAAAAGTGTTGCCTGTTTGTTAATCCAGAGTGTAAGCTACCTCCATACCAAATTTTATCAAAATTGATCCGGCCGTTTGAGCGTGAAGAAGTAACAAATATACAAACACGCACAAACTTTAACCTTTATAATATTAGTGTGATTTTATTGCAGTATCAAACGAAATCGTCGGCACATGAATTGGAGTCGTACAGTCAGGCGGGAAAGCATGCCGAAGAAATTATGAAATCAGTGAAGACTGTTGCAGCCTTCGGTGGAGAAAGTAAAGAAGTTGACAGGTAAAGGTCTACTCGCGCTGTTTTGAAAACACTCATTGTTTGTGTGTTATTTCATGTTCCGTTCTTTCCCGCCGCAATAGATCCTAGGGTTGTCGTGAGTTGAGGTACAGTTTAGTGATAGACAAAAAAATTGCGGAACCAATTCACTGGGACAAGCTGGTAAAAACCGCTTGCCGAATTAATTAATTATTTCCTGAATGTGTATTGTACTAAAATAATTGTTTTAACGAATTCATGATACTTAACTGATAAGCTTTGATATCTTCTTATATTATCATTACTCTCAACTTGTTCGGTAATTATGAGTGTTACTCATAATTACCGAGTATCCAATGGAGTATATCAGATGGATCGTGGTGAGCGATAAAAAGAATAAGATTCCCCTCCTTTGACTTCTTTTACATGATAGTTATACTGACATAAACGATGGCTAAAGAAGGCCTTATTAGTATAGCCATTTACACCCTATTTTCAACCCTTTAGGGAACTAATAGACGTTACAATAAAACTACCTAATAAATCAATACCTACGATGTAGTTTTTAGTTATAACATTTTTTAAAGCATATTTTATTTCGTGTAGTTCGTCCTTGATATAGCCTGATCATAAGAGTTCTACCCGATTATATTAACATCTTGCACTCGTCGTTACAGATACAGTACTTTACTATTACCAGCGGAACAATACGGACGAAAACGAGGACTGTACACTGGTCTAGGCAGCGGCTTTAATTGGGTCCTTACATATTGCCTGAACGCTATCGGCCTCCTGTATGGCATTCGATTGGTCCTGGAAGACCGAGATAAACCAGAAGAGGAACGAAGATACGTTGTTGGAATAGTATTTAGTGTAAGCATCTGTTATTGACTGCCTCATGCTAGCCCCGTTACCGCTCATGCAGGACATTTTCCGATGTGGATACGAGACGCCGCTACGTGCAGTGTAATGCAGCGTATCGCTTCCACAACGTAAACTGTCCTGCTTTAAGATTTCATTGGTGGGGGCTGTACAAATAAGTGAATAATTATTTCTAGGTACTTTTTAACATTTACATGGCAACTCAATCGATTACAATGTGCGTACCGCACATCGAAGTATTCTCAGCTGCTCGGGGTGCTGCTTCCAGTATATACTACTTACTGGAGAGAGAGCCAGACATCGACAGTCTCAGCCAGCAAGGTACCTCGCCGCGCCGAGTCATGGGAGATATTAGTTTAGAAGACATCCACTTCAGTTATCCGTCTAGACCAGAAGTCAAGGTGTGTATGAAGAACTTTTATACGAAGAGTTATGAGGGTGGGTACTAAGGAGCTTGTCCTTTTTCGAAGTTGGTTAAAAAATGGCATTACAAATCATAAAAATAACCCTTTAAAGTTCTTCAAGTCCAAAACTGTTATTTTGAGTTGGTCAACCAACATTTTCTAAAATATTGGTTGACCAACTCTAATTATTGTGTGAGATAACTCTTGGATTTTAGCCTTACATAAATTAACTAAACCCAGTGAGATTCACGCAGGGGTACTTAAATCTTGTATAACTCAGGATTAATCAAGTTGGTATCATAGAACAAATTAGCTGCAATTACGCACTTCCTGCTATCCCTACTACTAGCAACCTTTAAACCTTGCAAGGAATGTATCGTATTTCTAAACATCCATATTTGTTTTCTAAATCTGCACGTTCAGATTAGTGAATTCCAATGATTACAAATAAAAGTTCATGTTTTTGTCAACAGGTTTTAAAAGGTTTCTCCCTCCAAATTAAAGCTGGCGAATGTGTCGCACTAGTAGGCTCATCTGGCTGTGGCAAGTCTACTATACTACAACTGTTACAACGACTTTACGATCCTCATTCTGGTTCTGTGAAGCTTGATGGGAAAGACATAAGAAATCTTAATATAGGGTGGCTTCGATCGTCATTAGGTTTGTACCCAACTTTTATTTGGAAGACCTAGAAGAAGTCCTTACGTAGCATCTAAACAAGATAATTATGCCGTATTAAGAAATTCACGCCGACTCTGAAACTTACAATTTTCTTGGTATACCTACTTATAAGTATTTTTATTTTCTAAGGTGTAGTCGGACAAGAGCCAGTACTGTTCCACGGAACTATTTTCGATAACATTTCCATTGCATGCCCCGAAGCTACATTGCCAGAAGTGCAGAGGGTAGCATCGATTGCATATGCCCATGAATTCATCACAAAACTGCCTAAGGTTTGTAATTCTTTGAAAAATTACCTTCTTGAAAATTAGTTTGCAAAAGAAGCTGGAAATAAAATATATATATTTCAGGGTTACGACACAGTGATAGGCGAGCGCGGCGCGTCTCTGTCCGGAGGTCAGAAGCAGCGCATTGCGATCGCGCGCTCGCTGCTGCGGGAGCCCGCGGTGCTTCTGCTGGACGAGGCCACGTCCGCGCTTGACCCGCACTCGGAACGCCAAGTACAGGCCGCGCTCGATCGTGCTAGTGTTGGACGGACTACTATTATAGTGTCGCACAGGTACGACATCACCGTATTGACAGCTGAACATTATTTTGTGGTCTGGGTATAATTCTAGATTCTTATCAATTCTAAGACGCATAACCCTAAGTAAAGGTTATTAGAATATTTTCGTAAAACTAAATATTGTTACAGATTGTCAACAATTTTAAACGCCAACCATATTATTTGCATGGATCAGGGAGCAATAGTAGAAAAGGGAACACACGATGAACTAATGAAAGCGAAAGGTGAACATTATCTTGAAGTCATTAACCAGTTTCTTACTATTCAACTAAATACATATAGAGAACTAATGCCCTGATCTAATTGTATGCAGGTTTCTATTATAAGCTGATAACTACAAGTAAACATAAAGCGGAGCCAGAAGAGATCGAACCACTGCCAGAGGAAGTAGAAGATGAACAAGAAGGCTTAGCAGAGGCACCGCCGGTGGTCCGAAACGACACCAAAGTGCGGGACGACCGAAAACCGCGTTATAGTAAACAACGCTCAGTAATCGGTAATACACCAGATTACCAGACTCTTGTTACCTCCTAGTATAGAGCACTCGTTGTATTGTTTACAATTAAAAACACATTTAACTCGACAGAAAATCACGAATGGATGACGACACCTCGAGGATCCATAACTTCAGCTATGTCTGTCGGCTATCAGAGCTTTTTATATAATCCTGATGATACGAAACGAGAGGATGAAGTCGAGGTACATATTGTTAAAAAAAACTAACTTGCATTGAGGGTTATGAAAAATATTTAAAATTATTTTTATTATTTTGAAGGAAATAATACCAATAAGCGGATGGCAAATATTAAAACTGAATTCACCGGAGTGGATATACATTACTATTGGGTCTATCGCAGCATTTATTCAAGGCGCATGTTTTCCGGCTTTCGCATTACTCTTCGGATTTACGAGCGCAGTAAGGCATTATTGCAACTAATAATTATGTTAGCTTAATTACCAACAGTATTATTTTCAATGTTTATTGTCTTTCAGATATTCATTTTGACAGACCGCAATGAATTGATATTCTTGGGGGATCTATATTCGGGTTTATTTGTAGTTGTGGCGGCAGTAGCGGGTATTTCTATGTGTCTACAGTCCACTACCTTTACTACAGCGGGCTTAAGAATGACTACAAGACTACGAAGACAATATTTTGAGGCATTGTTGAGACAGGTTAGCTAAACTTATTTAAGAATGCAAAGATAACGGGAAGTAAAGAAGTATGCAACATCTTACTGACATAAGATTATTATAAAACGATAAATAGGTATCTTGAACTAATATTCTGTTTATAGGAAATAGCATATTACGATAAAGAATGTAACACTGTAGGAGCGATCTGCGCCAGACTTAGCGGAGACACGGCTGAAGTACAAGGCGCGACAGGACTCAGAATTGGTATCATTTTACAAGGAGTCAGTTCAGTCGTCATTGGCGTAGTAATGGGCTTTATATTTAACTGGAAGTTAACTGTTGTATCTACTGCGTTCTTGCCAATTGTAAGTACCTACCTACCTTAATTAAATGACAAATTTTAAACGGTAAGAATAAACATTTTATCGTATTTGTACCAGATGATTGGAAGCATCTGGCTTGAGGGCGTAATGGCACAAAAATCTCAAGCTGACGAGCGTGATGCTATGGAATCGGCAACTAGTGTTGCCACAGAAGCTGTCGTCAGTATAAAAACTGTACAGAGTTTAGGTAAGCAATTACAGATCTACTTGGTTTTCAACCCGTTTGACCCACTATAACCTAAGCGATTGGACTCAAATAAACAGATAGAGTTTGATTGCACCATACAGACCTAATATTGTGGGGCACTTGTAGCCACATTGAATTATTTATTTTATGGATAAAAGCCAGCTATCAATATAAAAATTAATTTAAAACTTCGAAATTATAAAGCCAATCCAAATACCAGCCGATCTTATTAGAACTAAGAAGGTATATAATTAAACTAGTAGCCAAATAGTTAAAATCTTAACCTAATCTCATTTACTTTAATCATTTTGTTTTTAAGAGAATATTCAAGCTCAAGGGTCTTTGCACAGTGCCTACGGGTTTTAAGTATAGCGTTATGTCAGTTTAAACATTAATACTTTGTTTACATTCCAGGTATAGAGACAGTTTTCCTCGAGAAATTCGAAGGATCATTAAATCTAGCTATTGCCGCCGTGGCCCAAAAATCCCGCTGGCGTGGTGTTGTCTTTGGCATGGGCATATACGTGCCGTTCATTGCATTTTGCAGCGCTATAGTGTATGGAGCTGTACTAGTTGCCAAAGGAGAGTTGGAATACAAAGTTGTTCTATTGTAAGTACTTATCCTTATATATTCATAAGGGTTTAAAATTTAAACAATCCACGCCTAGCTGAGGCGTGGATTGTTTAAATTTTAAACAATACTTGCATAGCTCACCATCGCATCGGGAGTTATTAAAGATGAAAAGGGAGTTTTGCTCCGTCTCTATCTCTCAACCTAAACATGGCTAATAATAAATAATGCCTTGCAATCTTCAGATTACATATTTATATGTACCTGCATTTCATACCACAATATCTGGCATAAAAATATGTTCTATAACACTTTGTTTTTTCAGAGTTACTGAGAGTGTCATGTTTGGAGCTTATATGCTTGGCCAGACATTGGTGTATGCCCCTAGTTTAAATAACGCCAAAACCTGTGCAGCAAGGATATTGGGATTGATTCAAAAAGTACCCGCAATTAGGACAGAAGATGGTGTCGTCGATAAAAAAGATTGGGTAAATCTTTTCATCTCTTGAGCATACTTTAAATTGTTTTAAATATACACATATACACAAAATACTTATTTAGTCTGAAAGTACACTGAAAGGATAATTATTGCTTGCATTAGCCGGCCGCTACAGTAGTGTTTGCCTGCGCTCATTAACTAATAGCAGAATAGCAATGTTCTTCCACCACTATTGACCCTACTTGGCGTCTTTGTTTTCAATGTTGACCGGTAATTGGCATAATATTACAGTGAAAAAGAACTTTTCCCAAACCCGAAGAGCCCGCCAAAACAAGATTTCATGTCTCTGTCGTGTGGTCAATCGGTACGTTATATCATAGTAATATCATCTAATACGAAGACATACGGATCAAATGCTGTGATGTAGGTTACTGACCTCTATGTACTATAATAAAGTTCTGTTATGTAGCTTGTGACCGATGTGCAGATTGCAATCGGACCAAAAAAATTAGTTATCACAAAATGTCAAAAAAGTTGTTACATTAAACTTTCTCCCTGGTCCTTTAGTTTTTTTTTACCTACCATTAGCCCAAGGAATCTTATCCCTGGTCAGACATCTGGTGATCATTGTAAAACAAAATATTAAGTAAAAATTTTCATTTTTTTTTGTTTCCCTGCTATTGATTGGTTGAACCAGAGTGGTCATTTGTGCAATGGATTTTGTTTTATTGGATTAATTGGATATATTAGAACTTGGGTGATGGTAGGTACCTATTGTGTTTCTACACAATAATCGTTGATTAAAAACTTAACACTTTTTCTCAGGCGGCAACTGGAAACTTCAGTCTTAAGGAACTCGTATTTAGTTACCCGACTCGAAAACATCTAAATGTCCTGAAGGGAATAGATTTACATGTCGACGCCGGTAAAACGGTGGCTCTAGTGGGTTCATCCGGTTGCGGCAAGTCGACCGTGTTGCAACTTCTGCAGAGATTCTACGACCCAGACAGTGGAAGCATCGTAAGTAAATAGTGCTATAGAATATATTAGGCTAACTTTGCTGAGCTCTTTCAGTTGCTTTACAAGAAGCATATGTCTGTTCAAAATGAGTTCATTTCTCAACATTGTGGTATTTACGTTATGCATCGTGTATCCTTTAGTAGCTGATCCCAGTTTAGCAGGCTTGCATGTATATCAAGCAAGCAGTGCCTTTAGCATCGTGTCAACATTTATCACATATCGGATAACATAAGGGCAAGAGACACGATGGCCAGTGCAAGTCCTACAGATTGGGAACGTCACAAAATTCTACAGCTGCGTTCGATAATAAATTGGAATGTAAAGTCAGATCACAAGAAAATATTTTATAATTGACACATTTTACTGTCATTTAATTGACAGCAGTGTCATTTTATACTAGACAAAAAACATTATATTAAAGCAAGCAGATAACTATTTTACGCTAAAATGGGACAAATATTAGGATCATTTTCAGGAAAAACTGTTGGCCTGAATATGAACGACACTCCAACATTCCCAAGAGACGCAGGATTTGATTATAAAAGACAAGTGCGCGGAATGGAGGTTAGCTCAGAAGAGCTCAGTTCTGCAAAGATTCCTGTGAAATACAGAGACTTCTGTGCTAACTTTTTGTTAGAATATCAAACCTGCCGTTATAAGAACATGCCGTTACTCTACCGTTGCCATCATCAGAGACACGCTTATCTAAGCTGTGAACAGGAGGACTATGTGATGAGGATGAAAGAGTTCGAAAGAGAACGCCGACTAAGACTAAGAGAACTTAGAATAAAAAATCCGCCACCAGAACCAACAGCCACAGAACCAGCAAAATAAAATTAAAAATACTTTGGAACTTATATATTTATAGACTAAATACAATAAAATAATAATTCCTTATTTACTTTTTTCACTAAAGTAGTACCTATTTTATAATTTCGCCTGTATTAAAATGGGTAGGGGGGAGTGTGCTGTTGATCACCCTCATTCTCCTAGACCGTGTAAACGCATGAGTAACTAAAGTAATGTAACGCAGTAGTGCAGGACCTACCAATTGAATACACATTCACACAGCAAAACTGGTAAATTAGGACCTGAAGCAAAGTTTCATGGGAAAAAGCACGTATCCTTTTTTACTTTACAGTTAACACGATGGATTATAAAACAATATTTTATTTCAATAAATATAAAATAGTGTCTGTTTGTAACATCAAAATAATATTTTTTACTCAATGCATACGATAGTATTACCTACCTAGGTACACGATACACGTAACGAAATGCAATTGAAAAAAATGTTGTCTGTCTGTTTGTTCCGGGTAAACTCCGAGCAGGTAGCTGATAGTTCGAGGTCTAATATAGGCTACTTGGCATATCGAAAATGTTTGGAGTTCCGCTGGAAAATGAGAAAATCGCGGGAAAATCTTGGGTTACAGCTACTCCGCGACGGCTTGACGGATTTTAACGGTTTCACTGGTAGATAGCTGATGTTATAAGGTCAAATAAAGGCTACTCCAAATTTCAGAAATATTTAGGTTCTCGCGGGAAATTCGCGGGATACAGCTTCTCCGCGACGGCTAGACAAATTTTGACGGGACTAACAGGCAAAAAGCTGATGTTATAAGGAGTACCTATCTAAGGCTACTTTTACCGGATCGACGATATCTTTAGAGTTGCGGGTAACCGATGGATGCAAATGGCAAGTTGTCGTTCATTGTGGCGTTCTAAGAGGGAAGCCTTTGTCCAACAGTGGACGTCTTTCAGCTGATGATGATGAAGGCTACTTTCAATTTTGAAAATATTTATGACCGCTGGAATAAAAATAAAAACCCATAAAATTGTTGACAAAATCAGATTCAATTAAGTAAATCTGCTTACTGCTGCTACGTACAGGTTTTTTAATCGAAATCCGCGGGGACGAAGTCACGTGCAAAAGCTAGTAATAAATAGAACACTACACTTCTATTGTGATACAACACAAAAAATGGCCTACTAATAAATAATTTTTGACCACCTTAACAGATGTTAGATGGAATAGACACTCGGTCGTCCCTGACCCTGCCGCGGCTGCGTCGCCAGCTGGGCGTGGTGCAGCAGGAGCCGGTGTTGTTCGACCGCACGCTCGCTGAGAACATCGCCTACGGGGACAACAACAGAAAAGTCACCATGCAGGAAATCATTGAAGCTGCCAAATCCGCTAACATACACACCTTTATTTCTTCGCTTCCCATGGTAAATACATACATACATAACATCACGCCTGTATTCCCCAAAGGGGTAGGCAGAGGTGTACATATAGTACACCCACATTTCGCCAGTTATGTTGTAAGTCCCAATGTAATAGGGGGCGAGCCTATTGGCATAAACCGGGCACAAATCCAGACTCCGTGCTGCTACTGAGAATTATCTAATGGAAAACTCTGTAACACTTTGCCCGACCCGGGATTTGAACCCAGGACCTCTTGCTCAGCAGTCGCGCTTAGCGACCAGCAGAATAAGCTACAAAATATAACAAAATTGTCAATCTATCTTCTAGGTCCCGATTAAGATGATGATAAAACACAAACACATGTGTTCCCGAAGATCTCGATAGGTAGATAGTCGGATATCGAATATTTGTTACATTTTCCTGTTTTGTTTATTTTCAGGGTTACGACACCAACTTAGGCGCTAGCGGTGCTCAGTTGTCGGGTGGACAGAAGCAGCGAGTGTGCATAGCTCGAGCGTTGATCAGGTCGCCGCGACTGCTGCTGCTCGACGAGGCCACGTCCGCGTTAGACGCCAACAGCGAACGGGTAAATACGATGCTTAAAAACATGAACTGCCCCTAAAGCAGTCCTCATTTACAAATTTACCTACCTATAGACAAAATGGTCCCTAAAACAAGATAAACCTCAGTAAAATGTATTTCAGATCATGTTACTAATCTTGTTAAGATGGTATTTTTTGACCTGTTTTCAGGCCGTATCGGAAGCTTTGGACAAAGCAGCCAAAGGTCGTACGTGTATTACGATCGCGCACCGTCTCACCACTATCAAAGACGCAGACCTCATATGTGTGCTGGATAAAGGTAAATCAAAAGCACGTCTTTACAGAATATTAATTGCGAATTGTACGTTGAACATATTATGTTAGTTGTAATTGCTTACCACACGTACTTATTCACAACTAGATGTGCCCGCGACTCCGTCCGCGTGGAAATTCGGAAACAGCAAAAGTATTTTTAAATTGTTTTTAATATATTAGCTAAGTTTGAGCAAATTCGATTTAGTAGTTTTTACGCCATGCCGTACTATTTTATTACATGTATAGCTGTTGCCCGCGACTTCGTCCGCGTGTATTTCGGATAAAACACCAGTAGTAAATTGAACTTTTAACAGAAAAAAATACCTACCAGGCAGGCTGTTTTAAGTAGGTTAAAAATCTTTAAACCACTTATTTAACTAAGAATACTTTCCGGTATTAAAAAAAAAACCGCAAAAATTGAACGGTAATTACGGAAGTTACAGAAAGTCTATTGAAAATAATATATAACTGAAGAAGAGAACATAAATAAATCCGTTTTGTGCGTTTCTGAGTTCCTGTACATTGAAACTACTGTAGAAAAAAAAAATGCCAAGGATAAAAGACAACCGTGACGACCTGATTGGCGCAGTGGCTAAGGGATTGGTTGTGGGTTCGATTCCCGCAAAAAAAGTGTGATCTGTAGATGTTTGTCCCGAGTCTGGGTGTTTGTGTAAGTGAAATTTTAAGTTTGTGAAACGCACCCACGATACAGGAGAAATTCCTAGTGTGGGGCGACGTTTTAGAAACCTATACAATACAACCCATTTCTATTATTTTGGATATTTTGTCTGTTTGTCGGTTTATTCGTAATTAAGTTAAAATAGGGAATCATTGCAGTTGACTCTTATAAAAAATATTGTTATAAAACTTACGACAACGACACGCTTGTATTCCGCGAAGGCGTAGGCAGAGGTGCACATATTGTACCTACTCCCACAATTTCGCTAGGTTTGGTGTAGATTCCAATGTATCAGACAAAATTTATAGAGAACTCGTGACCTAAGAGTAAGCGTCGTACGATTGTGTGTACTACGAAGCAGCTGTATTCGTAAGATTAAAGGCTACTTTAAGACTGCGTGAGACAATGGTAATGGTTGATGTTGATGGTCATGGCGAAGCATAAGGCTGTACACTCAGCCGAAATCGTTATACACAGGATAGAAAATCTATCTTGCTGCTAGAATGTGCGCCTCAATGATGTTATAGCTGAAGGATGCCTTTGAGCTAGACGTCGTTAAATTACTTTGACCGAAATAAGTTCCGGAGAACCGTATGTGTTACTTGCTGCGAGAATTACTATTGTCTATGAGGTAATGAGAAAAAATCTATATCTATACATATAATAAAATCGTAAACGACCCGTGTCTGTACATTCAATTTTAAAAAAGAAAAACAATTTATACGCTCTGTATTTATGTCACCGACGCCAAGAATATAGTTTTTAAAATTTTTGTCTGTTTGTCGGTTTGTCTGTGCGTTTGAACGCTAGTGCGATCTCAGAAACGACTGAACCGATTTGAATGCAGTTTTCATTGATGTATTGTGGCAGCTTCCCATAATATTTAGTATTTGTTTCATTTTAATCGGTTCATAAAAAAAAAGTTACGTTAATCTTTACATACATGTAAATTGTCTTTACATACATGTCAATCTTTACATAGTAGTACGACTGTCAAGTCAGGTGTCGCAAGTTCAATTCCCGGCACGCACCAATGTCTTTTCGAATTCATGTGCGTACTATAAATTAGTTATCAGTTGCTAAAAACGGTGAAGGAAAACATCGTGAGGAAACCGGCACACCTGAGAGATGTTTCAACGGTGTGTAAAGCCATGTAAAGTCCTACAGGCGGTTTAAACTCTGACACCAGGTTATTCATCAACCATACGATAAGAAGAAGATTCCAAAGAGTCAATAAGAACCACGTCTGTTCGCATTAACAGTGACAATGTGAGCGAAGGTGGCGCGTTTTCTTTTTTTCGAAAATATCTCTCGCAGTTAGCTCTGAGGGAGCTGTTACTGCTTAACCGGACAATAAGGTGGCGCGTGAATGCCCCCGCCTTTTTATAAATGCAGCGGATGGCCGTGTCGCGCGTTAAACTAAAATCAACCGTATAGCCGTACCCATACTGGCGCGGCGAGATTTGGAAGTTTTATTTCATCTATATGTTATATACCGATTTTTTTTATTTTTTATAAAATAGATATTAAAGTGTACTTTTTGAATATTGGAGTTTGATAACGATATATCTATGTGAAATACAATATATTTTATTTATACACTTGAAGAAGTGCCTAACGATTAAACACGTTATTGTGGCTAATTTATAAAAAAAAGATATATACTATTAAGGACTTTTTTGTAGATCTTTTAGAGACCATCATTTTTGTAATACATACTTTTGGTGTATGATCGACGTATGCGAGGATAAGAGCTCGAAAGCGCATTTTCATCCGACTTGCTTCAAATTTATCGTTACTGCTCAGCTCCTATGTGTTTTAGCGTTATGTTATATAGCCTATAACCTGCCCAGGCGTATGGACTACAATCGTACCAAGTTTGGTTAAAATCCCTTCAGTAGTTTTTGACCCATGCGTGCACATACAGACAGACAGACAGACAGACAGACAGACAGACAGACCGACAAAAAATTTACTAATTGCATTTTTGGCATCAGTATCGATCACCAGTTATCCTCCAATAATAATTTTGAATATATATTCAATGTACAGAATTGACCTCTCTACAGTTTTATTATAAGTATAGATGATTTGACACATCAAACAAACAAATACATTTCAATAGGTCGGATGAAACCTACGTGCGTGCATCAATAATACAATTTTACAAAATAAGTATACCTATTTGTTTTCTTCCTCTAGGTAAAATTGTGGAACGCGGCAATCACGCTGAACTTATTAAGCTTAAGGGCAACTACTGGCGCATGTGTAAAGGACAGGATATGATGTAAATTAGTTGAAAAGATTTTTGTTGGAAGATATCTATATAACATGGTCTTTGCAAGTCTTTTGCTGAGTCGACTTCATTGGTGATTTACATTCCATTAACATGCTGCAAAAGGTATGTTTCATTCGAGAGCGTGTTTTACGTAGCTAGACTTATTACACACAAAAAAGCAGCCTACCTGATATTTTTATATCTAACGCTTTCAAGATAATGGAAGGTGGTAGGTTGTTTTTGCAATTGGGTGTCAGATACCACCGCTTCCATGTAAAATGTTGGATCCAGTACTAGATCACGCTATATGAGCTAGGATAATGATGGATGGATTTATATAAGATGTTTGTAAGGTTTGACGTTGTTGAGTTTATTGTAATGCAAAAATAGTTTAATTTAAACCGAAATGTTAACTTTTATTTATTGTGTGCATAATTTGAAATAATGAATAAATCGTGATATTAAGATGTAAGTCTTGTTAACTGCATAGTTTTAATTTAAAGTTAATATTTACTGATTATTGTGAATGTAGATGTGTTTAAATAAAAAAAAAATTGTATTACATATGTCTTGATTTATTTTGAATGTTTCAAAAAATGTGGTTTACCACAACTGCGCTACTACTCATCTAACTTACAATATCATATACACTTCCCGATGCTCTCCTTTTTGGCAAAACCCTGTATTCCTTCGTAGTGAATTACAATTCTGTCGTTATCAAAGTGGTAACATAAGGAAATATGCAGTACAGTGGTCTTATACTTTATATAATTTTATAATATTGTAAAATTATAATGTTGTGTATGTGTAGCAAGACATTATTTTTCAATTATTTGCTTTATTTATATATCATAAATTTAGTTCATATTTCGATGTTATATAAATCAATTAATTTGCTTTTCTTTTAAAACCACAATACTGCATTAAAGTCATTTAAAAAATGTTGTAAACGAGCTGTAATCAAAATTATACAATTCGACTAATATAAACAATAATTTCAAAGATAACAATAAAAAGAATACCTATCATATTAACGCAACAACTAAAGTATGTGTTGACAAGCATAAATAATATCTCATGATTAGATTACAAGGATGAATATGAACGATTTACAAAAACAACTACATGAAATCACTTGGAATTATCCCCAAAATGTTTATTTTGCACGAATTTTCTTAGTTTAACGTTTAGTGGACTGAAAAATAACTGACAAATAAAATGTATACTCGCGACAGGATAAGAATACAGTATCCGTATCGAAGTATTGCCTTTACCTTCGACCAATTGCCTCCACATTTCAATACACAACATAAGCAATTATAGTTAGGTATTATACTAGTTTACACAAGAAAATGGTATATATTTGGTTCTATTATGTTCTAATCATAATTTAAGGTACCTATTAATTGTACAAGAATATCTGAATCATATAAACATAAAGTACAAATTAAGCTGATGAATTATTAAAAATGCATGATAATTATACAGACTACGAATACGATTTGTTGGTTGCCATGGTTCTCTTCAATAACAAATATATAGGTATGTATACATGGGTTTAAATGTTGTTTGTAGCCATATTGAATAACCTTAATTGATTTTTGATGTAGGATTATATAAATCGTATTCAGAATGGCCATACGCGAAAAATATTTCATGTCATCCGAATCATAACAAATTAAATATAGAAACAATACGCATACCTAGTATTTATTCTTAAACCATTAAATTATAGCTATAGGGGTAACCAAAACTAATATTTATCATACTAACGTTTTTATGTGACTTAATAAATTGTACAAGGGCGTTGCCGACCGTTAAAGCGACGGCACTTTAACCATCCGAATTTACGTAAACTAAATATCAACCGATATAAAATATATAAAATAGTAAATAGAAACTTTAACAAGAACATATGTAATTTCAGTACGGTCAATAATCTGCGTACTGCTGTGGAACAATCACGGAAAACAAAACTGGCATA
This sequence comes from Abrostola tripartita, assembly GCA_905340225.1. Taxonomy (NCBI): domain Eukaryota; kingdom Metazoa; phylum Arthropoda; class Insecta; order Lepidoptera; family Noctuidae; genus Abrostola; species Abrostola tripartita. The sequence continues at coordinate 8,851,154 of HG996486.1, forward strand.
CCCATATTAAATGATGTACCATCATCTAGAAGACCAAACAGACATCGATGTCGATGATTGTACACTGGAACATACAGTGAGAAGTTACTCTACACATAGATAAACATACTTATAATAATTTCCTAAACCTAAGTATCTGTACATCAATTGTGGTCATATAATATATCCGTGTTACAGAATAGAGATCCACATACCGAACTACTGTGCGTTGTCTAAGCATCTACGTCTACAGCTAACAAAAAGTTATCATTAAGCTTAAACTATTTGCACAACCGACGCTGTCACTAAAAGAACGCGATTTATTATCTGCTTTTTGCAATTCTGCTTAGTAAAAGTGGCAGAAGGCGGATTCTTTTTAATGTAAAACGCCTTAAATGTATCTGATAAAAGTATTTATATTTAAACCAGTTTTCTAAAGGAGACATTATAGGCTAGATGTTTTCAGAAAACATTTAGTAAATTCATTACCTAATATGCATTATTTATTCTTAAAGGTCAAGCGTTTTTGTTTAACAAACCTTTTAATGCTAAAACGTCGAATGTTAAGATGTTTCACAATAAGCAGATAGACTTTCATCGATATTATAGTTTTACCGCACCGCAACATCGCACTGCGTTCGGCGTGAGGAGCTAATAAACTTCCACGTCTTTGTACGCATCCTACGACCGGCTAACCACTCGATTTAGAATCGACATGACATCACATGACTAAGAAACGATTTGAATTGTTTTATACGCTTACTAAAAACAGACAAATATACGATTTAAAACTGCATACTGTTTAAACAATTTTCATATGATGCTATTATTTGTAAGAATGTTTCAACATAAAAGAAAATATAATAAAATCAATTTTAACAATAACTTTTATAGATTCTAGAATAAAATATTATATAGACAAACAAAAAAACAACTTAACAAATCCAAACGCAAAAATAAATCTTTCTTGATTCAAAACGTTATAAAACTATTATGTGAATAACCGAAAAGTCAAATAGTGTGTATAAAATAAAAACTATTATATATACACTTTAAAGAGTCGACATTAAATTAGTTTGTAAATAATACACAACATTTACTGATATTTCACAGGCTCCGAATGCAACTATCTCAAAAAAGACATAATTAGTGACCTAGTCAATAAATTCAGTAACGAGATCAAAGATAGTAAAAATATATTTACTATTTAAAACATGCTTTCCCGTGAAACACCTGCATGATTTACTACAAATGGCACGTCATACATTGCAAATCAATTTACGTGTAGATAATAAAACATAACACTTTGGTTTCATGATACAGATAACAAGCTACACAATACAACAAAACGGTAGCAAACATTATTATGTACTGAATACGTGCCTAATATAATGAATATAAAATAACTAAAATAATCCTCATATAATCCTTGGACATGTTCTAATATATAAAATAATAGTTAGATTTTGCACAGCCTTTTAACACAAGAAATGATAGAATAAGAAATAGCGCGAGTTAAATATATAAATTGCTTAACATGTTTTAGTTGGCGAATCATGCACCAGAGCATACTTAACTTGTGTACTTTAGAACACCAACCCAGTTGGCGGAATCATGTTATTGTAAAATAATAAATAACGTATCTAGTGTAAGAATAATGCGCACACTAGGGTGCATAATATGCATATTATGAAATACATTATATTGTTTTGGTATAATAAACACAAGTTACTTCAATGTAACTTTATAACTTGTCTCTAACGTCGAACATTTACAATACGATAAGCTGCGCTTTCTTATATTTAAAATATAAAACAAATTGGCAAGTTTAATGCATACATACGTGTTCAACCTTCATTTAGTAATGGTTGAGTTGGTTTGCGGAGCACCATGTATCAACACCAGTAAGTACGGCGTCCCCGCCAGGTGGTGGGCGGGCCTCACTGCGGCATGTGCTGGTGGTGCCCCGGGGGATGCGGGGGCAACTGTTGCGGGTAGCCGGTGATCGCCGATCGTGTCCCACCTTCATAAACTATTTGTGGCGGTAAACGTTGGTTTTGCTGAATTTCTTCCGGGCTCATGTATGGTCCTTGGACCTAATAGTCAACGGAAATAATTATTGTGTCATGATTACATCCAAGTCGTCATGCTTATCACTAAATAATAATACAATAAAGGTCCATTCCACGTACTGTTGATTGAGTCATTTCGATTGCATAGTTTCCAATTTATGCAGACAAATACTTAAATATAATAACGCAGTAAATTAAAAATATATTTTAGCATAACGATAATATGATGACCAGATTAGTCACGCAGGCCTCTTCAGAGATCAATAGTTTTTTTTTAATTACTTGTTTTGTATGTAATTGCCGGCGTTGTACAATCAAAATTATGAAATCATATACCTCTACTTAAGCAACGATAAAAATGAGGTTATCTACTTGACTCTGTCGATTTTGCGAGCGAGAAGCGCTGCAATGACTAACAATAAAACGGACCGGTAGCAAATGATCACGTTCAAACATGAACATCCGCTGCGACATACAATCGAGCTGCAGTTGTATGCCTGCCACCGCTGGGTACAACGAATTATTGTGTCACCCATCAATACTGTTATTGCCTCGAACCACGCTTATGATATCCAAATCAATTTCATTCAGTAAAATAGAAAAAGAGACATGCAGAGATGCAAAACCTCTAAAGTCGCCAGCGTGACGAATAAAAATCAAGCGCACAATTATCGTATTCTCAAAAGTATGAAATCATGAAACATATGCAATACACAAAAGATATGGTAAATGTGGAAGACTGTTAAAATACTCACATTAATAAGCGGCTGTAGGATACCAAGTCTGGCTAGTAGGAGCTGCTCCTTTACCTGCCGCAACTCCTCTTGTTGGCGGACTATCATTTGCTGTAACTCCTCGTGTTTGCGTTGCAACTGCTCCTGCCACAGCCACTAATTTGTATCGTGCAATAGGGTGCATTTAGAAGCCTAACTACTCAGAACAAATAAGAATTGAAGCAAATGAATACACATAGATATAAGAACCATGCGTATTTCGACCTGTGGGGACATTCTACAAGATCGTTAGTTAATAGTAAATCGTACCGTTTTACTGCACGACACTCACCTGCATCTGCGCCTGGTCAGAAGACACGATGACTGGTAATTGGGGTATAGGGAGCGACAGTACCCCCGGGACCCCCACTGCCCCCACATACGGAGCTGGGTCTAAGTATTGCGCCCCCATTCCATGTTGCGGTGCTGGTGTAGACTCAGTATTTTTATGAGTCTGCCGAAATCAAATAGCGTGTAATTTCAGTCATCAAGTTCTTACAACAAGTTCTACTAAACTACTATATCTCCCTGTAAATCACTGGCGCTCACCCAACAATATACACTCGTACAGAATTATTAACTAACACTTTGCCGCTGTTTGGTTTTGCCGCACTAGCGTGATAAGACAACCGTGAACACATATTTAAGCATTAAGCATATTTTGGGGCGTTCTTCGAAACAGTTTCATTACATAATAATAGCACACAGCATTATACTTCGAGTAATAGATAAATTATTTATTACTCGTTCTTGACACGAATGTAGTAGCATTGAATCGGGCGGCGGCCTTGGGGCAGTTTGTCAGATTTATCTGCATAAAACTAGGGTTTTAAATACAGACATGGAAATGGAGTTACCTCGCGCATAGTATTCCTCTGTGAAGATCTGGAGTCGCCGGACATCGAGGCAGTGTCTGAGCCGGTATAACGGACGTGGGAACCGCGCGTCCACGAGGCGCCCGCGGTCGCGACCGTGCCAGCAGTGGCAACCGTGCCCGTCGTACTGCCGGCCGATGCGGACTTCACCGAAGCCGGCTGAAAGAATCAAACGTTTTATATAACAAACAGTAATATAATAAAACCCTAGATACACAGTACCTTACTAATATCGCAATTAAAAGTGCACGGATAAATCAAATAATAATTTAAAATAATTTCACGGCTGTATCCTACACATAAAATCCTTTTTGAAAGTCCCGTCATAACCCGCCAAGCAAACGCCGAGAAGATTGTAAACTGCGAATTTTCCACGTTATTCTGTTTTTCCCGCGGAATCCTAAATATTTTCGAGATTTAAAGTAGCCTATAGATATTAGATCTTTAACCATCACCTATCTGCCAGTAAAAGTCCCGTCAAGTAGCTCCCGCCAAAGGTCGCATTAGAGGCTCTACTGACAGCTGGATCCACATACTTTAAAAGCTGTTGCGGCTTTTGAACCTTTGGGGCACTGGGCTATAGGTGTACATTGGATGACGTGGATTGTCCTGTACCTTCGCTCTTTCGGTGCGGTCTGCTATGGTCCTACAAATTTCTGGGGGTGCAATACCGGTCAGTGGATACAGCAGTCGTAGAGGCGTCGGTTTGAGACAACCTGTGATTATCCGGCACGTCTCGTTTAAAGCTGTATCCACTATGACAAACCTACTAAGTCTGCGTCGCTACTAACCTAACATATCTTCATACGGAATAAACTGCTTTGATTGTTACTCAATCAATACGAAACATAACAAAAATATTAAAACTTGCACTAACTTGGGACAGTGGTTGGTATGAGGAGTTGCCGAAAGCATCGCTGGCTTCAGACATGTAGGTGGGTGACATGGACACCATAGCGTCATCTGGTGGTGCCTCCTTCATTACACTGCCGTTGCCGTCAGCTTCAACGACTGTATCCGCCTCACTATCTTCCTGCTTCATGCTCTTGGCTATGTCTGCGTGGCTAAAAAAAATGTTAAACTTATTAACTTATAATGTTAAATGGCACGACTTAAGAGCCATTTCACAAAATGTTGACGTTCGAATTTCGATAAACGTCGGCAAAGTTTTCATGTGTGCGTAGCACACCCACACAAAAACAATGCAAACATTGTAGCGCGAGTATCGAGACGGACAAAACAATCTTGATCGTTATTACATTATTCCTTTATTCGAGATTTATAAAAATATTTTATTTTAATAATAACTTATTCAGGCGAATTACAATTTCTACAATACATACAATAATCATATCATAAATTATACAATAATCACAAAATATATGTACCTATTTTATGTTTTGTAAAATTCTATACAAACAATTGCACGTTTGCAATACAAATGTTCGTAATTCGATATGAGAACAAAGTTCTTTTTCACAGATCCTACCTCTTTGGGCGCTTGGCCCCGACTGATTCCACGTTTTTGTATCGTATTAGGTATATTGAGATGGTAAATAAGGCGCCTGAAACCTTTAATGGCTCTTAAATAAACAAAACTTTTCCAAGTAAATTACATTCTCAATAACCAAAACAAAATTGGGTTGCAAAATATTTACTTTAGCAGCGAGATTGTAAACTTTCAAGTTCCTGAAAATACAAAAGCTTCGCTTACAAAACTTTACTCGTCACGTTACTTGAAAAACTCGTTAAAATCACGTGTCAACCTCCCTCTGCATTACGCGACCCTTTCACAACAAACGTGAGCAATAAACGTAGGGATTTCAATAGTAGGTATTATTAGTAGTTTATTGAGTGTTTGGTTACGTTTTTAGTTGGTTTATTTAGGTCCCGGGACGCTTCGCGTCTAAGTCCCGGGACTTTTTGTAAAATTAGTTATCTCGGGTTCGGGGACTTTCGGGTCGAGACTCGAGACGAGACACAGTTGTCGAAATTGTATTGTAATAACTTTTATTTTCAAATATTAAAGATAATTTAAACATTACAAGAGGAGTTCCAGTTGTTCGAAACAACCGCAAACGAAAGTTTGGAACCATGTATTGAATAAAAAATAAAAATAAAAGATCCCGACGAATTGAGAACCTCCTCCTTTTTTTTGAAGTCGGTTAAAAAGCCTTAAATACAATAACGACATCTGTTGAAAATGAGAGTGTTCTCCTTGTCCGACGGCATTTTTATAAAAATCAGAAACATACCAATAATTTAGACGGAAATGCACGTAAAAAATTCCAGGGTTTCATTTTATGTTTAATAGTTGATTTTTACAAAAAAATGCGTTTTTATTAATACATTTTGCCAGAAATTAACTCGATTCTAGTTTTATTCTGAGAAGTCTACGAAGACTACACTACGAAGCTACTGAAAGTTTTTGCACCCGCTAAAGTAATCTACATTATTCATAGTCTTCTTTTACTTTGCTCGCCATCTTTACACACATAAACACAATCACACACTCTAACACTCATGCAAATAGCCGCACACATAAACACACACACACACACTCACTAACAATGACAAAATTTATACTTAGTCTAACAATTTAAACTCAAAGCTCTCATACTAATGTTAGCATACCTATTTCCTTTTCACACGCAGCCACAAAACATGTCTGTATTAACAAAATGTTACCTTGTTTAATTGATTGGAGGGAGGACATGGTGACCTTTAATACAGGTATTGCTATACCTATCTCAAGCACCAGTCTCGCACAAATTCATGTAAATCCCTCATTTAGTACTTAAGCATTATGTACCTTAAAGTTTGTAAAGAGAAAATGAATTATTATAATATTATTATAACAAGGGCATTACACTCTATAATTTAAATTTAACATTGTTTTGATATAGATGTTATGTATCAATAGAAGCGTAATTTAATATTGTTTTAGTGGTAAAATTCAATAAAAGGATTGCTATTAAAAATAATATTTTTCTTAACATAAATTAAAATGGCGTGCCGTGTGGTATCCGTCCTAGAATTGACCACCTCCTCTCCTCCCGTGGGTGTCGTAAGAGGCGACTAAGGGAAAATCCAGATGGGCCGCAGCGTCTTCTGTAACTTGACCACCAATACTGAGATCCCCAAGCCGTTTGCCAAGCGTTGGAATTATGGCAGCCCCCCGTTACTAAGGGAAGGCCTTTGTTCAACAGAGGACTTCTTCTAGTAGATGATGGTAATTAAAATGGTACCAAAAAACAAAAAATTGGTTTATGGGAATCCGAAGTAATTTAACGCCTCGGTAATAATTAAATTCAAAAATATCTTCCTCCCTTCTCTTTAATAATTTGCTGTGACCCCTAAGGCTTTTAATAAAGGCTCAACAGTGGCGTGGCATGCGGTAATTAATGTCAATTGAGGATTCAGGCTTCATATTCTAGAACGAACTGAAAAAACTTGTTTTTCCATCTTTCAATTTTGGTGAAGGCCATTGAAAACTCTTTTTCCGAGCAAATACCACGAGTGCTGAGTGATATTGAGATCAGCGGTCTGAGCAGGCTATAATGACAACGGAACATTGTGCTCGCGAAACAGATTTATCTCCAGTCTTGCGGTGAATGCACGTGCATTGCACTGCACCATGCATGAACCAGGCGAAACCTATTCCAGGGTGATGTCGTCGTGACGAAGGTCCATAGGTTACACAATATTTCTAAGGTCTCTAACTCTCATTCAAATTGCATGGTGTTACAACGAGATCTGTTTCATCCATATGAATTGCAGCCCACACAATTTTTTTCACCTTGGTATGGATAAATTTCCAGAGGATTCCAAAGGGAACTCTAGCCATCAAGAAATCACATAACACGCATTCTTCTTGATTTGGGAGGGAATTCTAAGCGGGGCTCATAGGACAACATAATACGAACCAACAGAGTATCGGCCTAACCCCAATCTGCGTTAGCATACAATAAACGACCTCCTCGATTTCCACATCACAGAGTTGGAACTATCAGCAGACTGTGATTGGTCAGTGATAAACACTTGGTACTGGAACTGGAGCCTTCCTACCAGCGCTATTTATAACAAAAAACCGGTCAAGCCGCGAGTTAAACTCTCGTACTGAGGGTTCCATACAGACTTTAAATTATGTTTTTATGATAATAACATTGCTCTAACAAAAAGATAAACCTGATTGATGAACAAACTTAACTTTGCCGTTGAAAAACTCCAATACATTGAAGTAGGTAGCGGTTAGTTTACCAACTGCAAATAAGTTTTTTTAGGTTACAACATATTTACAGTTTTCATATTTGTTTTTAAGATGTTTCATTTTTGTAACACTCCGTAAAACTCCGGCCATAACATGTACTACGAAATTGGGAAACTAAAAGACGGATAACGGAGTGATCCGCTAAAGGCTCTGTTTTTCCTTTTTGAGATACGGACCCCTAAAAAACAATTAACAACAATATTCTCTTTATTTTATACGTTACAAAACTCTGTACTCTCCCGCCATGTTAATTATATCCTTCTAATTTCAAAGAAAAGTTAGATTTCCGGTTTTTAATTTTTAAATTTCGGTCCATTATTAGATGCACATTCAACCTACATTTACAGAATTTTGCTGTCTGTACTTATTTATAAATATATTTTTTTAAATTAGTTGATAAAAAAGCTTGTTCCCTAGTCTTTGTTACATAGTGTACTTCTATATAAAATAAGCAGTAATCGGCTGGTGATCTAAGACTGAAATAGGAACTAAATAAATGAATGACGTTTCTTTAGTAGACTACTAACTTTCGACCACGATGTTGTACGCTCGGAAATCGGAAAACTGCCTTACTTTTTTGACTTTGCCTTCTACAGCTCCTAGGGGGCTCAAACTCTAAGGGCCTGATTCACCATCTACAAGTAAAGCGTTGAATACTTACTTCTTGAGTAACGCTTATTGGCAAGTAAAAGTTACGTGTATCTTCTATCACGAACGAAACTAACATTTTGAGTAACCAATTGCCGGTTACGTGAATGACGTTGAGGTATCAATCATTCGTTTATTCGTTCAATATTAAATCGAAGGTCGCAACAATTTCAATATGTACAAAGATTAAGTACTTATTATACGCTGGGGTAGTTAAGTTCTTACATAAAATGAGTACTTACTATATTCATTATAAAAATACTTTAGTAATAAAATTATCACCTTCCTTGTCGTTTTAGAAAATTGTTCATGTACATGCATGTTTGGTGCATGTTTGGTGTACAGTTTGGTGCACAATTTTATTATTTAGGGCAGATAAATTCAATATTATCATCCAGGTCCGTAAGATAATCAATACGATATTTAAATACAAGGAAGGTCGGCAATCGTCGTTTTGAAAAATGATCCGTTTAAGTGCGGCCGCTCATAGAATGCGTTCCTGAAATCTGTCATAAGGTCAATACTAGTGATGGGTAATAAATAACACTGATATTAAATTGTGTAACCAATCCAAAACAGAATAACAGATTAAAATAAAATACTTGATTGTCTGGCCCTTAATTTCTGATTGTAACTAGTGTAAATATAGTTTAATTTTTATGTAATAACCATTAAATTTAGCGCGAAATTATCACATTTATTGTTACAGGAAATAATTATGTAGTTTTTAATTATGTTATTCATTAATAGAGCAAATGGAAATATTATTATTGAAAATGACCCGCCACTTCAAAGTAACATCTTCTTTTCGGATACGACCTGTCAGGAACGCATTTTCTTAGCGGCCGAACGAAGACTTCCACTGTTAAACAAAGGCCTCCCCCTTATTGGGAGGGCTTTAATATATACAGCAAATGAAATATGTTCAAATGCCAACTAAGTTTACTCGTCAACTAATCTCGCTGATTGGTAGACGAAGTAGCAAGTAAGAGAGAGGCCATTTTATCCCCTGATTAATGCTACTTAGCTATTGTGAAATTCATATGAGTAGTTACAGAGTGACTTAATGTGGCGTTTAGTCTACTTGACACTTTACCTGTTAATGGTGAAACAGGCCCTAAGAGAGCAACGTGCCTTTCCTTAGTTTAAAATATGTTATGTGTCAATCTACGCGTAATCTTCAAAATACGCTTTTTAACTCAACGTCATTTGTGAGTTATAAAAGCCCATTGTTTTGTATACTTTCAAAAGCTTCTATTTCTTCCATAAATAGAAAAGCGTATAACCAAGTAAATTAAGCTTTCTTAAATTTGAACGCCACGCCTAAAACTCGTTAACACCTATGTACGTCCTTCCACGTCACGCGACCGTTTACTTCCGTTAACGTAGACTAAAATGGACCTAGTAATTCCAATTGTACATCGATGAAACATGATATGGATGATGATGTCTATGATTCATGATAAAACTTTTTGAAAATTATACTTACGTCCTTTTCGAGAAAAACGGTTGCAATAAGATTAACCACCTGGTGTCCTAGGTGAACGACAAACGCGATAATGCGATGCGAAACGATTCGACGTGACGCAAAAATATCAAGTAGTCGTTGTATGCATTTGCCATTCGTGGTCTACCTACGTAGTGGCCTTAATCAGTCTGCGACGAGATGCGACGAAGTGCGGGCTTGTTTTTTGTGCGACGAGCCGCGACGCACGCAGTGTGAGTAACCACTTAAAGATGTACATTTAAAAAGGAATTTTATAGCAAATAACAATGTTTTATTTGGAAAAAGATGGAGCTACATCTCTTTAATAATGTGTGTTGTCTACATTTTTGTTTTTGTAGGGCTAAGTAATTTAAGCTAGACCAGGCTATGAGTTTTCGAATAACAATAGTTGTCCATGGCTAAAACAATAATAAACCGAGATCGCCGCGATTCTCGCTCACCGATGACTATAAAATTAATATGACACAAGTCGCGTGAAGTATTGGTCGCATAACATTGCGTTGCGTCGCTAGTCGCTACACGTCGCGTCGCTAGACGTCGCGTAACGTCGCTCACCTAGGACGACGGGAAATACTAAAGGCCTGCTGATTAAGAGCTTTGATATTTAGAACAAGGTATTAACTTTCGATTTAATGGATTAAATATTAATTCGAAGCGAATTTCTAATTAAATACAAATATAGATATGTTGTACCTAATAGTGGTGTCCGTCAATCAATAGAGATATTAAATAGGTCTAAGAGTCCGCAACCTGGCATCAAAATTCATTCTTATGACGTCTCTGCTACAACATTGAATTATGTATAGGGAAATCCGAATATAAAATTTATTCATGTTCCACAGTACGTTCTACGCTTAGTATACATATATATTTAATATTTCAAAATGTAGTTGTTCTGCATTGACTGTTTACCGCAAGGTCAATAATCAGTATAAGAGTTGTGGAGAGGATATTACTATTAGGACTATTTACGAATGCTATACTAAAATGATTACGACGATGAGATTATGATTACAACATAAATACAACCTGTCTCGAAATAACATATTATTTTGGAAACAAAATATTATGTCGTTGAAATGATTATTTTTCAACTTTAAATTGATTTTATTAACATACTAGCTTGTACCCGGGACTTCGCCCTGTAGCACTTACCTGCAGTAAGCAGATTTACTTAAGTGAATCTGATTTTGCTAACAACTTTGTGTTTTTATTTTTATCCCACAGAACCCTTAATATATACTTAAAATTAAAAGTAGCCGTAGTTACGTAGTCCTTATAACATCAGCTATTTTCCAGTGAAAGTCCTGTAAAAATCTAACAAAGCGGCGCGGAGTGCTGTATCCCGTGAATTTCCCGCGGTTTTCGAATTTTCCCGCGGAACCTTTAATATTTTCGAATCCAAGTTAGCCTATGTTAGACCCTAGACCATTAGCTATCTGCCAGCGACAGTCCCGTCAAAATCTGTCAAGCCATTTCGGAGATTAGCCGAAACAAACAGACAGACTGAGTGACAGACGGACAAACAGACAGATAAAACATTTTTCAATTGCATTTTTATTTTGTGTATGGTGTAAATATATCGTATGGAGTAAAAAACTGTTATTTTGATGTAACAAACAGTGATTTAGGTGTATTGATTAAAAAGAGGTACATAGAATATGTACGTTACCCGCTTCATTCAATCTTTCAAAAATTCAAAGACGTATTATATACTATCATTATTAAATGTAAAACGTACCTAACGACACGATGTGTGCATACTACGAACTCTGGCTTTGAGTTCCACTGGTGGTACGTAATATAGAATCGCGTCTGCAGCCAAATCCACTGTTGTCCTTTTGTTAGAAACCGATAATAGCACGATGTCAGTTCTCCTTTCTGCATCACTGTAAAGGATGAAATGTTTTCATTATACAGCGCCATATATGTTCTCCTACATAGCTTTATATACAACTAGCTGTTGCCCGCAATTTCGTCCGCATAGTAAGTTATCAATAAATGTTTGTTGAACACATAGAGTTGCGAAAGTTGTTTATATTCCCTTAAACCTGTCGTTAAATCTGTTTCTACCTAACTATATTCTATCTCTCTTCAAATTTTCAGGTACTAAACTTGCGAGAGCCCTTAGTACAACCCTGTCATCAAATTCTTTCTTATGTTATGCTCCTTAATGTCTACTACTCTTAACTTTAAACTTGCGAAGTGTTTAGACCTCTTTAATCCGGCCCATTTTTATAAATCGTGGTTGTATTAAATAATAATAATAACAGCGTATAACTGTCCCACTGCATGGCAAAGGCCTCTTCTCGTATAGAGAAGGATTGTATTAACTCATTTATTTCTTATTTAGCTAATAGTATTTTATACTTCTTGTCGAAATAAATGTCGCCATTTCGTGTACTATTTTTACCCTGTTAAATAAATTATCTCTTTTTTTCAAGTCCCAAAATTTGCTTTATTTTTTTAATTTGTACAAACATTGCTTGATTTTTTTTGTTAACATGTATCTTGATTTTTTTTGTAACCGTCCTGTAATAATCAATATATATATATATATTTTAATACTTAATCAAGACATTTAATTTATTATGTTTTATTTAGGTTTAGTTAAATTTGTTGATTTTATATTTATTTTAGTTTCTGTGAATGCACCTACCAGTTTTACTGATTAAATATTACTACAGAGTCCCTATGTTTTACATCTACTGGCTCTTGACTTGACTTGTACGTAATACCTTAGTCGCCTTAACGACACCTCGGTAGGAAAGAGGGGGATTTAAATTCTACTCTGACGAAATTACCACGGCATACTACGGCACACGGCACATTACGAGCACAGTGAATATAAATGCAAGAAATCTTTGACGGTTAACTTTTCAAACAAGTGAACTTTTTAAGTGTTTTTTTAAACTTCGCCTACATTAGTAATTTCTCCTACATCTGGGTGCGTTTCACAAACATGAAATATCATATAAACAAAAACCCAAACTCGGGACATACACCAGCGGATCGCACAATTTTTTGTACCGTGCGGGAATCGAACCCGCAACCCTCAGCGCTGCAGTCCAATCCCTTTGCCACTGCGCCAATCGGGTCGTCAAATATCGTCGTTTCACCTAAACATAAGTCGTTTCACGTCGTTGCATTAGATTAAGGATGGATGATTATGTCCCCTGACTTGACGAGCATTCGCCACCTTAGGCAGTATTGTAACGTAATGCTCACAATCGAATCTGAAATGTTAAATTACACGCGAACGCTCTAGGTGAGGGAGCACCATCAGAGCCATTTCACAAAATGTTGACGTTGAATTGTCATGTGTGCGTAGCACCCACACAAAAACAATGCAAACAGTGTAGCGCGAGTTTCGAGACGGACATAAAATACTATGTTTTGTAAAATTCTATACATAGGTACTAATATTATAAATGTGAAATTAACTTTGATGAAAGGCATGTAAAAAGTTAAGTCCTGAGAAAAGACATAGGCTACTTTATTTTTAATTCAACCCTTAGCGTTTAAATAGGGGTTCACGCGGACGAAGCCGCGGGCAAAAGCTAGAATCATAAATGTAAACAATTGTATTTTTGGAGGATTATTACTCAATTACGCAAAAACGGCTTAACGGACATAGATGAAACTTAGCACATAGATAGTTTATAACCTGGATTAACATAATATAGGCTACAAGCTACTTTTATCCCGAAATAGATGCGTAGAAAAAATCCCAATGGAGCAAGTCGCGGACGAAAAATAGTAATGTCAAGAACAAAGTACAAGTAGTTGAATATTAATCTAATAAAATATCTTGAACTAATAAAATAATATAATTTAAAAAAAAAACAAAACTGAATGAAAATAATATATAGAAAATAAAAACGTTATGGTCGTGCATGCGTTTGCAATACAAATTTTCGTAATTCGAAATGAGAAAATAGTAACACAGGTCCTACCTCTTTGGGCGCTCGGTCCCGACTAATCACACTACGTTTGTGCATCGTAATTTATTGTGATTTTGAGTGATATTGAAAATTATATTATTTCTTATTATTAATTAATGGAATTATAAAAAACATTATATTATTAGTTTTCTTTTAAGTCCATACATAGTTCATAATGCCATGATTTTAATATTAAAATATACCTTTATTTAAACCAAACAGTCGCGATAAAATTACAATACAAAACCGTGAAAATAGGTTTAAGGTTTTATTTTTTTATCAATTAAAAGTGTTATTAATCGTAAATTTAGCACCGTATGTTTCAATAAAAATATATTTCAAATGCTTTCTGTATTTTTATCATTTAAAGGACAATGCCAGAAGCTCTATTATTTGTTATCCGCAACTTCTAAAGAAAAACTAATTATTATAAAACAGGTCCCATATTTGTCACAATTATTATCATTGATTTACATTTTCTGTAAATGGCTGGGGCAGGATCCGTTGTTAATGTTAATGATAGAATTAGGAGCCCGAAATTAACTCTGCGATGATTATTTAGAAAACGTGTTGCGGGAGATAGATCACCACATAGCAACCAAGTTATCTTTTGAAAATCTAGTCCTGTGTGTGTCAATGCGAAAGATTGGTCTAAAGGGGAATGACCAAAGATGGTATCGCTCAAATTTTAATTGTGTCATTGGCTAAATATATTGAAAATTCCTGTTTTTATTTAAAATAATTTTTTAACTTGTTTTTACCCTTCTACTTCTCCGGATAAATTCTGGTAAAGTAAAAAGCATATTAAATGACTAAATTCTTATAGAAAAGAGGAAAGCAATGTTGCCATTCCATATGTAATTAATTTGACTAAGAGATCCCTATATCTTATCCCTATCCCTTGATAATCGATATAAAATAACGATTCCAGAAAAATATCTTTTGTTTTTAAGGAAAACACATTTAAGTGGGTTTTTTTTTTAAATTAAATATTAAGGTAATGCGGAAAAACTCGACGTAACTAAGCAATAACTGTGCATTATATGCTAGCTCATTCCTTCATATTAAGCATAAATAATGCGTAAGAATGGGATGTGTAGTAAAAAAAATTGAATTATAAGCGAAATACATGAACCGCGTTGAACTGCGTTTTCATACCGGGACCCGGTATGCGCACAGTCAGCGGTCATACCGGGAGCCGGTATAGCCCACAGACTAGGTGATAAAAAATAGATTGACTACGCGATTTACCTCACAGACCAGGTATTTACTGCCTTATTCGATTATTATGTCTATAGCTATTGTTGTAGCTCACAATGAGCTATTGAATAAGGACGTTTTCCATTAAGGGAGCGAGACTGCGTGTTTAAATTATTTATATCAATAATAAAATGCTAACTAAGAAAACTAGGTTTTTTTAAATGCAATGTTTTTATATTTAACCATAATACGATTGGTCGATCTATAAACATAGCTAGTCTGTCTGTGACAAATCTTTTTTTTCACAGTTAATAGTTAGTACATTAAGTTATTATACAACAAAAACCCACATGTGTGAAGATACAGAAATGTCTTATTTTTAGGTTCCACATCTAGAAAAGGTGTGTCAGCCTGTTGGATGGCAGCTAGAAGAAATGTGCAACAACATTTGCAACAGAAATTTCTATGTACTACCTAAGATGGTAAATTAGGCGACCGAAATCTAAGAAAATTGCGTCAAAATGTAATGGCTCGAAAGGTGAATAAAATTTGTGGTAAAGCATTATTCGTTTTTTAACATAACTGTATTCCATACTGTAGGCAGAGGAGAACATATAGTACACCCACATTTCGCCAGTTATGTTGTAAGTACCAATGTAATAGGGGGCGAGCCTATTGCCATCAACCGGACACAAATCCAGACTCCGTGCTGCTACTGAGAATTACCTAATGGAAAACTCAGTAACACTTTGCCTGACCCGGGATTTGAACCCAGGACCTCTTGCCCAGCAGTCGCGCTTAGCGACCACTAGACCAACGAATTTTCGAAACGTTTTTTGAATGGAGTTATTAGTTCATTCAAGAACGAATAAATAAAATAAAATAAATAAATTAATTTCTAAGCCCCATTCCTTTGATCTCATTTAATACCGAAGTTCAAGGAATACGCACAAAACGAAAACTTACAATCTTCGTTATTATTCCAGTCACGTTAGCATTAAGAAGGCGAAACCTCGGAATCCAATTACTTTGAATGTATGAATAAAATACCTTTTCTATCATGTTGAATAGGTCAAAAATGGGTAAACTTTGTAAATTCTGATCTATTAAAAACGATAGAAACGATTTATACTAACACGTTCAAAGTTTCATTGGGTTACGTGGTCAAAAGCTATCGGGACTGGACTATAAACAAAGGATTGAAACTTTTCATCTCAAAAAAAATGCAGGGACAGTAGCTAGTAAGGATTAAGATTGTTATACTTTCAGTACACATTACTAACTTATTTTATTAAGATAAGATTGTTTACTAGTACGTATAACAAATAGGATTGCCACAGATAATAATTATATTATACACATTAGCCTTGACTGTCATGTCATTTCTCACAGACCAGCACGTGCAGTGAAGGGTTATGCCGCATAATTATATTATTTAGTCAATTACTGGAATTATGCACCTATTTTCAGAATTAAATGGCCTTCTTACTAAACACAATTATTTTTCTACAACATGAAATAGAAAATCAAGTACTTACAAGCCTCATGGCACGTCACGACCTTTTCCAAATCGTCAAAGTGATAGTAATCATATCCGGATGTGCCAAGTACTTCAAAAGGTAAATATCCAATGATAGGTGGAGCACGGTGGTCCAGAAACAGAAACTTCCACTCTAGGCTGTGTCGCGATGTAAATTCACTGCGGTTGGAGTCAAATAGCGACACATCACGGATCAATTGCGGGGTGTACAGCCGGCCAGTGCAAATGAACAGTATCCTAACAAACAAGGTAAGGATCAACATCATGAGGCTAATTAAAATCACTAAAACCGTAAGTAACATTTATATTACCTTGATTCATGATCTGGTTGATAATTAGACATATCATCACTATCAACTTGATCTATGTTTGTTCCTGAAATTTAAATTCAATACTTTTAACTGACGACTTTATTCGATCTACAACACAAAGAATAATCATCTTCAAAAATTGTATGTAAACGCTTACGTTATTGTTAGTTATTGATCGAAATATAATTAATAATTGCCACTTGAAAATCTTTTACATAGACATGATGAATGACTTATTAATGAGAACCTGTTAAAAATAATATCAAATATATGTGGAGCCAATAGCTACATATCGAGCAACAAATAGTACCCAAATGAGCCAGTGATGTCTTAGAATTTTTAAGAAATTTAATGAAATTTAATCGATGTTTACACTACCTACTAGTTTTTACTATATATTTACACCCTTAACTTCGTTGATATAACGTTCATAAAACACTTGGTCACCACGACGTCTGCATATTTTAAATAATCAAACTATATGTTCTGCATATTTATATGCCCGTTAGTAGATATATGTAAAGTTTTTTAATTCAAGGTGCGAATAAATGGTCCGTGAATACTTATGAGTATGAAATATTCTTTAGTTCTATTAATATTACTTACGAAAATTTCCTTTGAACTGTACGAGTTCATAAGTTGTTTCATCTCTAAAGTCCAATGACCCTCTTTTTAGGTGACACTGGAAGCAGATTTCGTTCTCTACAACAGAGAAAACTTTAATTGCTACAAGTGTTTTTAAAAACGGAAAATAATTCAATCAAACTTTGCCTGAAGCATGAAATAAGTACAAACATGGATTTATACAACAATAGTGTTTGTTGCATAGTTCGATGCTTCAAACGTATTAATATGCTGATTAAGTTTGCTTGGTAAAATGTTATATTGTTTTGTTGGTTACACAAATTACGTGGCAATATAAGGTCAAGTAAATTATGGTATCGAGCGCAGAATATACAGTCGCAAATTAATACAAGAATTCATAAGTCAGTAAATGGGAAAGTATTTAAATAAATTATTATAATTCAAAATTAATATTTTCAGCCATATGCAAACTTATTATACCTTCATTGCCTACGTCCTACATTAAAAATAAATGGCAACGCCCAGTGCCTAAGTTATTGAGATTGAAGAAAAAAACAAATAAAAACACTGCAAAAAACGCGATCACGAAAGTGAAAAATAATATTTTATTAACTTCACTTAACAAAAGCGAAGTTGAAGTCGATGCCTAATCCTACAATATCCGATTTAATGCAAAAATAAGAATAGTATATATATAAAACATTAAATAACTGATAAAGTGTTAGTAACAATAAAATTGTTACCTGAAAAGTTGCAAATATCAAATCAAATATTGATATCATAAATTGATAGTGATTGTGAGATGATTCATATTTTATGAATCATCTCACAATCACCTTCGTGTTTAATTTTCCACTAGTGATGAAAGGCCCCCCCTTAATCTTCACAGACCTCTACTCAATGCCATTTCCACATCTTAGTCCACTATACCACATTATCGAACGCAAATCTCAGAAACTATTTTAGTGCTTCAAACTTTAGATTTCCAACACTTTATCACCTTTGATTACGTATACCTGTAGATTTTATTTTTAAGCATCAATAATTAAAGACATCTTCAAAAATGATGGAATTTATCCAAACTTTCTGTGTTTTAACTCTTAGAAAGGATAAAACCACTTAAACACGTCAACTGTTTACGATTATTTAACTTCCTATTTCTAATTTAAAAATAACAACAAACTTTGTCTGTTACTCTGCCAACTACCACTACCGCTATTTATGTATATTATAAATGACCGAAACCAAAGTGCTATTGTCTAAGCAGGCAGCATAATGAGTCTATTTGTTAACATTATAAATGTGCTTTAATATTTTTTATATAAATTCTTTAATTCGTTTTTATCAGCAGATGCTACAGCAAACATGATTTGGGCAAGTTTGCAAGGCAATGAGCAATCATCAATACGTAAATCTTTTACTTAGCTAATTTAGAAGTAATATCGCCAAAGAATTCATGAAAAAGCTTTTTTAATGAGCTTGATACACATTCGACAAAACATGGCAGAAAACCACACAGTATGTGTTTTTTTACAAATTTAGTTAGAATAATTACCTAAAAAGGCATTGATGTCATTTTAAGAAAAGCGCATAGCAGACATGTATCAAATGAATTCTTATATCAACTGCATCGCCATCACCTAATATAAGATGAAGCTTATAAATTGTATTTTGCTTCAGCCTCTTTACATTAATAACTAAATTGTAGCTTAACAGAACACAAATCAGATCACAATTTTGCCACTCTTGTTTGCCTTTTGTGTCCTCTACAAAAGTAGAGGACACAAAAGGATGCAAGTAACATATGGACTAATAATAGTTTCATTGTATGATACAATAACTCGTGGCATTGCTTGGCGATTGGTATATCTACTACATTAACTGTTGGTCATGAACAGAGTAAGTTATAAAAAATATTGCATGAAGCATAGCTCAAATTGCTCAGGCACACAAAAATATTGCTGTAATTATTGGCAGCAGTGGCATTATAGCACAGCAACACGAAATATATTATTTATTTCATGAGTTCCTTTATCTCATTGCTAGGGTTAACTTCTTTTAATTGAAATTTGTAAATGTCAAGAATATAAGGATGCACAGAGATTCATTACAAAATTTGTGTAAGAATTACAATTTAACAAAGAAGAGCAAAATGTGAGTTGGCGTTTACCACCATTTACACTATTGATTTAATGTGTTAATAAAATCAACTTTAAGAAAGTATCAAAATATATGACATATTTACCTTTGCTTGTTTGCATAACATCAGTTGCAGAAGCAGAATTCTGTAATAGATTGAACAAGTTCGGGCGATCATCTTCATATACCAAGTCAAATATGCTTTTATTCACTACATCAGCCTGAAAATTGATAGAAATGGTAATATTTGTTGTTTCTATTTAATTATTTTGAAGGATAATTTTATTTATGATACCAGTTATTTTATGTTGCAGATCATAATGAAAATATGACTTGTTTGTTTATTAAAATAAAATGTCTGAAGTAATATTGTAATAGTAATTAACTTACTGGGTTGTGCCCCAGCAAAGACGTGATGCTTTCTGAGACATAATAAATTTGACCTGTGGCTGAGAAAACCATAACAAAGCCTTCCAAAGCCTCCAACACCAAATATGTGAATTCCTCATTTGACAAAAATGCTGGCTTCCAGTCCTCCTGAACATCATGAGCGCGTGACCTTACAGTTATCTCTAAAACAAGAGTTAACAAATAAAATGTTCTAAAATTGTATATGAATTAAATGTTAATAACAAAATGCACAGGTCACATCATATACCATTTTTTGTCCTCACCTTTTGAGCTATATTGATTTACCTAAGACGATGATACCATAGACAATAAAATTTCATCTTAATTTGTTCATGATAAAAATATGGTTAGGAAGCTTGAATATCTCTAATGATATTATAAAGCTAAAAAGTTTGTTTATTTGCTTGAACACACTAAACTCAAGAACTACTGGTTCGAATTGAAAAATGATTTTTGTGTTAGATAGTCCATCCGTCGAGGAAGGCTATAGACTATAAAACATTCAAAATGTGGAAGCTAATCATGTCATATAAACACATGATAGTATACAGACTTATGATAATTAATAACTACATAGTATAAAACAAAGTCGCTTTCTCTGTCCCTATATCCCTATGTATGCTTAAATCTTTTAAACTACGCAACGGATTTTGATGCGATTTTTTTAATAGATAGAGTGAGAGAAGAGGAAGGTTTATATGTACAATAAAATCCATTAAATAGTGGAGAAATGCTTATAATATATATTATATACCCGTGCGAAGCCGGAGCGGGCCGCTAGTTAATAATATTTTAGAGAACAAAATTTATAGATGTATTTAAATAACTTACCATTGTGGTTCTTCAAAAACGAAATTGTTGACTTGAGGACTGTTGATTTATCCATTTTCCTGCTGTTAGTTGAGACCATAGAGCTAAGCTCATTGACCAACATATTGAATTGGTCTCTCCGTTTCTTCTCACTTAAGTTACGTGTCCTCCTAACCAGAACAAAAACAACATTATTAATATTGTTATGGTTTAATTACAAAAGTATCAAGAAGCACATCAATTATTACAAGGCAATAGCTATACATGCTATTTTTTTAACATTAGCCATCTTACTCTGTACAAATCATAATGAAATTTAATGTCTACATTTATGCAAATATTATGGTATATGTATAAATTGATTGGACCTTTTAGTATCATCCTTATCGTCACCGTCGTCGTCCATAGTGCTAGTTAGTAAGTTCGGCCTCAGCACAGGTGTCCAATCAATCTTTAAGTATTAAACATCGCAATGGCGAAATGATGCACCTTAGGCTGCACGCTATAGGTCTGTTTGCCGCCTGGAATCACACCAAACTTCTGAGTTATTCAAAATACAAATAACGACTATGCATCGAGACATACAGAGCACTTAGATTGTTACTAGCGGGACACTTTACAATGCACTGCGTTTGTGTGAATAGGTAATTGCTAAATGAGCACTGTGCACTGCGTCAATTTGTTGTCGATTAAACCATACAAAAATGTCACACAATTTATTACACACAACATTACGCACCCAAAATATAGAAACAATGAAGAAATGCGGTTTAAACACTTAACAACAAATAAAATTTACGCGTACATGGAAATTCAGATGTAAAACGACAAACTTCACAAAAACTAAGAACAAGTTCGCCGTGGGTTTCGTACGAACTTTCATAGACAAATGTTTTTTTTGGCGTGATATGGAAACAGCTTAAAAATGTAGAATTTAAATATCGAGTTTTATGAGATTGAACTAAAATTTTATTATTTTGTATTCAAACTAAATTTTATTAAATTATAGCAAAATGTCATATACAATTATTCAAAGACTATTCATAAAATAGTTATCTTTTTTGTATAGATGGCGCTCTTGTCAATAAATAATGTTACAAAAAATATGACTGTTTATCTTTAACAAACATTCAATCAAGAAGATTACATTTCATAAATTCATAAATTACTGATGAAATACAATTAACGGTATTTATCCTCATAGAACTACTATAATATTCAATATTAATGTAAACGTTACAGTGACATCTAGCAGGGTAATAACTTCGCTTGGCAAACATCGACTTAACACAATCATAGCCTGTTCGTTTGCGTGTTATGCCTATTCTGTTCCACAGAGTATATGAATGAAGATGATAACGCCAAAAATAATCGATCCAATTCATAGAGTATAGACAGACTAGACAGTCTTTCAGTTCGGGGCTTAGCACCGTCCATTGTGGGTTGCGGTCGTTAGGATTTACCGTCGTAAAGTGTAGTCTTGAATATTTTGATATTACAAATTTTAATACATAGGGTCGCTGATTACACCTAAAATATGTGGCCGCGTCGACGGACAGAGCCATACCTCCCGCCGAGTCGAAGAGCATCCCGGGAGGTAACGAATTTATTTAATACTCACCTACCTACCTTTAGGTGCTTTTATTGATACCTGCAAATTTAACCCGAGCGGCACAATTTTTTATTCTTTATTAAATTACTTTTTTGGTTACATAATTCTACGGCGGAAGATTCTTAACAGAGCGAGGGAGACGCATTATCCTCACCACGCGGTTGTTACGTAAGGAATTATGTAAGGTTGAAAATATATAAAAGGGATTACAAGAAAACTACTAAAATTCTATATTAAAGCAGAGCGCGCGAACCGAATATTCCTTAGCGTGTAAACAAGATAAACATAAACACGATGTCGCGACCGCGGAGCCGCGGCCGAGAACAAGCACCGATCCACTTGGCAATCTTATTCGATTCCAAATAATACTACCTAATAAATTGCATAATTATTATTATATAATATGATTGGTTATCAGGGTTGCAAATATAGTACGTATACTTAGAGCAATAGCAATCTACTAGTTACTCATTAGTATTGCGATTTGTTACAGATATTATAGATAGGAATTGACATACGCCGTTTAGTTTTATCTAAATAACTCATAATAAATAACGTAATAACATTAAACAAAATATATTCTTGTTCGATGCATGAAAATCAATAATACTCCATCTTGATCAAGCGTTTACCCCCGACCCCGCCCTCATGCCTGTCGGACATAAACAAAGGATCTAGAATAATCTACAGTAATTAAAACACCCCTTTACTGCTATCCGATAGAATTGCCACAAAAATAAAGAAGTTAAATGCTTTATGATTAATAATAATCCATAGGGGTTTTATGATTAATAACACACAGGAAATAGCTAACTATTTACCTTAGTACTAGACATCTCATTGCAATCCTCGACGCACCATTATTCAAAGAGGTTTATAAGCTACTTACTGGAAAGTTGATTGAATGAAAGCGTTTTGTGGTGAAACATAGCACCTTAAAAATCAGCCCTTTAAAAGTATTTCTGAAAATCCATCATTAAGCCATTACGTTTAGAACTTTACATATGAATGACCAATTTTGTAGATCTTAGTTAAGTGCTATAAATGAATTGATACCACCCTATTACTGTTTTAAGGGTTATTTAATAATTATTGAATAGTAGTTAAATTAGTTTCGCCATTCGGTTGCCGGGAAAACGAAGTATTTAAGAGGCGATGGACCTGCTGTGGCCCCGAATATCGGCAACAAGATTGCTACTTGGTGCTTACAATGTGGTATACATTGCTGATTAAAAAGAACACTACGCCAATCGCCAATTCTTTCGAAATTACTAGGGTTATATACATATGTTATGTAGGTAATTGTACCTGCCGATTTACAGAGTTATTTTTTCAATGTAAATATGGACCAAAGTCCCATGTATATATTATATTAAAGTGATAGCAACTTGGTCAAATGCTAGGTACTTATTTGATTTCAACCTTTTTTTACTTGGGTAAGTTCTCATGGAATTCTACGTGTGCAAGGGTCGCGGAACCTAAGGCACTAGGTATTATTCCGTAAGCCTAATGTGGGTGATCCCCTGCAACTATATGTGTGAGGTACGCGGAAACACCACATGATACCACCTCAGCCCTGTTGCGGTAGATTCCTCGTTCGATTTCAACCTACATCAACTTTTTGCCTCATGCCCATAACATACCACCTTGAGTTTATTGGTGATTACGAGTCAACTAATGGCCCAAAGTTAAGGATTGATGTTTTGGTAATAATTATTAGGTTAGTAGGAAGCCGACATTAACCGTCGATTGCCAGACTTTAAATCAACAGCCTTAGCTTGGGTCTACTTTTTCTTATTATTAAGAAATGATGATAAAATGAAATGGAAAACAAATTAAGAAATGTACATTTGGCCAGTATTGTTTTTGTACAGGCGAAGTTTTTTATACAAATTCGAACAGTCAAACAAGTCAGTAAATTAAATAGTTAAGAAAATTTATAATTATCGTGAAAGTACCTAATTAATTTAAATAAATTTAATGACTCCCTATACTGTTCTCACATAAACAATTGAAGTTCTCTGGACTTTAAAAGCAGAGGCGGCGTAAGGCGTGCGCAACGTGGGCCATCGTGCACGCCCCTGTGCCGTGGTCCGAAGTTCCTCGCGCCGGGAAGTAATGAAAAAAAATTGACATTTATCGAAAACAAAAAAAAACATACCTAATTTAAAATCACCACTTTTATGGATTATATCAAGGTTTATAATTACACTTTGTTTTTATACTACATTAATTGTGATTTTATTATACGACTGCCCAAAATAAGGAGTGTAATGTTTTTACACGACTGCCCAAAAAAAGGAGTGTAATGTTTTCAGGGTTCATGTTATATGTATGTGAGTTTCTTTATTCCACCATAACTTCTGAATGCCTAAACCGATTTTGATGTATGGAGTGTCGTTAGAATCCTTAAACTAACGGGCGACTTTAAGTGGTGGTTAGTCTACTTGACACTTTACATGTCGATGGTGAAACAGGCCATAAGTCTGTAATTTTTACTCTTTTTTTTTAGAAAACGTCGCCCCATACTAGGAATTTTTCCTGTATCGTGGGTGTGTTTCACAAACATGTAATATCACATACACAAACACCCAGACTCGGGACAAATATCTGCGGATCGCACAATTTTTTGTCGTGTGCTCCTCTGTGGCCGGACCACAGTTTAGTACTCAGATGCTATAGTTCGAAATAATACCTACCAAAAGTCTACTTTCATCGGAATATATATATATTTTTAGTACCTCAAGAGATATCTTTTTAATTAACAATTTATGTGGTCCGGCCGCCAGGCATTGCTCTCTGGCCGCGCCACCTCAAATTAAATAGAGTATAATGAACTATTAATAAATCAATATCTCGAAAAAAACTACCTAAAGAGTACCTTGCATACGACAAATATGTTCCAATAAACCCCTTTAGTTAAGGAGTTATCGGTCGTAGGGTGTGGTCCGGCTGGAAGGTATAGGTACTCTGCAGCAAGTCAATTTTGCAATATTTAATATTAACTATCCATAAATCGATTTATATAATAGTACCTTTTCTCTACTCTTCGTTGATACTTTTTTCTCTCAAGAAACTATTGATTTTGATTAATTAATCTTTAAAGTATGTGGCGCGGCTCGGGAGGATTACTTTCAGCAAATGTAACGAAATATGCTTTATTTCTTTATGCCAACGAAAACTGCATAATAAGTACTTTATAAAAAGACCTGGACCTCATCTATAAACTTTTATTTTTATTACCAACAATGATTTTGAAAAAGGTGCACTTTTTTGTTTTTGTTTACCTATCTACCTAAGAATAGGTAGTTATAATTCGAGACGTGACGTGATATCGTGACGATACGATACAAAATAGTAGGAACAAACTACTGAAATAAAAATATATTCAAGCTATGATAGTAAAATAATAACAAACTACCCCCGTACGTATTGTAATATCGCCTGCACATTCTGCAAACATTGTAACGCTTATTCTATTAACTTGTAATACAAATTGCTTACAAAATATTGGAAGGCATTTACATTTTTATACTAAGTTCCGCAATTTATAAAACCTATTGTATTAACAATTTTTATTTGTTTATATTTGATTATGAAAATATACATATATTTGTTATTCATAACCAAAATTTTCACTTACTTCGTCAAATTAACTACCTATTCTTAGGTAGATAGGTAAACAAAAACAAAAAAGTGCACCTTTTTCAAAATCATTGTTGGTAATAAAAATAAAAGTTTATAGATGAGGTCCAGGTCTTTTTATAAAGTACTTATTATGCAGTTTTCGTTGGCATAAAGAAATAAAGCATATTTCGTTACATTTGCTGAAAGTAATCCTCCCGAGCCGCGCCACATACTTTAAAGATTAATTAATCAAAATCAATAGTTTCTTGAGAGAAAAAAGTATCAACGAAGAGTAGAGAAAAGGTACTATTATATAAATCGATTTATGGATAGTTAATATTAAATATTGCAAAATTGACTTGCTGCAGAGTATACCTTCCAGCCGGACCACACCCTACGACCGATAACTCCTTAACTAAAGGGGTTTATTGGACCATATTTGTCGTATGCAAGGTACTCTTTAGGTAGTTTTTTTCGGGATATTGATTTATTAATAGTTCATTATACTCTATTTAATATGAGGTGGCGCGGCCAGAGAGCAATGCCTGGCGGCCGGACCACATAAATTGTTAATTAAAAAGATATCTCTTGAGGTACTAAAAATATATATATATTCCGATGAAAGTAGACTTTTGGTAGGTATTATTTCGAACTATAGCATCTGAGTACTAAACTGTGGTCCGGCCACAGAGGAGCACACTTTTTTGTCCCGTGCGGGAATCGAACCCGCAACCCTTAGCGCAGCAGTCCAATCGCTTAGCCACTGCACCAATCGGGCCGTCAAACTTTGAAACTATTATAATGTCTGTCATTATAAGAGAGAGAGAGGGGAGTAGCAGGACTCACACGTAGTACTTATGTCAGTCATATAGAGCGACTTCCATGTATTCAACATAAAATATTAAAATATTGCAAAATGGATCCCCTGAAAAGTTTAAAAAAGTATTGGCAGCAACATTTACTACTCCATCCGTCTGTAACATCAAAACATCAGAATTATAATATATTTACAAGAAAGTATGTAAGAGACACATAAAAAATAATTCCGCAGGAAAAAGAGAAATAACGCGGGAAAGTTGCGGTTTCAGTTTCCCCGCGACGGCTCGACCGATTATGAAGAGACTTTTACTGGCGGGTAGCTGATGTTATAGGATCTAATAATCTAAGCTACATAAATGTACTGGATCCCGCGGGACCCTAAAAAAGATGCAAACGTCTACAGTTCCGCGGGATACAATTAAAAACGTGCGGAAGTCGCGGGTTACAATCATCTTCTCCGCAATGTATGGACCGATTTTGACGGGACGTTTACTAGCAGATGGCTGATAATATAAGAATTGGCCAGTATTAATTACAAAAATATTTAGGGTACGCGGAATAAAAGCCAATGAAATTTTAAACAAAATAAGATTCAAATAAATATGATGAAAATGTTGCTAAGTACCGGTTTTTAAAAATCGCGGGCCTCATTTATTTTTATTTATTTAACTCCGAAAATATAAATAGAAAAATAATATAAATATGGTTACAAACTAAATAATGCACAATGGGCGGCCTTATCGCGCACGGCGAACTCTTCCAGGCAACCTTGGTAATGTTAAAATAACACTGTAAATTTGGTGGCAGACACTGGTATACATATTTACAACTAAAATATAACATACATTTAAATAAGAAAAAGGCAGACTGTAACAGTACATTCACGATTAAGATTCTAAATATTGTTCCTTCACTAATCTTTTTCAACGGTGTGTAAAGCCATGTCAGAGGCCTACAGGCGATTTAAACATAGACACCAGGTTGTTCATCAACCAGACGATAAGAAGACTAATCTTAAACATGCAGTGATGTCTTATCGACACCGGCAATGCATTCGAAAAGCGAGCGGCCTGCCATGAACTCTTAAACCAGGCAGTTTACGTCGTACGATGTGTAAGCGAGACGCCGCTACTTGCAGTGTAATGCTGCGTCACGCTTCCACAACGTACACTGCCCTGCTTTAAGAGTTCATGGTAAGGGGGCTGAACCGTAAATAATTTATTAATGAATTTTGTGGAATGCATTGACATCTTTAATTTTCTTCTTCTAATGTTCTCTAATGATCTGGGAGACCGGTTGTAGCTGTCACTTAGAAACTCGAATCGGTATTAATAGACTGTAAATCACTAGACTCGTTTTTGCCAGACTAGCGAAGTAATTATTCCCAATAATAGATATTTCAGATTTTGAAATATCTATTATTGGGAATAATGCTTAGAATTTTTCGGGATTACTAGGTTCTGAATATCAGAATAGTCTAGCAATTGCCAAAGTTCTAAAACATGTAACTTTTAAAAATGGGCCTGTATGCTCCTTTATTTCGTGAACCGACGACGAAATATGACATTTTTGTAAATAGAAATCAGCGACAAAACGGAGCCATTGATTCCAATATTTTTTATTAAAATGATCAATACTTTTAACTATTCGACGACGATTCACTTCTTGAAGTTGACGTAGAACATTTTGGACAAGATGTTGCTGTTAGTTACATCTTTTTCTCCACAACGGTAACAAATCATGACGAGAGGCGCCTTACAAGACTTAAGACTGTGACCATTGACACGACAGCGAACACAGAAACTGACTTCTTCTTTTTGAACAGCAGCTACCTTTGACCCTACCTTTGACTTGGCTAACAAGTGCCATGTTTATAGCCTAGATCTGGAGCTAAGCATGAAAATGTGATTTTAGGTGGTTCTATGAAGTGTCCTGATCGTTATTTTACTTAATTAACAGCCTACGTACTTTACGTTTTAAGTCTTCCCAAGTTTCAAGTGAATTTAGAGCCAATTGAGCTGTATAAAACGGCCTGATATTAAATAACACTATGTTTAATTTTTCCTCGTTAGATACTGAACTTGAGAAACGACTAGAATAATTTTGTATTATTCTTAGGAAGTTAATAATACTTTCATGAGTACGAGCTCTCACTACCTGCACCAGTCTGGGATCATAGTCAAGAGGCAAGTATTCTTCCAAAAGCAACTGTCTTAAATCAGACCAGGAATGTACCCCACAAAACGAACAAAGTGCTTCATGAATGAACAGTTCAGACGCAGAATTGAAAAACTTGATACCTTTAGTTTATGAACTTATGCATTAGCCTTGGAGGACAAATTTTGTGGATTATGGTTAGTGTAAGATGAGAGTAAAAGTGATTTAGACAAACTTAAGCTGTCCAATTTAGCAAGTATGCCATTCAATTTCTCTTGAAAGCTATTAATTTTAAAGGCAATAATTGTTACATCTTTATCTGAAATCAATCTAGTGACCCTATGAAACATATGATGAGCTAGAGCCTGAAGTCTGAGTGATTTGAGATAACATGTTTTAGAGTAGCAATCTAACATTAACTGTTCAAGACTATCTGATTTTTTCATCATTTTAACCAATTTCACTGTAATATCTAAATTCAAATGTATTTATTTGTGAAACATAGGTGTAAATTACAAAGATGTTACAATATTTTATGGAACGCTATGACCTGCCAATAATGACGTACAAATAAGAACCAACTTAAAAACTATTAAAACTAAATAAAACTAGAATATTACAAATCTTTATAATCATATGTATTGTTAAATACATATGATTATATCATAGTCAAGAGGCAAGTATTCTTCCAAAAGCAACTGTCTTAAATCAGACCAGGAATGTACCCCACAAAACGAACAAAGTGCTTCATGAATGAACAGTTCAGACGCAGAATTGAAAAACTTGATACCTTTAGTTTATGAACTTATGCATTAGCCTTGGAGGACAAATTTTGTGGATTATGGTTAGTGTAAGATGAGAGTAAAAGTGATTTAGACAAACTTAAGCTGTCCAATTTAGCAAGTATGCCATTCAATTTCTCTTGAAAGCTATTAATTTTAAAGGCAATAATTGTTACATCTTTATCTGAAATCAATCTAGTGACCCTATGAAACATATGATGAGCTAGAGCCTGAAGTCTGAGTGATTTGAGATAACATGTTTTAGAGTAGCAATCTAACATTAACTGTTCAAGACTATCTGATTTTTTCATCATTTTAACCAATTTCACTGTAATATCTAAATTCAAATGTATTTATTTGTGAAACATAGGTGTAAATTACAAAGATGTTACAATATTTTATGGAACGCTATGACCTGCCAATAATGACGTACAAATAAGAACCAACTTAAAAACTATTAAAACTAAATAAAACTAGAATATTACAAATCTTTATAATCATATGTATTTAACAATACACAAACAATTCTTAAGATAAAGACTTGTCGGTCCGGTATTCATCGACCGAATAATATACACAAACAGTACTAATTTCATTATGTCGCCGTTTAGACTTCAAATTTTTGAACAAATTTGGATTAGATTTAACAAATAGTGCTGTTTCAAATATATACATACATGGTAGCGTTAAAAGACTAAATTTTTTAAATATGGGAACACAACTATCTCTAGGTTTAAGTCTAAACATGGCCCGTAGGCATTTTTTTTTGAGCTTTAAAAGCATTTTCTCTATCTGTAGAATTACCCCCAAATATTACTCCAAAGCGTAGTGTTGAAGACACATATGCTTTGTAGGCTACTAAAATACAGTATCAACATGAAACTTCCAATTTAATTGACTGTCTAGATGTATGCCTAGAAACCTTGCGTTGCTGATTTCGGATATTATTTTGTCCGCATACGTGATGTTCAAATTAGGTTTTTCTGTCCTTTGATTGAATGAAATTATATTTGTTTTAACTATGTTAATTTTTAAATTATTGATGAGTAACCATTCTATGATATTATTTAAAGACCTATTTATATCATTTTCATACGTTTTAATATTTTTGCAAGGGACAATAAGGGTACTGTCATCTGCAAATAGTACAGTTTGGTATTCGCTACACTTTGGAAGATCATTAATATAGATTAGAAATATCAAAGGCCCTAAGATACTTCCTTGCGGAACACCACTAATGCAATCTCTAGCTGATGACATGTGTGTTATTTCTATTTTGGACTTAGTACAGATTCTGTTATAAACTGTGATTTGTTTTCGATTAGTGAGATATGATTTAAGTAGATCTAATATATTTCCTCGGATGCCATAGCGCTCCAGCTTACCTATTAAAATTGCATAATTTACGTGATCAAACGCTTTTGACATATCCATGAGTAGTACGCCAATAGGGATTTTTTATCGACATTAGTAACTATTTCAGAGAATAATTCAAAGATAGCTTTATTAATATTTTTATTTTTCCTGAATCCGTATTGTTCTTTTGCAAGTAAATCATGCCGTGTGGTATCCGGCCTAGAATCGACCACCCTCCTTTCCTCCCGTGGGTGTCGTAAGAGGCGACTAAGGGAAAATCCAGAAGATGGGCAGCAGCGTCTTCTGTAACTTCACCACCAATACTGCGATCAACAAGCCGCTTGCCAAGCGTGGGGATTATGGCAACCCTTATACGGGGAGGCCTATGTTCAATAGTGGACGTCTTTTGGCTGATGATGATGATGATGAAGTAAATCATTAGTTTCAAAGAATGAGTTTAACGATCTATAAATAATTTTCTCAATAATTTTTGAGAATATTGGAATAAGCGCTATTGGTCGATAATTTGAAATTAAGGCTTTATCACCTTTCTTGTAAAGCGTTTAATATGGTAATTTTTAATATATTTGGAAAGTGACCATATTCTATACATAAGTTGATTATAAAACTTAATACTGGCGCTATAATATGAGCTACAAGTTTCACAATTTTGGTTGTTATCCCATCATGACCCGCACTAGGTGTTTTTTTTTAAAGAATTTATTATTTTATAGATTTCCAATGGATCAGTAGGCGACATGAATATTGTTTTAGGAGAATAACTTAAACCTGACAAAGCACCGCTAGATATATATGTATTATTATTCGTAATTGTTGGTTGTACCAAATCTATAAAATAATCATTAAAAGCTGTAACTATTTCTTCAGGATTGCTTATTTATGTGCCTGTTATCAAGAATAATTTTATTTAATGGTTCAGAAGAAAAAATAGTTTTACATCTATTAATTAAATTCCATGTAGCTTTTGTTTTATTTTCTGAGTTACTTATCATATGGCTATTTTGACATTTTTGGGTCAAGCGTATCACATTTTTTAAGCGTTTTGAATATTGTATAAATGACAGTTTACTTTCAATGTTAGGTAAACGTCTGTATCGCCATAACATTTGCCTTTTTCGTCTACTGCAACTTCTTATACCTTTCGATATCAGGTAACGGTTTTACGAGTTGAGATTTTTTTCTTAACTACCTATAGGAAAACATAATTCGTAGAAAAGTTTGAATAATTCATGGAACTCATTAAAAGCTAGTTCGGGATCTGTACTATTGTAAATCTCGTTAAAACTTAATCTACTTATTACATCGACAAATTTAGATTTATTCTCATTATTATAATCCAGTCTTAGTACACACCAATGATCAATTAAGCAAGTTTTTTTTACGGGGCATTTAAAAAGTTGAGCTGTATGATCAGAAAGTGCTAATTCTAATACTTCTCCACTACATACCGCCTCTGATGTTGTGTATAATATTATCTATCCACGTTTGACTAGATATGCGTGTAGGTTGCTTAATACTAGGCGTGAGAGAGAAGTTAAGAAGTAAATTTTGGAACTCTAGTGATAATTTAGTGCTTTTCATTATGTCAATGTTATAATTAGGGATGTAACGGAGGCCTTCTTAACGGAGGCGGAGGCAGATGCGAAGGCGATGAGTTTCACTTCCGCGGATGCGGAGGTTAACGGAGGCGAAGGCGTAGGTGAAAGTGGATGTAAATAAAATAGTAATTTAAGGTTCAAAAGTTTTTATATTAAATACTTAACACTTAAGTAAACATTTGAAACAAAAAGTAAAAATTTTAAGTTTAACTTTTTTGTAATCAAAATTAAGGAGAGGAAAATTAAATTTGACAAACAATAGTTTTGCGGCTTTATCACCTTCCAAACGATTTCTAAGGGATTCATAAAGTAATCTGTAACTCCGTTACAACTACGCAAAAATTGTGCGGAGGCGGAAGCGGAGGCGAAGGTACGATTTCTTGCGGAACTTCCGCAGTAACGGAGGCGGAGGCGAAGTTCCGTTACAACCCTAGTTATAATCACCACACAGCAAAACCCTTCTTCCCAATTCTCGACAGCAAAAGTGAAGAATCAATTCAATTTTTTTTTTAAATATTGTTGCGGCATCTTAACTGTTTTTAGGAGGTCTATAAATACAGATTATAATTAATTTATGTGTTACCAGTTCTATAGCACAGCACTCTATAATATTTTGAATACAATATTTTTTTATGTTTATAATTTTAAATTCATGTCCAACTTTGATCATTATACAAGTGCCTCCATTTCTAGTATTTCTTGATGAATTTGTTACAAGTCTGTAGTTATACGTGTTCTTTATCATCATCTTTCATGTTATGCTCTGTTATGCATATTACATCTACTGGTTTTCCTTGATGCGAGAGCTCATTCATGTGTACACTCAGTAAATCTGATTTCCCCACCAATCCTATTTTGATGCAAAAAGTATAAATGTTTATAAACGAAAAAGATTATTAGTAGATTCACTACTCATAGAGTCAGTTTGAGTTCCCTGATCAGAGTATTTCCAATGTTTGGAAACGTATTTGTTATGTTTATCAACTATATAATCATAGGAAGTTTTTGTATGCATATCTAAGTAATTTATGTAGTACATACCTACATTAGATTTTTAAGAATCATTGCAACACCTTTCTTTGTTCTGTATTCTGAGCACCTTTCTTATTAAGTCAGTTATTAGGTCACAAGTTCTATTTTATCAGCTGGCAATTCTCTGTGCAGAGTTCTAGCCTGTGCCCTCGAAGCAACAACAGTGTCAGTTGGCTTAGCCTCTCTAATCCTAAGGGCTCTTTCAAATTTGCCTGCGTTAGTCGTGCGGTTGTCGTTCGGTTCATACAAATTGCTAAACGGACGTCTAATATTTGTATGAACCGTACGACAACCGCACGACTAACGCAGGCTAATTTGAAAGAGCCCTAACCTCATACTCCAACTCATCCTTGTGTAATAAATTGAACTTAATTAGGCTCTTTTCCATTTTTACAAATAGGTAGTTAACAGTTTTTATATTAAAATCAACAGCTAAAAAGCAAGTAAAATATTTTAAGCTCAATAAATGCAGTACCTTGTTAAGAGTGCAGAAAACCAATAAAACAAACAACCCATCAATTTTCATTAGCATCGCAAGTGTTAACAATTAAAATATGTAATATTATAGCAATTATGTACTAACAACACAAAGTGTCTTTTTATTCAAACACCAGATATAATATCGATCAACATCGACAAAGGATAGCCAGTGCAACAAAATAAAATTGACTGTTAACCTGACTATTACAGCATTATCCAATTATGTTTGGGTGCCAAATTTACTGTTATTTTCCTATACTGGGGAGGGGGGTGTTAGTGAGGAATCAATAATAATGCAAGACTAAACTTTAATAGAGCAGTGTGGTATCCGGCCTAGAATTGACCACCCCCTTTCCTTCCGTGGGTGTCGTAAGAGGCGACTAAGGGAAAACTCAGAAGATGGGCAGCAGCGTCTTCTGTAACTTGACCACCAACACTGCGATCCCCAAGCCGCTTGCCAAGCGTGGGGATTATGGCAACACCCCCCCCCTTCTAAAAGGAGGAGGCCTTCGTTCAACAGTGGACGCCTTACGGCTGATGATGAAACTTTAATAAATAATTAGAAATAATTATTTTCCAATATTTCTAATAAACAACCTTAACCGATGTGATAACAACAGTTATAACTCCCTACAGGGTTCACTAGAAATGCTTGAACCGCTACACACTAGTGAGGTAGGACCACACTTGGTTCACACCTTGGTTAGCAGTGATTCCTCAACCAGGGTTTTGCTACCAGAGGTGTAGTGACAAAAATATGGATATTCAAAGAATGACTAAAAGCAATATCAGGAATAAATTCACTGTATTATAACTAGGGAACAAACCCACACAGTGATGTTATGAGTATAGGGATCCCTATCACCTTTTTATAATCTCAATTGACACATTTATATTTGACATTATTTAGGATATTTATTGAATACAATCCCTTGTTAGTTGTTTCAGGGTTTAACAATAGAAAGAACTGAGTGTTTTTATGACAAAACACACCATTTTCAATTGTTGGGGTCAAAGTCCTTTACAATGGTTTATGACAACAATGTAGACTATTTATTTATTATACAAGGGAGTGATCACCTTATTCAGGGTTCACCTTAGGTATCATGTAGGAACTGTTGTTGCGACAAACAAACTATATTAAATACGGTCACCACGCACTTGCATACAGACTTCCACTTAAGACATTTACTAATCACAACGTGATAAATAATTAATCAACTGATTCCCAAACACGAGAGTAACACAAATAACGGAAAACCAAAACAAAAAAAAAATACACACTACGTCGATCTGTCATTGCATCGATTCGTTCATTCGTTTTTTTTTATAATCTTTATTCATGACCATGGATACAAAGTCCTTCAGTCGAAGACATATTATTTATTCGACTAATAATTTAAAATTATATAAGAATAAATCCTTAAATATTACATTACTTAACAAAAATCTTTTTTTTCCTCCGTATTACAAATATAATCATGCAATGCATGGAATTATTTCTTTTAAGCTAATAAGCCCTGAACACGGCGGGGAACACTGTTGAAATTCACAGATATTACTGTCATTGTCAAAAACTTAACTCACTAAAGCCAATTGTTTAACGTAGTGTATACCTTAAAAATGACTCGAAGCCAAAGTTGTTTCTTTCCTGGTCGAAAATGTGGTTAGAAAGTTCGAAACACAAGGGGTTTTATTACGCAGGTGTGCAACCAGACATCCGGACTAAACCGTGGTTCAGCAAGTTTCCATCTGTTCCAAAAAAAATTGTCACAATCCTATGTAGACTGAGATTGGGGCACTGTTGCAGCCCGGTCTTTTTAAACAAAATCAATGTCAGAGACAACTCTCTCTGTGATTGTGGTCTTGACTATGGATCCTTTGATCATATATTTTTCGCCTGTCCATTAAATTGCAAGTCGTTTGACTTGTATTTTAAACTTACGCAAATTAAAATTCCTCTACCTATTAACTTTCGTTCCCTTTTATGTAACTTCTGTCCTTCTATTATTAAAACTCTCTCTAAATTTATCATACAAAATAATATTAAATTGTAGCTCTTTAGGTTTTAACATAGTTTTAATAACGATTAAATAAAAATAGACCCACAAAAATGTCTAACTGCAAACGTTGCAGTCTTACCTCGAATCTGGCAAAATAGTTGGAAGCCCGACTCAATTGCCACAAGAAGAAAAAAAAAACGTAGTGTATATTTATACCCTTTGGCCAATCGTTTCAATTTTAAAATTGGGCATGGGCATGCCAAAACGATATGATTCAAATCTGCATCTTCGGATCCACAGTGGCGACAATTACTATCGGTGTATATGCGCAGTCTATTCAAATGAGCTGGTGTCAGACAGTAACCCAATCTCATACGTGTAATCATGGTGATGAATCTTCTGCTGCTATTTACAAGTTGATTGTACCAGGGCTTTGTGGGTAATTCCTTCTGAATCTCAGAGGACCATTTGCCTTTTATCTCCAGCGTCGCATCCCAATATGTTTTCCATAACTTCTTGTTTTCTTTAAATAAGCTATAGTAGTCGGTAAATGGAACCTTCACTATTTCGGTTTGGTCTGCATGGGTTGCAGTATCGGCTGTTTCATTTCCCGATATACCACTGTGGGAAGACACCCACACAAAATGTACATTAATAAACTTATTCTTTAGTTCCCTAACCTTATTTCTAATGTTATAAATAATACAATTTAATATAAAAGACATATTCACATTTTCTAATGCATATAGAATACTCTTAGAATCGGTGACAATCAGTATATTATGTACATTAGTTACACGACTATTTACATGTTGCAGTGCACAATAAATGGCATAATGATCTGGTCTATCATCTTTAAATTGTGAAAAATCCAATTTATTATGCACTGTATCTATGTACACTGTAAAACTATTCATAAGAGAAATATAAGAAATTTTATATACGAGCAAAATATAATTTTTAACAATTGGATTTGTATTATCGTTAACATGTTTAAATATTATTGGAATTTCAGGTAAATTTCCTTCATTGATAAGATTATATGAAAGAAAGTGAGGAATCAAAGAATTTGTTTTTAACCAAGTTTCATTGAATTTATATTTCTTTCAATTAAAAGATTCTGTAAAAGACTCTTTTTGCTCTGGAAACTCTGTATGATGTACTGTAAAATATTTAAGTATCTGTCCATTAAATTAAATTGGATAAAAATATTTCTTTAATTTTCTTACTAGTTATTGGACTATCTCTATCACTGTTGCCTAATGTTACACTAGATTTTACTATAGCATTAATTATAATATCATTATAGCTATTTGTTTTACATCAAAGTCATTTACATTAACAGTTTTTGGTTTCTCTATCTTTTGTTGTGATTGTGCCTGAGGTTGGATGATCTTATTCAACGGGGGAAAACTTTTTTCTGTATATAAAAGGGGTGTAGATGGTGAATTCACAGTAGCATAAGACTTTCGCATCTGATTCAGAAATTTAGCTTTTTTTTCTTTAATTTTTTGTCTCCTGTCAAGGTAGTCAACGTTATAGGGTTCCTATTGCCTATCTTCTCTTGTTCAGTAGATTCTACATATACGACGAAAATTCTGA
This sequence comes from Abrostola tripartita, assembly GCA_905340225.1. NCBI lineage: Eukaryota > Metazoa > Arthropoda > Insecta > Lepidoptera > Noctuidae > Abrostola > Abrostola tripartita. Next base: position 8,889,307 of record HG996486.1, read on the forward strand.
ATTATCATTTTCTAGGAACAGACGCTTTTAATTTGGTTTAGTAAAAAATTTATACTTATTCTCTGCTTTCCCGCCATCGTCATATTTTCTTTTCTTCTTTTCTCTCGGTGACGGCTCGTCACCGTCACTGGGAGCACTCATGGTGTTTGAGATGAATCCGTTAATCGAAAATTTTGCGCAATTTGTCACTTCAGCAATCAAAAATTAATTTATTGAATATATTTCAAATTAAAAAAGCCGCCTCTTTTGACTTCCCGCCAAAAAGTTTCGTTCATTCGATCTGGCGTAGGGTTGCCAGTCGAAGGGTAACAGACGAAAAATAAGATATTCGATTCAAGCCTTCAAGGGAGAATGCCATCTTTTAATTTTAGTTTTTTCGTATTAACCCAAGATTGATGATTAGAACTATTGTTAAATATTATTATTCTTAAATTGAAATGTTATTAGTATTAAACAGATTTTAGTATGTATGTATTATTTGCAACCTTTAACTTTCTCTAACACAAAATAAGTAAAATATAAGTTATTTTACAGGTAAACGACATATTTCAATCGCGCCAATAGATTTCACATTTAAACTAATGTACATGATTGTGTGATGTTGATCGAACTCTGAAGCCTTAACGCCGCAAAGCCCGCGAAATTTAAAGTGTCATTACCTTGACATTTATACAAAAATAGAAAGAATTCCTTGTAGCAATTTCTAGTAACGAAACTTTTCCCTTTAAGTTAAAATATTATGGACAATATTTAAATTAACACCTTTTGTAACAATATTCTTACAAATAAATAAACATTATTATTTTAAGATTAGTTCAAAGGAGATGTTTCATTTTTGTATGGGACTCCGGCCATAACATGTACCTTTTAGCGAAGTAGGGAAACTTACCGCTGAAAAGAGTAAAGTAACATTTTTTTTTCAAACGGCAAATGTTTTTTATAATTCTATTCGATGAAGCGAAACGTCAGCTTCATTTACATCCTCTATACAAAATCGTAGTCAAGCGGCAGCTTTGACGATCTAATACGCCAACGAGCGTTCGAAATTTTCGATAGATTGGCGAACGCCAAAACCTTGGAGAAAACGCTAAAGTTTGCAAAATTTTGTTTTGATCAGCCGTAAGCAGTGTCGAAAATGTTTGTTCCTTTGTATTTAATAATATAAATTTTAATAAAGATGAGAGATTGTTCACAAAAATAGCTAGTAAGAGGTGGTATGAAAACGAAAATGAATAATTAATGTAATACAATAATTAATTGTGATTGAACAAACAATCGTGATTGAATATAATATGATCCTATTATTAACAATTGTTTTATTTATTTAAAATAAAAATCTAACTTTTTCTCTACATTTGTAGTTGGCAAATTTAACGATCTAAATTGATAAAGGAAATTTAAAAAATGATGGACACGAGCGGGATTCGAACCCGCGACCTTCGCCGATCCGTGGCGCTGCTCTAACCAACTGAGCGACACGGTGGCTCAGTGTCCATCATTTTTCAAATTTCCTTTATCAATTTAGATTCAAGCATAGCATGGGCAACATGCTAAAATGGCATCAAAAGTCATATAAATTTAACGATTTTTAATTTTACACTCTTGCAACACTGGCCGGCGCTTGTGTGTGTGACTGTGTCCATAGAACACATATACACTAGCATTCTCAAACTGACATTTGTTAACGCTTAATGAGCGATCCAAAGACAATATCCGTATTTTTTCTATCGATCGAATCGACTGAGCGAGATTAGGGCGCCTCCATATACATATATATATACCTCAAAGATCAAAAAACATGGCGAAATCGGCACCATAACACATTATCGTGACGTCACCGCTCAAATGTTGCCAGAATTAGCAAAACAATCTACATGTCATTTCGCTTTCCTTATGTACAACTTCACTAGAAAGAGACAAACAGTAATTTGTTTTTACCATGTCGATTCCCTCAATATCTGTATAATTGATCTAAATTATCACTAAATTATTGATTGAGTTTTTAATTATAATACACATGGTATTTATTAATAATTCACTTCAAGTTTGGACATGATTACGAGCGCGAACGCGTCCACGGTCCAATTGACATTTCGTCCCTCGCAGCTCAGTGCTCACACCATTTCCGATCGCAGCGTAAAACCTCTGGAATTCGGTTTCGGTTTCCGAAACCGAAAGTTTGTTGAGGCACTAATTACAAAAACTTAACTAATAAACCGGTCACGCAAAAGAGTTTAATATTTGCATGATGATCCCGCTCTGAATGGTATATTAACACCCTTCAAAATACTACGATGATATTATTATTTAAATTTCATCTCTAACAAGACTAGGTATGTACCTATTTCTTATGTCTGAATGATATTCCAGAAATAACGCATTTTAATATCTACATGTCCATATAGTGGTCAGCGCCTTTACCATAAACTCTTGAAGCAGGACAGATTAGGTTGTGAAAGCAAGACGCCGCATTACACTGGACGTAGCGGTGTCTCGCTTCCACATCTTAAACTGTCCTGCTTTAGGAGTTCATGGTGAGCGGGCAGTTCTCAGTTCTCTATCTTAAGTCCGGTGGGCTTCCTAATCTGACTCCAACCTACCTAATAGGCTAAACATAATTCTGTAATTTTTAAGCAAATAAGTATTGAAGTCGTAACAAAGCTAATTGTGATTGTTATGTGAATTCGTAACATAATTACAAATTTAATTACATAACGATCATGATTGGTTTAAAGTTAAATTTGATTAACTAATACCTATCGCAAGTCGCCGGTACGTATCAAAAACAAAAGTTGTTTGTAACTTAAGATTAAGTTTCGATAAGTAAGTACCTAGGTAATGCCTTATTTTTTCGTTTTCTTAAAACTAAGTAGTTTTTCTTTTGTGTATATATCTAGTTTATTCATACCACAGACCCAGGGGATATTGATCTTATATTGAATTAATGCAGCAACTTGACTAGCCTGTATTGTTTAGTGCATAGTATAATTATAGATAATTATTATTGGCACTCGTTAATAAGCACGTTAAAAGCAATCGGGACGATGATTTGAACAATACCCGTATTTATTGTATTGTAATTTCAATTTACAATCTAAAAATCTGGCGGTTTTCTGCTTCTAAATATGAAGCACTAATGCTTTATCATTATAGTTTGCAACAGTTAAGTTACGATAAAACAGCAATGTAAGTAGGCGGTACCTAGTCAGTGTAACCGAGGCATGCGCTGCGGCACAGAGTCAGTGTGCCAGTAGGTCACATTATGTAAGCCCACCGCTTACTTCGTTTTGCGTAAGAACCGTTGTAAGCAATACTATACCGCAGACGATCATAATTTATGCTCTCTTAGGAGCAATTACAGTGTCTAGTGATAAGCGGCAAACTGTACAGTACAGTATAGATCCACTCAAGCGAAACTAAATGAATCACCAGTAAAGACCTTAGGTGAAATTAATAATCTTCATAATGAACGTATGTATGTATGTGAATAAAAACATAAAAATGTACTTCTGTGTCGTTTTTTTAAGTAAATGGGGTGCTAATATATATCAGCGATGTCCACTGACAATCATTCTTTCAAGCGAAGTCTTTCACGACCTTATCGGTCAATGACCTTGTTACTCGTAGAAGTCATTAGATTGTGGTTCTATAATTAGATTATTGCTATGAAGTTCAAAACATCTTTGTGTTTTGATACGTTAAGATTGATATGAACATTGGCTACTAATACCTTGCGCATTCTGTATTCATTAAAATAAATTTAATTTAAGAACTCCTAATAAAAATATAGTAGGTATCATCATCATTAAGATATTGTTATTTTGTAGTAGTAGTAGAAATTTTTCTTTTTTCTATTGGTTAGCAACAAGTACCAGTAATAAAAAAACACTTTTACTGAAAATTTAATTAAAATAGTTGCAAAGCATTTGTTCAATCGATATACTTGTTAGGTACTTCTTTAGTCTTCACTGTTATACTTATGGCACTTTTTATCTTATCTTACTAAGTAATAATTATTATAAATGCGAAAGTAAGATTTGTTTGTTCTTAGTTTTGTACCCGTTGGATAGGGCATAAAAATGGACCATCAATCTTTCCGGCAACATCCAGAACCGAAAACTGCAAGCTTTTATGAACTCAAAACAATTAACAGAATGCGTTCCTCATATTTTGCATATTCAAGTACCTCTGGCCCTCTGGCACCGGCGCTAAAAATGTTAATTATTAAATAACTGAAATTAACGTACTAAATTACCAAAAATAGTATTACGCCACATCTAGAACTATTGTATGGGCGCAAAATAATCGGCTGCGATCTGCTTGATCTGGCTGATTCTTCAGCACGCATTGATCTCCGGATGAACTTGGACAAAACTAAGGTTATGTTCAAACAACATGATTGTCCATGACGTTGTAACTCTCGATGTAGTTTACGAGTACGTTAACTACGGACAAATATTACCAGTGAACAACTTCCAGAAAGAAGCCCGAAGAAGAATACTGCTAGGTTGGGCAGCATTTACCACAAAGCCTTATGACGAAAGTCTTTAACGATTGCATCTTACCCGTTATGACCTACCAAAGTTATCGACATAGCCCACAGGATTAGCAAGCTGAATTACCAGTGGGCAGGTCATATCTGTCACATCTGTTGCAGAACAGACAACGGCTCGGCAAACGTAGTGTATAACTTCCTCCAGCTTGGTTGGGCAACAATAATTATACGCAAAATGCCTGGCAGTGGTTGGAAACGCAAGGCCGAAGATCGAGCTCAGTCTTTGTCCAGCAGTGGACTGAGATAGGGGTATGATGATGATGATGACAATAATAATCAGTAGTCCAACGCAAAACTAAATAGAATAAAAACTGAAATAATGACGGTTGGTAAAAATACTTTTTAATGCAAAAGCATAATCAGCTTCTGTGGATTGCTTGTTCCTAATATTAGGCAATAGTACAAACGACATTGAGAAATCGTTTGGGAAGGGAGAAGCCAAATATTGTGATGGAAGTATTTTAACTACTGTGAACAATTTAACAAAGTTCTACTTAATTGTTAAAAGTAGCCTCTAAGATTTTAATGATCTGTAGTGCGATTCATATAAATATTAATCATTATTAGGTTGGTCTCCGTGCCTTATCCTTTTTACCCCCGACGGAAAAAGACGGGTGTTATAAGTCTGACTGCTATGTGTGTATTTCTGTCTGTTTGTGGCACCGTAGCTCTGAAAAGGGTGAACCGATTTGGATGCGGTTTTTTATCCTTTAGTGTTTAAGATGTCAAGTTTAAGACTAAACCTAACACGGCTTTTAGAACGAAAAGTAGCCTTCTGAGCGTAACACGTAGTTGATTGCTCTCAGAAATTTTAAGCCTAATGCTTGTGGTACATGAGAAATTATTGAAGACTTCTAAGTTCAGATAATACGCCAGTGCGAGTATTCTACTACTATTTATGATATTTATACATATCTATGTGTCCATTGAAGCTATCATAAAGAAATTAGCTCTCTTACTTATTTACGATAATGAAACTTATTCAAACTTAAACACCTCTTACTTTTATTTGCATTTGTATTCTTTATCATTAAAAACGATCTGGTATAATTTAATCAACGATAAATAAAAAAAAATCAAACGCCGTTAATCTAAAGCCTATCTAGGGTGTTTATAGTGTGGTCTATTCCTTGAAAATTGCCACGACAGCCACACTAAACTGGGATTGTCATAGGTATTAAGTAACAATTTTTGTTTTCGTTATAGCTGGAAGATAGAACACCTCGTCAGCCAAGAGCAATGAGAGCCCAGATGCATCCACGCCATAATCTCTTCAATCATGACGATGAAGTAAGTCAACCAAAATTATTAAAATATTTTATAAAGGTCTTTTTAAGTTCAAAGATGAACATTAATTGTCTAATTCGTTATAGGATACAGAAGACGAAATCTTCCAAGCACGCTCTGGCAATGAACAGCCGATCGAGGTAGTGCTATTATCATCGATTGAGGCCCTTGTAAGTTTTATAAAATAGACAAAAAACTGCTTTATAATCACAATAACGGTAACAGCATCTTATAGTTCAAGATGATTTAATACACAAAACAATACGGTTGCAAGGTTTATGAACAATATATTTTTAGAACTGCGCTATCTGTTACGACAATGTTTATGCATGCGCAGCGGCCCACACCGTCTGCGCTCGAAGGTAAATGTTGAGCGACAGCGATTTGTAGTTCATTCGTATTTTATAATCGCAGCGATAAGGACGTATCTCAATGTTTTCAACATAGAATAATCGTGGGTTGTGTATAGACCAATGGACGTGATGTTACTGCAGCGTAATGTTTTGTGTAGTGTTACAAGACTGGTGTAAACTTATATATTATGTGTCTCATGGCCTATGAAATCATAACTTTTAGGCTGGTGTCCATTCTGGCGGTGGAAGAAAATTAATTGAAATTGATGAGGTGAGCAGCGGAAAGCTGTATGGCTTCTAGTCTTTATATTTATTTAGCACACAGCTTGTCTTTGGTAAATAGTTTAAACACCTGTATCATCCCACTATTCATCGTATGCACTCTATCAGTGTTTTGGTTGCTTTGCTTTTTAACTCGCTATAACAATATCATGCTTTATGCAATACTTAGCCTAAATACTTTCCCAGAACAATTTACTGATAGAACAACCAGAAGAGCCAACTGTAGAAGCGGGCGGGCGGATTATATGCCAAGTAAGTTGACATTTTTCTACAACTAAACTCCATATCAACCCATTGCAAGATCACTAACCTTTCAGAATTTTGGACACTATCACTATGGTGAAGGTATCCTTTTTTACACCTGTCTGCTCGCTTTGGGTTTGTCTTTTTTATTGTTATCAAATCACTGGGTCACTCTTTGCATCACACCTTCGCTAATTACGATTTTTGTAACAATTTAACATCACTTTGTAAATTTGCATTTTGCAAAGTAATCTTGCAGTGGGCACTCGATCTAATAACCCTTAACTATCAATAATGGTTTTGATTCTTAAACCTAACAATATATAAGTACAGAATTACCTATATTCTTAGGTGTTAGGATAAGAAATGATCCTATCGTTTACTTATAAGTTTATTATGCCAATTTTATTAATATAAATAATGTTTATCATTTAATAAATTAACATACTTATATAAAGATTATTTATTCAGTAAGCCTTTGAAATTTGACCTTGGACCGTAATTACCAGTTACGAGACATGAATTTGCAATAGAAAATGTTTAAAAATTGCTTCATGTTAATAAGATATTACAATTTATAATGATTTAATATTTTAGATAGATAGCATGCTGCTAATATTTCATTAACATCATAGCACAGTGCACTGCTTAGCTTTAAACAGATTAATTAATTACCAATAGCTAAATCTTCCACTTCATACAAAGCCTATATATTTTAGCTTGGTATTAATATAAGCAATTTTTAAATAATGATTTGATGTTAATTGGATCATCTTATTTTTGAACAATATCTTTAAAATTCAAATAGGCTGAAGTTTAATAAATATAAAATCAAGTGAATATATAAACTTATAATGTATACTGCTTTCAACGATCAGTTTTTAATTGACAATTGAAGGTATTGTCGTAAGGATGCCGATATGCTCCTGCTCCACCTGCGTCTTAACGCGTAAATTAACAGGCTAGTTAAGGTGTTACGTAGATGTGGTGAACATTTTAACGTTTCAATTTACTAACGGCATTACTAATTGCATTAAACACTAAGCGATAGCCCGGGTGTCGGGTTTTTTGAAATCAAAGGATTTTAGCGCACCAAGCTATGTTGGCTACATTAACGCAAGGTGCAAGGACGTATGTATTTTGTTATTAGGCGGGAATTACGTTATTACGACAATGGAGTGACCGATGAGAAAGCATTTGAGTTTATGGAATTATTAATTAAATTACATTATACATTTATTAAATTGCATATATGCATATAATATTTATCACATTTATTGCTGCAACCAGTGCAGCCACTTCAATCTCTATTGTTGTGCGATTAACGTGTTACTTCACTTGGAATTAACTATGGAAGGCGTTGTAAATAAATGTATATAACATGCATTTTTAGTGCCTTAATTAACGCGTAGTTGGACACTAACATGAAGGTTAACGTTAACGTAGATGGAGCAGTAGCATTAAATAGATGTCAAAATATTGCATTATGCCTAGTGAGTTAGTGACCTAAAAATGGAAGTAGCGGCCAGAACGGATGAACGCAGTGCAGTTATTAACGTTGCGAACTGCGGTCGCGTTTCGCGTCGGTTGCATAAATATATTAAGTGAGCTGCAATCGGCTCGCGTCGGCGCAGAGGCTCGCTGCCACCGCGCAACCGGTTCCACCGTTCTGGGCCAAGTTCACCATTTTACATCGCTCCACGCTCTTCATGTATATATACCATTTGTTAAAGTGAATATAATAAATACAGATTTATTAATTTAAACAGTTCCTATGCGTTTTACATTTAATCTGAAATAAAAAGGATTCGATTAGAAGAAATGTACTGTTATTAATATATTTTATAAGTACCCTAATACATAACAAATTATGCTAATATGGCATTAATATAATCAGTTAAAATATAATATATTCTCTAAAAAAGTGTTTTGTCAACAGGTGGTGTCTGTGCCATCGACGGATTACAGATGGGAGGCGATGGCTTCAGCAAGTTGCAGTTCAGTTTGCGCAGACCCGCGAAGAGCCGACCGTATGAAACGTATCTCCGATGCACGAAATGCTGCGTTGGCTGCAGCAATGATGTTGAAAGAAATTAATACTGCGCTAATCCAAGACGATATCGATTCTAGTGATGAATCATTAAACGAGGTCTCAATTACTATCGATGAGATCTCTCTGTCCACGGGGAGCACGGTATCAAGTGACGACGACTCTATGGTATCTGTTTCACCCACATTTACTGAATGCTCATCAGTACTGAGCCGTCCTGTAAGGCGTGGTTTCATGCTACGCGTCAGGCCTATAATCGAGCCTACTAATGCAAGGCGGCGACTGCGTTCCGCACACAGGATGCCATCCCCGAGCATGATAGCTACACAAGTAGCCAACAGAGTCATCAAATATGCACGCTGCATAAAAAATATGTACGAAAATGACATGTGCTGCCTTACCTGCGGGTTATTTCCCATTAACCCAATAACGGGATCGTGTGGACACACGCGATGTATTAAGTACGTTGCACCTATATTATTACACCGGGTGGTGGTGACTTTTAAAGTGTTAATTATTAACAATTTTACTATTTGCAGACTATTATATGGGTTCTATTTATTTCAGGTGTATTATATCAGTTAATAGTTGTCCGTGTGGGGAAGGTGCACCGTGGGATATCGATTCGATGAATGTCAACATTATAATACGCGATGTCGTTGAAAAAACTGTACCCGAAAATAAACTTTCCAGGTAAAATTTGGTATATTTTGCATTTGTGAATTGTTATTACTCTTTTATAGATTTTGGTATTCGTCTAACGTCTAACTTATATTTATTTCATCTTCATGCACAGATTATGTGCAAAGGCGGACTAAGCATTCTCTGTCAGTCCACCTTAGTCATAGTCATAAGGGATTATAATTCATAAAGGCTACAAAAGGGCTATAATACGTCATATCAAATGTCAAATTTCTCTGACACGTTTACATTGAAGGACCTAATGTAAATTTTTGTTTCGCTAGACTCGAATCAGCGATGACCGGCAGTGCAACACGTGATAAGCACTCAGCTGAACAATTGGCGCTTGGTATAGATATGCCAAATTACCAATGTAAGCATTTTATTCTGTTACTTTTAATTTTAAATATCATGATTGCGACTTTATTTTTATTCGTTTAGTTCTTTATTTATCATTTCTTTGAAAGTAATGCTATTATTTTTAACCGACTTAAGATTCCAGTAGCTTAATTGGCTACCTGATTGCTTGAAGCGAAGGTTATTTCTATTTGGCTTTGTATATTTTATTTTTATTGGTACATTCAGCAACATTAGTAGCTTAATGTTATGTTAGCATGTTATGAAACCCTAAATCAAATAATTAAAAGAAATAAACATCAATTTAGTTTGTGTTTCGAATTATAGGAGCGTCCAAATGATAATCTGAGAATATTTAAGACTTTTTACTATATATAGATAAGTATAAGAAGTTCTTCTTCAATTAATGGTATGTTTAATTTTTAATGCTATCTAGTTATGTTGTGGACTGTACCAATGTAACGTCTATATTATTTAATCATAATCGAAAAACGTATTTATTTTTTTAATGTATGCATTTATGTTTGAGTGTTTATTTACGACTGTTCTGTATTTTATGTTGCAAGGTTTGCTGGGCATTTTATTTTAATGTTTTATACTTTATCATGTTACATAATCATTTTCAAACAAATTCATTTCGACAATGAACTCAACTAAGGTATGTATACTTATTGTTTGTAACTTATGAACGCCGTCATAAGTTCCTTCTTATTTACGTTGTCATGGCAACACCCATTTGATAGCCTTTTACAACAGTATTTTGCCTGTTCTTGTTTGGTTTCGCTTGTTTAAGTTCGTATTATTGAGTTAAGGAGAAACCCTTGTTCTAAGTTTCTAGATAATTTTTTTTCTTAATTACTTTTCTTTATGTAACCCGGTTACATAAAGAAAAGTTGCAAACTGTATAGTACACACCTACATTGCTTAAAAAAGAAGAGTCTAAGGCGATGGCCGCACAGATAAGACGTAAGACAAAGACGCGTCGCGGACAGGGCGCAGACCTTTGACCCTTTGATTTACTTTCATACAAAATGTACTCGTATAGAAACGTCGCGACGCAAAACATACAGAAAAGGCGGACACAACGACACAACGTTTATTCTCTGTCTAGTCTGGCACGGGCGAGAACAGAACGTTACTAAACGTTAACGATAGCTGAACAAAAAGTAAAAAAAATTGACAAACGTTTCAAGTCCTTGGGCGGGACTTGCACACAACGCTCGCTGTCCCTGTCCTACCGGCCCTGTCCGCGCCCCGTCTTTTCTATGCGTTTTAAATAGACGCGATAGGGCGCGGCGGCGGCGGCGGCGACGGCGCCTCGTCCGCGCTCAGTCTATTTAGTGTAACCATTGCCTAGGACACACAAAACGGGACCAACGATTTTACATTTCGACGCTTAAAAGGTGACATGTTGGCAACATTACACTAGCGCGATTTAAAGTTTTTTTTTTAATGGAAAAAAATCATAAAATGTCGCCTATTAGTCATAACTACTTGATTCCAATGAATTTTAAATGCGGTGATATTTTAGTAAACAGCGTCGGTTAGTAATAATTTCAATAAAATAACGTTTAGATAAAATTACTGACGTGAAGAAAAATGTCACATCCAGAAGAAACGTATTTTAAACGACATGAAAAACAATAACCTTTTCTGCCAGCCTATTTTATCCAAACTACCAATTATTAAATACAGTTTTCGCCGTACTTAGAGACGTTAATGTTTACTTAAACTATCACTTAGTAAAGATTTTCTTCGCGATATCTCAACTTAGTGTCAGTTTAAGTAATCATTATCAATTATCTCCGAGTGCTGCGCCTAGTGTAGGATTGTTTTAGAAAAGTTACAATGAATTTAGGTCAAACAATTTTTTTCGGAAAAAGGTATTCGACAGATATCGTCATAATCATCACTATTACAGCCCTTTTAGTATCCAAAAGCAATGATCGGCTTATCTCTAGCTAGAAGCGTTTTAAAATAATATTTTGCATCTACTGTCAAAAATTGGTTAGGTTAAGGTCAAAGACAAAGACCGCCGAAACGCACGAGCCGAGCGAGCGCGATGAGCTTGCCGGGGCAGCGGCCGGCCAGTGCCAGAAATGAATAACATTCATAGATGTATTTTCTAACTAACATTTACCAGCCGTCTTTAGTGAAACCTAGCTTTGATCAAATTCTGATGGTAAAAGCCCGAAAAATCATCACAGATCATAGAAATCCTAACATTTGCCACCTGCCTCCATACCATTAACTCTTAAAGCAGGTCAGTAATAGTTTACGTTGTGGAAGCGAGACACCGCACTACACTGCACGTAGCGGCGTTTCGCTTCCACATCTCAATCTGTCCTGCCTTAACAGTTCATAGTAAGGGGGTGACGTTTCTAAATCTGAGGCTTTAATAGCAAAACCTAAAATTTACTAATATACGGGCTTTTACAGTTACTTATATAACTCAATATTACCGACAATGTCACTTAACAATTCAAATTCAGTAGCGTGTTAAACTGCTTGATTGATTGGACTCTGAAGTACGGAACCTTAATACAGAAAAAATTGTGGTAGCTCAGGCTTACAAAAAAAATTAAACTTAACTTATCAAACATTATGTCAATGATTGAACAAAAGAAAAAGAACGTGTATACCTACAGCCTGAGTTATCGCGTTGAACAGGTCATGAAAGCCACTCGAGGGAAGCAGGTTATTCAACGTTAGCTCTAGGTATACCAACATTTAGATGCTTATAAAAATAAAACATTATATTAAAAAATAATAAAACAGTCTATCATTTAAGAATCTTAATTATCGAAAATTCATGTAGTTTAACTATACCTACTCGATGTTTTAATTTAACCTACCTACTGGATTAATTTATCTTTCAATTTCAACCATATTATTTTTTATGCTTATATAACTAAATAAAACAATGAAGTACTTATCCAGATACATTCTTCATTTTTCTGGTTACAATTTCTATTGTAATATAAAAATAGCTCACATTGTGTCGATGGTCACACAAATGGACGAACACAAATATTAAAAGACCCAGCCGTAAGAATCATATTCATAACCTGTCAGATTTAGTAGGTTTTAGGATTTTAATTTGTTGAGGATAAATATTTACGATGTGATTACGTAGTTTCACCGGTAACATTGAAATTGTTATGTAATAGAAATAATTTTCAAATAACCTTGTAACTTTAGTAGCTTGTGTACCTACTTGTCAACTGAGTTGTTAAGTATCAGACAAAACATACACGTGTTCCAAAATTTTGACCTATACCTTTTAACAAAATGTCCATTTATAAGCAAAATAACTAAGTAGATCTCGTGCTATTATAATCTCATATACTTAATAAATTATTAACGCCAACCGCGTAGGTACTTGTACAATGTACAAGCCATGAAATACAACCATGTCGCACCTTAACTGCGTGTTTATTTATTTGTGTTAAAATGACTTAGTTGGCCGTATTCGGATTCGCAGGCAAATATTGATCAGTAAGTAAATTGTTACTAGGGCAAAGAAGTCTTAAAACTGACCTAACTTTCGTGTAAGGGTTTATGCGGAATGTTCTGGTTTAAAGGGTAGGTACCTACCTACCTAACCTTTAGTAAAAAGTTTAGCAATTCGACGTATATCCACCCTGTGATAGCAACCTGTATATTTGAAATTCTTAACATTTTGAGACTGGAACATGAAATGGACGAAAAAGGCGCGAAGCTTTTCTGAATAACGTTAAAACGCCATAATAACCGAGTCTTATTCGGGATTAACCGTTAGGACTTCTATTTTATCGTTAATCTATTATATAACTTAATCAATGTAACCACGTCATGTAATTTTACGAGATGGTTTAGCTCTCAGTTATGAAATGACAACTATTTAATTTAATAAAGGCGCGTAGCCGCGTAGCGCCACGTGTCGCGTCGGTATCGCGTGGGCGTTCACAACGATAATCGCGCACCGACAAGGCTATTATGTAAATCGGCCATTTGTTTGTTACATTGCTGTTATGTAACAACATTGTCGGCGATGCATTGGAGAACGCCGCTGGGTCGCAGGTTACGTTACGCCCGTTATATAGGTCTCAGTATTCACTAGGCGATTGCGACTACCCACCGTTTAGCACGAATACTTACGCGAAACTGCCAAATTTGAATACTTGTTAACTGATAATATTGAACCCTTATAAGTATATTTTCTTAATTTTAAAATCGTCACGTATCGTTTTTGTGTTAGGGCTCTTTGCTGCCTTTGGGTTCTCCAACGACCTTTTTACTATTTCTCAGCTCAACAATGTGTGAATGAATTTTACATACCGACTTGCATTCTATTAAATAAAAGTTACTTGGTCAATATTTCAAAGTTTTCTAGTTAACGTATATTAGCTACTGTACAAGTATATGTCAAAATACATAGTCTAGCTTCCGATTATTACACTCGGATCCAAATTGCTTCAATTATAGGTACCAAGTTCGACGTGTGCACTGAACTGCGCCAGTTGATTATATAAAAGGAATATTAACCAAGTAATTATTTGTATGGGCTGCTGATGCCATAACAACTAACTTTAGCAAGTCTTTTGCAGGCGAGATTGGTAGGTAATGCAGATGACGCAAAGGGCGATCCTCTTGCGTAATCTCTATTAGGTAATAGGGATTACGATACGCGTGAAGAACACGAACAAGAAAATGTTAAAGCATAGGTATGCTTTAACATCTTGTTTGTGTTCTTCATTACTGAAGGTCGTGTCGGCTCTGAAATGCTTTGACGGACTCGCTGACAAACTGTTTCTATACGACTATGTCTTCGGCTTTCCTCAGTGCAGTGGTAATATGAAGTCCTGTTATAACCTTAGTCTTATCAGACCAGCGGTGATCGCCCACGTGGCCTTTAATATCACCTTACTTTTTCTACCATAACCAGTTTGTCAAAGCTATCTGCTATAGCTGTCTTCGGGCGATGTGGCCAAAGTAACTTAGGACTCGTTGGTAACATATTGTGAAGAGCCTAGTATTAATGTTAAATTGGTCAAATATAGACTTATTGGTGCGTTTTGCTGACCATGGTATACGCAACATTCTCCTCCAACACAACATCTCAACTTTTATCGATTTGAAGCTATATAGAAATATCGATGATCGAGAATACCAGCATTCTTACGAGTCTCACGTGTCGAGTCTTACGTGCTTGACCAATCTACTTAATAAAAAGTCCAGGACTAAATCTTTAACGGTCATGTAGATATGTACCGCTAACCTATCGGAGCTGCGACCTGCCTTAATATAAATGATGTAATTAAAGAGATTGTCACTTAAGACTTTTTGTTGAAATATTTGTACACTCTTATTTGTAAGAAATATTTCAGTTCCAAGGCCTTGTGATATTCAATTATATGACAACGAAAGTTATTTTACTTAAGAATCGCTGTTAAATAAACAATAATTATTATTCATTGTTAGCTCTTACCACGCAGTCACCGAAGTATTGGTTTGCCAGCTGTTTATGTATTAATACAGTTTTGGATAACGTGAGCGTAAATCAAGCAGTACCTTCTCCATCCAACTTTGCTTAAATATATTACATAAGATGTAATTACTGGCACATGACGATGAGTCATCATTATAATGACCCGATTCAACGTTTAACGTTCTCATTTTATGCAAGGTGACGGACTATTGATACTTACTGTATTAAGGCAATCCTACTCGTATCGAATTCGGCGTAGATAGTCATATATATATACGCTTTGCTTATGCTTTTGCTCAAGTGTGTTTTCTGATTTGTCCTTCTTTCAAGCATCGACGGACTAACGGCTGGTCATAAGTTACAGGGCTAACTCTTTAATTCATATCGGGGCTGAAGGTCTAATAAATACAAAGAATAGGTAATTCATAATAATCTTAATTATTACTCCGTGAATAATAAATTGAAAGTTTTTAACGAAGTAGGTACCTACTTTTCGTATTTTGTTACTTAATACCAATCTCATAACTCTTCCTGTAGCCATTTCTGATAATTCCTATTATATAATTTGTAAAATAAAATACGTAACAAACGCCGCGTAATAAAGGATTGATCATGAAAGGCTTAGGTCGTTGTCAACTGTGGCGGTGGCGAACTTGAATGATTTCATTGTGAACATAAAGTTTTCTACAATGCATGCGACATTAGCGATTTGTATTATATAACAACATTTGTACTTGCTCATTTCGTATGATGTTCGCTAGCGTTAAGTTTAATAATGGCAAAAGTTTCGCTACATGTATTTCTTTACACAGCACGTGTAGTAGTTGCGCGTATAATTGGCATTTTACCATAATTACTGTACCTCTCATTCTAAGAGTTGCAGTTGTCTCCTAATGTCTACGGAAACTTCAAGAAAATAATAAAATGTAACAAGCTAACTTATAAAAAGTTTAACAGATGAACCAAACCTTTTATTCCTATGTTTAAAAGTAACTTAATACTTAGCTAGACCTCAATAAAGTGTTGGGCAATACACTATATTTACTATTTCACGCAACTGTCACCTATTGCATTGATCACGACCTTGGCTTGCTTCAGATCTCGAGTTGTAGCAACACGCTGTGCGCTCGTAACTCGCGCTGATGTTACATAATGTAACACAAACTCTGACTCCGTTGCTGGTTACGTAACATTGTATTATGTAGCAGCGTGGACAAAATGTCACAAGACGCAAGGGGCTTCTTTGTTCACTTCTTTCATTTAACGGGAATGTAGCAGTTATTATTTTGAAAACTGTTTCAAAAGAATACTCCTTAGTCCTTAGCCTACTAATTAAATAAATAGGTGCAGTTATAACATTAAATTTTAACTACCAGACACGGATTTACGAACTTATATCACTATATCAATGTCTTTCGCAGTAACTGAAGCGAGCGGATCGTCTTCTAGCGCTATACGTCACATGCGCTTGCGGCGGACGAACAATGTGACGGCTTATTCCAGTCGCCGTTGGCAAATCCTCATGTCTTCTCGGGTAAACAATGTGTATTATTGTTATTCATATTAAACATATAATTATCATTATATAACTTGTTTATTAATACATGCATTTTAACAGATAAGTAATTTCACATTTCGTCATCCATATCAAACCAAAAATAATTATAATGCTACACACAAGCATATTTTAAAAGTACACTCGAGTAACTTTGGGGCATTGAACTGTAGGTGATTTAATTCTATTTGTGTAAATGACATCATGAGTGATTTATAGTCAAGCATAGCAACTGTTGTTACATTAGGACGTTTGACATTTGATGGCGGTGTATGTTGCAGTCGCGGTTCAACCAGGCCGTGGAGCTGCTGCATCAGGGGAAGTACCTGCAGGCGGCGCCGCTGCTCGCCCTCGCGGCTGCTTATAACCAACCGGACATTCGTAGAGCGCGAGTGCTGCTCGCTCAGGTACCTATCTACTTTGTATTATCCTTTGTATAAGAAAATACGTATTGCTTCATAACGACACTGACACGAATAATCATTACATAGCTACCACTCTTACAAAGTAAAATATATTACGAGATTCTTTTTTAATACGTTGAACTAGTTTATAATGTTGGTTCTATTCATGTTAACTACAGTCATATAACGAAGTCATATTGCGATTGCTCAATACAGATTAAAGTTAAAATTTAAAAAACTCAAACGCAAAATAGAAAATCTGTTATTGAAGTCAAAAATAATACCTATCATTGAGCCATCTAATCAGATCGAGTGACACTGTGACTGTGACACCTATATAAGACAATGTCGCGGCGGCGGGGTACCGCTTAAGTAAGTCTGACCCTTCGTTTAATGGAGTTTGAGTACTATCTATTAATTTAAATATTTTTGTTACAAATCTGGGCGTTGAATTGTTAAGTCTGTGAGTGTTATGATTATGCAATCTCCCTATTTTAACCATTTAGTTATTACTCTAAACTTAGCGGTACACCGTCGCGACATAGTCTTAAATAGGTGTTACTCGATCTGAATAATATGTGGCTCAGTGATAGGTATTATTTTTGACGTTTTAAATTATCGCTTTTCTTTTTTTGCGTTGGGATTTTTTTTTATTATCATTTTTATTTGAAAATGTTCAAACTTAAAATGTAGTCTTGTTTTTGTAATATACACATCATGCCCTTTCATTTTATGCCCACTTGGGTATATTTGAATTAGCCAATTGTTAATTTTCACTTTTACCCGTTTATCTTGGCTGAACCGATTTTAATAAAACATATCTAAGAACCATCGCTTAAAAACCTGCTTCCAAATAAAAAAACAACCGCATCCAATTCGGTTCACCCGTTTCAGAGCTACGGTGCCACAGACAGACACTCATAGTAGTCGGGGGTTAAAAAGTGACTGCTCTCTGAAGGCTCGTGAAGATTTTTTTTTGTTGTGATAGAGTCAGTCGTATAACAGTTAAGTAGGAATGAAATTTGCCTAAATATAATTCACTTTACCAACAACCTTCTTGCGTTAAATACTGTGACAATTAAGACACCGGGGAGTTCAAAACATTCTCTTCATAACAACAAATATTGTGTGAAGATTATTAAACACTAGAGAGCCTTATCAGTTAAAAAACGGTATTAGATAGAATTGTATTGACTTCATATTTTATGACGCTGTGATATTTGCTAAGACATCATTTTAGATCGTTTGCCGATAAGGTAAACCGTAACTATTTCGTAAAACTGCATTGTTACGAATTATAAATGATCACAAAAATTATGATATAATATTTTTACTTGTAGTGTATTCAGGTCATCAATAAATGTCATAACCCGACACGTTTGATGCGTCACCTGTACCGCATAATCCGTGAGAAGTCCACCATGTCGTGGATAAAGCCGAAGGACATGGAGTGCATATTGTGCGTCGACACTTTCACCAGCCCCGTGACCACGCCCTGCGGGCATATGTTCTGTCGAGTTTGCATTGAGCGGTCGCTGGACTACAAGAAACGGTGCCCCCTGTGCCTTGCGAGTCTTAGAGAATTTAATCTTCTGGAAGTAAGTAACCTTCACCAACTGTTATACATCTATTATAATATTGTATACTAGGTAAAAGGTAATTAAGGTGATTACTTGTTGCTTAATTGAAAGTATCGGCTTTTAACGAAGTATACGCATATTTCAACACGGTAGTTAACAAGTCGATGCCTGAGGTACAATTGTTTGAAACATGAGTTACATAGTTTCTAAATATTGTATCGGCTCGCTGTGTTAAAATTCACACTTTGTGAAGTAACTCGAGCACGGAAAGTGTTCGTTTTGGATTTGTAGGACGTAATAGGCTAGCCACTAACTGCGCATAATCGTAACTAACATAATCGTCAATTACACGTGTGAATGCCCTTTAAAGTTTCACACTAAAGTTTTTATCAAAAGCAAATTTACATTGGAACCTTTTTAACGCGTTCAATTTTATGAAGCAACCCATTTTTTGTTATGACGATTGTTAACTCCATTTTTAACAGTTACATGTCCGTCAAGTGTAGCTGAAACAACCCGCCCTTAGTTAAATACCACGCTTCTTTTCCAGACACGCGACACCAAGTTCGTGGTAGCAGCGTTGAACAGTATCAACGTTATAAAAACGGTTAAGCCGTTGGAGCCCGATTTCATACCTATATTCGTGTGCACTGTTGCATTTCCCTCGTAAGTGTATTATACATAATCTTAAATACAATTCACTACTTTACCAAGACATAATGGTTTAGCCATGGTTTAGCTTCATTCTTAAAGATAGAAAACGTTACTTTGTTTTGTCTAAACCCAATTTCATTTATATTGACCATGGGTGATATTATAATTAACAGTTTGTTTTAGTAACGTCGGTGTTTGTTTCATTACGAATACAGATAAACAGAGCGGCCGCTGAGAGAATGCGTTCCTGACAGGTCGTAATCGAAAAGACGATGTAACTTTGAAGTGGCGTATCATTTGCGATAATAATATTATTATCGTTTATTTGCTTTATTAATAAATAGTACCTATGAGTTAAAACTATCCCATTTTTTCATGTTATAATAAATGTGATAATTTCGCGCTAATATTTAATTGATAAGAAAACAATATTTTTTTAAATCCATACGACGTTTTTACAAGCTTACGTCTAATGTATATTTTTGTAGTGATGTGACAAAAATAACAATACATTTGGTACGTTATCTGTCGTTCACCTGGATCTCAGACAAAGGAATATATAGACCGCTTATACCTACAAAAACGGGTGCCTACCTAATGTCGCATAAGACGCAAAACATGGCGGAAATCATAAGGGATGTTCCAGATAGAATGGTCAAAGATCATCGATATCGTTATTTTTTTTAAATTGATTTTATGTTATGTACTAACTTTTGAAAAGGAGGTGTTATGTTGGTTTACATATTTTTAGGGATAGGGACCTCGTTACGAAGTTAAAGCCAAACAGATCGACCGCTATTTATTTACTACTATTAGTATCTATCAGGTTTTAATGTTATAGCTTACTGCTTATCACGGCTGGTCTGCGAATAGGCGCGCACGTGAAACGCGCCTGATGGCAGTATCCCTACCTAAAATACTCATGTTTAGCCAAATTTGGTTAGACTGGAGAGCGAAAAAGTAAGTTGTGACAAGGGCTCGGACGGTTTAATCATTGCCCTTACATATAAACAAGTACCTAAGTTGTAGTGGTAGTAGAAAAAAAGGCAAAATATGTTATCATTCAATAAACAAAACAACTTTAATAATAATTCATAGAAATGAATAATGTTAGGATAAGAAAACTTCGGTGCGACACTTTATCGTTTATTTTCTTTACATGGTGCCTGAACCTTAAATCTATATAACACTTCTAATGAGCAGTCGGTGTTTTATATTATGTTCGACATTATTTTCAGTATAAAATAGATATCAGTGTTATCAATTTCTACGAGAAATTGCAATTATGTAGGGATAAATAATCATGCTCTAAGACGTTTGTTGTAATTAAAGAGGCCTGATATTATTTTCTGATTTTTATAAATTATATTTCGGACACCATAAGATGCGTAAACTAGGCCGCCACTTGATTTAAAAAAAAATAGTATTATATTATGCTTGTCTTATGAAGTCGTAAGCTTTCGGCAAGAGAAAGTGCAATTTCAAGGCGAACTTCCGATTTTATTCTGAATATTTTTGTTGCAACAGAGATTGTTTATTACTAATTCTATTTTTTTTCTTCAATTCGTCAATAACTTTTTTTAATAAAGCGATGTTTTCCTTGATCTGCGCCCAAAATACAAATTGTTTAATAAATTAATCAAGGTTTAGGTATAATCGTAGAATTAATTAGGGTAGACTATTTCAAACTAGATTAAAACCAACATGAATTTAAACTAGATTAGTGGGTATAAATTGATAAAGGAAATTTGAAAAATTATGGACCGAGCAGAATTTGTACCCCGCTGGGATATAGGCGTGACTTCATGTATGTAAATTATATTTATCGACAATATCGATAAAAGCAAAGTGACACTCGCATCACTATTGTTTGTTTACATATTAGCATGTCAACAAATAGTACTAGCAGAACCGAAGAAACCGAATTTCAAGCTAAACGGAACTAATATTACTTAATGACCAGTGTATACGAGTAATATAGTGATAAATATAATTAGTCATTTGTAATTATTTTACCAAATAATTCATGAAAACGAACACTAACCTGTAAAATGATATTAGAGGCCGATTTTCGTTCTTACGAGAGCTACACTGTATTAAACTACACTGAGGGATTTTGAAATTCAAGCCCAGACTTCAAAAAGGAGTTTAGATTCAGCTCTTAGTCTCCAAATTTAATAAAAATCTAAAAAAAAAACGAAAACGCAATCACTTGACAGCCAATGTACCACAAATCGATCACAAAACATGGCGGAATCGGCACCCTAACACATTATCGTGACGTCACCGCTCAAATGTTTCCAGAATTAGCAAAAACAATCTACGTGTCATTTCGCTGTCCTTACGTACAACTTCACTAGTTAGAAAGAGGCAAACAGTAATTTTTTGTTACCATGTCGATTCCCTCAATATCTGTATGAGTAAAAGTTTATATAGAAGATTAGGGCGCCTCCATAGATATACCTCAATGACCTGGATTTAACATTAACATCATACTCTCAAAGACGATTTCGCCTGAGTTTAGACAAATTTTGGAGCTATTTGTGGCATGTTCCCTAGCTGTTGAATAGGAGTGCACATCTTTCCATGGGGCTGGCATAGTCATATAAAGTAGCTGAAGCCCTGTAAAAATTAGATGAAAATAATAATAATGAACAATATTTATATAAATGTTTTGTTTATTATGTTTAACTGGCTGTACTTGCTCGTATTACCTACTGACGTCGGCGCTACATTGGAATAATCGTTAACAAACGGGAAATTAAATTAAATTTTAGATGACAAGAATTAATAATATTTTACGTAGGTAGGTGAAAAGATGAAGACAACCTCTTCATGCGAATCAGACTCATTATTTATTTATGATATAACTCAGTCGCAACTACCTATTTCTCAATTAATATTTCTTTTTTAAAAACGTCGCCCCACACTAGGAATTTCTCCTGTATCGTGGGTGCGTTTCACAAACATGTAATATCACATACACAAACACCCAGACTCGGGACAAATATCTGTGGATCGCACAAATTTTTGTCCCGTGCGGGAATCGAACCCGCAACCCTTAGCGCAGCAGTCCAATCGCTTAGCCACTGCGCCAATCGGGTCGTTAAAAAATGGATGTAATTAATTAATAAATATCAATTGAATAATATTGCAAAATGTTACGAATGTATTTTTATTTCTTATCGAGTTAGACTACTAGTTACATAAAGAAATTAAAGCCAAACAGACAAGTATGCTTAATCTTTTATTCTGTTTTGGGTCGGTTGAAAAATGTAATAACAGTGTTATCACTGTTGCTATTATGCCTACGCCTTTGCGTGGCTTAATTACAGAATTACCCTCTGTGGAAATAACACATACTCTTCACCCTACAGAAGACCTTAATAAGAATTTTAGTTAACATTGAACAAACAGACACTTGCAAACCCCATTTTAAAAATAATAATATTTTAACTCTTCCTAGTATGTACATATTAGAGTCATGCAAATTTACCGTAAACAGCAGGAATTTTATACTAAACGTGAATAAATACAGTCACGTTACACACTCAGAATTAAATATCATTTAAATATCCCAAATTCCCGCTTAAAAATTCACTGTATAAGCCCTGTAATGTCTATAAAAATACCCCACACTATGGGTTTGATGAAAATGAAATGTTGAGTTTCAGTTTTGAGTATGGGGAACCCCCGAAAATGTTATATGTTATAATATTACACTATTTGCTGTGCCTTACAGGGTCCATAATAATCTTATTATTATAGGTTTACGACCTAAGTACACATTGTGGAGTGCAATAAATGATTGAGTATCTACATATATATTGCCCGACACTAGGATTAACCTAATGACAGATGTCAGGATCAGGAACGCATTCTCTCAACGGCCGCATGTAACCCGCATCCGCATCGAATTTAAATTGTTTTTTTTTTAAAAGCTTTATGAAAATTTTAGGAAATAATTGAACATTTTTTTGTCTATTTAAGGGTGCCATGTCCACTCTTCATATTCGACCCTCGCTACTGGCTGATGATCCGCCGCGTGTTGGAGTCTGGCTCGCGTAAATTCGGTATGGTAGCCTGTGACAGAAACCAGACCTACTCTAAATACGGCACGGTTAGTAAATATAATTTCACATCATTATCTTTTCTCGTATTGTATTCGTATAGCCATCAAGCGCATGCTCATAAACAAGTCTGTATAGTCTACAAGCAGGAAATGAGTTCTTGTGTGTTAGTCTGCACGGTTTTCAATCGATGAAGTCATGCTAATATAGAAGTACTTCTTTAATGTCAAGGTCGCATAAAAAAGATTAACAGGTAAAAATAATTCAATATTGTATTACAGATTCTAGAAGTGCGTGACTGCGTACATTTGGAGGATGGCAGGTCCATCCTATCCACCGTTGGCCTATCACGGTTCAAAGTGATAGAAAGATGCGTCAGAGATGGGTAAATCCTTAAATTCCTATAATTCCTATAACGGTGTACGCCAAAACCGAAGCTACAAGAAATACCAAACTTTATAAAAAAACATGATTCCGTTTTTGTTCCCGTCGAAACGAGCCCCGAGATTACTTTGCAAGTTTTAAAATTTTATATAGTTTTGGATCTGGAGGTACTTGGAAAATTCAACATGTGTATACCAGAAGATAAAACATATCATAAAACCGCCAGTCCTATTCCCCGAAGGGGTAGGCAGAGATGCATATTATATAATACAGCCACATTTCGCCAGTTATGTTATAGGTCTCAATGTAATAGGGAGCAAACCTATTGCGATCAACCAGGCACTAATGTAGACTCTGTGCTGCTACTAAGAATTACCTCATGGAAAAACTCAGTAACAATATTGCCCGACCCGGGATGTCATGCTCAGCAGTCTAGCAGCTATAGTGCAGGCGCCAGAGGTATTTGAGTGTGCAGAATATGAGGACCGCAGTCTGTTAATGGTTGGAGTTCGTAAAAGCTTGTAGTTTAAGATTCGATAAGATAACTAAGGAAATTTTAAGTATATCGATTAAATAAATGCTTTGGAGCCAATTTAATTATTGTTTTTGTGAAATTATCAACGTTTTTCTTTTGATTACTGGTAAGTACTTGTTGCTAATCAACTGAAAAAAAAACTTTTCCTTTATTTCCTTATTGTTATGATCTGCTTCTATGAACTTAAAACAATTTACAGAGTGCGTTCCTCATAATTATTTTGCACACTAAAGTACCTCCAGCACCCGGTCTACTAGACCAACCAGGCAGTCCAAAAGATAACCGACCAAATATTATATTATTATGACGTGATTAAGGATCTATTTACTTAATTTCTAATTTCTATTATTTTATAGATGTGAAGTTGCGAGAATATTGCCAATCGTAGATACCGTTCCCCATGAGAGAATCAAAATAATGGACTTCAAATTTCTGGCGTCTCAAATTTTGTTTAAAGTCATGGCGTGGTTGAAGCGTTTGAACCCACGAGTTAAAGCGGACATCATAGACGCCTTCGGAAACCTGGTCCCGCCGGTCCATAACATCTTAGAAGGGTGTTACACCCCTGACGGTCCTGCCTGGCTCTGGTGGGTCGTGGCTGTCTTGCCTCTAAGATCTGAAATAAAGGTATATTTTTGATAACTAAGTTAATTATGTATCATTGTATTTAGGTATCTTACACATACTTCAATTTGCAGGTACTAATTCTTTCCACGGACTGTATTTTCAAACGCATGTTGGCTGTGTCGGGAACCTTGGAAGCTGTAGATCAAGTCAGCTTTACGACTGCAACTGCGGCTGAATGTGAACTCCGTCATTCACAGCCCTCGGAAAACCAGCCGACGCCAAGTAGTAGCGTAAATGGAGGTGATGTGCCATTTAATGTTTATGCAAGTTTGTCCAGTGAAACTGCCGAGTAGTTTGTATTACAATGTATCATTCATCGTGTATTCAAACATTTCGTAACGTTTATCAATAACTCATTAAAAATACTTTTTACTATTTTCTATCTGATTCCAATTTACTAATTAATGTTGAGAGTTTTAGGGAATATGCATGTATTTTTTTAAACGTTTCTACTAGTTATTATATTACCAAGATTAATATAACACATCTAAAATATAAACCACTAAGCTATTTTTTCTTTGTTAAAGCCACTATTAATACGCGAAACAATGCAAATAATCACCAGAAAGCATACAAATACCAATACAAACAATATGTTGTCAGAAGACGTCGAGTGTAAATTGACATCACGTTTTGTTCAACCAATAGCGTTGCGTATTGGAAATTTGCGAGGGAATTTCAAAAATAACACTTTTTGATGGATATAGGACAATGCCAGAAGCTCTATAGAACCTTGCCCCACTCATTAAAAGTCCCTTCCGTAGAACCTGACGTTGAGTATAGGTTAGGTGCAGTTTATAATTGGTAAAATAAATTATATAAGTATTCTAAGTGTTACCATCCCTATGAGGGCTATTCTGATATTACAGGAAGTATCTCTACAGAAATAACATAGTATGAGAAAGATTAAAAAAGAACAAAAACACAAACAGAGAGCGAAACAATTATAATTATATAAAATGTATAGATAGGTACGTCAAAATGCTAACAAAATGAATGAGAAATATGTTCCGAACTCTTGAGTCCGAACTGCACTAGTCCTAAGGCAATTCGGACAACAATTGTACTACCCAGGAGAACAATTGTCTCCGTTTCGAGTTTAAAATGAGCGCGCTAGTAACATATTCTACTTTTTTGAAATATCATTGGAGATAAAGAAAGCAGAAAGATTTTTATGTTTGACATACGACTCATACGAGCATGCGCTTCAATAACGTTTCGTTACACAAAATCCATGAATACGAAACTATGATTGTAATAAAACGCATTACATAGGTACGCTTTATTATAATCTTTAATTAATATCTATATATATTAAGTAATATGATTTTTCTCATAGAGGTACTTAAATAAAACCTTTTTAGTTATGTTCTTGAGGAAAAAGTAACGCCAATGGGTAATCGCAAGTTCTAAAGAAAAACAATTTATTATGAAAAGGTCCTTTTGTTACAATTATATTCATTAATTTACATTTTCTGTAAATGGCTTGTGTTGGATCTGGCATTGCCTTGAAATAATGATAAATTTAAAAAAATATTTGTAGTTCCTACATAGGTACAGTGCTATGTTAATAGAAATAAAAATTAAAAAAAAAAAAAAAAAAATTTGTCCATTTTGGAGTCACGTGCATATTCCCTATTGAACTTCGCCATATTTCATAGATATATTTAATAACAGTTTTTGATAACATTTACTGGTAGACATCCTATAATTATTATTAATAACAGGGTACATCTATAAGACCATTCTCAAACCATAATAGGTAATGGAACCTCAAATATCATTGCAGGGTCCTTAAATGTGATTTATGTAACTAGCTTGATCTTTCACCAATATTGGGTTAGACTTTTTAAATTATGAAAATTAGTTAAAGTTGACCTTTACATTAGACATTTTCTACGGATTATTAAAAAAAAGTAGGTTTTAAATTTGTATGAATTGATCGTCAAAAGTAAAATTGCATTCCAAATTGCAGCTTTTGCTCTCTATGCTTTCGTCTCATTTGCATTTTTGGTTGATAATAAACCATATGAATTCAGCGAATGTGGCATGTTCACTTTAATTTTAAATTTATTGCAATTATTTACATATTGTTTTTACCGATATTGTAGATTTTTCTATATTGCGTGTATTACGCTTTCCAAAGAACCTCATTCCATAATAATATACTTAGTTAAATGATTTTTTATTTAATGTTAATTTTTTACCAATCTAATCGAATATTTATTTCCTTTAATTAAAATATTAACTTATTGTTATCATGATGATTTTATTATTATTTTATTGAAACGATTGTTTTTTTTTTAATAAATATATAATTATTATTATTTGTAGCCATTGTGATGTACAACAATTGACCGCGCAATCATGACTCGCCCTAAGCTTGTTTTTTTACATTCATATAATAATTTAGCCAGCTTCTCTTCAAAGACAGCTTAATTTTAAAGATTATAAAAAGCCCTACTTTTTATTTTTAAAACATGTGCAACAACTATTTCTAGAATAGGTATATAATTCCTGCTTTAGCAAAAACATTTTTATATGTATGTATTAAGCACTCATTGGAACATTGTCCATCTGATCTGGCGTATCCATTAACCAGGGTTATTATTTAACTACTCAAATATAAATATATGTCGAAATTGCATACATTCCTGATCCCTTTCTCATGAAACAGTACAGAAAAGTACCTACTTACAGCATGGATACGTGAATGTCAAAAAAACTACCTATGTGTTAAGTAGGTCATGTTTCTGATGGTTTGATTGTATTACCTACATTGTATTGTCTTAATAATAAT
Organism: Abrostola tripartita; assembly: GCA_905340225.1. Lineage (NCBI taxonomy): Eukaryota > Metazoa > Arthropoda > Insecta > Lepidoptera > Noctuidae > Abrostola > Abrostola tripartita. Next base: position 8,917,194 of record HG996486.1, read on the forward strand.
TACAGTATTCATCTTAAATATCTAATAAGTAGATGTTAACATGTAGATTGATAAGTGTATGTCATCGTAAAAACTAAATGTTCTGAATAAGATTTGTGTAATAAGGTATTGACTGAGCTTTGTCACCATATTTCTAGATTACAATGCTATCCAAGATATTTTCGAGTAAGGTTAGATATATAAAATATACTTAACTGAATATTTAATCTATACAATTCAGTCAACTTGATAAATAACAAAAAGTATTTCCATATTCCAAATTTACCTCTTACAATTTTACTTCAGAAATGATAAATGTTAGGAAAACTTTTAAAACTTATACTAAGTATACTAGATATACTCTACTATTTTAGGATTATGAAACATTAAATGTTACATGTGCATTTGCATATAATTATTCATTAAGGTATTTACGCTCTTTCTAACTTGTATTATTATTTCATTTAAGTTATTATTATTTCGTCTATAAGTTGCTTGTAACGCAAAACAGATCTCATTGGTTATTTAAAATAAGAATCACGTTATCGTTTCAAACTTAATCTATAAAAGCGTATTTATCAATAGTATTAATTCAGCCATTAATATTATAATTTTGGTACTTAAGTATCTTAATCATTCCTTTGTTAAATGTAAAAATGATCTCATTTATCAATAGATCATTGTATGACTAATATTGCATGTTTATAGTTCATGAAATAAATTCATTGAATAGTGAACAAATATTTCATTACGTTCAACAAAGCTGAAAGTAATTGCTGTGATTGAAATTTAATACATATTAGTCATACGGTTTTGTAAGCTTTCATGTCTTAAACTTAGTTTGTGATATGATAATTTTTTCCTAATAAAGTCTTTTGGAATTATATGAATTTTCATTTTATTTTATTCTCCTTGTATTAACAATAATTAGGTATTAAAATAAATATTTGATACAGCAAATAAGCTAACATCGCATTTATTTTCAAGTTGGTTGCTATTCATCTTCATCCGGTCTGCTTGTCCAGACAGATAATAATCATTGGGGGACTTATAATTTAAATTAATTATTATCTGTCCAAATAGATCGTTTACTTTGCATCGGAGCGTAACTTTCAATTACCGCATACATAAAGTACCCCGAATCACGGAGGACATCAATACACCACTCAGCACGAAATAAATGTAAGTTCTATTGTCAGGAAAAAAACGAACGTGACAAGGCGCAATAATTATTATCATCAAATTCAATGATAAAAATAGCGATAGCAATTGTGTTTTCTTCTGCTTCTGAAAGGGATCGTCATCGTATCGCCTGTCACCTCGCCGTCAAACAGGCGTCAACGTAAAGTGAGCACGTAACCAAAGCTGATCATCTGCTCCGATACGTCGACCTGGGTACGGCTAACGACGCTGCGCTTACGGCTCGCCGGTCATAGACCGAAGAGTCGTTTGTTCGGGTATGCAGAGACATAAGCGCGGGGACTGCGAGCCTACGCTATAACTGCACCAGCACCTGCAACGCGGTTTGTGAGCTTGTCCCGAAGCCAGACGATTAAATTACAATTCCGCTTAGGGGTCGTAGCACATACTTATATCAACCTGTAAAGGGAACGTAACCGTATCAACTCGAGCCGTGCAGTATTATTTGTATGAAACTCCCTACTGCAAAGCAAACTAATCGGATTCGTAACGTAATCGCCTCGTCTGGGGTCCGGCGAACCGTAAGCGCGGCGTCGCCTAGCCGTAGTCGAGTCTCGGAGCAGCTGATCCGCTTTGGTTGCGTCTCAGACCAGATGAACACTAGACCGGTGATCAAGTAAGTAAATAAGACGTCTATCTATCTTTCATGCGCACCACTTTTTTTCGCACAGCCAATATATAGAACAAACTACTGGTATTCAAAATCTATCGGTAACGTGCTTACGTAAGGTTGACGGCGCACGGTGGGCTGAAAATCGGCTTTCACAGACATATGAAATTATTTTTTTAAGTGGCGGCTTTTGCCGGATACTCGCCGGATATTGCATATTATGCATGTTGCATCGTTACCGGATATTGCATCAACTATACACAAAATAATCCTCCGAGTTAACTCTGCACAAAAATGAAAGAACTAGTAAGAAAAATTGGATTAACTCTGAAACCGCAAAGAAGACCGTAATATCCTTACAGATGGTTAAAGAACTACCTAATTATTTATGACTAGATGTGCCCGCGACTCCGTCCGCGTGGAAATTCGGAAACAGCAAAAGTATTTTTAAATTGTTTTTATTACCTATATTAGCTAAGTTTGAGCAAATTCGATTTAGTAGTTTTTACGCCATGCCGTACTATTTTATTACATGTATAGCTGTTGCCCGCGACTTCGTCCGCGTATATTTCGGATAAAACACCAAATTGAACTTTTAACAGAAAAAAATACCTACCAGGCAGGCTGTTTTAAGTAGGTTAAAAATCTTTAAAACACTTATTTAACTAAGAATACTTTCCGGTATTAAAAAAAACCGCAAAAATTGAACGGTAATTACGGAAGTTACAGAAAGTCTATTGAAAATAATATATAACTGAAGAAGAGAAGAGAGCGTTTCGGAGTTCCTGTACATTGCAACTACTGTAGAAAAAAAATGCCTAGGATAAAAGACAACCGTGACGACCTGATTGGCGCAGTGGCTAAGCGATTGGTTGTGGGTTCGATTCCCGCAAAAAAAGTGTGATCCGTAGATGTTTGTCCCGAGTCTGGGAGTTTGTGTAAGTGAAATTTCAAGTTTGTAAAACGCACCCACGATACAGGAGAAATTCCTAGTGTGGGGCGACGTTTTAGAAACCTATACAATACAACCCATTTCTATTATTTTGGATATTTTGTCTGTTTGTCGGTTTATTCGTAATTAAGTTAAAATAGGGAATCATTGCAGTTGACTCTTATAAAAAATATTGTTATAAAACATACGACAACGACACGCTTGTATTCCGCGAAGGCGTAGGCAGAGGTGCATATATTGTACCTACTCCCACAATTTCGCTAGGTTTGGTGTAGATCCCAATGTATCAGACAAAATTTATAGAGAACTCGTGACCTAAGAGTAAGCGTCGTACGATTGTGTGTGCGTGTAAGAAGCAGCTAAGTATTCGTAAGATTAAAGGCTACTTTAAGACTGCGTGAGACAATGGTAATGGTTGATGTTGATGGTCATGGCGAAGCATAAGGCTGTACACTCAGCCGAAATCGTTATACACAGGATAGAAAATCTATCTTGCTGCTAGAATGTTCGCCTCAATGATGTTATAGCTGAAGGATGCCTTTGAGCTAGAAGTCGTTAAATTACTTTGACATAATAAGTTCCGGAGAACCGTATGTGTTACTTGCTGCGAGAATTACAATTGTCTATGAGGTAATGAGAAAAAATCTATAATTATACATATAATAAAATCGTAAACGACCCGTGTCTGCACATTCAATTTTAAAAAAGAAAAACAATTTATACGCTCTGTATTTATGTCACCGACGCCAAGAATATAGTTTTTAAAATGTTTGTCTGTTTGTCGGTTTGTCTGTGCGTTTGAACGCTAGTGCGTTCTCAGAAACGACTGAACCGATTTGAATGCAGTTTTCATTGATGTATTGTGGCAGCTTCCCATAATATTTAGTATGTGTTTCATTTTAATCGGTTCATAAAAAAAAGTTACGTCAATCTTTACATACATGTCAATCTTTACATAGTAGTACGACTGTCAAGTCATATGTCGCAAGTTCAACTCCCGGCACGCACCAATGTCTTTTCGAATTCATGTGCGTACTATAAATTAGTTATCAGTTGCTAAAAACGGTGAAGGAAAACATCGTGAGGAAACCGGCACACCTGAGAGATGTTTCAACGGTGTGTAAAGCCATGTAAAGTCCTACAGGCGGTTTAAACTTTGACATCAGGTTATTCATCAACCATACGATAAGAAGAAGATTCCAAAGAGTCAATAAGAACCACGTCTGTTCGCATTAACAGTGACAACGTGAGCGAAGGTGGCGCGTTTTCTTTTTTTCGAAAATGTCTCTCGCAGTTAGCTCTGAGGGAGCTGTTACTGCTTAACCGGACAATAAGGTGGCGCGTGAATGCCCCCGCCTTTTTATAAATGCAGCGGATGGCCGTGTCGCGCGTTAAACTAAAATCAACCGTATAGCCGTACCCATACTGGCGCGGCGAGATTTGGAAGTTTTATTTCATCTATATCTTATATAATACCGATTTCTTTTTTTTTTATAAAATAGATATTAAAGTGTACTTTTTGAATATTGGAGTTTGATAACGATATATCTATGTGAAATACAATATATTTATATATTTTATTAATACACTTGAAGAAGTGCCTAACGATTAAACACGTTATTGTGGCTAATTTATAAAAGATAGATATATACTATTGAGGACTTTTTTGGATCTTTTAGAGACCATCAATTTTGTAATACATACTTTTGGTGTATGATCGACGTATGCGAGGACAAGAGCTCGAAAGCGCATTTTCATCCGACTTGCTTCAAATTTATCGTTACTGCTCAGCTCCTATGTGTTTTAGCGTTATGTTATATAGCCTATAACCTGCCCAGGCGTATGGACTACAGTCGTACCAAGTTTGGTTAAAATCCCTTCAGTAGTTTTTGACCCATGCGTGCGTGCACATACAGACAGACAGACAAAAAATTTACTAATTGCATTTTTGGCATCAGTATCGATCACCAGTTATCCTCCAATAATAATTTTGAATATATATTCAATGTACAGAATTGACCTCTCTACAGTTTTATTATACCTAAGTATATATAGATTTTTTGACATGACGCCATCTATCGGTTACAGCTGCAGATATTTTTTTAAATCATGAAATATTAAATGACTTTTGGTGCCATTTTAGCATGTTGCCCATGATAAGCTTGAATCTAAATTGATAAAGGAAATTTGAAAAATGTCATATAAATTTGGGTTGGTATTATCGTTTCAGTGATTTATATATATACATTAATCTTTCTGGTCAGTCAGCTAATTACTTAGTAATTGGTGCTAATCTAATAGTTCGTATTAGTGGTATTAGGGTTGCAAATAGAAAACAAAACATTTTCGTCAATAACGCTGTTAACAGTGAAGTCACCAGTGAAACCACACATGCTTGCTGGCGCATATGATGGTGGGGAGGCGGAATCGCTATTAGCACTCTACTGCCAGCATCAAGTGAAACTGAAACTGTGAAACACCCCGCCGTAAGTGTGCAGTAGGGAGTTTGCGCCCCACGTTTACTTATCTGATAACGGACCAATATTAATCTGCCAATTTGCATGGTGGGTATGGTTGTACGTCTTGTACGAAGGTGTAGTGACTAGTGATTAAGCATGATAAAAGTAAAAAAAATTATCGAGCGCTCGAGTGCGTTCGATATTCAGAAGGTATGTTAAGTAAATCTTAATGGAGCTCTTATTCAAAAGGCTGACGATTTGTTTGCGACCAAAACTCATGAGCGATTTTGGAAAAGCAGTGGAAAAGACAAAAAAATATTAATCATCGGGAAGCATATTATTATACCATGGTATAGATTTAATCATAATATGCTCTGTGGCTTGACGACTTGACGTTGACGTTGACAGCTCAAGCTCATTCTTGTTTCTTATCCTCCCTGTCAAAGTACGTTTCTGTTGTAAATAAAAGATAATTAATTAATAGACATAACCTATTTTCATTTTACGCAATATTTGTTTTTATTAAAACATTTAATTCAAGTATATACTTAATCCTTCCTAACCTCGAGTAATGGTGGTTATAAAATGGAGATTTCAAGGGTTATTTCAAAGAATAAAGTAAGGCTGGATATATTTAAATTCCCCAGAATTATATCAAGTCATTGATATTGTAAATGTATTTACTGACACTTCTTTTATACATAGGTCGTAAAATTTTTATGTTTGTTATTTCAGAGGCTTTATAACTTGGAAAATATCTCAAGCATCCCTAACCGCGCGATCTCTTACATACAATGAACACATGAGTCAAAGTTACGCCATTGATTTCTTATTGGAACCAATATTTTGGATTGTTGATAATTTTGCTCAGTATTTAGGGAAAGTAAGTAAAACATGTAGTATTTATTCAGTTAAATTACTTTTAATATCAAGCTGTGGGAACATTTATATTTATATGCAACATTATTATTTTGGAAATGATTCAGCTGCATCACTGTTTATTTAAAAATTTCTACAGAATATCTATAATTAAATTACACCATGCATGCTTGGTGTAATTTAATTTGTTATTTCTCTTATAAGTGGGTTAATGCAATAAACAAGTCTTGATGATTTTACAGATGTTTGTATTCTGTGTAACGGTGCTAACATCTGCTGTGGTGGCCATTGCTTACTGGGTAGGACTACCTTATTGGTGGCAAAGATGTCCATACACAGCGACATTTCTAGTTATTTTTGGAAATTGGCTGTTATTGAACATTGTGTTTCATTACTATAAAGGTGTAGTGACCCCACCTGGATATCCACCTGAGGTATGTTTCACTTACGCTATTGAAATTTACGATCATGACCTCTATTTATTAACGCATAGTATTAAAGTCATCAATTAGCTTTTATTTTTCTTCTAATCTAACATAATTTTGCTTTAAACTTATCATTAGTTCATACTCTTTAACATATTATTATTATCCTATTGTAACTTATGACTAGTTTAGGTATTTAGGAGATGATTCTACCAAATATTTATTACAAATCAAGGTCAAGATCAGTGGACGTCTTCCGGCTGATGATGATGAAGCTCAAGATCTCATAGTGTAGTAACTGGACACATGTTTCCTATATATTTACAGTAAAACTGGCCACATATGATTGGAATTGGTGTTTCATTTCCATATCCAGAATTTCATGTGTACTTTCTTTATTATTCTAAGACACCACAGTCATAGTGTGGGGCGGAATAGGGATACATTATGCTTAAACTTTATTGCATGTTTTAAATTGCCTTGCAGTTTTTTAATTTACAATAATACCTTTTTCTATGTTATAAAAGCTAAATTATTTTTCCACAGGGCATAATGATATCAGAGGCAGCAAGTATATGCCGAAAATGTATCTCTCCAAAGCCGCCTCGCACACATCACTGCTCTGTATGTGATAAGTGCATATTAGCTATGGATCATCATTGCCCATGGCTGAACAACTGTGTAGGATACTACAACGCAAGATACTTCTATCTCTATATGGTCTATATGGTAGTAGGAGTGACCTTTATTATCATTGCTGGTATCGATATTGGATATCAAGTACTGTGGCTAAATGATACAGGTAAATATTGTTGGTTTATGTTCCCAAGTGCCAAATGCACACCACATTTATATTACTGCGGTAGGTAATAAATTAAATGATTTTTAATGTAAATAGGCTTTCACAAATCAGATTTAAATAAACAAGAAACTAAATGGCGTCGCCATTCCTAACTGAGAAAAGTGGTCAGTGACCTTTAAAAATGCTTCACATTAAGATCAACTTAATTATTTAGTATGTGAAAGCTGAATTGCATGCTTTAAGCCTATTACATATTTATCATCCATTTATTTATTTACCTTGTTTTTATTTTTGATAGGTGGCATTATCCCTAACAATGATCCAGATTTGATAGGCCATCCAGTAAGACTTAATCAAACGGGCGCATTAGTACCAGTGAAGGTAATAGTGGAATACGACTCGATCAATTTCCCGCGTGAGCACAAACTACCCGTGCCACCCATCCAAGAGACGCAGCGCATCGCAGCTCATCCGTGGAAAAGGAAAGCCGTTGTATTCATGGCTGTTACGTGTGTAGCCGTACTCCTCGCCTTAGGCACATTAACCGTGATCCATGGAAAAAATATTGCTCGAGGAGAAACAAGCGTGGAAGCGCATATTAACGAGAAGTTGAGGAAAGTATCAAAAGGTTCGTTTAAAAATCCATATGATTTTGGCAGGAGAAAAAATTGGAAACTTTTCCTAGGCCTGATTCAAGGAAGAACTTTTGTAAGACACGTTTTGCTGCCTTCTGGTCACGCGCCCACCGGCACAGGATTAACTTGGTATACTGTCCACCATGCTCTTGAGGACTGGCCGTAGATGACGCTATTCGAGATATCAGTGACTATTACAGGCTAATATTTTGAAGTAACCCGGTTTGCTATCAGCATCGGTCAGCCTTGGCCGTGGCTAGACGGCAGAAACGATTTTGATGAATTTTTTTATGGAGCTATAATATTCTGCGATTGCTGCGAACCGCGGGACTTGCTACGCGGCAAAGTGGCGGTCAGAAGCTATTGTCGATTTATTAGGTAGTCGTGATGAAATTGTGTGTTCTGCACTGACTATAGTATGTACCTAGTGTCTACAGCCAGCATTATAGAAATGTAATGTGAAAAGTATTTACACTATTTTTACACTATGTACCCGACTGCGCCAGAAGTAGGGTTATGTTTTTAGGAAACATAATTCTAGTTGTGAGGCTGTACTAATTGTCATTCGACAATCCAAGTGCAACAATAATGAAATAACTTTTAAAGCAAATGTTATATACTTACGTCCAGAAAGCTACACACAGATGTTCTTCTTGTATTAACTAATTAATGTATCTTTGATTCGCGTTCCATTCATAGTAGTCATAATTAGAAGAGTCTGAAAGGCCACGACGGAATCTGTAGTCGTCGCCTGTGTTTAGCAGCGTATCTACATGTCTTCATGATATCTCCATTTAACTTTCCATTGTACAACAATTACTGTAAGCCTTTTGTAAGTCCCAACTTTTAAGCAATACTACCAGGTGTTTCACTACTACACATAATCACACTTTCCAAAATTCCGATCTTGAATTAGTATCTTCTAATTAGTATAAGTAAAAATATTAATTATAATTATTTTTCAGAATCAATGATTAGGTAAATGAGGCAAAAGAAGTAGGTATGCCAATATCGCAAAAAAAAGGCTCTGCCTACCCCTTCTACTTTATCTTAAGTATACTATGTACAAAGTATAAAGTTAAACGCTACGTAGATTAACCCAACCAAACTATTTGGGTTTATCTATTTTGTTAACTATCCTATCCTATCCAAATCGGATCAGTAGTTTTTTAGAAAATCGAGCACATACTTACCATCAAACTTAGAGTAATTAGACACCTTATACTTCTTGCTTCTTCTTATACTTCTATGCAAACAAGACTAAATCTATTAAGACTAAGACTGAAACGTCCATTGAATGTTAATGGAATATTATTCTTATTCCTAGACTACGTGCCCTAGCTGCCATTCTAAGTCATGAAATAGGACGGAGTGATGTATCGTCATGTTTACCATTTATAATAGAGTAGAATTAGAACTGGTAGGCATATAATAAGTAGGAAAATTTAAATTGGATACTGTAATATTATTAATGTTTTGATTCTGATAATAAGTAACTGCCTCATGTGTCTTATGTTCATGAACATAATAACATAGTTCAGTTACGTGTATTCTCTGTTTTTTTGTTTTTAAGAATAATGATTATGAACCTAACTCTATGCAACATCTTGCGCTTAATAAATATGTAGTCTTATTACAGTACAATTAATGTACTTACTGTACCAAAATAATGAATAGTAGAAAAGTATTAACGGGCCATTTTATTGTGCGGCCGTACTTAGGTAACGTAAACGAACCTCACAGAGTATTAAAACTTTATTTATATACCGCTTTAGAATTGCATAGAAGATATGTATACCTAACTAGGTAAAAAAAAATCTATAGCTTATTTTGTTTCCCTCTGCTGGGCAAAGGCCTCTCCCCTGATTTTCCAATTCCCCCTATCTTTGGCCAGCCTAAATTACCTAGGTAATTAGGTATCATTTATCTTATTTAGGTATACAGTAACTATGATTTAGTAAACTTTGTCTATTTTATTTTATGGTACTTACAATCTATTTTATTAAAAGCTTTTTTCTAAGAACGTTCATAATAAGTTTAGGTACCTATATATTAGCCAGTACACGAATGTGTTACCTACTTATACTTTTTTAGGAATTTTAGTGCTGCGGTCGATTTAATATTAAAAAGATGAAACATTCCTAAATATATTTTATATTTTACTATTTTTTTATTTTCCAAATGTTTTTACCATCGTCATTTTTAACAATGTTTTATAGTCAAATGTGTGTGTCCTTTTCTGTGTAGAATGGCATAAATTAGGCAAATAAAACAATGATCTCCAATAAAATGTTTTATTCCAAAGAATAACCCATATGTACATTGCTATAATATGCGATAATATTTTTAAAACCTAAATCTACATATTGCACAACATCTAATATTATATATAAATACAGGGTAAAATAGTTTACATACGAGTACCTACTATTATGACACTAAAAAAATCTAATAAGTAGGTAGGTACTTAGGTAACCCCCTTACCAATAAACGTATAGTGGTTCTATAGTAGTAAGTCCACAAAGTATAGTTTTCTTCTATCGAATGACTAATATGTCCTGAAATCTGTCTGACTGACCAGCCGCTGAGTGACGTTTATTATTAAGGCCATTTTTAATAAATAAATACCTATAAAAATCGTAGGTAAGTACCTACTTATTATGTTAACTTTTTAAGTAAACCGACTTAATATATTATAATAAATTAGTATGTAACTCAAAACAAATCGTCGAACCAAAAACTGTTATAAGAACTGATACAAATCGGTCACCTTAATTTTAATATCCAGCAACATGTTTTGATCTAGTAACTGTCCGTAGCTATTACTATACTATAGGTACTTTTTACTATATCAGGTAGAGACCTTAGTACTATGCCTCGAAACAAATAAAAAATACATAAGTTCTTTTAAAATATCACACGTTATCTTGCTTAATTTTGTCATCAATTTTGTTTTGTGCGGACATTGTTTTATTTGAACATCGATCAATGATGGTAAGTACATCTATATTCCTAAAACTTGATTTGCGCCAATTCAATTAGGCAAATACAATTATTTATTAAATTTATAAATTATATTCCAGGACCAACAGTAGGTAGATTTTTGAGGAATTCATGTATTTTAGGAACTCGGGTGGTTTCTTATATTTTAGTCAAATTGACTAGATATGTATAAACAGCTAACTTACCTACACCTTTATTTTTAAAATATATTATCACTGGTGATTGTACAGAATAGTTTTAATATTTTGAAATAAATAATTAGCAGTAATAGCCGAATGGTATGACCGTTAGACTTCCAAGTTCAAACCTCGGCACGCACTATCTTTTCGAATTCATGTGCGTACCTCGTATAAATTACTTATCAGTTGCTAAAAACAAATCAGGTGAAGGAAAACATCGTGAAGAAACCGGCACTCCTGAGAGCCTTGTCAGTGGCCTACAGAAGGCGGTTTAAACTCTGACACCAGGTTATTCATCAACCATAGGTACGGTAAGAAGAATATTTTTTTCAAAGATGGCAGTGACATGTGGCTTTCGTTGTTCGGCGATAGGAACGTATAGTGTAAGAGATCAAAAGAAAACAAAAGAGATAGGTAGCTATGGGTTTTGGGTATGGTATGAGAATATAAGGTATGTACAAGGAAGGCACCTACGTTTGATTAATGGAGCGAATACATAAGAAAACTGTGTTTATGGTAAATAAGTTCAATAATATCTACGTCAATAGTAAGTAAGTAGGTACGTAGCTAATTGTGTCATGGATAAAAAGAATTAAACAGCCTTAACTATTCTTGGAATATTAAATCAGTAGATACGGTAGAGTCGGTAAACTTTGGTGTTCTGACTGACAGAAACGACAATATTAACCTGCTGTATGACTAGTCTTGGCGGGGGCACTTAGGCTGATTTAATAAGGTAAATTACCAAATTGTACACCTTTACCTTTGTCGTTTTGTTGTTTTCTCAAAGGGTTAAATCCGTAATTTTTTATAGTTTCTACAGTGTCTACAAAAATAATTAGGTACCTTTATGTTAAGGTCTACTACGTAACGAGGACAATGTTCGGGTTGGGATATTAGAGTATTGTCTCCGTTCAATTGTGCCCGTATTGAAGATTGTCTGAGCTGAGTGCGAGCGAGGTGAGGACACTGCGACGTTGCGGATTCACGCCGAGATTCTCCCAATTGATCCACGACAGCCGAGCAGTCAGATCTACACAAAGCAACACATACATATTTAATTATACCTATCAAATAAAAAAATACTATGCGATATAGATAAATGTCACCTCATCCAAGTAGTTATCTTGTTACCTACTTTGGCATTTCTGTAACAGTGTAAATTTAGATGATTGTTCAGTAATAAAGTAATGCCAACTACTTTTAGGTACTGTCCTTAGATTACGTTATAATTTATATAAAAATTGCAGAAGCAACTGTCCCTATGTAAATCTATTGTCTCATATTTATTGAAAGTTTTTATAGAGTAAGGTTAACGTCCAAGAAAGGACATAAACTTTTTACCCAGAAAAGATACGTGGGAATTTTCCACATGGACAAATTTGCAGGCGTAAAACATTAGTGTTATATACAAACATATTTACCACTTGTATTCCAATGTGCGCGATCGGCTTTTATTTCGCCTCGGAGACATTTCTCTACGTAAGTTAGCGGATCATAATCAGCATCTAATACCTGAAATTAATATACAGTCATTATCATCAGCCAGAAGACGTCCACTGTTGAACAAACACCTCCTTTTAGAAGAGGGAGAGGGTGCCATAATCCCCACGCTTGGCAGGCGGCTTGGGGATCGCAGTGTTGGTGGTGAAGTTACAGTAGACGCTGCTGCCCATCTTCTGGATTTTCCCTTAGTCGCCTCTTACGACACCAACGGGAGGAATATTCTAGGCCGGATTACACACGGCACCGTACAATATACAGTGTTACTTCTTAATTAACTCATTCTGGTCGTCAAAGTTATCTTAGACACAAAGGCAGTGCGTCCGTCAAGTTCAAGAAAAAGGGCCACTCTAGCAGTGGGTTATAGGTATAAGGTAGGTATATCAATCATCCAATAAGCTAGATAGTACCTCTCTAAGCAGGGCTATGTAAGCAATGGCTAGCCTCAGAGTGTCAATCTTGCTCAGTCTCTTCTCGTAGGGGAACGTCGGCACGTGAACACGCAGCTCATCGAACGCCGAGTTTATACTGCTAAAATCACAACATCACACAAACGTTATAGCTTGTGAACCATAGGAGTCCGTGGAACCATAATTAGTGGGCTTACTCTCTCATTTAATTCCTACCAAATTGTTTCATACTCTTCTGGCGCTAAATTATTTCAATATTAGTTACGTGTCTATTGGGAGGAACTTCCTGAGATCAAAAGATTGAAGGCATTTTTTTTTACAACAAAACATTACACTCCTTTTTTTGGGCAGTCGTGTAAAAACTGAATCATGTTAAAACAGTATTAATTTTGCATTGGCCTTGTATAAGAATTGTTATTAAATTCGAGAGTAGGCCACCAGCTATTAAAAATTTGAGACCGTGAACTATTTAAACTTTTGCATCGAATTTATTATCATCATTTTAATTTTTTTTGGTCTATGTGTTATTTTATGAAAGTACTAAATTTCATCGTAAAATATTAAGTATCTAGTTTTGTCAAAATGTAATCTGTAAACATTCAGTTCAAGTTCTTTTACACCTAGATGTAAAGTTGTCTAACGAACATTTGTCAGTATCTTAAATAATCATTTACCCTGCGAGTCCAAGTCTCTAAAATAAAGGTCTGTAAGTAATATTACCAATAATATCATCTCCGTTCCTTAGATTTATTTGTCTGACTGCTTTAAAAACATCTAATTTCATTGTTTATGAACAAACAAAAAACTGACTGCCAGACTGACTTTACAATCTTATAAAATAATCTACCTTACAGATATACAACTTTAAACTTAACCACTAAATCACAAAGAAAGATTACTTAATTTTAAAAGTCAGGGAATGCAATGCTACTGCAAATTGTGTAACAAGATTAGTTTAGTATGAGCCACGGGGAACTCTACTCATCACTGGGAATGGTGACGTATATTAAGCACCTAAGCACCGGTTCTTAAGTGTATCGTGCAACAAATAAGGAGGATACCCATTGGGTCCGGACCTCAGCATCCGTCGGCGCTCGCGGACGTTCGCGGCAGCTCGCTGTACGCGGTACGGGGACCCACCGCACTGGTAGTCGGGCTCCACTGTGGTCTCTAGCAGCACATCTATTCGGAAAATATTTCATATAAATATCTACATGAAACAAATCTGATTAACTTTTTAGGACCGCCCCAGGATAGAAGTCCATGAAAATATTCCCAGCAAAAAAAGATGTTTGGTACATCATCATCTGCAGCCCGACCTCAGCCCACTGCTGAGCACAGGCCTCCCTTTCTTACGCCAGTCCTACGAACGATTTCAGCCGCACGTCTTTCCGCCGGACTGACGACAGCTCTGTCCTTTATACTTCATAGAAACTAGATTTCATCCTAATACATAGATCTATTTTCAGTCTAATCAAACTCTCACAAAAACTGGGAGACGCTTATTCTGTAATTTGCACTAATATGTAGCAATAGAACCCAGCCGAATTACTCACTAATAGGATATTGTAATGACTAACTATACCACCTATATCCTCACATTCACATAATTTTCTATTTGCCTGGAACTAACACGACTGCGGTAAGCACGTTAACACGTTTAGATAATTATATGAGAGCTGTTAATTGCTTATTGCCAATACTGGCCAAACACTAATTAGGCGTATTACATACTGTCACTCACTGTTAACAACGACTGTCTTTAAAATATTGCTATTGTTTTCGATAGGAGTTTTTATATTACAGAAGGAGTAACAAATTTTTTTGAAACGTTCTGTAATAACCAAATGTTTTCTTCTATTTTATAAATCAACGTGTTGTCAAGTTAAGCTACGAACTAAAGCTACGAACGATTGAACGAAGAAATAAGAACGCAAGTCCTATTTTATTCCATTATCCTATTTATCCATATTATTCCATTATATCCTATTAACTTGCTATAATAACCTAGCCGAATATCGGTATGTCATGTGTATAAGGACCCAAAATTAGAGGACTGACGACATTTTCTAAGTAACAACAAGCTCAAGCCCTCCAAGAATACTAAATGATCGGTAACACAGGTTGTAGATCCGATGTACGATTTTGTGCCAAAATCCATCATAACATCGTGAAAATCGCACCTTAGCGGTCTTATTTTGCTACAAAAATAAATACACGCAAATAGACACAGGCACATCATAAACACTTCGCATAAGACTTTCCGATAATGCAATAGCTACTGACCTGGATGCAACTGCCTGGTATGTTGATGGACGTAGGCAGCCAGCGGCAGCTGCAGCCTGCTCCTGGCCGCAGCATACACGCACGACGGAAGCTCAGCAGTCAGCGAGGAACCCTCGTCGTCAGAGCCGTCGGCGTACGCGAACTTCAGCCCGGAATAATCCAGACGACGATTATCACTGCACACACAAAATACACTTAGCAATTATAGAACTAAAAAGTACTAAAAATAAATATAAATCATAGACAGTAAAAGTACACACTATTTGCCACTTCTTTTTGTATTTTTTTGTGAAGCCAACATTTTTTCTTGGTCTGTCGAATTGATACATGCACGTGTGAAGGCGAGTCGGACATAGAAAATAAATACAGCCTTGACCCAGGTGAAAACATATTTCACGCAGCGTAGAATATATTATTTAAGCAAACAAGAAATAAAATACGATGCGATATCCTACCTAATAGATAAGTGATAAATTTTATTTAACGATAATTTTAAAGCCTAAATAAATTATCAGAATCAGTTTTTTCGTTTAACCGTTGTAAGTAAAAATTTACATTACATTAAGCAAATAAAACAGTGTAATAAATGAACACGTGTGTACCTGAGAGGTGGAGAAGTAGAGGAGTCAGCCATCTGGGTTCTCGTCGCGGACATTTAAATATAATACTTCCAATGAGCCACCACTATAGTCACCACCAAAAATGAATCGCCACTGAATCAGTGTGGCTCGCTTATAATAATTTTATACCACAAGGGGTGGGCAGGGCTGTTATTCACATCCACGTTAGTGTGTATTAGATGGCGAAATAACCTATTATTTGAAAAATGTCCCTACTATCTCCCGCTTAAAGTTTATTGTGAGTTGACTGAGCGTGCGATTGCGTTGATATGTGTCTTCAACCCCCGTCGTAGGGGTGGAGCTTTCGAAATAATAGCGGGGCGCGGGGGGTGGGGGGCGGAGGCGGGGCCAAGAGCAAATCCTAGACTATAATACTTAGCGAATTAATTATTTTAAAAGAAATAGTAGAACTTTTAAGCTAAACAAAAACACATATATAACGTAGTAGGTAGGAATCCCAGAAATTATTTTTACATTAATTAATATACTAATTACAAGCTTTAATCAGAGATTAAAGCTTTAATCAGAGATTAAAGCTTGTAAATTTGGCAGATAGATTAAATCTTACAATGTAATTTGAATCACTGCTTGACATCCGATTAAAATGAAATTTTGCATATT
Source organism: Abrostola tripartita (assembly GCA_905340225.1). Taxonomy (NCBI): domain Eukaryota; kingdom Metazoa; phylum Arthropoda; class Insecta; order Lepidoptera; family Noctuidae; genus Abrostola; species Abrostola tripartita. Next base: position 8,933,757 of record HG996486.1, read on the forward strand.
TATATAAGTTCAATGACAATACTATATTATGGTACTTATGAGCTGGTCTGATGATGGAGTCAGAAGGTTGTTATAGGAACTCTGTAACGAAATGACGCTACCCAATCGTGTTTGGGCTTGTTTTATTTGTCTTCACTAGGACTTTGATAATTTAAAAGCTTGTGTTTGTAAATATATTTTTAATAAAGTAGTAGTATAGTAACTCTGGCTGTCTGTTACACCTTCACGACCAAACCACTGGACAGATTTTGATGAAATTTGGCTGGTAGAAAGTTTAAGACCCGAGAAAGGACATAGGCTACTTTTTTTTAATTCAACCCTCTCAGGGGTTTGAATACGGGTTAACGCGGGTGGAGCCGCGGGCAAAAGTTAAAAACGACGCCGATGTGTAGGTATAATAAACTGTTAAAGGACCAATCTAGCTTAATCAGGCTGTACAAAAAGAACATGTAAATGTGACTGTGACATGGGAGTAGATCAGACCCTTATACAAGTGGTAAAATGTTAGACGAATAGAAATCGAGTAGAATGATAAATGTATGACATCATGTTTAGACTATGTTATCGATGGCATATGTCAAACCCATATATTTTTCATTCTATTCGTCAACCGTTTTGCCACTTGTATAGGGGGGCAGATGTATAATATTATAGCTCGACTTGACCTAACTTCAAAACCAAAAACCTGAGCCATGAAGTACAGGAACATAATAACTAACTGTGTTTTAGGATACATAATTTCACAAAGATCTTTTTATTTTTAGTTGATTGTCAGGCCCGCATATCGTTCTAACAAAAAAAAATTGTAATAGGTACCAACATTTATAATCAAGATTGCTAGTCGTCTTTTCTCAAGCGAATAGGAGGTTGGGTGGGTCGGAGTTCCGACGGATCGATGTTGTGCCGGCTCTCCCATTGGCGGCCCGCAGCCTGTTTTTGACAGCACCGAAGTTATAAAACACACTCGAGCGTCGTACTTAAAGTCTGTGAAACACCCCTAGAGAGAAAGTGTAGCGCGCAGTCAATTATTTCTCTTCGATATTTTTTACAGGTTTTTGTAAAGTTGTTTAAATATTTTTATTTGCAGTATTACATATTCAGACTGTGAGGTATAAGGTTTAAAAATTAGGTACTTGTTACGAACTTATTTTTGAGATTAAGTAGGTAAGTACCAATCTGAAAGACCGCCGTGATAGCCAGGGAGGATAATCCTCAGGCAGCTCCTCAGCGATGCAGCCGGCTGGGGGCACGGAGACGGCGCTACGCACGCCCTCCTCCTGTCCCTTAGGACTTAATTGGACATCACTGGGTCTGGGGGGTCTCATCCACATTGCACGATGTCGCCTGTCTGGGAGGGGACGTAAAGTATCACATTATCTCCTCCTTGGGGTGTGAAGGTCCTGAGCACGTACTGTGCCGGGCAAACTGCTAAGGTGGTGTGGCATCATCCTAAGGGAATCCCATGCCATCTCTTTAAGCGATGCGGGATACACCGGGGTCATTTTAGTGGGTAGGGTCTGTTGTTTTACAACGGGCAATTCCACAGACCCCCTCCGTTCTCCCCTAGTGCGGTGGGAGAGTTAATGAGACTTTTACCCCTTAAAGTAATAGGTACCTACTTAACTAAAGTAACTCTGATGATTCAAATAGCAAATTATGACACTGATAATTTCGTAGAAAAATACAAAGTATTACAAAGCGGTTGAGCTCAACGATGTGGTGCTTGCGTTATGGTCGTTAACGGGTGCTGTCTAAAAGGCCTGGACAACACACAGCGTTAATTTAGTAAATAGCCTGATTGGTTTAGATGTAATATCACTTATATATTTTAAACGTACTTTATACCCACATAATTTAAAGAGGGTTGAATTTATTTATTTTCAATTTATTTAAATGTGCTTAGTTTATTCTATAAAGATCATTTGGACAGAAAGAAATTGAATGTGTTACAGTTTGTAGAAGAGAAGATACAGTTCTTGAGAACAATAGAAAATACTACTACTATACTTCTACCTTCTAGGATCGTCTTAAGGAAGTTGTCGTAACGTATCAAGTTGCCAATCTATTTTCTATAAGGCGTATAATATTATATGTATCCGACCAAGGCGTAGTTTTATTCATCAAGTAGGTAAAGGAGAATGTATGACTTGACCTTTCAAGCGGTCAAATAGGATGCCGAACAGAGAACAGTGGCGTTCGCTCCACCGACAAGAGCAAGGCTCTTAAATTTAAGAAGAACCTCTTAACATTTTGTTAATTATATTAAAAAATTTACCGCGATTTTTTGGTAGAAATTTCTTTTAAAATGACTCTTTGCCCTAGCAGCGAACGATTAACCTAAACTGATGTTACTTAGGATCCAAACTATCTCCGTACTTAACTAGTCAATTTGGAGTATAGGGTATCGATTCTACTTCTATTTTGATTAAGCGTGATTACACCAACTACCAAAAAGTCAAAGAAAATTGTAGGTACTAAGTAAACCTGTTTTCAATGTACGGTGACCGTCAACCCCCAAAAAAATATTTCAATAGCGTGAGAATGATTCTACGTATGATGCTTTACATTTTATTCGTAACAAACAGGCTGCAATTTGTCATGACTATAAATTAGCCACCCTTTTATAAACAAGAAATATCTACAACTACTATAATTTGGTGCTAATTCTGCTCGGAAGTAATGCCCACGTCGACCCTGTAATTGATTTGTCGCGGGGACGCGCGACCTCGCGACCTGCGACTGTATGCCGCGCGACCGCCACGTGCTGCGACCACGCCCCGAATGCTCATGTTTAATAGTATTTCACGTGAGATCTCATGTCAGCTTTAGTTTGGGTTATGGTTTTTTAAATTCAACGATATGATTTTTTTAATAACTGGAAGAATCGAAATATTGTCAGTTGTAAGAAATATTGAGCTAAAGTGTGGTTATTAAAAATACTAATAACTAGGCAGGTATGTAGAAATAACTCCCTTTCATGTTAAGCCTTAACGAAGTATTTTATGAATACGGCATGGCCGTTACGCGTCCAGAAAGCAGGCTAGGCGCCGCATAGTGTAGCATGCACGGCTTCAAAACTGTTCGTGCAGTTATGAATCGGTCCCTTGTCGAGTCTTGTACGCTAGGGCCTAGCATAAATCATCGTTAAATTTATGCGCATTTCTATATTGGGCAGTTTTACATCATTTTTAACAGTTTGGTACACACTTAGTAAATTCTCTTCAGACTCTTTAGACTGTAAAAATATGTACGAGAAAATCATTATTTTACTTATCTAGAAATTCAGTTAGGTACCTACTTTAAATTGTTATGCTAATTTAAATAAGATTATTTGTGGTGCATTATGTTTATTTAATTACCAAACGCATTTCACAGGAGTCTTAATTTAATCCAGAGCTGAGTATTTTAAACGACAAACCGCTAGCTTGAGTTAATTTATTTATTTGGGTGCGTATGTTATATGCGGATTATCCGGCGAGTGGGTCCACGAGTTTGCGAGGACCACGTGGTCGTACGTTCTGCCTGGAGAGCGGGCGGCGCGTGGCGCGCACCCGTCAGCGGCCGCCCGGCACGCGTCGCTCAAAGTGCCCGGAACCGTGTACCGACGCCTTTATCAAAACTGTTTTTCTGACGGCACTTAATTAATCCGCGTCACCAGCTACTTTTGATCACTGTTATTGACTTCCAAACCGATTGCCGTTCATAACAAATAACTGACTCGAATTTCAATTACTACTAGTTATACTTTGTTAGTTTATTCTCATTTATTATTTCAGAGTTGTCGTTTAAATGGTGCTACTATTGAACTGGTAAAACCTTGTGTTCGTAAAATGTATAAGTAATAGGTGCCCGACCATTTCTATCACTTACCTATTTGTATGATAAAAATTATCCATTTATCGTCATCGCGAAACCTAATCACTGATGTGATCTAGATTCGCATGGCAGTGTAAGATAACACTATAAGTACAGTGCTTTCAATTGCCTGGAAACTAAATCGCTCCCTTTGTGATCATACCCCAGCCCGTATTAGTCTGTATGTTTGTTGTATTTACGCATTTATTATACGCAATTATTAACAAGTCGGGAACAGAATCGAACATGTCAACGGGAGGGAACGGACTGACTCTCAAAGTTTTAAGTTTAATTCAGCATGTTTATAATACTTTATGTTGTCAATATTGTTATCATTATTTATACTTGAATTTTATTGTACGTTTTATATTTTATACTTAATAATTAATTATTTTTATTTTATCTGTAATTGCTATTTAATTCAGGCTAGGTAAGTAATAAAAATGTCGTTAGTACCTACTACCTACTTGAATAATATAATATTCTTATTGCTGGTTTTACATGAAAAGAAATGAGGATATTTTTCTTAGGATATCTAGTATTGAGTTATATTTACAAATATTGACTGATTGAATAAGACACAATATTTTCTGTAGATCTTTAACTACACTTTAAACGCATGTTTTTGTAATTTTGTAAAAATAATCACTTATTTAAAGATGATTTCTTCAACTTGATTTAATTTAATCAAATCGATTAATTTACTTTACAAAATATAAACGATACTAAACTATTTCACAAGTTTTAGAACCCGGTCGGTGGCACCCCATCAAGTGCAGCGTAACAAGAGGGGTTAACCGAGTCTACACGCGACTCATCCGCACACTACATAAGCACCGTGGTCCTATGGGAACAACACACAAATTACCCAAAACTAATTGTCTAATATGTTATCGCCGTTTAACTAAACAGATTGAACGTTTCAAGTGGTTTTCTCGTGGTTTATGTTTGTTATTATCAAATATAAAGCGCTTTGTTTACAATTGATGTTTGGTTGGATTTTTTAGTTTAGATATAGTCTTTACATGTGGACTTTTTGAGTGGTGGGTGGTTGTGAAAAGACAAAAATGTCAGTCTTTTGTTTTATAACTGTTTTATAGCTAGCAGTTGGTGGTTCTATGAAAAACATGTTTAAAGTGATTACGAGCGAGATGATAGTGTTTTGTTTAACTAGAGGAATCGATGCCCTTTGGTGCACTTTCGCCGTCGTCGATGGAAACTTTAATTCTTAGTAAAAAACAAGTCTATAAAAAATTTACTCGACTGTAATACGAATCAATCATAACAAACCAAATTCAATAATATTCTATAGGTGTTATTTCGACAGTTAAGCGTTTTAAAATGACTATTATGTCAATTTCATAGAACTGAAAACTCGCAACAGAAAGAAAAACTCATTTTTCACGTTTATTAACGTATCAGAACAAATGTTTTGACGTATCCTACCGTAAACATGTCCAATTTAAATCGAAAATTTTATTCAGAGTCATTTGTGAGCGATGTAGTGTTTGTAGTGCAAGTGTTATTTACAAGCATGAATACAACTGGATCTTATTGTATAGCAACGATACAATAACAAAAAGATTGGATCTAATACTAAAGTAAATAAATACCAGCCAATAGCTGATCTTCGGCAGGCAAAGCCTGTATGTGTATTGTTATGCTTAAAGTTGGGGTCTCCTAGCACAGGTATTTCATATACTTAAAAGGAGGCCCTTGCGTAAGATTGATTGTAAAAGTTTCAATGTGACAATGAAATAAATGTTTTTTTTTTAAGTATTAGGCATTTATCACGAATTCACGATGCTCGTCTACAGCAGGTTGGCAATTTGGCATGATAATCCCTAAAATACTGCTAAAGACGAAGCTGTTAATAAGATAAATATAATCGAACGTCGGTTTCATTGCCAATTAATCTTTTAGGTATACTAAATACGAAAAAGGTACCGTAAAACGAGGTTAATTGATACTGACATGTGGATCTATAAGCCAAACTTTCACAAAGAACTTAAGTACTTCCTACAATTAGGCTTTGTAATTAACAAATACCTTCAATGTTTAGGTGCTTTGATTTAACCCTGGCTCCAACCAGTGGGTGGTCCCGTAATAGGACCCTCTATTCGTGCGGTTAAACCTGTCAGATGCATTTCGCTAAATTGTTCGCATTAAATATTTTATTTCAGTCCATTTTCCGATTCAAAGGAGACAGGATTTGAATCGGAAAATACAAGCACATTGAAATGGTGAAAAAGCTGGTCAATTTTATAAGATAACTTTTGCTTAACGTATTTCCGTATAGTGTGCTTTTATAAACGTGAATCTAGTATTTTTATTTTGCTCTAACTATTTTTTATAATTACAATAGTTTACTTACCTACTTGTGAATAAGAATTACTTTTGCTGTAAGCCTATTGGCATTAACTGAGCACAAAGCCAGACTCCGTGATTATGAGTATAACCTGGGACTCAAACCTCGGACCTAATGCTCAGCAGTCGCGCTTTGGGACCACTAGACCAACGAGGCAGTCAAATGTTAATACAAAGATAAAAATAAAAATATAGAGAGGATCTGAATATTATTTCAAAAACTCTGTCGATAGAAATAAAAACAATGTTACGTGTGGTTTGAACTGTGAATATTAATATAACTGAGAATAGCGGTTTGCCAAAGGCAAGACTCCTGACTGCATTCACTTTTATATATTTTGCCTACATTTTGTAAACCAGTCCACTTAACACTACATATTGTAAAAACAACTTGATTTTATTAGCTTATTTAAATCGAATACGAACAAAATGAATAGTTTATTGAAGTTTGTCATTGAACTTTTTATTAGTGAGCGTTATGGAATAGAGATACTATATAATATGAATAATGCTCGTAGATGTACTTCCAAAACTAATATTGACTGATCGTCTCTAGTAGAACATACTTAGCATTAACAAAATATATCGTATATTAGAGACAGTACCGGTAATTTTAGAAATGAGCAATTTTAGATTATTGAGGTTTGAAAAAATAATTTAAGATTATTCTAATGGCAAAAACATTTACCCTCAGAATACAAAACAAACCATTTAAGATCGCCGGCGGTAGACCCATTTTACTTAAATCGCACAGCTAAACAAAACACGTCTGTGCTGTGATACAATGTTTGATAGTCCATTTTAAGTAGTATTGCCGGTAAGGCTGGTCGTTCTCTCTTTCATACGTGTGTTGGACAAATCAATAATTCAATAAAGTCCTTGTGAATCGTTTCGTGCTTATCGTAATTGTGTCATTTATCCATTTCAGTGTCAGTACTTGCGGCATAGCCGGATTATTTTCAATGAGAACTAGGTAAACTTGCTATGTTAAGCAGAGTTGTGATTTACTTTTGTACACAATAAGTACTTCCTTTTCATTGTTTCTTTACAGTCGTTATAGGGTACCTATTGTGTAATCAAATTACGTTTTTCTTTTTATCGGTTACGTGCCACGAAGCGTCTCAGAAATAAGTGCCAATAGGCTGGTCTGGTTGTTACACTTATTGTGTATTGTACTAATTAAAACAATGGTAAAGATAATAAAAAGTATAATTAAAAAATAACAATTAGTTTTTATCTAGTGTGGTTGTCTTCTCCGGTAGTTTGATCTCTTCTACGGCAAGGTTTTCATCGCTGGACGTTACGTTTTTGTATTTGTATTTAAACGCCATCGTGGTGAAGATGAGCATGTCTATCAACATCAGACCCGCAAACAAGAAGAACTCTTTCCACTGCGAACAAATTAATAAGATTAGCATGTTGCGCAAAAGTTGGATACTCCAGGCTAATTGTTCTCAGGCTAGGCTTGAGCCAATTGTCACATGGATACTAATACTGCCGTGGTGTAGAGATTGGTCAGTCAACCAGAATGGTAGCAAGGTTCACTGTCTGAACTCGAAGCACCCCATGTTACTTTAGATTACTAAAGTATCATGGGGTGCCTCTACTATGTATTTATCTATCATATATCTATGAATATAAAATACGCTTTGTCGTATACAGTATTCGAGCCTTGATATAAATTACGATGATATACTTGATGAAAAGTATACATTCTAAGTTCTAACACGATTACGTATCTATACTTGTACCTATAACAGATGAACATCGGAAAGTTACATCGTCTTCGTTAATGGGCTATTGTATTTTCTTAACAGAATTCAGATAATGGCATCATTTCAAACAATAGATGCATATCAATCATACTTAATAGGTACCTACAATACTGTGTAATGATAAGAACCTATTTTAACTTATATTGGTAGTTGGTAGGTGTATAATTGAAAATAATGGATTTACTTTAAAACGCCTAAAATCTTCTAGTTAGTACAAGCGATACAAATATACTATCTATTCAATAGTGTAATAATGGTTAAGTGGCTTATTATTAATAGGGTTAACATTGTTAATGTGACAAAGAACCATTATGTTAATATAATAAAAAACAGTATAATATTATTAAATCATTTCATCAAGCAAACCCTTTATAGGTAACTAATATAAGGTATTGAGTATTGACAAGCCAGTATCCTGTATTACTGAACTACTGTAGAACCTCATTTCAAACTGTTAAAACGGCCGTAAGTAAGGTCGACCAGGCAACCATCACCACGCCACGTATTATTGTGAAACTACTATGATAAATGAGCCCCAAAACAAAATTGATAAGATTCTCTAAACGACATGTCCTACGCTGAAATGAAATTATGCGAAAAATATATAGAAATGGGTTCCAGAGCACCGATTTTGAATCACCATTTTACCGTTAAACGATAAACACTAAACTAATTAAATTTGGATTGAGATGATTTTTTGATCAACTTTTATAATCTTTAAATAATTATGTCATATCCTATACCTAATAAAAAACTATGGGTGTATACCTGAAATAAACTAATATTTCATTTATAAATGAATTGCTGTTCGTAGTCTCGCTAAAAGTCGAGAACGGCTGGACCAATTTAGCTAATTTTGTCTTGTTTTCGTGGAAGTCTCGGAAATATTTAAATTGTGAGAAAGTGGTAGGAAGTTCGTCGAGTCAGCCTCTAATGATAAAATCATACACAGCCGTAGCCGCGGGCGAAGACACTCCTGGAGTAAGAAAACATTTTACCTGCGCGTCCAAAAAGTTTCCTTCAACGATGAGCACGACGATCAAGTTTCCGAAGGCGACAGTGAGCAGCCAGACAGACTGTAATACTGATTTCATGCTGGCCGGAGCTTGAGTGAAGGAGAACTCGAGGCCAGTGACGGAGAACATCACTTCTCCCATAGTCATCACCACGTATTGGGGAATCAACCATAGAATGTGGATGCTATTCGGTGGCGTGATTTCTACCACATTTGCGCTCTGATGGAAATGAAGATGGATATATTAAGGCTTCGATGATTATTGAAGAATATTCTCCAGATTCTATCATGTTAATTTTGTCATGGGTACTAAGTATGTCGGTAATGCAGAAGTAATTTAAACAAGGTCTTCTTTAAAAAAATAGTTTGGACGATTCCTTGAAACAGTGATTAGTAAAATATGTACTTACATAAGCTCCGAGAACGTCTTCGTAGACATTTATTGTATAAACCGCTCCTGACTTAAAGTGGTAGTCCCTTAATATAACGTTTCCATCTATGATCACGTCGCTCACTCCCTTTAGGATTGTTTTTTGATTGGTATCATTACTTGGAAGACTTAATAAAGTTTTATTTTTCTTTTTGTCTTCTACACTTATCTGTACCAGGTAGTTTACGTTGGCTAAAAATCTGTAAAAGACATAATAATTTTTGAATTTATGTCATGGTTGTCTTATAAAATGTACTCTTTATAAGTACATTAATTGTTATTCTGCTACATTTATAGAAAACTAAACATTTGCCAGTCGAATGAAATTAATTTTCTACTGATAACCAACCCGATAACCGATATAAAATAGATTGTTCTCAATATTCATAAAAATGAGTTATGTATCGAGAAGTATACGTGTTCTTTGTGTTACTTTTCTGCATTAAATCTTATAGAATTGAAGTCACGGTCAAACAGGGAAAGTTGATAGGCGGCAGGGAGACTACTGTGTTTAATAAGAGATTGTACTTTGTATTTTATCGCGTGCCTTACGCTAAGTCTCCCATCGGAGAATTGAGATTTAAGGATCCAAAACCGCAAAAAAAATGGCGACGTAGAATAGACGCAAGAACTGAATTCCACGGAACCTGTGCCCAAGCACATATAGTTCACAAACATGGACTTTTTGGAGTTGAAGACTGCTTGTATCTCAATATTTATACGCCTGAGATACCTAACACTGAAAAAGCAGAATTGAAAACAGTCATCGTTTGGCTTCACGGATACGCGTTTACATCATGTTTCAGTCACCTACATGGAGCAGATTTCCTAATAGATAACGATATCGTCCTCGTAACTGTGACACACAGAATAGGAGTATTCGGATTTTTGAAGCTTAATGATACTGACACCGATGCGAACATGGGGCTTAAAGATATAGTAATGGCTTTGAAATGGATAAGAAAGAACATCAAACACTTTGGAGGTGATAGAAAGAAGATTATTCTGATGGGTAATAATTCAGCAGCAACGTTTATTTCACTGTTGATGATGACAGAAGCAAGCAAGTTGTTTTCAAAGGTCATTCTTCAGAGCGGAGCGATTTTTTCTGCCTCTATGTTTCAAGGTAATTCCAAATTAGAGAGACGTAGGTTAAAAAAGGAACTTAAGAAAAAAGGCCTTAAATTAAGCAAAGCTTCATCTACAGAATTAATTTATGCATCCCGAAATATTTACACTCGTTTAGAAGTAGAAAACTTCCAAAGACCTGTGGTGCCATTTACTCCTATAGTTGAACCGAAATCGAAATCGGCGTTACTGACACGAAGTCCAAAAGAGTTTTATAATACTATGAAACTTAAAACTTACAGTAAACCCATATTAATAGGTTTTAACACACAAGAAAGTATATCAGAAGCTATACCCTTTATACACAACCCCCATTATCTAAAATCACTTACAAAGTTTTTCAAGTTCATGGTGCCGTTTTCAGATGGATGCAGTTACAATAGTACATCAAATATATACAAACAAATTTCTAATAAAATAAAAAATAGGTATTTTAGAAGTGGTATCTCGGAAAAGTCACTGGATCATTTTCTAAGATACTCATCCGATCTTATTAAATATCCAATAATTAAGTTTATTAGAACGTTTTTAAAACTAGGTAATAGTAAAATGTATATGTACAAATTCGATTATAGGGGAACACTTAACGCTGTCAAAGCAACATCCCTAGGTGAATCAAACGCGAAAGTAAAGGGTGTTGCTACTGGAGATGAAATATGTTACGTACTCAAATGTGAGCCTCTTTGGGAAAATTATTTAAAAATAAATCGCGAAGAAGTCCATGCTGATAAAATATTTATCAAAGAAATGGCGAACTTATGGTCTAACTTTGCAAAGTATGGTGATCCAACTCCTGCAAATTATGGAGGCAACGTAACATGGCCACCAATGAACTTGGTAGGCAATAAAGTTCTTCTTATTAGAAAAATATTCAAAACAATAGATTTTAAACCTGAAAATTCAGTATTTGGGTTTTGGAATCACATATACGAAACATTTTATAAGGAATCAATTTGTAAACCAAAACATGACGAGTTGTAGTATGATAAAATTGAAGTAATTAAATTAAACTGCACTTACCTAACACTAGCACCATCAATGGCCTTGTCGTTATTGTCTGTAAAATTGTAAAGCCCTTCTTTGTTAATAAAAAAAGAATTCGCAGTCTTTTCCTTTAAATTAAAATATCCACTGTACGCTACATCTGCGCACTGTGTGTTTGGTTGCCCATGCAAAAAGTAAGGTAATTCCACAGCATTGTCAGCAAATATGTCTAGATCCTCGTACACGGAGAGAGGTCCTATTTCATAGTCGCCGGTTGCGTTAACCTCGAGTGTGTTAAGGTTTGCTGTATTCAATGTGAAGTTGCAATTGTAACCATTGTACACTCTCAACTGAGCAAATCCTTCAGACACGGGTGTACCATAGGTCGGCTGCAAGAAATAAAATATGTTAAAACAAAATAACTATTCGTTTATGGCTAAGGTTATGTTTTGTAGCGATTAAACAGATGAATAATAAAAGACGAAACGTTTGGGTTGGAGTATGAAATTAAATTGCGAGGTAAAATGTGGCCGCGGTTTTAAATGTGTCAATTGCAGTTGTAATGCTTTTGGTTTGGTAAGCATAAAATGCGATATTTTATATATAGATACAAATTACAATAAAATAAAATAATTATTGTAACAGACTTGCGTAGCTATTATTTTCATTTTAAAATATTTTACAAAATCTTCTACTTTGCATAACAAAGGTGTATAGAATTTAATGTGGTAATTAAAAAGATTTTTTTCTTTGATGCTAATGTGCATAGTATTTTGAACATGTATTTTATGACGACCATAAAAACAATGACTCATTGTTTAGTAGTTTAGTAACTTTTCTCGAAGGTTCTCAGTTGTGAGCGTTTGAAAATAAGTATAGGTACTTCAATCGTATCAGACAAGACAATCCTTTAAGATATTTATGCAGCAATATTGTAAGCCTATTGATGTAGGATCTTACATCTAAGAATAATGTTTTTGAGCCACAAAAATATATGTGTATGTACATTACAATTTCTTATAGTACCTACGTTAATAACAAATAATATAAACAAATGAAAAATCTAAAGATTAAGGATTGAAGTATTCCTCTTCATCGTAGTCAACAGGTAGGGTGCCCAAAAGGCTGGCGGCATTGCCTCGTTGAATGGCAATGCTTATTCTTTGGCCGAAAAACAAGCCAGCCCATTGGTCACGCGAAGAGTTGACCAACCGTTTTGATAGGTCTCTAAATAAGAGACGAGCACTCGGACTCTATGACGTGAGTGTTTCCACCCGAAACGGCTCAAAAATATAGTTACCAATTAAGTTCTTTCCATTATCACGTACCAAGCCTTTTTATTCTAATATAGTGTGTGCTTTAACAATTTTACTTCATAAATAATTCAAGTACCTAATGAACTTACCAATAAATTAAGTTCAACAATTCCAGATATTATGAAGGCACAAGCGGCTAGTATACCACCCCAGATCATCTTATGCAGAGGTTTCCTTATAAGCTTGCACCAAGTTAAAAATGGGTAAATGGCCTAGAAAAAAGCAGTATACGTAATCATGAGTAAATTGCATATTTGATGTAATTATAATGCTCTGTAGTAAGTATTGCAGTGTAGACGTGATTTTTAAAACTTTAAAAGTATTCAACGAGTATAAATGCTGTGAATATGGATAACTACTACCTACTCGTACAGAAGTGAAAAAGCATAATTTGTTAAAAATAATACGTATGTATATGAGGTAGGTATTTGGTGTAGAAAATGAAATTAAAGATCTATGCCAAGTCCAAGAAACACACTGTCCTAGAATATTTGGTGAAATTAAGTTAAACGTATACATACCACTTCAAACAAGGGAATGAAGACGAGGATAAGGAGAGGGTTAAGGACTTGCATTTGATCAGCTTTTAATGTCCACGATCCTATGTCTTGTTCCATTCTGTCGGCCTGGAAGGTCCATCTTGATCCCTGTGGCGAGATAACCGTTCATAAATGTATTATCGAGTTGATTGGAAGCTGTATACGAACGATGAACCCTCATGGGTCCCTTACGGCTTCCAATCAATGTCCAACTGTCTAATGGACATGCGAATTAAGCTTACAAAATGTCCATTTGGTCGATGAACCATTGTACTGGCTGACAACCGATGTCTGTACGCTAGGGCTCGTGAAGTCGCGAAGAAGTGACACGGATGTTGATGTTACAGATTTATTAGAACAAAAACCTTACATTTTTAGAGGGAGAATTTGAGATATATCTAGAACTATTTTTCTTCTTTCAACATTTTCTAGATTTCGATACTTACAGAAGAATTTTTACTTCTTTTTACTCACCTGCTGATCAAATAGTGCCCAGAAGACTGGCAGCGGTATGAAGAGCACCAGCACCCTGAGGAGAGACTTGGTGTCCTCGATGAGGTTCGTGTCGTACTTATCGTCGGCGTGGTCGAGCCAGTGCTCGCGTTTCTCCTTGCTCTTGCATGATTTCACTACTGCATGCTAATAAAGAAATAAGAGGCGTTAAAGAGGCTTGGCCCAGCAATGCGTCAATTACGAACCAACATGTATTGTACACAACATTTAGTTCTATATATTTGCGATGCGCATGCAGTTGATCCTGTTTAGGATGATCCTATACATTTGATATACAAATAGATATAACATTTACAATTGGCTGAATCACAAAGATCACCTGCCGGCAGTTTACCGCTAATGGCGACTGATGCGGCAGACGTGCCATTTTCCCCGGATTTTTTAATACGTGGCATTTTTTACTTTACCAGCAATGCCACCATTAATAAGTAATAATATAATGACAATCAGTTTTTAAAGGGTCAGCAAGGTAGACTCTCACACCCCCCGGTCTCTATCACTGTAATCCTCGAAAACAAAAAAGGTGAAGGTTGTACATTTCGGGGCTATCTTACGTACGATGTTAATAAAGCACTTTCTTAGACGGTTGTTTATCAATTATTTTTATCATAGTTGAGATTTGTTGGGATAAACACGATCGCTGAGGACGATTCTGCCAAACAAGTTTATATCTAAACCAGTCTTATATAATACATGTAAGTGTGACAATACTCCTTGGTTACTGAACGTCCATGTGCTAAATTTCTAGTATCTTTATCAGAATATATCTCAAGTACCTACTGCCAGAGTAATCTTGAGGTATTGATAGTTTAATATAAAATAATCATAAATCTATAGGTATCTTTAAAGGTATAGATACTCGATTAATATACCTACGTATTACCACTTGAATAGAAAAAATATTTCGTAAGAGTACCATACAATATCACTTACACTGATGCAAGTAGACACTCTGCCAAGAACATTACCGGCAGGTTGCTTAATTACGTACAACCTTTTACCGGCGATGAAGAACACTGAAAGGAAATATCAATGTTAACTTTTCAGTGTGCAGTGAGAGGACTACAATCGATTGTCAGACTAAACAAGGTTTTAAGAGAATAGAGACTCATATTAAACATATAAAGGTATACTTTGTTCTTACTTAGCCTGCTATGCAAGCTCATAGTAACCCCTCTGATCCAAGAATTAGGGAGAAAATTAGGAAAACAAATGGGTCAGCCCTAGTGCTATTCACAACTGAGCCAAAAAATATTCTCAATGTATGTCTTCGTCAAACAAACAATTTTTGGGGAAATAGCATTTTATAAACAGTTCTTCAAAAGACCTTGCAAATTGGTATTTTTTAAACACAAATAAACAACATACATTGAAACCGCTGATCACATACAACGAAATGTACACAGTGGGACCTTCTGTGTTTTTTATTACTAAGCCACAACATACCTACGCATACAAGGAAAATATTTGGAACAAGAATTTTATAATGTCACTAGTTTAAAGAGAAAAATACTGCTTATAATTGCGACGTACGAAAACATAATTGTGATAGGGATAAAAGGTTCAATGGTTTAAAAAAAAACTCTACAAAATATGCCTATTCTGATTATGCCAATAGACAAAAGAAGTACATATCATTATTATGTCAGCAGTCGAGAACTGTTGCGAGTTTCAGCATCATAATACGGCAAAATCGTAGTGTCTGCTTATTTTACTCTACAAAAAAGTCGGATCGGCAAATTACATTTACTATATAGTATTGGTATATAAATAAAGTATACTTACTAATGGAGACTATCATCAATATTCCGGGAACGCCGAAAGCTAATGAATAGCAGTCGTTGTCCCCAAAGCAGTGCACATCAGCCCTCAAGATCGGCGTCAAAAACGTCGAAATGAGACTGCCAGCATTGATGGCAAAGTAAAAAAGTGAGAAGAAGTAGCTCAGGTATCTTTCCTGCTCCGGCAACTTGAACTGATCGCCTCCGAAGGCGGAGACACAAGGCTTTATACCTCCCGTTCCGAACGCTATTAGGAGGAGAGCTATGATTGTGAATTCCCTGAAGGAGAATAAATTATTAGGTCAACGTAATATTTATTTTCTTAGAGGTTAATATTATTACGAACGTAGCTTAATATAGGTACACAGGCGTGCTATTTGCAACAATGAATACCAACATTAGTAATTAGGATGGGCCAATTATAAAAGAATTAATTTATTAACAAAAACTGGAACGATAAACATCACTTGAAGTAAAGGATTATGCTTTTTACTAAGCTGAAAGTACAGAACATGTTCGATACTAAATAATATTACGGTTAGGTTTGTAGTTGGGCTACTTGCAGTTGACAGGTAAACCACAAAAGCCTGCAGTGTGATAAGGTGGACTGCTTCAACCGTCGTTTGATCTCACAGGACAGAAGGATAAACATGTTCAAATAGGGATCGATTTAATGTAGGTATAGGTATTTTAGGGTAAATTGTGAGGAAAGAAAACCGCTAGGTAGCTCGCATTATTTAAAGCCCATGCGCATCAAAGACCTTTTATTATATAGCTAAAGCAGAAGACACATTCTCATTCTTTAATGCTTCTAATAATTTGTTAAAAAAAAAAAAAAAACTAAGTTGATACTTAAAGATACTTACATAGTTGGCAAGTTTAGCTGTGGCATAGCGCTAACCGATATTAACGTGCTTCCCGCTGCATACACTAAAGATAAATATAGTATCGTTCTGAAAACAAAACATAAAAATCAGTACCTACAAGGAAGTATTAATTAAGTTTTGTCGTAGCATCACTTAATAAAATGTCGTGGTGGTTGACATTTGTATGCACAACGTTGCAGGTAAACCTAGGTAAATATCAACGTGACTTTTTCAATGTCATAAATACTTTCTTAGATATTCTAAGATACCACTGACTAACGGTGACAGGAAACAGCGTAAAGAAACCTGGATCTAATTATCTGAAATCGCCAACCCGCAGTGAGCTAGCGTGGTGATCAATGCTCAAACCTCCTCTACACTAGAAGAGGCCTGGCCCTGCAGTGGGACAGTTATACGTTGTTATTATTATATCACTTATTAATGAAGGCTGACTTTGAGCCAACAGTGACGATAAAAATAAGTCTATCTTGAAATAATACTAAGTAATATAATTAAAATATGAGCTTCCGGCCAACAACCATCCCTAAATGTTGGTGAAAGAATTTTGGACGACGAAGATACTTAGATAGTTTCAAAGATTACCTTTTAGATGCAGACTTAAATACTGTACCTCTTTTTAATATTACACTATAATAACACACTAATATTAAAAAGGCTAAAGTTTGTGTGTTTTTTACTTCTTAACGCTCAAACGGCTAGGTCTTGGTATGGAGGTAGCTGGCACCCTGGATTAACACATAGGCTACTTTCCATCTTAAAAAACTGTAGCGGGCAGCCACAGGGCGCAGCTATATAAATTTAAATTAGAAAGAATGTCGAAAATATCTACTAAAATATTACAGAAATTAAATAAAAACTTTTATATTTATCACCAAAACTAAACACAACATATTTTTATATCAAGCTCAAAAATGCATAATTATCATATTAAGTTACAAATATTATAACTAACTAGCCGCGTTCAATTGTTTAAAAAAATGTCAATGACCTGAATGACCTGAATAGTAATAAAATAATTACACCTGAGTTATCAGTTCGGAAAGACGATGGCAATGACTTACTTTTTATGTTTGTTGAATTATTCAATCTATCTATAATCAATATTAATAATTATTTTTACTAATATATATATAAATTTTAAAATTATTTCTAGCACGGGACAACTTTTCGTATGATCTAATAGTACGAGTAGTTATGCTTTAAGAAAAATTCGGTTCAGTGCAATAGGTTTGTCCAGGGTAATTCTATATGCTAGTAAATCTGAAGAGTTTGTTTGGTTTAACGCACTAATCTGAGGAAGTACTGGTTCTAACTGAATAAATATTTTGTGTTGGATAATCCATTTATCGAGGAAGGCTAGGCTATTGAACATTCCAAATCCACGCGGGAGAAGTGGCGGGCGGAAGCTAGTATTATACTTTGATACAACCTACCAACCTGTAGTATTCCTACCTACTCTACTTATTAGGTAGGATCTAACTACATAAATAAATAATATACTATCCTTATTAACTTATACTATAATCCTTTAATTTATAAAAGCTTTTTTCCGTACTAGACTTGGCATTTAATGGATTGTAGCCTCATAAATGATCCGTATGCTTGAATTATAAACACGAAATTTATGATAAACAAAGTCGGTCCTTCGGGTCTCTGGCCATATTATTATAGAACTACCCTTTTTAGTCACAGAAGAATTTTGTAAGTTTTATCAGTCATCCACGCGGGTGAAGTCGCAGGCATCAGCTAGTTGTAGAATACTTGCCTAAATCTTCCCAGCCAGCCGTCGGCGATCATGGCACCAATAAGTGGAAAGAAGTACGCGAACATTGTAAACACGTGGTAGATGACTGTGGCTCCATTGTCACTATACCCCAACTTGTCTCGCAGGTACAGTGACAAGATTGCTGAAACAAATTTAACAAGTCAAGCTACCTTCTTGTTGGACAAGGCCAAGATTTTCCGATGTAAAGGAATTTTAAATATCTTTAGACCCTTAGCACGTGGAACAGGTGAAAATTCTCTACAGTTACTACACCGTTTCATTACTTAAGGGAAAACAGACTTGTATTAACGTATACAACAGCATGTATCAATATGAATTCATACTAAGTATTTATTATACCGCCGTGTGGTATCGGGCCTAGAATTAACCACCCCCTTTCCTCCCGTGGGTGTCGTAAGAGGCGACTAAGGGAAAATTCAGAAGATGGGCAGCAGCGTCTCCTGTAACTCCACCACCAATACTGCGATCCCCAAGCCGCTTGCCAAGCGTGGGGATTATGGCAAACCCCCCCGCTTCAACGTGGAGGCCTATGTTCAACAGTGGACGTCTTCGGCTGATGATGATGATGATGATTTATTATAATTTTTAGTCCTACACAATACACAGATTAAAATGTACTTAATATTTGTGCACCATATTATGTGGTAGGACATAACTAGAAGACCTGTAACAAACCGATGTTCCACAAAAATGAATTATAAATTACTAGCTATAGTAAAATTTGGATTAAGTACAAGTGGCACACGATTCCCGAACCATTTCGAATCGTCAAATACTTTTTAATCAATGGGCCGTTTAATAATTATTGTCCTGTCATCATACATTGAGTTCTTTATTAATGGCATATATCACTTAGAGATATACCGTACCGCAAGTGGGTTAATTATCTTAAAAATACTAGGGCCATATATAGAATTAAACGTACCAATACAGATTTGAAGACCTTGAATCAGTTACGTAATGTAACATTTGACGACCTGTGTGTTGTTACGTAATTTAAATGTATGTCCAACTAAGGTGTGAAAGTTTTTAGGAAGCGTTGAAGCCAAATCTATGTCTTTTCAAGCATTTGGTCCTAAGCGCGACAATAAATCGGTCCGATAACGTCAATTAGATAGAGCAGTATTTTTTTATCCTGTCAACATCGATCATTGACGACAGTCACAGGACCCATATAAAATATAAAGAAAACTTGTTATTTGCTATATATTTCGGTTATACTTACGTGTGTATTCGCGAATGTCCGACTAGTTTCGAATTCGAACGGAGCCCTTATTCATGCGCTGGTTGCGCGGCGGTTATCCGTTATATTTGTTATTCCAATACAATTAAACGCAGTGAAATGATAATGGATTATAATTTTTTATAATTAAATTCTATATATAAGTTAAATTCCCTAACGTATGATTATGATATCTGTCAGACTTTTCGGTTTTCCTATCAATCGAACACACTATGAACGTGGAAATACTTTTCATTTCAGTTAACCTACCCACTGTGCAGTGCACCTACAAATCAATCTCCGTATCGAATATGGTAAAACGAATGCTTGAACAGTTTCGAACTTGCCAGATGCTATGAAGGAGTCATGGTTACGCCAGATTTTGTAGCAATCCGTGTGTTTTCAATTAATTTCATATTGAAGGGTTTTTCAGATAAATATCCACCAATCACTTGTAGATACTTTACCTATGCATTTATTTAATTTGGGGTAAATTTCCTAAATTAGCTGGTGTGACTATGCGACTACATAACCTACTTTATCGTGCAGAAATCGTTAGTTTGCAAATACAGTTGACGCTTCTTAAACCGAGTAACTTAGTCATTACAGCTGAGTTAATCGCCGCAAAAAATAATACAAGGTTAACAATTTGTCTAAATAGGAGGATGTACTCTGTTTGAGGTGTTGGAGGAGTGCTTGTTTGAAGGTACAAAAACTCTACACAATTGTATAAGTTAGGTATATATCTGTAGCTGTAGGTATTATAGTTTTTTGACGCACCAGGAAAATACCTGATTTTAATCCGGTGATTTAAGTGAAGTTAAACAGTTCGATTTCAAATAAGCTCACAAAATGGATACTTTCCGTATATAACTAAGCTTCGATATAAAGTTTTCTGAATTCTTAGATAACTACTCACTATAGACAATTTTAGAACTTGCTAGCTAAAACTTATCTAAACATTTATCTTGTATGAAAGTCAATTTTGTAGAGCGAATCATTGCATTGCACCCAACATACATTTAATAAGAGCAGGTGAACTGGTGTAGCGTGTTTCAATTCATTACTGTTTATTTTAATACAAATAAAATATGACTAAGACCTCTCGCGTAGTAATCTGAGCGAATATTATATAACTGTCTGTAGGAAAATGAAAGCTACTTCTAAACTTGTTTTATTAGAACAGAATATCTAGAGCAAAGACGGGTTTCAATGAAACGGTAAAGTTAGCAAAATTCATGAACTATTCGAATTATTTTTCAAAGTTTACTGTACTCGCCCGGTTTAATAGAAGGCTGGTCAAACTAATCAACTCACAGACCCGTCAAATTAACAGCACTGTCAAATCAATTTAGGTAACACAATATTGAGGCAAAATTGAAGATAGCTTCGTCAACTAACGAAAATACCAAATCACACAAAACAATGATTTAAACATGAGATTTAACAGCTTGGTTGATTTTTCGAGGATCATCTTTTCAGAAACTGGTCCTCGATGGTGTTTAAACAAAATAAAAACGCTTCTAAAACCATAAGTCAATTAGCCAGAAAAGCGATTGGTCCTTATGACGCATAACGTCTACAAGCGAAAATGTTGTCACGGACAAACATCTTAATTCTTAGCACCTATACCTACCTATACTGCAATGGACTTTTTAATACAACCATGCATTAATTATCTGAAGCCTTTGTAGATGTCCTGAAACTTTTGTAAGACCTTGCAATACAGACCCTAACTGTTTATTAAACATGAAGCTCATAGCAAATACAAAATCGAGCTTTAATCATGTGATTTAATAATATTATCGGATTATAATTTATGCGTAATGAGGCTAATCATGTTGCAAGTTTGACGAGAAAACTGATAAATTAGGTACTAATTGCTGCCACGTTTGTGATTAATGTCAGAACTGAAGTGATATTCATTGAATGTGTGCAAAACAATTAACTAATAAACTAATGCTATTTATTCACCTATTTGTGACGTAAACGTTTAATCGTAAGGTAATGTTTATTGTTCCTTGTTTCGAGTAATTTTTTGCGACGTATAATTGAAAAGCATGTAGTCTTTAAAAACTGTAAATACCTTGAGAACAAAGTATAATAACATTTTTTAATTTCAGAGAAAAATGTTATGTATGATTTTACTGAATTTTCTGGCAAAAGAATAGCTCCTAACCTCATATGACTCAAAGAAATAGTACCTACTCATAGGGCTAAACTAAAGAAATAGTAGACACGTCTTCTAAAACCTACAAAATACGGCCGTACGTACGTTTAGATTCTGTTCTCGACTGCACGAGTTTAAAGTTATTTAATTAAGGTTTTTATTTGCCATTATTTCCGTTCTTATCGCTATACAATACTCTATCTGGAAAAAATGATGTATTCAGTGTCTGAAACGATTGGCATAATTAGTTCAGACTGCATCGTCTGATTGCATTGCAAACAGTAGCAGTGTACTGATTAACACGTAGTTTCTTATCTTAATGGTAGTTAGGAACATGTGTTAGCGTTTGTCATAGTTTAGAGAACACTTAGTCTATTGGGGACATAAATCTGCTGATGGGTGTTGCAAACGGCCACATTGATTGTCCTGATCTTGTTGCTAATTGTTGCATTCCGCACAAACCTAATGGGATTACGTCAGCGACCAATATTAAGTGTACCTTTCGCATTGACCAATTATGTGAAAAATGTTTTTTCAGTGCGGAGTGCACTTGGTTTTAATAGACTCTCGGGGGACCTTGATATCGATTTGTTCTGTACCAGTGTGGTGACAATGCGACGGCAAATGGCACAAAAAATTTTCGATGGTTGAATAGCTTCTCTCTAATTGGCTTATGCTTGTGTAATTACTTTCTGTTTTTTTCGATACATATATTCTTTATTATGTGTGGAGGCTTGTAATTAGCTATTTGATAATATCACACTCATTATATCATTTTTCTATTAGTCTGTAAGCCTTCTTTAAAATGTAATAAATAAATGCAGTTAAAGGGGGCTCGTTGCTACATAGAAGGCGCAGGGATCTGCGGAGTTAAGCAGTGCTTGCCACGGTTAGTGAATGTGGGAGACCGTTTTGCGCTCACCGAGAATTTCCTTTTTAATCTATTTTAGTATGCATCTCGTCTACAGTGTAAGGACTATAGCAATTTAGACTATACCTAACAAGATCTATGCCCAAACACTTAAGGAAAATAAGAGTTTGAAAAAAACATTGTTATTCTTGAGTATTTGTTATTTTTATAAACAAACGATCTTATGGTGAAATACGACATACATTCACATGATAAAGAATTGCCAAACTAATTTTAAGTAGGTCGAAAAACGAATAGTTTACCTAATGCGACTGCATGCCATTCCGACAAAAGATTGTTAGAATCACAAACCGTTTAGTAAACGTAGGTACTGATTAGATACTAGAGCTATGTTTGGTCTAAATAACTACTATTGCAATACTTTAATGACCGCCATATTTTTCCTTTCTTTTCCTCTTACATTTATAAACTGAAATTTAACGACCCAATTGGCGTATTTCCTGGTATTATAATCAGCCAGGAAGTATTAAATTTTTAGTAAAGCGTAAAAAACCACATTGACTTGTTTCATTTTTTACACTTATAAGTACTTATGTTATATTGTATTCAATTATTTTACATTGTAAGAAGAAGAAGGTAATTAATCGTGAGCTTAGAATGATCTGGAAAAACTGAATATTCAGAGGTGAAATATAATGTACTGGAAGAATCAAACTGTTTTTAAAAAAGGCCTGAAATGTGTTTTGCCTTCTAAGTTCTAGGGAACTGAACTGTACCTCTTTCAGAAATGTAACTAACAGATAGATCTGATATAAATATGGCCTTACATCACCACGGCTCTTTAATTTATATGTAAACTAGCTGATTGAGGAGCTTAGCAGTATGCATGTAGGATGGCACGTAGACGATTTAAGAATAACTTGAGTTATACAGCACCATAACATCATTATGGTGCTGTTGAGCCCCGCAATTAGAGGTATAAGATAGGTGTTGAGGGTGTGCGAACCATGGCTTGGCAACAATGTTAACAAGTTTACGCTTTTTACATAACTTTTGCTTGTAGGATCACCTTTTTTTTCTAGGAAGTCGTTTCTGCTTCTATTTTATACTGTGTCTGTAAGTTTGGTTGTTCGTTTTTGTATTCACATTGTAACTGATTTAAGTGACGTACAGGATATTGACAAGAGAAGCTCAACATTCCGAGGATTGGCAGAGATAAAGGGAGGCCTATACCCAGCAGTGGGTGATACCGGGCTGAAATGATGATGATGATGACAGGATATTGGGGATTATGGTACCTCCCCCCCCTCCTAAGAGGGAGGCCTTTGTTTAACAATGGACGGCTTCCGGCTGATGATGATGATGATGATGACAGGATATTGAGAGAGAACGCAGGGCATTGTCGGTTCGTGGTAAGATAGTGGCACACAGGTTTGCTAGACACAAGTACTGCTCAGGTAAAGATAACGCTTTTAAGCATTCTGCCAGACTTTTCGCACCCGCAGCTTGTCGGCAAATTTGCTCTAAGGGCCTACAATACTCTGAGAGTCCAGTCCAGTCCAGATGTGTTCAGGGCATAGGCAATGTTCGCGAATGCTGGTGTCGATCCGATCGGAGACAGAACGGACGCAGTTTTGCTTGGTAGATATACCGAACTCTATGTTGAGGGCTAAGTAAATGTAATAAGCTAAAACAAGATTTTAAATTTTTAACAGGATTTTTATAATGCAATTTCTCATGTTTCTAGCTTGTGAGGCTATGGGCTGTGTGGTTCGATAATAATATTATTAATATATGGTTTTTATTTTTATTTTATTACTAAAATATGTTTCATAGTTGTCAGATAATAAATGTGATGTAAGAATGTAAGCCTATTTCGCAATTGTAAGATTTCAACAGTTTACGAAAAGCTTTAGAACAATCATCTACTGCATGATATAAGGGCATAACATATAATACCATGAGCCAATCGTTGGAAATCAAACGAAACCATTATATTCACAATAAAATGTCTATTAAAAGCAGTTCAATATCAATGAACGGATGCACTCCACTGGAAACAATTCCGCATTGTTTTCTGTTAGCAAGCGGAACTATGTTTATGGGAATTAGTGTCACTTAATAAAATGTAGATATTAAAATATAATGATCACGAGCTATATTATAGTATTGTATACACCTGTTTAAGTTATTTCAACTAAGGTATTATTGACGTTACGTTGAACGTAGTACCTACCTAATATTGTGATTGAGAAATATACCCATATTTCTCAATCACAATATTAGGTAGGTACTACGTTCAACGTAACGTAACGCTAAATTAACACGATTAGATTACTATTAATAAATAGATTTTGAATTAGTTTAGTAGATCAGATTTCATTATATAATATAATATAAATAAATCTTACTTCGCATTCCATAATATGAAAATCTTTCGCAGAATTCATTTGTCACTATAAACCCCACTGACTTGGGGTAAGGTAATTTCTGAAACAAAAAAAAATCTATTAGCGCCACAGTAAATCAAGATACATAAATAAATCAATTACAAATTCTTACATTATAAAAATGTCAAAAAACCGGCATCAACGTCAATAAATCGCTAATTGAAAGTTGTTAATTAAATCACACATTAGATCATCAGCAACATAATTTTGTTATGTTCTCTACAAATTGAGATTCCCTCTGTCTCTGACAAAGTGCATTGATTAGCTTCGTGATCACTCAAGTCTCAAATTTCCTAAATTAGGTTTAATAATTACAGTCTTTACCTGGCCCACTCTAAAAGGAAAACATATATCTCAGCTTTTTAACTTCATTAAAATAAGTTTTTACCCTTTAGAACTTTACTATATTGGTATAACTAATTAATTATACTTCTTCCCTAGGCGGTACCCCGGCTTCTCGATATGTTAATTTAATTTAATTTCATTCTTTTAAAAAAGCTTGCAGGCCCTTGTTTTATAAGATAACTACTTTTAAGTATTACATTTTCTTAAATAATAATATTGTCAAGACAAGTAGGAAATGAGCTGTTTATTAAATTTATTAAACGCCTGAATAGATTTTCATCCACAGACAGACACGTTAAATTTATAACACCCCTCTTTTTACGTCAGGAGTTAAAAATAGCTCCAGATTATTAGTAGATATAGAAGAGGCTACAACCAATTCTTGTTTTATGATGAATTAGGTATGCCTATGTACAATTGTACATGCAAAAAAAGAACGATATTCGTTATTTCTGCTACGTTCCCAAATGAAACTTTGCAATGACATAAACCTTCGCTTGAGTAAAAAATTTCCAAATTTATCTCTTCCTGCTTAAATTTGGGAAATTTAGACTAAGGAATATATCAATATCCGAGTCAGAATAAGTTACTCTAATTATATTATTATATAATATTAACAAACATTTAATCAATATTTATGATTATAAATATGTCGTAATTAAAACGTAGGTACCTAGAGAAAATTGTGATTTTCATCAGTTCATAGAATTCGCCTGTTTTTGGCAGTTGATGAGTTGATACGTGACATAATAAATAACCTTTTCATTGTATTTTCACACACACATAAGTAATTGATATCAATATTTTGTAATTTGCTTAATTATTGTTAGTAATTAATTTCCTTTTTTAGAATTTATTTATGTTGGAACACTGTCCCCATCTTGGAGGTGGGCGCTAACAGTTGCGACACAGTTTTCTTAACTAATGCAACTGTTAACGCCTAATTAATATTGTAAACTTGTTTCTGTTCCAATAAATGATTTTGAATTTGATTTTGTATCAAGATTTCAATAGCCTTAATAATAGGTCTCGCAATTGTCTCCTCATAATTACGCGGAGCTAACCTAAATGAGGCCGAATGTAATTATTCGACACAGGTAGTAGCACACAGTAGATACATACTATATATTCCTAGCAATAAATGGTCTATACTCGACGCGGTCAGCCCGCGTTGAGTATAGACAACTTTGACTACAGAGGGTGTTCAGAAAATCAATAATTTCGCGCACTCATATATTATTGCGCCTTGCAATCTATTACTATCCCCTGGGACTATAAAAATTTGCAGACTTTAATTGTGCATCATGCAGAATTGGACGCTGTCAGAAAAAAAACTGAAATCGAATGCAACAAAAATGTCTATTGTATGTGCAGTAAAGTTCGCAGTTTTTACTATTCATGCACATTGCACGTACAGTAAACTAAATACTAGTGAAACGCGATAGTCACTGTGCCCAATCTTTCATTAAAGATCGTAGGCTTAATTAAAACTAAGTGGGTGAGCAATTATTGTGCTAAATTTGGGGCAACCCATGTCTCAAATTCCTACAACCGATGCATGCGATGCGCGAAACTGGTAACAACTGGATTCATACTTTGGTCAAGCTCGCAGAGCAAGTTAAGTCAGTCGAGACGACCGCTCCGGCTGTCAGCGAGATGTTGACGAAAACATAATCACTAATATACGATTAAGAAAAACTGCAATTTTGCGAACCAAGCGGAGAGAAATAATATATTTACACAAGTTTATAACTGACTCACATATTTTGGTTTATTACTACTTATTATTTGTCTCATCCCATCAAAAGTTCTTTAGCTTTTAACAGGGGATCGACTAATAAATAGGGACATTTAGCATGCCAATGAACGATAAGGAATCCAATGACTTATTTAAAGCGAATGTGACAATATGAGCTCAATTGAATTATTGGGTTGAATCGTCGGCGCGCACCGGTTGTAACCGTACTTGATCAACTTGTCGCTCGAGAGTCTATTGTTAGGTGGTCTTTGATTGAATATTTCAATTGACCTTAAATGTCCTTATAAATATAAATAGTGCACTAACTATAGAAAAACTGAAGGAGATAATAATGATAAAGCAATTAGAAAAATATATATACGCGTCGACTTGATAACCTCGTCCGTTTTTTCGTCGGTTAGAATACTAATAATAATGATTGAAAAAATACATGTTCAAAGAGCTAAATAAATCACTTACTCTAAATCCATTTAAGGAGTTTACCAGGCTTCATCATTCATCAAAGTTGTTAGTGAAAGATAAACCTAAGGATTCAATGCCCGTATTCAGCTCCTCAATCATAAAGCCCATTTACAACGGGCTTCTGAACACAAAATATAGTGGTGATGATCAGGGCGGGTATTTAAATCGTCTCGGAAGATCCTAACTGATATGATCAGAGACATTACAATCTAAATTTAGGCTAAAGTAAATGTTAGATCAGTCAGATGTGGTCTTTCTTTGGGAACGCAATTGCTTCACTTCATCTTTCACATCACAATGTGTACGTCAAACCTAACCAGAGCCGTTACAAACAAACTTGCCGATGCTAACATTATTAAAGTCCTATGACCTTAATCGATCCTATTGAGCACGAACTCAACGTATTCGCTTCACAAAAAGCTCTGACTTGTATGGATTCCAGGAAAATCATTTTCACCTCTTACAATGGATGTGGACGGCCATTCTGCAATGCTTTTGGATGAAACCACATTGAACATGCAGAATCTGTTGCGATTGTTAATACGAGTACAGAAATATAGATCGCCAATTTATTTTATTTTATCGCTGAATCACTTAAATCCAAGCATATCGTTTCGGAAATATCTCTACGAGTGTGTTAGGTATAAGCGAAACTTCCAAATTTTGTACACGTCTGTGCTGTGTATGTATGTTTGCCATCCTTATTTGTTTTCCATCATCAGCCGTTACATTCTCGTTAACATTAGAAACTTCTCTTATTCATACACGTAGTAGGTCCGTAAGCAGTGCTGTAACTAACAGCGCCCTATTTTATTGTTTTTGGTCCTGGTCTGGTCATGCTGCGCCCCTCTAATGTCTACGCCCTGTGCCTGGGCACCGCTGGCACCGCCCTATTTACGGCACTGTCCCTAAGTAATGTGTCTTATGAAACTAACAAATTGACACCGAAAAGTAGTTCTTTGTAAACCTACTCTTGCCTTAAGCCCACACAAGCAAAGTATTATATCTGCATGCATAACTAAGCACCTTACATAGATAAACATTATGTACATAAATAAGTACACCGTTTGCAGTTATGTTTACACACACACACACACCTCTTTACAAATAATTTTTATTTTGTGCTTCACTTAGTTTGATTTGATTTTTAACTATCTACATTATATTTTATCACTGACGGAGTTTTTATTATACTAATCTAATGAGTTTTGTAATCTACTACATGGGATAGGAATCCATGAGACTGCAGTGTTTTGTTTTTGTGTGATGATGAACAAATGAAAATCTTGTCTAGATAGTAATAGTTTCGCTTACTTTAATACTAAAATTAATCGTTATAAACCATTACCAAATGAGTCCTTATCAAGGTATTTATGAAGGTCAAACACTGCGTATAAGGAAGAGGAAGGAAGACAGTCCTTACCTTGACAGAAACCGTTATGCGTTGTGCCTCTTAATAGGCGCCTTCGAACAAGACACGAATGAATGAAAGTAAAGAATGTACTAGTATTATACAATGTATTGTACTCGCAATGGACATACTTAACTATAAGTATCATTCATTCTATTCTGCTGCTTGGCAGACAGTTGCTTTTGATGTAGGTAGGATCAAAGGTAAACCTGACCGTTTTTTTTTAAACTTCCACGAAGTTCGTTTGGTCAAGCAGGGAAATGCTTTCGTTAGGAAATTCTTAAATGTAGTAATGTTACTCCCGTGAGGTGAATGATAAATGATATTAATATTAATAATATAGAACTTCATCTTCTGGGGATTGTAAAAATTACAATTTTATTTGACAGCTACGTCTGGTGCCTAGATCTCTAGAGATCTAAGGTCTCAACTCTCAACCTATGCGTTTTAGGCCTGCGGTTAAAAGCCTTTAAAATTACCCGGCCTGTTCTACACCGTTAAAAGCACAAGCAAAAAGTAAATAATAATAACAATAATTAAAAATTTATTTTAATGAGATTCCATATTGTTCGTTAGTTATGTTTACGTATATTTTCCTTAAGATAACTTTAGCAATAGGTTGTAGCTAACAGTAAGGAATTCCAACTGAGTATTGATTTGATCGTTAGCATTACTCTATAAGCGGTACTGCTACTGCGTTATTATCAACGTCGTTACATCAGCCTATTGCAGTCCACTGCTGGACGAATTAGTTGGATTAAAATTATGGCAAACATATGTCTCCATACTGTAATTTGCGCCTATTCTTGTACACTGCTATATTTTTTGTTCTCACAGAATGAAAATAGACTTTGTGGGTTTTTGATGTCTAGCAAACAATGTGGAAGACAAACAATAGGTCATACAATTTTTATTGTTGCACAAATAATAAGATTTTACTTAAATTAATTACGTCATCCATTTCCAAGGGATTTCTTTGATTTTTATATATTTATTTAATATTATGTAGTTAGCGTTTACGTGGCTATGTGGCTAACATAACAACTTCAGCTGCGGTAGGTTAAAGTTAGGTAGAGCGTGTCGCGTTTGGTCCGATGTCTAAACCTCCAATTTCATAAAGCCCCATAAATGCTCTATTAAGGCACCACCAGCTATTGAGTATTCCATCCGTGCACTGCACTTATAGACAAAATGCTTATACGATAAGGGCCTGTAGATCATATAACTCTATATCTATTAAAGTGGATATTGACTTATTCCATACCAGTGTTCCTGTCTTAAGAAATTTGCTTCTCAAACACTTCTTCAACACCCTGTAAATACTTTTCACCGAACTTTTCTATACCTACAACTGTCTGTCTACTGTTACTACGCTATTTGTGAAAACTTGTAATTGGCCTTCCTTTACTAATGTACATTCTATTCTTAAGTTAGCTGTAAGTTTTCCGAATAAAATAAAATAAATAAATTACGTTAGGCCGTCTGTCTGCCTCGACTGCCTATTTGTAAACTTTGACGAAACTATGATAAGTATCTAGCTGCACCCAGACTAAAAGTCAACCTAAATATACATAAAAAATAGTATTTTCACAACCACTCACTAAAGGAGATGTTACATATTTTATCGTCTTTTAATTCAAATTTATTGACTATATACAGGATTTTACGCAAGACGCCCATAAAATGTACTATTGCCGAGTATTGCATAGCATTTTCTTTTTCTCTGTTTATGTAGCAACATCTTGAGTAAAGTGTGTGACACAATATTTATTGTTTTATTTTGAATACAAACACAAACTTACAGATTTAATATTACACTTATTGTATTTTTATGAATAGCCTTAAGTGTCCCACTGCTGGGCAAAGGCCTCCCCACTTTCTTTTCACGAGCTGCCAACGGGTCTAGCATATACAAGTCCAGTTCGTCCAACCACTCCATCTCCGTCCGTCATTTACAATTAGCCCTTGTACATTAATCCCCAAGTTAAAGACAACATAGTATAGTAGTATATTTATATCTTCATACAAGATATAAATAACATTGTTCCAATCCAAGCCTTATAAATCTTTACACACAAAGCCTTGTTTTACAAACAGCACGTTGATATTTTTATTGTTGGCACGCTTCTATCGTCGACTCTGTTTTTTTTGCCTTTGTTTATAAATGCCTACCTATAGCTATCGTGTCTAATGAATCTATTTACTAAGATGCATTTCTGTTTGTACATACCACAACTTCACGCCTGTGCAGTTAGTATAAGCGTAGTGTCGGTATAGTAAACATGGTCGCTGTCATTTTGTAGGTACAAAGAAAATAGGGGAGGATACTATTTACTAAGTTTTCTAATCTAGAATACCATTCGTTCATAATTTATCAGCCACCAATGATATTATAAATTTTCATATTATTGTCAACCACCCTTTTATTCTTGAGGTCATAATTATATTTACGCGACGGTCGAGCGTACTTTGGTTAACTTCCTAGGTCCGACATACATGAATTATACCTAATATAGTGAAAATTTCCGGTAAAGTTTCAGCAGCAGCTAAAAATGCCGTCGGACTCTTTTGAAGATAGTAATATAAAATTGTTTTGATAGTGTGACGACGCACAGAATTATGCTGTTGTCTTTTTTGAGACTAAATTTCTTTAAACCAATAAAACCGGAGGGTTTTTTGTTGCTTGGCAAAAAGTAACGGTGGACCTCTGTCTACTCCATCCTGGACCTATACGCAAGGCAAAGATACATAAGTACATAGAGTTTAACCCGCTTTGCGTAGCGTATTGAACGCAGTTAGAATAAATAATTATATTTTGGATAAGACTGCAGTTTGCCAGAATGCCAGCGTCTGTACAGTATGTCAAGGTGAGCAGATTGCGGCGAATAATGTGAAGGTGATCGGCGGATCTGTTAACTAACCATAATAACTTGAAATTTACATCAAAAACAATCGTTAATGCTGTAGGGTTCTAAGTAGCTATTGGCTTCAAATAGTCCTGATAATACTTCATTATATTATTAAGACAAAGGGTTAAGTTTTCCATGCCTAATCATCTGGCTATGACGTTATAAAGTCCATAACTCGAAAATCTGGTAACCAGCCATACTTCTGTTTCGTATGACCCAGTAATTCGAACTGAAATTGTGTATATGCACTTCCACTAGGCAGAATAATGGTATTCAGCTGATCTGGTAGGCGACTGGTATCTGGATCTGGTATGACCATTGGCCTGCCAAATCGCAAATTCAAACCCCGGCACGCACCTGTTTTTTCTAATTCCTGTGCGTATTATAAATTAGTTACAAATTGCTAAAAACGGTGAAGGAAAACATTGTGAGGAAACCGGCACATCTGAGAGATTTTTCAACGTTGTGTAAAGCCATGTCAGAGGCGGTTTAAACTCTGACACCGGGTTGCTCATCAACCAAACGATAAGAAGAAGAACAAGAGAAGCTGATCTGGTTAGTATGGACTCTGGAAGTTCCAAGAAAGATGGCAAAATGTTAGGAATTCGATCTAGTTTTGCTGAATCCTGTAATGTTAGGTCTTCATCACAACAGCCTATTGTAGTCCACTGCTAGACATAGGCCACAAGGCCCGCTCTCCCGTTTCTGCCACCCAGTCAGGTATAGCAGGGCGGCCGGGAACTGTGGGCCGTATTCTTTGGCTTCTCTTCTTGGGGGGTTTTGCCCATAGTCACCACGCTGGGCAGGCGAGTTGGCAACCGCAGTATGGTGAACGATACCTATACAGGTGAACGCTGCTGCCCGGCTCTCGGAAATATCCCTGTACTCTGGCTGGCTAACATCATCTATATAGGTCAGTAGTAGTATCAGTATACAACTTTTACTCACTTCTGTATAAAGAACTTTTATGAAGGCGTTTCGGCTAATTTAGTGAATGCCAGTGCCTACAAATTTTCTAATAAATGGCAGAAATACAATATAGGTAAACCATTCTAAACCGGTTTTAGTTTCGTAATATGTCTGCGACAAGAATTAAGCGGAGATAAGGCGAATTATCGAATGCAGGTTATATGTGGTAATGCTATTCGATAACTCGACAGAACTTGCTAAAAGGAATGGAAACTTTCCAAAGGCGCTAGCTACAAGGATTTGTAAGAACAACGTACTTAAGGTTGTACAAAAATAAACAGTGATTATTTTATGCAGCATGCGGCAAACTATTAGGTACATGTTTGACACAAGTATAATATTACCAAGAGTTAATGTGTTTTTGAATCATAAAATATTGAGATAATTGAACTCGGAGTTGAGATGATCGAAGTTATTATATAACCCTAAACTAAACCTTTATTGTTTGTGTAAGTAACCAATACAATTGTGTCAATCCAAAGTTGGATATTCTATGATACCACTAATGGCTTCAGAAAACGTTTTGATGATACCTGGATAAAAAGATCAGAACTCAACATCTTTCTACTCGGTGAAGACTGCCCGTCCTCTGCAGTGAAATAGTTATATTGGTATACTGTAAAATTAGTTATACTGGTAATAACTTTATTATAATACACATCATCAGCCGAAAAACGTCCACTGTTGAACGAAGGCCTCCCCCTTTTAGAAGGGGGGAGGTTGCCATAATCCCCACGCTTGGCAAGCGGCTTGGGGATCGCAGTATTGGTGGTCAAGTTACAGAAGACGCTGCTGCCCATCTTCTGGATTTTCCCTTAGTCGCCTCTTACGACACCCACGGGAGGAAAGGGGGTGGTCAATTCTAGGCCGGATACCACACGGCACTTTATTATAATAACAGCCTATAACTGTCCCACTGCAGGGCAAAAGCCTCTTCTCGTATAAAGAAGGATTGAGCTCGAGTAATAACTTTATTACTCGGAACCAATCAATATATGTACAGTGGCCTTTTATCAAACAAAATCGACAAAAAACAAGCTACGTAACACCCAACTTGGGTACTAAATATCATTACCAGTGACGTAATTAAATAGCAAAAGATCTACTGCAGAACGGCATAAGTTCTTAGTTGTTTATAAACAATGATTATATTTAAAAAAAAAACATTGATAAGAAAAGGTTACTCAACTTTTTTTTTCTTTCATTAAATATTAATAATTAAATCCTAAGGTATATTTCGAAGTCTTTTTTATCGCCGTGATCAATGCGATTGTTATTGTGTTTAAAGGCCGAACGGATAAACACCGGCTTCTTTTTAATTAATTAAATTAGCATTTTGTATATTACCCCAAAAAAGTCGGAATTTTGATTATAATACCTAATCTTTTTGTGGCTTTGACCTCATCTTGACAGCAAACGAATCGAAACACTCTCAGAAAGACATTTACATTTTTGAACAAGTTTTACCGTTGCCCGTAACTTATCTTTATGACCTATTTTGTAATTTAATATTGTGTTATTTTATTCTAAAAATTGCAAATTTAAACATAGTATAATAAAACCACATTTTACTAGATTCTTAGTTTAGGAAATGTTTAGTTGTTACTTAGCTACCTTTCTTGCAAAAGAGGCACTCATGCTTCATCTTGGAGATTTCTGATACTCTTACATTTTTTTACAATAGTAAGTAGCCAGTTAATACTATCTGTTACTGAGTTTTATACGGACATTGAAATGCCAAAACAATCATGCTGACATGACTGCACTCGTCGACGTTTATATTGGCCAGTTATCACTCGTATTCATCGCCAATTAAATGCGCTGAAGAGCGATCTTCACACTGCGCGTATATCAATTGGTTGTCGAATGTATCAAGTACAGCTCTACACCTGAGGATGTAGATAGTTTTATCACTGAATAAAGAACAGATTAGGAAACAGGTGGTATGGAAAAAAATGCGGCCAAAGTCGGTACTCCGCATTCCATATCTATTGTTATCACTGAGGTGCTGTCAATGACCAGCCATATAAGGACTGGCTTCGCGTGTACGAGTACGAACAACCACCTTAACGTCACGAGCCATTTTTATCACGACTTAAAGTGTGTAAAAGAAAACCAACTTAAACCTGTTAGTAAAGCCGTGCCGATTTTTTTAGTAGACTTTTTACGTAATGTCGAGATAACTGCGAATTATGGTGAAAACTTGACGTAAATGTTGTGGGCTTGTGTACTGTGACTACAAAAAGTCACAGTATAATAAAAAAAACTCTTATTTTGTACTGAAGTTAATAAGATGCCTGGATTTTAAGGTCACGATGTTTGGGTGTATTTGCACAATATTATTCAATTTATGACTTGCAATATGTTAATATGTTTGTATTTGGTATGATATTCCTTTTTAGTAGCTTTAAACAATGTTTGCAAACGATTGTTGAACAATCGGCTTTGTTTGGTAAATGGATAGAAGCCAATATTTATTTGTTCTTTAACAAATGTATTTCTTAAAAAATGACTAATAAATACAGACACCTTATAAAAACCTTTACGCCCATAAACATCAGTACAAGTACAAAAAAAAATAGTACCCAATAACTTAACAACATTAAACCTGGAAGGAATATAGACTATTGATGAAAATAATGACAACCGTATTCAAAGTCCATCTTTATGGAGCCAATATTTAAACCTTTATTGGTTTAAATATTGGCTCCATAAAGATGGACTTTGATGGACGAGATGGACCCAAGGTGAATTTCTGTGAAAATTGTACTCACCAAGAATATAGGTACTGCCCAAGCCATAAATAAAACTTTACTGTATTCAGAATATTGCAATGTTGTTTCTTACAGCACGCTAAGAAAAGTGCTTGTTAATTAGGAAGTCACTAAGACTTTATAAGCATAATTACTCCCGCAATAAATTTGCGTCTCTGCTATTCTTTATAACCATACGTTTTTAATCTTCTGCAAGTAATAAAAATTTGCTAATTCGCAGATTGCCGCAAATGTAGCGGTGCGTTATAAATTTAGTCTTGTAAAAAGTCGGGCCCAGGCGAGAGCCTTGTGGTACTCCTAAAAGTAATAAATATTTCAGGGAAAAAGACATTCTGTTACAAAACAGTTTTTGAATTTCGCCAAGTACGTCATGAGTCCCATCACTCCCATCTGTAATAATCCCAAAAATATTTTGCGAGCGTGACGTCATGATGATAATCTTCGGATTCAAGTTGGGAGTAAAAATCGGCTGTCCAATATTAACAAGCTATTATAAAATTTTCTCATCTCTCTCATCACATTGGAAATGTTAACGTTATTTCATGCTCTGTTAAACATGAGTTATGCGTTTTATATTGGCCCGGCGGTACAGATCAAATACTTATAATACTTTCTGAATTTATAATTACTTTCACGCTGAGTTTAAAAACGCCAATTACGATTGTCTTATGCGATACGAACAACTTTATGAGATATTAATTTAGGAACTTTATGAGACATAAGTTTTACATATGTATTTCATATTCACTTTCAAAACAATGTTTATAAATGTACAAAGTATTGTTTCAAACTATGTGATATTAAAGTAGATAAGTATCATAAATCTAAGTCGGTGTGACGACGTACTCGCTATGAAACACCAACAGTTAAATAAAATAGCAGTACAAGTTACATTTCTTATTATCGTGTTAAAACGTGACACAACACATAAGACAATACAAAAGTTATTTAATAGCATGATTATCTTGTAATAAAACGCGAAATAAATTCAATGTGACTTTCGTTCGGGGCCTTGTGAAGAGAGAGTGCGGTGTATTGTCATATTCACTTTCCAACAGAAATTGCAGGTTGATGCAATAACAGCGTACATACTACATAGTTACATACCACGATATGTTTAGCCGACGCGACGATCACGAGAATTTAGGACCGCGCATATTATTCGTATGTTTTTGTTTAGCATTACAGCTGTGTACTGTGTGTGTACCACGATCGTACCTGAAGTACTGTTTGTTTTCATATAACAATACGCATTGAAACTATACCTAATACAGTTTTGGGATTATCACAAAATGCACTTAATGTGTAATGTCCTGCACCGACTTCTTATATCAATACTATTGTTTCAAAGCATCTGCTCTTACAAATACCTCTTGAGTATCTTACAATAATATTTGTAGAAAGACTACTTATATAGTGAGGTGTATACTGATTTGTTTTCTTTATCATTTCAGTTTATCTACTTTGTCGACTTTACATGATTATTTAATATTCACTTGACCATCCTACAATCCACAAATACAAATCAAGGCTAGGTATATATCTGGGAAATCCCTTTGTTAGATCCGGCAATATTCATTACTTCTAATAAAAGTAGATGATAATTTAATACATATGATGTTCTTCATGGTCAGCGGCCATTCTGATAATGGTTTGAACGAAGGCGATCTATTGCGCGAGGATAATATTTCTTGGAAAATTAATGATCAAGATATTTGTGATGAATGTTAATGGACTTTATTAATACTTCACAACTTTGCTTGATAAACTATAAAATTATATTTTGTGGTAAGACTAGGGAAATTCCCTATAAATGAGACCGGGGGGGTTACTATGAGCTTGCATTCCAGGACCTTTTCCGTTGTTGAAGCGAGACGTCGCACTACACTGCACGTAGCGGCGTCAAGGTGTTGAGACGCATTTTGT
This sequence comes from Abrostola tripartita, assembly GCA_905340225.1. Classification (NCBI taxonomy): domain Eukaryota; kingdom Metazoa; phylum Arthropoda; class Insecta; order Lepidoptera; family Noctuidae; genus Abrostola; species Abrostola tripartita. The sequence continues at coordinate 8,971,401 of HG996486.1, forward strand.
CTGTCTAAGACTACCTAAAAGACACCGTGGCGAAAAGTTCAACCGCAATGCGAAGTCACTTCAGCATACTATGGTACTGGACAGACTGAGGTAAGGTATCCTTCCGAAGACAGATTTCCAGAGTTGGACAAATGACACTCAAACGTAAAAATATGATTTAATGTTAGTTCACATAAAGGCTGCCTGTCTAAAAAGCTGGCGAACAGTTGATGGGTTGCAACTAAAAAATGGGGCATTAGTATAAGATGGATCTAGTAGGTTATCGCTTTAATATTTATCTAGTATCTAGGACATGACGTGTACTGATACTATGGGCAAAGAAGCTGGCACAGAGGCGTGAAGACTGGTACAGAGTAGAAAATCCTATGGGCGAAGTCGGGTTGCGAATGATGATGATATATTATATTAATTCTTACAATCTCGCCTGTAATCCATGAAGAGATAGGCTAAGGTGTTATAAACCTACTGTTCACTGCTCTTTTAAAGTCCCAAGGTGGCGAACCTATTGTTATTTATATTTATAAATAAATAAAGATTGTCCATTAGACTATGAGGTACTACGTTTTTACTAATTACGTAATATCTGGCTGGCGGAGTTTTTTTGCTATCCTCGCTTTCTAGATTTCATTCTTGACAATGACCCAATTAGCTTTCAACTGAATTATATATTTATTTGTATATATTTGGTAAATTATATATTTTTTTACCATTCATTTAAAATGTAAGAGGGTTTTTAGTGTTTGTTCACTTTTAGGCACATTATAATAAATAAGTTTTAAGTACGGTACTATTAAAATACAAAAACCCAGCGCTATTACTACATCCCTCAAATAAACCTACGGAATGAAATAAACTTGCAATAAAATTAACCAAATGCAAATCAGATCCAAGTGAGTGCAAAATAAACCTCAAACACGTGACTACAATTCTGATGTAAGAAAGGCGTTAGCTGATCAAAACATTAGCACATGTAGGCACTGTAAATAGCAAAAATAAAATCGCAACAGCCAGCTGTTATGATCGCTTGTTGACTTTGATATATGACTGCACGCTTGAGAACAAATTCGAACGTAAGAGATACGATACGTAATATATTTTTCCATGTATGTTCGTTGAGTAGATCTGAGAGGTTATGCAGCATTGGCCGTAGATAGGTGACTATTCTCACAATCTCACATATTAAGACACTTTCAAGCATCGAAGAGAACGGTCCTTTTGGTCCTGTACCTGAACTCTCTCCAGCTGTGTCTCTTGTACGTCCCAAAGTGCTGTGAGTATATAGGGAATAGACTGGAACTGTGATTGAACATACTTGTGGACGTGTCCTTGGAACCCGTCTTGACCGATATTCCGTTCCGTTCCGGGTCTATACTGTCCATGTACACTATACTATTTCCTTGGCAGTTGTGACCGAAATTCCGTTGCGGGTCGTACATTTATTGAATGTATAGGTTACAGTTGTAAATTGCCTGTTAAATGTTATAAAGCGTCGATAATTTGATGTGAAAATCCAATTATCTACAAGGCAACTGAACAAAACATTGTTTCAGAATTCCTAAAGTCATCATAATATAAACAATGCTTAGTGTCAATGACCGCATATTAAGGTTATATTGAAGTGTGTAGAGTATTTTGAATATATTCTAGAATGATGAGAGATTATAGAAAATGGCACCATTGTACTTTGCAACTTCAAAACACTTGAATTACATAATTGTATCGACAGGTTTAAGAGTTTTTCATGGAGACTTAAGATAAGATATACTTGAAAGGTGTCAATACAGTTCTTAAAATATCTACCATCTACTGAAAATGTCAGTGTTTTTGTCATACATACATAACGATAATGTAACGATATTTCCAGGCATCTAGATGGATTCATATATTTCATATCTTAGCTAGGTAGAAATGCAACGTTAAGTTTGACGGTAAAAATTGAATATTTAATTAAGCGCATCAACATAATCATAATTGCTTTGCTCTCGAAATCTGCCTTATTTCACTTTATGAATGTAATTACTAGAAACTATTTGTATTTAATGTGTTTATTATCGCTCACGTTGAACTTACATATTTAATTAACCGTGATAACACGTGGTGATTTCACGGTCAAAATTTTAATAAATCCGATTCTTGGTAATGCTATATAATATGGCCTATAGACTTGGTTAGATAAAAATAGGGTCTAAATAGGAATACAGTAACGTCAGTAACGTACCTATATATCATTAGTACCATTTTAGTTAGGTGTATTATAGTTATCTGTTAGTGTTACGACACCGATTCAAAGGCCTTGGGTTGAAGTCTGAAATGGTAATAGAAACTGAATTATCTCTCTAGGTACAGCCCTTTTTTAACTTAAGAAGAATGTGTTACGCCTACTCCGCTGTCTGGTGAAGACGGAGGTATGTGGGACTCTCCGACATGAACCCTATAAGATCTACAGGGGCGTAAAAACCTACTCTCCGCTTATGATGGTGGGGAGTCAGGATCGCAATAGTAGGTTAGTCTAGCCAATCTCTAGGTACAGACCTGTAATAACCATCTCCGACTAAACAAAAAGGTAAGTTGCATTTGAATACAATATAAGACATCTTACTTCTTAGTAGCCTCCGCGTGAACCGAGACCTATTATGATAACTAATTACTTATAAACGAGTAAATGATTGATTAAATCACATACCTGTATATTATACCTATATTCATAACAAATGACTCACTGAATAGTCTTTGTAGTAGATTTAAAACAAACGTAGAGATTGTTTGAAAGCTCATAGAATTATCCTGCTTGAAGACAGGTCGAGATACGCCGCATTGATAATGAGTTCGTTGGTAAGCCATGTGCCTTACGTTTTAAATAAATTAGAAACAGCTGTTATCAATGTAATTATGTCAATAGTTAAACTGATTTGAAATCTAAAAAAAGTAAGTATAAAAAAAAAAGTCTCGAGTAGTCAGTTCTTAATAATTATTAATTTATTTGTTAATTATTATTAGATATTAATGAAGCTTAAAAGTTTGAAATAGTATAGTTGGGGTGCATTCCTCTGAGTACACTCCTGCAGTGGGAGCTAATGTTCGACACAAATATTCGAAATATAAACATCTAGGTAAGATTTCAATGGATTAGCACTTATATAATAAATGATACGTTTTAAACGTTGCTACAGAGAAATAAAAGCACAGTAGGACGAAATTCGATTCAGAAAAATATCGTTGGTAGAGGAAATGAATTACTTGTAAAACATGTAGATATCAATTATAACACTTTTTAGTTACATTAAGTATATTGAGAGATAAGCAGTTTACATTACACACAGTTTTAACTTGGAAAATGTGTGTTGCGACAGGTTTAATCGTATAATTATTTTCTAAGTGATGAATTCAGTCTACCATGAAGGATGGAAATAATTGTCTGACACCAAAGATAAAAACCGCCTGTGCGAAGCATTAAAAAAAACTTCATTATATAAGGTACTGTTCGGTTAAAATCCTTAAAAATATAGGGGAATGTCTATTTTGTATTACCTACCATATAAATCAGTCTTTTACAGTATCATGCTTAGATTTTGTTAGCATTCTACTTGATTTTAGCAATACCGCCTATTAACATTATTAATTTATTACCTATTTAACCATAATCGTCTTTCAGAGTTCATTGTATTGTCACATACTGATTTAGTAGAGCCATCAATTAGCCCCATAACTCGTGATGTATCAATACATTAGTAGTTATGACTTATTAATTACGCAAGAACTCAGCGGTTTGTCGAAACAAGTATTCGGTTGTCAATAAATAAGAAGTATAAAGCACAAGGCATTATTTTTCGATTTTATAGCTCGAATCGAAATAGGTACGACTTTTAAAATATTCTGAAAGTCATGACCTATATCATTGGTGGTGACAACCGACCTATAGGTATTCATTAATTTATTTATCAAATAATATAAGCTTTTAAGTTACAGCGTTTTTAACTTTTTACCCAGGGTCATGCAATAAGATGTTACAACCCGTTTTCTTAGTATGCTTAAAACTCTTTTAATCTATACTTAATGAATAATGCTGTAAAGAAAGTAAGTACCTCATATAATTAAGACTGTGGTCATAAACTCCAGTCTTGTATTACAGTATTGTCTTAGCAGTAAAAATGTAATTAGTCAGATTAGCTCTAAAGTACCTAGGGGCTAGGTACCAACTTGAAAACAAATCATCATTCAGATAGTAATCTAATTAAACTATAAGTCGAGAAGGAATTTAGAAACTCAATATTTTATATTATAGAGCAGGCTTACACTAAGGGAAATAATGTAAATATCATATACTAGGTGTATAGGTAATATCGCTGTAGCAAACTTTTTATGTGATGTTTGTGAATTAAATTTTAGTAGTAACTAGTAAGATGCGTGTAGGAGGCCACGCATTATTTACACAACACGAAATGATGTAAACAAATACAGGGAACACAATAGAACAAGACATTCAAAAACATCGCGGGTGTGTAGGACTCTGTGTTTTAACAGATTATGAAATTATTTAAATATTAAATAAATATATTATCAGAAAAGGCATGTTGCAAAGAAAATTAACGCCAATTTTATTGGAAGTCGCTGATTAGAATCGCTCAACATTAATAAAAAAAAATATACCAACCCCTTGTTTAGCCGCCATATTGTCCGGTATTCGAAAATTACATATGTACGGATGTAATCACTGTTACTTGTATTCTTGACTCTCGAAAAAGTAAACGCACTATGACATAATTTGTTGTTAAACCGCTCGTTGTGGATGTAATGCGCGTGCGCGGAGGCGAGCGCGCGAACTGTCAGTGCGCGCGCTACTGACACGATCGCGAGTGTCAATCGCCGATGGTTTCAAGCAGTTTCCCAACTTCAGATACCTAATGCGTCATTAACCAAGAGTTTGAACTATTTAGAGATCAAATCAAATCATGAATTATTTAAAGCGTAAGTACATAAAAGATTTTAAAATGATATAAATAGACCGCTGTTTTGTCTAGATACTGATGGCGTACTAAATTCTCATTTTATGAGATAATAATCTCATTTAATCTTATATTCTAAATATATTATTATTGCTAAGATCGTGGAATAATTCTAAAATATTTACATATAATTATAATAAATCTCACATTGTTAACAATACTTTTAGACATAAATTATGTCGACCAGTGTCGCATCACTAAAATAAGCATTTATCTATATCGCTACACACTGTATAAATTTACCATGTTTTATATATAAATCAGTGTATAATAGGCAAACGAATTATTAATGAAATCAATAACCTAAAGGGAAATTCTATCAAAAACATAAATTAACAAAAACATTAAAGTCTCACAACTAAGTATGCAATGGTCGATATCAACCGGAATGTTCATAATAATAATTTATTGTTAATTAGCTTACGTTATACTAAAGGTATAATTGCGAATATGTTTTTAGATTATTAAGGAAGCAAGTAAACACATTATTTTAAATGAATTATAAAACTAACATTTTACCCATATACCTAGCAGTCGAAGCACTTATCATCAATGATTTTAGTAATAAAGGTACATAGGGACCTGACGGTGGCCTGTCTCATCTGAGACTAGCCAGCTACGCAGGTGCACTTTCTATTTCCTCACTCTCATAGTCCGATAAAACCGTATACCTACACGACCGGAGAGAGATCAGGCGCAAGAAGGCTTAACGTGCCGAAGCGTGGAGGGGTCTCGACATGTGAAAACGGTCACCCATCACAAGACTGGCAGACTCTAAATGGCAAAACGCTTGACGGATAGAAATCGAATAAAATAAAAAATATATGGGTTCGACATACGTCGACACATGTCGAACCAAAACCAAAAAAACATAACCTAACTACGGCATACCACAAGGAAGCATGTTGGGACCCGTGTTGATTCACTTCTACAGAATATATCATCCCCATAAATTTATCATTCTATTCTATTTCTATTCGTCAAGCGTTTTGCCACCCATCCAGGGGGGCTGCGCGGTAGCCACGTAGCTACGAGCCCTTTGAAAAATATTTAACATACGAGTAAACTTGCTAGATATAAAACTAGGCGCATTAGAAGAAGTAATAAATATCTCCTTATACTTCCGTATGCTTCTCGTTTCTTTACTCATGTGCTTTCCGTACCACTGTAGCCCGCCACTATCCTTGGGCCTTAGGCGCAAATAATAGCGAGTACCGCAAAACATAATATGATACAAAAAAAAAACTTCTGGTAAAGATATTGTATTTATTAAATATCTATTTATTGTATTACCAGGTACTTAGCTTTGATCCGCGGTTAAGCTCGAGTTTATTTAAATTTCGACAATCAAGGCAGTTGCAATAAACATAAGGTTTAAAAATTTAATTACATTTAATTCAATCATGTTTGGTAAGACGCTCAGCGACATCTAGCTTCCTAAAGCAATTGTGACTGTCGGAAGTTAATGTTTCCTCAGGAACAGTATTCATTTTTGGATAAAAAGACCCCTATGTCCTTTTCTGTACCTCTGACAACGTATACCTATGCAAAATTTCATGATAATGGGTTCAGTGGTTCGAGCGGAAAAAGTAACAAACCAACAAAGTTAAGTTTGTTTAATTACTTCGTTTTTCATAATAGTAAGGTAGGATTGTATTTTCTATTCTTATCCGATTGCCAAAAATAGGCGCATATTATTTAAAAAAATCTACTAGATACAAGGTAACTAAGAGCACCAACAAAACATAGTAAATAATAATTTCATTATATTGCTAGGCTCATGATAAAATCAATCTTAGGAAAATACTCAATTACGAACCTATTTACTATTTTAATCAATATTAATTGAGTACTGATTCATTCTAGTCGTAAAAGTTAGAAAATTCCATTAGGGACTTGGTGATTAAGTTCTTATTCTTAACATTACAAAATAATGTGCAAGTATAATTATTACTAAGACAATAAGATCGGCACTTGATAAACTTAAATTGCAATTAAATGAATCTGCAATCTCTTGCACAGGATAGTCCCTTATTCAGATGAGTAATGAGTATGTCTCATATCTGGTATAAATCAGCTAAAATGAAACTGGTATGACGTCCTTCTTATCTTTATCTTCATCATTGAAGACCACTCATCAAATTAGACAAATTAATTATATTTGCTGAACGATTCTTGACAAAACTATCTTTGTAGGTATCTCATACAACCACAATACCGTCAATCAATTAGTACGAAATTGACGGTTGCAACTCATTGCAAGTATTGCTACTTATATTTTGCAAAACAGTAAATTCCCATTTCATGTAACAACAAGCAGTTTTATAGAATACCTACTAGATTTAGCCTGCAACTTCGTCTGTGTGGTTTTTTTATATGAAAGGCACGTAACGCCTTCTAACGTCCGATAGCAATTGTGTCCGTCGAGAGTTATTTTTTCCCTCGGAAACAGTATTTATTTTCATGAAGAAACTTCAAGAAAGATGCCTTATTCTTAGTAACTTGAGTTTGCAAGCTTAGTCCTCATTTATATTTTAATTATCTAATAGTAACTTATAAACTCTTATCATTAAGGGGGATGCGCTGTAGATAGGCGCGAAATTAAGTTTTTTCAAATTTTTAGTTCAACACAGCTCAACAACATTTCTTGAGAAAGCAATGGCTGAATCTGCGACAACTAAGACGCCTAACACGCATTATGTGTGCACGTGGTGATTCATGACTACTACTAGTCATCAAGTTACACGTTTTAGTAGGTTTAACCTGAAAATGTAAAGAGCCGGACTCTCCGAACGGGCGTAGTCGTAACATCACATATTTTATTTTGTATCATTGTGAGCAGACTGCAGTTATATAGGTATCTTTTTTTATTAGTACCTAATACGGTAGGTACTTATGTCCGATTTTCAGTTTGTAAGTTTAGTGTTAATTATCAGAGTCGTCAGGGTTATTGCCAATAATTAACCATAAATGCCATCATCATTAACCTGCATAACAACACAAATGTGGTTAAAATATAAATTCTGTTTGTGATACCTTATGAGCGACTGTCTGCATTTGAAAGAATATTTTATGTGCCTTTGTCATATTTCGTTAGAATATAATAATATTATTGATAAAAAATAACAGATAAAACCAAATTATTGACAGCATAAATAACCAATGTAATAAAAACGGTGATGTCATCAAATACACTGCAGCCAGCCTTAGTACTATAAAATCTGCACCGAACTACAGGTTTCAAATAGATATGTATACCTATAAAAATTAAAAAATTGCAACTTTTTAACCAGCGTTACTTATTATTTTTTCTACATTACCTATCCCGAAACAGCGAAAGAATAAAATAACTGTGCAGTACACTTGGTCCAATGATATTATTATATACTAAGGTTTGATATATCATAGGTCCAGTATCATTGACCCCAAAATTCAAATACACTGAACAGCTGAATTATTTTGTATTTTCAGTATTGGTCCCATAGTAAAAGATGTTTATAATTTTGAGTTGTGTTGTGTTAAAATACTGCTCACCATTTGAAAGTCACACAGTATATCTGTGTTTTTAATATAGCAGTTTAAAACAAGTACTTAGGTGCACTAAACTTGAATTTACGTGCAAAATTGTTTACTTTTGTAGGTGTTAATCTACTGTTTTACAATGTACAGTCCTTGCCAATATTGTATCGATATGCCAAGCAAAATGTATGTTGTTCTTGCACAATACAAAGATATATTATAATACGAGTACCATTAATATACCACAATGCTAACGACGGAGTGATACAGACAGTTTTAGGCCGAATTAGGGACAAAGAGCTTAATGATAACTGACTTATAAGGAACATGGCATGCAAAGAAATAACCTTGTCAATGTCACTCTATACTATACAGAATTGGATTATTAAAGCGTTGCAAAAACGTGGACACTTTTGAGTCTTATGTCGGATACAAGCTACCAATAGATATTTTATTTCTATATAACCAGTATGAAATTAATTACCCCCTGCGCAGACATAAATCGCTGCTACAGGATACAGCAACAACGGTTACCTGTGATGGTGTGCCGTGTCGGTAGCAAAAAGATTCTACGTTTGCGCAGCCTCTTAGCCGCAAGAATTATGCCAATCCCCCACATAACACTGCTTAAATCGTTTGCAATGAATGCAAAGGCCATGGGATGAGCAAATAGGTACTACACAAGAGATATTATAGTGCAAAATGGTTTTGTGCGCTAACACTGCGTAGTTTTCGTTATCCCTTACACTCAAGAGTCCGATAAGACGTCAAACTGGCACAACCAGATATAGATCACATACTGCTAACGGCTTAACATGCTCATCAGCAAGTAGAGTTGCAGGGTGAAGAATGGTCACATTGGACACCCATCCTAGGCCTCACCGTAGACAGAGTTGCTTAACCGATCTGAGTCCCTCATACCCAAAGCAAAGCAGGTCTGCTCCCTTAAAGGGCTGGACACCCATTAAGGGAGCTTATTGATGAACGAATCATGCGAAAACCAGCTATTGTACGAGGGCTGACTTCCTCTAAGCGAGTATAAGACACAAGTTATGTGGCTAATAAAATAACAGATTCTGATAAGATGTTCTGAATAACAATTTAAAATAATTCAAACTTTCCTAAACATGTTTAAAATTGTGATGTGTGAATGAGGCAAAAGGGATAACTCAAGAATTTGCAAGAAGATGTATAAGGCATTGTATACTCTACATAAACAGGCCAAGCTATAGACTCCCGAAAATTCGGAATTATAACCTCACTTATAATAATTACTTGATATTAGCTAGGTATATTACATAATTTTAAGTTACTTTGCGCCTACCTAACAGCTTTGTTAAAGGTAATAAATACAGAATCACCTATTTCGTGAAACCGTAACTATAACCTCATTGTTTCTAGCGCTTTGTATTTGCAATTTGAACTGCGTCATTGTAACAACATACCTTATCTTTCTTGCGGTCCTCAAGTAAGTTCCAATCTTCCACAAGGTCCTCCAACTCCATCGTGTTAAATTTATATTTTAAATCCTTAAAAATCACGATATAATTGCTAACAACCTGCGCTGCAGTTTGATAACACGATAACACGCACGATAACTATATATACCCTCTATAAGACATAACAAACCATAGACCATCAGTAGAAACAAGCTGTTTTAGACTTTAACTCTAGGGACTAAGGATGAGGGTTATTGCAAATAAAACTAACATCTTTACTAAGTATCTAACATCTTGTCTTGCACAAAAGTTTGATATAGATCATATGCTAATATAACGTAATTAGTAGGTAGGTACATGAATTTTGATTTTGACAACAGGTTTTATTAAAATCTTTAGTTAAAATATCGGACCTGTATTTCTTACCGCTACGATTCATGATTAATAAAATATATAGGTAGGTAAGTAGCGTAGGTACCTTGTGTCTGTCTTCAGAGTAAATAAGCCTAGGTAATGTAGTTGTAGAATATCTTGATAAACATGAATCCATTTACCAACAAAGACGTGCCGAGGTAATGATTTCATTGTTTCTGTTTTGATTGCAGGTTGCATGATCATCGCATTGATACACATCACACTCAGACGGTACACTAGTTTTTTAACTTTAGTACCTTGGAATATGACTTGCTTCTAAGTAAAAAATGACGTCACTGTCTTCAAATAGAATATGAATAGACATAAACTCATTCAATTGTTAAAGTCTCGCTGATTTCAATTGCTAGTTGAAATGTCCGAGATGGTTAGCTATGATCAACGATTACGGATACGATTTACGGTGGATAGCTATGAAATACGGCCAAGAATAACATTTGAACTATGAAAAGTAATTCTTATTATCGTATGGTTGATGCAACCTGGTCATGGTACATGAACAACTTGGTGTCAAAGTTTAAACAGCCTTACGCCTCTGACATGGCTTTACACACCATTGAAAATTCTCACAGGTGTGCCGGTTTCCTCACGATGTTTTCCTTCACCGTTTTTAAATATTTTTATTTATAATATACGATTATATGACTTTGTCCTACCCAAGTACATAACCCAAATAACAAAGCTAATATCAAGCCAAGCACGAAAGCCTGTTTTGTACCAGCGATACACTAAGTTAGTTTAGATTAGCTAGCGTAGCTTATGTTTCATATTTATATCACAGATGCAGTTCGTGAACTATGAAACCCGAATGAAATACGAGTACCTACATGGAAAGGTAAGTTGTGTATGCTGATTCGAAGCTACGCGGACTAGGTCCCTCCCAACTCCTATGGCACTCCCTCCCTTTTTCCTCATTGCACACCCTTTGCTACTGTCGCTAAGCGTGTCATGTGCAGTGGTTGATATTTATGATTAGAATAGAGGCATGTTGAAATGATTTCACAATTCCCATTCATCCGTCGAACTTACTTGTTTGCACAACACTGACTTGCCTTTGGCTTAATTGTTGATGCTAGCTAGCTAATTTTCTTAGCAAGCCTAACTTCAGCATAGTTCGGATTAAAAGACTGATTCTAATATTTTGATGTTCATTATCATTACCTTTAACCTATGTTTTAGGAAACACCTTGTATACGTTATCTTATAAACTATGCAAATGTACAACCTCATCAAAACTAGCAATATCATATTATCATTTCATTATCAAATTAATTCTATGATTACTGTTGACATGTAACTACCTTACCTGAGGTATGTAAAGAGTATTAATAGATAGAGTTGACTCATTGCAGATAAAAATGTTGCAATTAGGTAGTATATTTACTAGTGACTATTTTTGCACAGATGAACCGCAAAAACTACAACAGAACGAAATCCTGGAAAAGGCAAAATATCCAATATTCTATCAATACAGCGACTATCAAATCATTAAAATTGAGAAGTTTTCGAACATCTACTGCAATACAAAGGTAAGGTAACCTACTTCTTATGTTTTTCTTTATCAACAATAATCAGTAGGTAAGTAAAGGTACAGGCAGAAGAAAGGCAGAGGAAAAGGAAGGCCTTTGCCCAGCGGTGGGTTATCACTGCCGGGATGAAATAATGATGTTGCTGAACTAAAATTAAAGATGCATTTTTCTTGTGAATATTTGTCTTTATTTACTGTAAAGTCATTTGAACAAGATAAAACACTTATTAGTCTAACCCCAGGTTACTGGGACTAGAAAAGGAAGATAATTTAATGTAAATTCATTTACATAAAGGTCCAGGATCGGACACAGATATCATCTTACATTTTTCGGTCCCGTTAATTGATTCCCAATCTACGAACTCCAGTGTTAAATAATATGATAAATACCGATATGCTTGTAGAAAAAACAAGTAGAAATTTGAAGACATTTTGTGGCAGCTTACAAGTCTCATCGATGATCCTAAAACATTTCCGAGGCATTTTGCCCAGAAAATGCAAAGCAGGTTTAGCAGAGGTCTGCCCTTTCCAGTCCCATCCGAATATCGATTTTGCATGACTCTGATTCGGGACGGTATCAATTTGAGCATGTTGTATTCAGGAGCAATAAAAGCAGCAAGCTTTCCTAGGCGCGGCTGGAATCAACTTAGTCGGGTAAGTTTGTGTAAATACAGTTTTCTTGGTGAATGGGTTCACTGGCTCGCAGATAGCGCGGTGTTTCACTTCCATGTTGATCCTCGCAAACTTATCGCCCTTCTCCTCTTCTTTTCTTATCAATATGAAATACGGTCGGAAGTCATTTGAATACATTTTTGCAGTTTTAAGCTTTTCGATTTTTTTTAATAATTAAAATTTCGTTTATATTAAAAAAGTTGTTCAAATATTTAGCTATCTAAAATTCTGTCAATGTGACATTTCTGCCTACTGTAAGAAATATAGTGTACATTTTAAGATTACTAAAAAGAATTTTATGTGTTTTTTTTTAAACATTGTTATGAATTTCAGAATGATTTCAGTCATCAGTACACTGCAGTATTCCATCAAATAAATTTTGAAACACGTATGTTAGGCCTCATAGGCGCCTATCGACGGCACATCCCCCATAAAAGCCTACGCTTACGCTCTGTAATTTATCTGTATTTATTAATTGAAACTGCATGTAGAAGGTATTTGTTACGGACGCCGTAGCTTTTCTTGTTTTATATAAAATGACCAACGTTTGCCACCATGTAAATAATGTAAGGATTTCAATAAAGACCATTTGATATTAGGGCCTATAGTTATAAGAATGTAAATTATAGTAAGGTGTTTTAATCTCACTTAGAACATAAGACCAAATGTAAGATGACGAAGAACGGACCGAGACAAAATACGAATTGTCGTTCCATTCTACGCCACCCACTACTTGCGCCTCGCAAGAATTGTATATAAATGGGAGGGCTTGCTGCAAAAAATCACTCGTCGCTCGACCGTCACAGCAGCAAGCCACTCCGGGGAAATAATGAAGAAATAAATGAAGAATTGAAATATTCAAGAAGTTTTATTATACAGTCCACCTTGACAGTTGGTCCTTCGAGCCGGATCACGTTGAAGAATCACGTTGAAGAACCACGTTGGAAGATCACGTTAAGAAGATCACCGGTTACACGATTCAAAATGAAGACTAGAAGCGTTACGGCAAGAGGAAGTGAATCGGAATCGGGCTACGATAGTCGACGACCACGGACATTTGAAGAGCCACCTAGGTCGCCGTCGACGATCACGTCCGCACTTCCACGCGCCACCGGTACGCCAGCGGCGGAGATCGGCTCCGCCGCCCCGGCACCCGCGATCGCACCCCCTGCCACCGCCGCGGCAGGGAGAGTTGCGCCATCCACAACGTACGACGCGCCCGCCGCGCCGGCTCCTCGTCTCCTACCGACGAGCAGAGCCCCCGCGTTCACCCCCAACTACGGCGAACCGTTCGCCACGCCATCCGCGTCGTGTTACCCGGCGACGCCCTCGGCATTACGGAGCCCGGATTTGGCGCGAACGAGGTTAGCTGCTCATGAGGCTTCTGTGAGGGACACCGCAAGTACGATACGGTCCAGAAGATCATACGGAAGTGACGTGGCACGAGTCAAGAAGGCAGAATATGAGGCCCAGAAGAGGATAACGGCGATAAGAAACGAGCAGTTAGAACTAGAGAAGACTCTCGTTAATAAGCGATTGGAGTACGAAGTGTCAGTAATTGAGGCGGAGGCTGAGACCCGAGAAGAGGGCTCGGTGCGCATGAGTGAACACAGAGTGGACGAGTGGCTTCAAAATGTTGACCGAAGTCACTCTCCAGTTGCGGACCCGCTGCGAAGGGAGCAGCCGCCGCACCCCGTCACGCATGTCACCCCGGAAGCCGCCGCTTACTCCAAGCCCGCTGCACATAGGGACGCCGTCACGCCTACCAGGGACGACCGACAACGGAGACAACGATCGGCCTCGCGGTCACCCACCAGAGGGCAGCACCAGAGAGGGATAGAACAATTAGCCGATACGTTGGAGAAAATAATACGCGTACGTCCGCCGCCCCGACAAGTGACCGAGTTACCAGTGTTTACCGGAGCGGCCACCGAATGGTTGCCGTTCAAGGCGGCCTATGACGACTCGTTGAGCATCTACAAGTTTACCGCGATCGAGAACTTAGCGAGGCTACGCAACTGTATCAAGGGAGAAGCAAGGGAAGCGGTGTCGGCGCTCCTGTACGCCGCGACCGACCCGCAAGAGGTTATGAACACGCTGGAACAATATTATGGGAGGCCGGAGATACTCATGGATCGAGTGGTAGAGGACTTAAAGAAATTACCCCGACTCACAAGTGCGGCCAGTGATTTAAATTCGTTCGCAGTGAAGTTTCAAAATATAGTGTGTGTGATATCGAAAATGGATAACCGCGGATATATATGGAATCCGATGTTAGTGCGCGAAGTAGTGGAGAAGCTGAGCCCGCATGTAAAATCAAGATGGTGCGACTACGCTTCGGAAGCCATGGAGACGTCGCGTGAATCAGAAGTGATACTGCTGTCCAGGTTCCTGATGCGAGAGGCTGACCGAGCCATGAGATACGCCTTCGCGAACACGACGTTCGCGCCTGCCTTACGAAAGGATTCAAGGAGTACGGCGCCGGTCAACGTCAAGAAGAAATCAGGACGCGAGGCGGTTTACACGACGTCTGAAAAACAGGAAGAACGTAAACAAGGGTGTTTGTGTTGTGGTGGTGATCATGAGGTGCCTAAGTGTGTGAAGTTCCTGAGGATGAACGTCGGCGAGCGCTGGGAATGGGTACGTACTGCTAGAATATGTTTTAAGTGTGTGACGAGTCGCCATCGACGCGAGTTTTGCCGAGCTAAACGGTGCGGCCAAGGGGTCTGCAGCCGCCCACATCACGCGTTGCTGCACAGGGAACGAGACGAGAGGGAGGCACCAACGGGTGAAAAACCAGATAAGGCGGCTAACATCGAGAACTCACACACACAAGAAGCGGTCATGACCGTCTCAGCGTCCAGTAGTGTACCCCAGCGAGTATTGTTAAAAATGTGTCCCGTGATATTGAAAGGGCCCGGCGGGCAGATAACTACGTTTGCATTATTGGACGAGGGCTCGACGGTGTCACTCGTCGACGAGGAACTGACACGCCGCCTAAATGTAAGCGGGCCGACCTCCACTCTACGAATACAAGGGGTGACATCACACCAACGAGAGGAATGCAGCCAAGCGGTTAAACTACAGATACGCGGCCAAGACGGAGCGTTCCAGGAGCTGCGCGCGCGAACTATGAGGGACCTACGACTGCACAGTCAAACCATAGATAAAGGTACGCTGACTAATTACCCACACCTCCGGGACATACGGAGCGACGCGATGTGCGGAGAGGCTACACCAAAGGTGTTAATAGGGGCCGACAACTGGCATTTGATAGTCACACGCGAATTACGTATGGGTAAGAGGAATGAACCTGCAGCGTCGTACACTCAGCTGGGTTGGGTGATACACGGGACCGCGCCGCGCACCACGTTACGAGTACAAGAGGGACAAGTAGCGCTACATCTATACGACGTGTCCGCAGCAAAGCGGACGGATGACGTACGTCGTGTAGAGGAACTTATAAGGTCGCATTTTAGGATTGATGCGTTAGGAGTCTCACTGGCGAGGAAGGTCAAGCCGGAGGACCAGAAGGCGATTGACTTAGTGCATAGTACGATGAGGAAATGCGGTGACCATTTTGAAGTCGGGCTGCCGTGGCGTGACGAAGGGGCTTCGATGCCCAACAACTACAACGGCGCCTTGAGGAGATTGAAGTCTATAGAAAGGAAGATGGATACCTCACCCCACTTCGCGACGCAGTACAGCACGCTAGTCAAGAACCTGCTTGACAAAGAATATGCACGGGAGTGCGATGGGACAGAGGACACAAGTAAGAAATCATGGTACCTACCGCATTTCCCAGTAGTAAACCCGAACAAACCGGGTAAAATGCGCCTAGTGTTCGACGCCGCACATCAATACAGCGGAGTGTGTTTGAACGACTACCTACTGGAGGGACCGGACCTGTTGAATTCACTACCAGGGATCCTGTTCCGCTTCAGGGAGCGTCCAGTAGCCGTCACCGCTGACATCCAGGAGATGTTCCTTCAAGTAAAGGTAAGGGATTCGGATCAAGCTGCACAGATGTTTCTCTGGCGAGGGAAGGAGCGCGCTGAGCCACCGAAGAAGTACAAGATGACATCAATGATCTTCGGGGCGTCGTGTTCACCATTCATCGCGCACTCAGTTCGAGACGCCAACGCGAGACTGTACGCGCAGGAGTACCCCGACGCCGTGCGAGCCATCACAGCTAGTCATTACATGGACGACTACGTGGACAGCGTTGCGACGGAGAGCGAAGCAATCAGGACAGCGCGTGAAGTCATGAAGATCCATCAGAACGCGCACTTCAATTTGAGGGGTTGGTGCTCGAACAGATCCGACGTGGTGAGGAACATAACGGAGGAAGAACGATTCGGACAGCGAGAAGAAAATCTCGACAAAACGTTGGGTTTACTGTGGCAGACAGGTGCGGACGAGCTGTGCTTCAACACGGGACTGAGTCGGTTATCACCCGAGGTGAAGACGAGGGACAGGGCGCCCACGAAACGTGAAGCCCTGGGAGCAGTGATGGCAGTCTACGACCCTCTAGGTTTAATCAGTCATTTTACAGTTACTGGTAAGATTTTGCTTCAGAACCTGTGGAGGCACGGCATCGGGTGGGACGAAACAATTCCCGAACAGGACGCTCAGCACTTCGAAGAATGGATCCAGAGCCTGGACGACGTGACGAAGCTCCGCCTGCCACGGTACTACGGGGGGAGCCCAGACGACATCATGGATCTACACGTCTTCTGCGACGCCAGCGAGCAAGCCTACGCAGCGGCAGCCTATTGGAGAATCCAGAAATCAGACGGAAGAGTACATGTAAGGCTAGTCGCAGCGAAGGCGCGGGTGGCCCCTCTGAAACCTGTCACCATCCCGCGACTAGAACTACAGGCGGCGGTGATAGGCGCACGACTGGCAGCGACGGTAACAAAGGAACACCGAGGTAAGCCTAGACGCGTAACTTATTGGACAGACTCACAAACAGTTCTACGATGGATCGAGAAGGATGCTGCGAAGTACACACCATTCGTAGCGCACCGTCTAGGCGAGATTGCTGAGTTGACAGACGCCAGCCAGTGGAGATGGGTGCCTACTAATCACAACGTAGCAGACGACGCCACGCGCCCCAATTACGCCGTACATATGAAACCAGAAGACAGATGGTTCACGGGCCCCGGATTCCTGTACGACGAGGAGGAGTCTTGGCCGAGGGAGAGGACCAAAGCTGACGCCGACGAGGACGAAGTGACCTACGCGTTAGCCGAACAAAAGAGGGAGCGTCCTACTCACTTGCCCGACGTAAGTAGGTTCTCTTCATACGAAAAGTTATTACGAGCGACGGCTGTACCCTTCCTGTTTATGGACAAATGTAAGGACAGGGCCAGTCAGATGACCGTCGACATGATGGAGAGAGCTGAAGGACTATGGATACGACAGGCGCAGCTCGACAGCTACGCCCAGGAAATACAGACGCTGCAGAGAGGAAAGCCACTTCATAAATCCAGCAGTCTGTTTAAGTTGGACCCCTACCTGGAGAACGACGTACTTAGAGTCAGGGGAAGGATTGGGCGTGCAGCAGTCACAGAAGCAAAGAAGACACCAGTGATTCTGCACGGCAAACACCCGTTCACGCGACTGCTAGTAGAGAATGCGCACCGACGAGCCGGCCACGCCAACAACGAACGTGTGATCAACGAACTACGACAACGCTATTGGGTAGTTAACTTACGCCCTACAGTACGAACCGTCGCGCAGCGCTGTCAACTCTGCCGCATAAGGAAAGCTGCGCCAGTGAAGCCGACTACAGGAGATTTACCTCTAGAACGGATAATGGAGGCGCCACGACCTTTCACCTACTGCGGAACCGATTACTTCGGGCCCATGACTGTGGTCGTAGGGCGACGACATGAAAAACGATGGGGCGCGCTATTCACCTGCCTAACTACGAGGGCGGTACATCTAGAAATAGTTCCTAGCTTATCTACAGACTCAGCATTAATGGCGATACGAAGGATGGCGGCAAGAAGAGGTTGGCCCAGAGTTATGTACTCAGACAACGGTACAAACTTCAGAGGAGCAGACGCCGAACTACGACAGGCGTATAAGGAATGGACAAAGGACTTCGTGCACCTCGGGCTAGAACACAGGATGAAGTGGAAATTCATCCCTCCAGGGGCTCCGCATATGGGGGGAGCGTGGGAACGACTGGTCCGCTCCGTCAAGGCGGCGCTGGGAGCGACTCTACGTCAGAAGGTGCTAAAGGAAGAGGTGCTGTCGACGCTGCTGACGGAGGCCGAGCACTCTTTAACTCTCGGCCTCTGACCCATGTCTCTGTCGATCCTATGGATCCGGAGGCCCTCACCCCTAACCATTTTTTAATAGGGACTTCCTCAGGCCTTCCCCGTACTGGGCCTTGTGAGGAGGCCAGCCGCAAGCAATGGAGGGTCGCCCAGGCGCTCGCCGACCATTTCTGGCGGCGCTGGGTGGACGAGTACCTGCCTACGTTGGTGCCCCGAGGGGCGTCAGACGATCAGCGGCAGCCACTTCGAGTGGGCAGCCTGGTCGTCGTCATCGACTCCTCGCTCCCGAGGGGAACATGGCCCCGAGGCGTCGTGGAAGCAGTCTACAGCGGCCCAGACGACAAGGTGCGATCAGCGGACGTCCGAACCACGGCGGGTATCCTGCGACGCCCAACTACGAAGCTCGCCGTCCTCTGCGTAGATAGTTAGGCTACGGTAGCCCTGCGCCGGGGGGAGGATGTTACGGACGCCGTAGCTTTTCTTGTTTTATATAAAATGACCAACGTTTGCCACCATGTAAATAATGTAAGGATTTCAATAAAGACCATTTGATATTAGGGCCTATAGTTATAAGAATGTAAATTATAGTAAGGTGTTTTAATCTCACTTAGAACATAAGACCAAATGTAAGATGACGAAGAACGGACCGAGACAAAATACGAATTGTCGTTCCATTCTACGCCACCCACTACTTGCGCCTCGCAAGAATTGTATATAAATGGGAGGGCTTGCTGCAAAAAATCACTCGTCGCTCGACCGTCACAGCAGCAAGCCACTCCGGGGAAATAATGAAGAAATAAATGAAGAATTGAAATATTCAAGAAGTTTTATTATACAGTCCACCTTGACAGTATTTATTATCTAGATTAGTAGGTATGCAAGCTCTGAAAAGGAAGGAGGAAGGAGAAAAAATATATCAGGTGGGTTGATATGGCGGCTGATATGGTAAAAGTACAATGTAAATAAAACTCAATATTAATTTTAAAAGTTAAGCTTTGTTACATTTTGGATAAATTACTCTCGGTGCAAAGGTAGTATGAAAGTCTCGTTTCAATCGAGCCAGTAAGAGATCATAATTTTCCTTATTTTGCAAAACCTTGCTATTCTTTAGCTGGATAAGAATTTTTTCTATTTGAGGAGCTAGCGTAGTAGTAGTAGTGTTCACTGCGGTAGCTATCTCAGATTCTGCATTAGCGGCCTCAACGGTTGCGTTCGCAGTCCCGGCAGTGGAATTTTCAGCAATGGCGGTCGCAGTCGCGCTCGAAGAGTAGGCTGGGGTCATGGTGGAGCGCAGTGGGGTTGGCATAGAGGGTAACGCTGGGAGCATCACAGGCCGCCGCTCGAACCACACTACACTATCTTTTTGATGAGACATGCGTGGCGCCTGTCAGAATTATAACATAAGCATTACCATAGGCATTACTACATGCAAGTGCCGGAAATGTGCCAACATTATAATAAACTTTAACTTTTTATATATCCTAATGTTTCATCATTATACCAATTGGCGTTAAATTAATTTGTGCTTATTTCACTTACAGCGAATGAGAGTAAGAAGGACTTATTTATGTTCTGTATGTGACGACAGTTGTACTTTTCACACAGCAGATGCACACTATGTTTGAAACATAGATTTTAAATACGAAGTAATTCCTTCTAATGAAAGAGGCTGTTAGATATATTTAATATCTGTACATTTATACGTGAACATGGAATGCTAGCTACATCAATAATTATAATAATAACACCATAGATTTGTACAAATTATTCATGTTTTTGTTTAGGTAGGTGAAATTAACATGACTAAAAATAGGTGTTTCCTTACAAAACAAGTACCTATGTTATATAGAAATAAAACATCAAATCCTCAAAAATGTTATGATTTTTTACATTTAAAACATGTTTTGACAGTGGTGGTATGAAAATCTTGTTTTAGTTTATGTAGTAACGCGTGATAATTTTCTTTCTGTTTCAGAAGCTCGCCGTTCTTTAGCTGGCTCATTATCTTTATTATTTGCGGTGCCAATGTGGTGGTGTCCCCCGGTAACATCACTGGTCGCACAGACCGTAATGTGGACCGTAAACTATGTTTTTGATGTGACATTCGTCGCGCCTGCCAGATGCAACATGTTTATTACTACGGGCTGAGTATAAGTTTGTATGTAGTTAGGTACTCTAATACTGCGTAAAACATGTCTGTGCAATAAAACTTTACTGAGAACTCGACGGCGAGGCTAGTATCGTGAAGTGTGGTTCTTCACTCGAAACATATATCTCTTGTTTGGCAACATAAGTTTCATCAAGTTATCTCTTGGGTCCTTCATGCTATGGGCGGCGCATACCGTGCACTGTAAAAAACGTTCCGTTGGGACTTCAATCTGTTTCATAAATTATTACACACAAATCGGAAGCGATTTTTTATTGAATTATGATATTGCTTAGATAACATGTAGGTATCATCATTCAATGTTTTATCAGTTATACAAAGAACTTAAAATGCTTTCAAACATGAGGAAAAAGGTGGGTATTTTTTTTAAACATGAAGTATTTTACGAAAAAAGAAAATAAGGGACTGCAAGTTTTTTTGAGTGACTATTAGAAAACGATCACATATTTTGTAAATTTTCAAATACTTTCTCAAACCATCCGGGACCCAAGCCAGATTGCATTCTAGGCCTGCTTGTTGGGTCAGGTAGGTAAAATTTTTTGAGGTCACTATTTAAGCCTTGTACAAAACTCTTTATTCGCTTAAATATATTTGCAATCAAGCTGTGTTCTTGTTTTGATGTTGAAGTATTGTTATTGTTGCCTGTATTATTGGATACTGTAACTATATTATTGGTGTCAGTGTCTGTATTATCGGTGACTGTGTCTGTATTATCGGGTTCTGTATTATCGCCTTCTACAAGCTGAACTGCTCCTTGGCTACCGGCCTGAATGATAAAAATAAGTAGGTATATAAAATTAAATAGTAAGTACCTAGAGTATGTAAACTGGAGTCGGCACTAAGACATACAAAATGATTTAGTATGGTGTAAATGCTCGTGTACGCAGCTAAACATAGAAAGGTATTCTATCATGCCTGAAAAATTAAATTCTCCCGTTTAAATACCCTAGGTCCATTTGAAACAAAACTACCATTCTCAATTTCTGATGGACAGGATAGACTGCTTTCCGGCAAGGAGCCTGAATGATAAGAAATATTTATCTGTATTTAGTATACTTATATTAAGTAGATGTAGATTACGCTGTGTTTAGAATAAATAAAACTTTTTTATCTTCGGAATTAAAGCGTAGGTTTTGAAGGCGTCACTGCCTGCCTGTGTGACTGCTGAAAACATTTGCATTGCAGGTAAACAACTTCATACCACGCAAACAGTTACTGGAAACCCGCGGAATCGTAAGTCCATGCACCAACAAGGCAAGGGAGCACAGTGAACCTGTGCTTCCAACAAAATTACTACTTTTGATAAATTTACACAAATTTGAGGGGTCGACCCACGTGCAAATGCAAGCACAAACCTGGTAGTGTGTCCGTACAGGCGTACACTTAATAAAACTGCTCTCTTGACAAGTGCCATGGCCTAAACGAATAGAATGGTGAATGTCTGAGTTAAGCATTATGTAACGATTAATTAGCCGTAACTTTATGCAAACCTTATAAATTCTACAAATATTTTATTATATAGAAAATATTTTATAACATAGGTATCCTACGATAGGTAGGTAACCTATCCAACGTAATAGTGATGTAAGCAAGTAGGTATAGTTATACTTACCTACCTTTACCTGATTTTTGCAGTGATTGAACAGTTCGGCGAACAATAATATTACAAGTTCAGAGCCGTTATTCATAAAATTTAACCTTCTAACATTTTATTACACCGTATTTGGATAATTAGGTTTATATGAATTAATGTCTTTTATACATAAGACATTATATTAGTATATTTCCTCTCAAAAGTACAATTACAAAACTTACTGGCCTTTCTTGTGCAGATATCAAAGTACAATACGTAAACCTAGTGAAACAAATTAATGATTACTTACAGCATTAACGAAGTAGATGATACAAAGTAAAAAAAATGTTAAAAAGTACAATTGGTGCTTCAACAATTCCATGTTGTATCGATGTGTATTGAATTATAAAAAGTTCTGATATCAAATAGTTGAAGTGGCTAGGTTTTTATGAATAATAAATGTGTTGTGAAATATGTTTTCTGAATTGAAATACAGCAATACATAAAAAATGGCTTACTTACATAAAGATAACGCACCCACTAGTTACACAACATCCTTCAATATTATTATGTGTCTAGGTGTTACACATGCATAACATCGCGCCTGTCTTTCCCGTAGTAGTAGGCAGAGGTGTTTAATACACCCACATTTCGCAAGTTATGTCATAGGTTCTAACGTAAAGGAGCGAGCCTATTGCCATTAACCGGGAACAGATCCAGACTCTGCTACTTAGAATTGCAGTAAATGAATAACTCAGTAAGATTTTGCCAGACCTGGAATTCGAATCGAACCCAGAACCTCATGCTCAGCAATCGTGCTCAGCGACCACTAGACTAACGAGGCAGTCTAGATTTACTTTTAAGTAAATATTGAGTTTTAAGTGTCCAGGATTTTGGTTTTAGTAAAACTGATGATGAGACCAACTTTGCAATAGGTACCTACCTAGTTGTTAAGTACAATTTCATACCTACCTATTTATCATACGTACCTACGCAGCTAGAATTAGCTAGCGAGATTCTAGTGCCTTAAACAGCTTTTGTACCAGAAAGTATACTTTGATGTTACAGAATTCCTAAACAAATTCGTAATCATATTGTATAACTGAACAAAGGACATAAGTATTTTTTGTTGTAAGCAAACACTAGGAACTAAAAATTATAATATGTGTACGCCACAATATCAAATATAACTGTTATTTTTACACATTTGTACATCTTGCATGCTAAACACATGAATACTTATGTTTCAACAGATAAAGTATCTATCTATCTTGGACCAAGTCAAGTCAATCAAGTTCCTTCTTCCCAAATAAAACTTCCTT
Source organism: Abrostola tripartita (assembly GCA_905340225.1). Classification (NCBI taxonomy): domain Eukaryota; kingdom Metazoa; phylum Arthropoda; class Insecta; order Lepidoptera; family Noctuidae; genus Abrostola; species Abrostola tripartita. The sequence goes on from HG996486.1 coordinate 8,995,346, forward strand.
ATTGCTCTTAGTGCCGCATTCACACGTTTTGCTATTTTGTAGTTAGGCACTGCTTTTCCATACATACTTAAGTATCCAATTTCACACCGAACCGACAATTTAAGCTATTCGCTACGCGTTGTCGCAGTAGGTATGATGAATATTTTACTGTTGGTTACAACTTACTAGTTAAGGGTACGCTGTGAACAGTCTGACAGGGTGTCGGATCCCAGCGATCTAGCCACAGGATGTGAATTATTCTGTGGTCAGACTTCTTCGTTTACAGCAGTATTTTGGAACCAGCGACAAATTCATATTTACCCTAACTAAATCTATATTACTCGCGTTAATATAGATTTAGTTAGGGTATTATTGAAAATAACACGTAACTGAAGTTTCTAATAAATTCACATGATTCGATAGACACGTAGCGCTATCTAGCGTCCTAATAGGGCTACCGTTTTCGTGTCACCAGTTGGCGCCACTGTCGATTCAGGTCCTAAAGTATAGCTGATAGTATATACATACATATTAAAATTATTATGTTAATGCTTTCGTGTTTTATTCTTTCATGGACTTTTCCTTAATAAAAAAGCAAATTATTTTGTGTACATGTCACTAGAGCCACTAAAAATCCATTCATTAACATAATAATATAGCACTTTTTTCTTTTTAAACGGCAGCATACTCAGTCATTCTCACATTGTCTTTTTAAACCTTAAAAAAAGTAAGGGGTAATTTTCAATATTATGCAAAATCATTCACAATATTATTTTATTTACAAATAAACCCACAAACAGTGACATTTCGGAGATTTTCCGCTTCACTAGCGCCTCTAGCGGTGATTTCATACGCGGTAGCCCCCATTGAGACCATCGCGACGAACCTCTAATTTAATAGAGGTCTCTGCCGTCAAAAGTTATTGTTCTCTTCAAAGATTTTAAATACCTAGTAGTTCCTACTAGGTCTAAGGTTGTTTCCCTCGGGAACAATATTATTTTCTGCATGTTTTTTTCTGTACCCTGATGACGATTTTTTCTGTACCTGTAATCATCATAAAATTTTGCATAAACTTCAGTTACCTATGCAAAATTTTAAGATGTTCGTTGATGGATGATGATGATTCATAGGATTTTGGTACTTTCGCATACATAATACTTATTTTTTAGCATACCATCGACATGATGAATAAATAAATGGGCTCTCTATCAACAAGGCAATGAAGTTAAACTCCAAAACGACGTTATCTTTATTTACGTGGTACTAATCGAGTATCTTGAGAACGCTGCAAGTTCTGGGTGCATTAAATAGTTCACCACGAGTCCCGTAGCAATACATCTACCTACCGCATTCTGAATGTATCCCCGCTTTCATGCTGTGAGCCTATTGTTACCATGCATGAAGGTTAGAGAAACTTAGTTAATACTAGAAACCGGAATATATTATGCATTTGTATATATTATACCCTATTCTTAGTGCACGTTTCATATTTTCTCGAAATTCTACTTATGTAGCAATCTCTATTCTTGTTATATTTTTCGGTAGGCTTGTTACAAAAATTGGTCGCACTTCACTCATCCACACTGCCAATAATCCGCCACTTGTCGGAGACAATCTTGCTACTGAGCATGCGGAGCAATATTTGTTTAACATTTACTTGTTTTTAAAATATAGCCTTCTGGTTGATATATTCCTGAAGGCAACAACTTACAATCAAATAATTTACTAATGTTATGAAGTTTTTTAAATAACTAAAAAGTTACATAATTACTTTTACATTTTTATCAGTTGATGTTAACTTTGCATAACTTGAACTATTTTTACAATTTTCATTTTTGGATGCATAATATATAGTCCGGTCTCTAGTTATTACCGATAACATACAAGAGGACTGAGGGCAGCCTTGAAGATACTGAAAGTGCCTATAATTGCTGGTCAATATACTAAAGGATAAATGCATTTTCTATATGTTTACTTTATTTATTTATTAAGAAAAAGTATTTTCAAGTAATGTTACTGCAAGTCTGCGATGGTGAACGGTATACAGGTGGTATACTGATGGAATCTCTGCATGGTATTATTTGGCTTGAGCAGACAGGTTGCCATGCACTCTGTCTTAGTCTCGAAATTGTTTTGGTTGCCTCCACAACCCGAATACAAACGACGTCTGCATGTTCTGGAAAGATATCAATAATAAATTAATAATATACTTTAAATCCCACTATTTTGAGGGCAATATTTATAAAAAAAGGATCCCAAGTTTTCGCTTCACGTTTACTATTTAGGTTACCATAGTGTCGTGGCTCAGTGGCTGCATACTGGGTTTGTTCCCACAAGGTTGCAGATTCAAACTTAACCACATAACTGTGACATTTTGGTAAATCATGTTCTTTTTTATATTGTATAAAATACACCACTGACAAGTTGTAAGTAAACACTGGATTTTTATAATCTTGAAGTTGCCAACAACCAGGTCAGACTTCCATACTCAATCCTTTGTAGCCTATCCATTTATCTGTTCCAACAGGTTGACTCAATCAGCATCAGTATTTCCTTAAAAGACAAGCTGAGACGACCTAAATTGATCTCACATAAAATACTTATTATATCTAGATGTTGACAGTAATTGACCCCTGAGTGACTTCTGACATTTCTTCTTGGCAGTAAAACGTAGTGATTACATTCTCTTTGGTAGTCAGACTGGAAATGCCTATCCAAGGAAACCTAGAGTACAATTTGTTTTTAAAATTGTTTGTATTAAGCTAAGCTAAGTAAATAGCATATTTAAGTAATAAAAAATACTTACTGTGCTATTCTGTCCCATCCCCATCGGTTGTAATGTCCAAAACAAGTACCAAAGTCAAAGGCCAGGGAACAAAAGTATGGGATATGCACTGTGGACAATTAATTAACAGTTTGTGGCAGGTAATGATATAATTTGACTAACTAATTAGTAAATCGCACTCCCTAAATACTAAAATGTATCTGGCAGATATAGCATTCAGAAAATAATAGTAAATTAAATATTAAATTGTGTATGTGTTGATAAGATATAGGAGCTAAACTTCACATTATCCTTATATTATATGGATTTATTTGGTGTATTAAGAGACAGCTATTTATCCAATAGTAAGTGTGAATGCAGTGCTCCAGACAAAACAATGTTAACCCTTTGAAGTGTCTGTTTACCTGCACTATGGGTGATGTTAAAACAGCCCAGGTCACAACAAAGCCACATACTGGGATACTGTGAATAATAATGTATGTGAATAAAGTAGGAATGTTAACAGAAGTACTGAAGCTATGAAAAAAAAGAAGGTATAAAACACAGTGACTTACTAGTTGGCATAGATGCATTGATCATACAATGTTCTTGACACTTTTGACGGGTATCAAATCTATTGCCATTTCCTTGACAGCCGCCCCAGAAGAATCGGTAACATTTCCGTTGTTTCGCATCAAAATACCATGATAGTATGTCTGCTCTGCATGGCCCATTATCTGGCCGCAAAAAGCATGTTTTATGTCTAGCTGTAAAAAATATTTTTAATACATTAGAGTTAGATTTTTTATCACCCTGAATCAGTAGTGTATAGCAAATGCACATTTTGCCATTATAATTATAAATCCACTTTAATAGGGTGTGAGCCCATTATTTATTACTAGACAGTTTTAGTGCATCAAACCTTTCACTTTACATAACTTTACCAAAAATAACATACCTCGAAGAGCATCGTCTATTGGAACACACATCTTCTTTTGTAGAGGATTTGTAGGTTTGTCTTTGTGTGGTTTTTTACCTCTACGTTTCTTTTGACTAGAAGTACTATTTATGCTTAGGCATATTAGTAAAACCACAAGTAAAAGAAATCTGAGAGCTGTAATTTTTTTGTGGTGGGTATTCATATTATTTATGGTTTCCCATATGGTAAAATGTTAAGATAAATAAAATAAGTTAGTCACAGTTATGACTGTTGCTAAACCACTTACCGTTTTATTATGGCTCATAACTTTAGCAATATAAAGTTTGATAAATGTGCGGTCACATGGCAAAGTCTATTTCAACTTCTCCAATAAATATTATTCTGTATCCTCATCTGGAGTTCTGGATATGAATTCATAACAATTCATCTATCTTTACAGTATACAAAACGTACAGTTTAATTAAACAAGTATTAGCTCAAAATATACTATTAAAATAGTAGACATTTTTTGTTCATCAATATTAGGCATAAGAGTTCAGCCTCAAGACATTTCTTCCGCATATTCATATCCTAATCATGTTCTTATTGGTATTGCCGGAAAATAGTACAACCATGGCATATTATATACCATGAGTACAATCAACAGCCAAGCATCACAACTTTGTCACATAATCTGTCTGTTACACACAAAACAGTTTATAAGCTCAACATTATATATGTAAGAGATTAGCTATCAAAGATCAGAATCTTTAATTCAAACAAGACTAAAAAGAGTAGACACTTTTCTATCTTAGCATACCTAGCAACTTACAGAGTACACTATTCTGTCTGATAATTAATCTGTTACAAGTCCAAGAAAATCTTATACGTTGAAGAATCTAAAGTTTAATTATTATCTTTTCACTCGACATCACAATCAATTATCAAAAACAGTCAGGTTAGCCTCAAAGAGAATATATGCGGTTAGCCTGTGAGCCTGCTAATTAAGATTAAGAATAGTAAATAAATCAATGCCTAATATTAAACTGTAAAACTGTGTAACTCCGACTGTGTTGCTAGTGCATTCTCTAAATTACCTTTCTATCAAGTTATGAAATTAATAAGGATTAAATATATTTATTTAATATTATAATTTATAAGATTTCGACATTACGTAGCATGTTGGCCATGCCAGGCCTAAATCAAATTAATAAAGGAAATTATATCATATTATTAAATTTGATAAATGATTAACTCGAGTAAGCTTCGTACCGCGATCGATAACATTCATTTCGCAATCCCCGTCTCTGCCATTTAGTTTGAAAATATAATGTAATTATATATGATTGTATTTGACAAAAATTACCTTTTTTCATAAATATCTATAATGGAAATGGCCGGTAGAGTTTAAAAATATTAAAGTCATATTAATCATCATACACTTAAATAAAAGTGTATTTGTAACATCATATATTTTTTTACTCAATGCATAATTATGATTCATCATATATTCATAATATTATTTAACAATTTGTATACCTTTTTTCGGTTGATCATGGAATTGACCTTATATATAATTATGTAATAAACAACTGTATGTAACCCATGAATCACAAATAAATGATTTGATTTGATACTATACACGGTAGGTACACATATTTTTTTTTTTCGTCTGTCTGTTTGTTCCGGGTACTCTCCGAAACGGCTGGACCGATTTTGATGAGACTTTGACTGGCTTATAACTCATGGTCCGGGGTCTTATATATAGGCTACTTTGAATATCAAAAATGTTAAGGGTTCCGCGGAAATACCAGGAAACGCGGGAAATTATAAGTCTACTTTAAATTTTAGGTTTCCGTGGGAAAATTAGAAAAACGTGGAAAATTCGCGAGATATAACTTTTCCGCGACAGTTGGATAGATTTTGATGAGACTTTCTATGTTTAGGGTTCCGCGGGGACAAAAATAAAAACCCCTATAATTGTTTACAAAATCAGATTTAATTATGTAAATCTGCTTACTGCTGCTACGTACAGGTTTTTTTAATCAAAATCCGCGGGGACGAAGTTCCGGGCAAAAGCTAGTTTGCTCATAAAATGTTTGAGCATTAAATTAACGTTTAATGACGATAAAAGTGTGAGACGTATTGTACGACCTAAGGCACATGCTTCTTTTCTGTTTTTAGCCCCAGGGCTTGCAGGCTCGGTTGTCAACTCACACTAAGGTGAAAAATAACTGACTACAAAATATTAGCATTTTATTAAATCTAAATAATAAATATAAAAAGTACAGTTCTACTCTCTCATCACGTAAAAAGAACGCCGAGCGACTGTCAGTCCTATTTGGGATTTGGGATTCCACATGGATATAGTTGCTGTATATGGTAATACCTTTGCTTATATCTAAGAATACTAGGCTATTGGTTCATAGTTTAAGTGTAATTGTTTTGAATCATCATAGGTACTTTACTCTACACTTTGAAATAGACTGAAATTCAAGAAATTAAGTTAACGGCCAGCCTCCTTTTATGTTGACAGGAACTACTCTGAGGAGCTTAAAACATTTATTTGTCAAATTATCTTATTATTTATTAAATTGTTCATTAAAATCGAACGACACTTATAGTATAAATATGATTTCTAGACTTTTATTATTGTTATGTACTTATAACAATATAAGTATACTTATTATACGTACTAATATTATAAACTTTGTTGTCACAGCATAGAAATAATCTATACTTATCTACTATACTATAGTATAAATATAATATCTATATACATAATATAATAAAATCGTAAACAACCCATGTCTGTACATTCAATATTAAAAAGTAAAAACAATTACCGAAGCCGAAAAATATAGTTTTTAATTTTTTGTCTGTTTGTCTGTGCCTTTGAACGTGCTAATCCGATATAAACGATAAACCGATAAACCGATTTGTGGTTGCTTGCGAGATGCATCCGAATGCGGTGTTCAATGATGTATTGTGGCAACCTTCCCATAATATTTAGTGTTTGTTTCATTTAAATCGGTTCAGAAACAAAAAAGTTACGTCAATATTTACATACATGTAATAAAACAGTAGCTACGGCTTGGCGTAAAAACTACTAAATAGAATCCGCTGAAACTGAGCTAATATATTAAAAACAATTTAAAATAATTTTGCTGTTTTCGAATATCCACGCGGACGGAGTCACGGGCACAGCTAGTTATATATAACTATAAATATATATTATAATATATTATAAAATATAATATAATAAAGCTTAAATATTATAAAGCTGAAGTGTTTGTTTGTTTGCTTGAACGCAGGTCCGATTTAAAAAAATCTTTCAGTGTTAGATAGCCCATTTATCGAGAAAGGCTTTAAAACATTCGAAATCCACGCGGGCGAAGTCACGGGCGGAGTCTAGTAAGGATATAAAATGAAAGCATTTTATTTTATTCTTCTAATTTATTAAATTTAAAAAACCTACATTAATATAAATCGGGCGTCAAACGTAACTGTTTTTGTAAAGTTTGCCAAAGAACCTTCGTCGATGCCGTAACAAATTAAATGCATAACTTAAAATAATATAATCATAAAATTACAAATAAACAAACCAGGGAAAAAATTTAATTTATATTAAATATATATCCCATCAATAATTTATATTGTACCCTTTAAATAAAAAACCGTGCGTTTATCTAGCAACACCAACCCTCCGCCAGAGAGGAAAGATAGCCAAGGACGGACGGTCGGACATTGAAATTAAATAATTGAATAGTTTCAACAAACAGTCTTTAGCTGTACAAAAGATTTATAGGTAGGTATTCTACATATATCTATGGTCTCTACCATCTCTCTACTTTGTCTGAGTACTTTTCAGACCCCGAGAGTCTGAATAGATTGTGATTATTGTTATACCTATAAGTACCTCACGGCGAGCTAAAAAAATAAAATATAGGTACATATCTACGTACCGCCCTAAACTGGGAGTGAAAATGATATAAATGCTTAATCTAAGGGCAGAAGAGCGCGTAAATACCTACTTTTAATCAGTTTAAAATTAAATCACTGAAAGGATTCTCACTGTTGCCATCGAAATCGCAGCAGAACCAGGGCATGAGAAGACAAGCCTCATTCCAACCGAAAACACATACAAAGCGTGTGAAAAAAGAAGAGAGGCCCTGCATGCTAGATAGATTACGAAACTCGTTATTAATGTTAAAATTACAAAACAATGCAGTCAAAGATCTCATTATTTATGTAATAAAAAGGGGTCTACTACCTATGTCGAATAATAAAAGTATCCTTTTGTTGCATGCGGCAGATTTCTTAAATGCTAACGTGTCCCTACTGGGTAGTGGGGACACAGGTCCAACACGCGGAGGCCCGATGAATATTTTAAACTTAAAGGTCATTAGATACCATCTTGGGACACTGCACAACTGCTTTATAAAAGAACAGCCATGAAAAGTCCCCAGAAGGTGCAGAACTATTCTGAAATTCTTTTTGTTGTTCTATGTTGGTGAGATGTTTCCTGTATTCGTTAATAAGTTTTTTACTGAAAACTGAAATAGAAAGGGCGGGCAAATATTCTGTAAATTAGCAGACGGTGACTCGCCACTCACTAGATGGGCCCCCTAAACGGTCACGAATCACCACTATTGGCAACAGGGAGTAACACCGGTGTGAGTGGCTAGGGGTGTAGGGCGCTGCGGCCCCGATTTCACCATCGCGCGTCTCGAAGACTCGAAGCGGATTTCCCCGTTAAAACGCCATTAGACACTTCCACCTCCGAGCATATAGCTCTAGCAACCCCTCTCTGACCGGCCAACTAAGGTAAGAAACAGCTGAGAGTCCTGTGCGGGCGCGACTTCTGTTTCTACTCCAGCTATCCATAATTCCATGCCGGGCGAACCGGGGATAAGTTCTCGACCGACTCTTTGGTACCCCAAAGAGTCGGTCAAGAACTTATCCCCCGTGCCTGAATACCTTCAGGCACGTTGTGTCGCCACTCACAAACAGCCCGCTACAAGCTGCCCTGCGGTTTGTGTACTTTTAGTATAAGTCCTTGGGATATGTTTTTTAATTTAATTACTAGAGTTGAGAAATGTATACTTACTACTATGCCCTCCGGTGTGACGTTCTACACGATCTGCCCAAGAGGGGTATTAAAGAAAAAATAAAGTATTTTTATATTAAAGTAGAACAATAAATTATTTATTGAACACTTACTCATTTCTATCTATTGGTTTAGTATCTAAGCTCACGTGAGTAGATCTCATTTGCTAGTGGTCGGATTTCAATAAAAGGTGTTTATTCCTTCGCCTTCGGGTACAAAATCTTAAAAATAAATGAGATTTGATCAACTGTGTCCCATTGTTGGTAAACACTGGATCGTCCCATTCCATGGTGAGCAAAATATAGGGAATCTTCTGTCTTTATGCGTAATAAAAGTCTGTTTGTTTGTAGCAAATTAGATACCTACCTACCATAGTATAGTAACCCCCGATAATATAATGTGCGTATCTGTGTATCTGAAGAAGAATAATTCGATTCGATTCGATATTTGATAAGTATCCTGATGGGTACTTACGTCAATGATATTGCTAGGACATAGTGTAGTGTTGTCTTAACTTCTTAAGTGGTATTTGATGATGATGATGGAAAGAAGCTGGTATTTTTAAATAGGGTCCAAACCAAGTTTATTGTTATCCGTTCAGTAGTTTAGATTTGACGCCTCAACAAACAGAGAAATATATTTATATACCTTCATATAAAGGAACTAGTTGCATGCACTACTTGTGCAGAAAATAACTATATTACTGTTGTACTGAAATTAATACCTAAACAATTAAAGGGTCCTTATGTTTTACTTACTTGTAGTAATGTATGTTGTATCATTTAACGCCTGTTTCGTGTGGTTCACCGTTCGCCTTTTGTCCTGTCTTCATTTTCTAAATTTAATTTATAGATTTATAAATCAATGTGAATATTTTAATCAACGCCAGTTATACAACACCAATTAGGATACGGGCTTACGATGTTTATGTAAAATGTACCAACTAAATCAAATCCACCGTTCACCTTAGTATCGTATCAAACATAAACTGAATTGAAATGCTGAAAACAAAGAGATGGCTTGTTACTGTAACAATACATTACAGTACAGCATTGATAATGTCAAACCGAACCTTATCTTACAATATCATCAAAATCAATAGTTATTTAGCTTTTGGATAAAGAGACAAAGCCGGTAGAGAGCAAATTAGGCTGAAATAAAAGGTTCGCTTCCAAATGTAATAAAGCTAATGCCTATTTTTGGCGAAGTATAAGTAGATATAGATATATATGCAACAGCTTAGCTCTGCTATGTACCTTTGAGGATAACAACTTGATGAAACACATTATACAGTCTTGCATATCCCTTAGAACTTAATTTGTGTGATCAAATAAATAGAAATAGAGATACGAACGTACCGCGTAGGAACAAATAAACCGTACGTTGCGTACCTAATAATTATTAAGTTATGTTACGTGTCTACCTAATAATAAATTATAGATATCAAGAAATATTGGTAAAGCGTAAAAACCTTAACTATGTAGATTGTTATATCGTTTCCTACCGGCGCGGCGGTAAGTTTAATAACTTATTTAACTCAATCATTACCAATTAACTGTTAACGGCCAATTAGTTTCTCCGTGATATAAAAATGATCAAAGAAGCAGGTTTAGCGCATCGTTATTCCCGTAGAGTGGCGAACGAAACGAATAAGCTAAGCGGTGGGCGGGGAGCGAGGTGCGTGCGCGCACTGCGCTTTTTGCTTGTGGCAGGGCGACCGCGGCGCGGCGGCGGCGGCGGAGGCACACCGGGATCTTATCCTTATTGTATTTTATTCTGTTCTTAGCTGTCTGTCCCGTCGAACGTCCCTACCACATATCCCTATTGTAATACTAATAATACTCACCGTTTTATTGTACCAGAGCCAGTTTATTACAAACTAACGTGTTATGCCAATATGTTAGTAAAAAATCAGTCATTCTTTGCCCGGTCTACAGACGGTCTGTTTTGTTGTGTGAACAAGTGTTATAAATAAATAATAATAGCGGCGAGCAACAGATTTTTAAGTAAATTGCTTTATTAACTGACATTATGAATATAAATGATTTAGTGACCCGTTTATTTTTTCTTACTATTATATATATTGTCGATGGAGCAACACCTGATGTTAAGGTAAATATTTTTTGTACTTTATTTGAAATTTCTTGAGCTGGTTTTACTAAACTCTTATTGGTTGCTGCAGTATGAATAAATTTAGGCAAATCGTACTACGGCTTACAGAATTATATTTAATAAATCTATCTAACAGTAAGAAAGGAATAGTTGATTGATTGTCTCTTTCTTACAAATTATTTAAAAATACATTTACCCATATCTAAATAACTGTGTTACTGTATCGTTAAATGTAGTGTTCCTCGCGTTTATGTTAGTAAATAACTTCTGTCCAACAACGTCAGTGCCGCGCTAGTATACAGGTAGGTACTTACTAGGTATGTAGTTCCTGCACCTATCTGATTGACGTGACAAGCTACATAATAGCCGTTAAGTGAGAGCTTACTTATCTCGTGGTTGGTTATTGGACATTTTACTAGGTACACTTCAACAAAGGTCCGTAATTATACAATGGACAACTGTTTTAACTTATTATTTTATAAGACTTCATATAAACACCACGTTACTTGCACACCTCCGGTGTAACTGTTTAAGTAGGTACAATATAATATTTCACAATGTTAATTGGATCATCGTCAGGTATTCTTGTAAAGATAATTATAATATCACATTCAGACACCATCAATGTTTTTTTAGAACTGGTTAAATGATGCACATATACTGGCCGGTTAGGCTTAGCTGGGCTCAATTTGGAATCTAAGGCACTTCGCGGGATCTCTACAACTCTGGGTTACTCAGTATCTGAATTAAAAAAGCGATTAGAGACAGAAGAACCCATAAGTAACTTGTATAAAATAATACACAATCAGATTCTCTTTTATGTTTTTTGCCAATTTATATAAACTTAGAAGACTGTCTTTAAATAGTTTATTAGAGGGGTTACACAACTCTTTAAAAGAATACTTAAGTAAATAGTTATCGGGACACACGTGGATAACTAGATAGGTAGTAGTAATGACTGCATGATCTTCCTTTACAAAAATGGTCAATAAAAGAATTCGCAGATGACAAACTTACATAGACAAAAGCTGACAAGTATGTAACATTGTTTACAAGTACGTGAATACCCATCAAATCACTCGACAGATAATATCTTTAAACTATTAGAAGTAGGTGGTTATCATTGAATTGAATTCTAAGTGAAGGTACTAAAAATATGTTATATCTCTTTGTGTCTCCCTAGGCAGATTTATGTACTAGAGATCTTTCAGTGTCTTCCTAGTACAGACACATTGTACCCATGTATAATAACTATGAACTCTCCGAACTCTCCCTGATGAAATGCCACGAACTAGTATTTAAAAGGAATAAAATCTCTTAATTAATACAAATAATCGGAAGCGTCAGTAATGTTTTATATGTGATAGGTATGTATTTATATTATATCTTACTAGGCTTTACATTTACTTCAGGTACGCCGACTAGATTCTGACTCAACCTGAATGTAGCATTCGTTGCCTATTTCTTCTTTTTCTTTTTGCCTATATTGTTTTAGTTTGTTGCTACATATGAAGACCCAAACTTGGCTACACCTGTTTACCAATGGATAGGTTGTGACCATACCTCTCTTCATACGATTTTGGCAGAATGCTTCTCATTTCTAACCAAGTGAAAAATAACGAAATTAATTTTTATCTGAATCTGTTACGTACTCCAGTTTAAAAACCGTGCCGCAGTCGAAGTTTTTAAAACATTTCACATTAGTGATTGAATACCGAATTATATGCAATTTCATACACTACTTTATCTATATCCATGTCTAAACATAATCATGAATTTAGAGAAAAAACATTACGCGCCCAACGCAGCAATCCTTGCAGTTAGCGCAGGTCACCTTAGATATTAAAATTTATGGCAATTTTGACTTGATACCTACTTACTACCTAACGTTTTTTTTTTGCAAATAGAATAATATAAGTACAGACGTAATCTTCTCATACATTTTACACCATTTATCTAATTTATCGAGGTTGATAATCTCCACCATTCAAATAAGCACCTTATGGAGTGCAGTAAAGAATATTTTGTTAAGATAGATTCAGAACCTACTCTTGAGATTATTAGAAAATGTAGAACCTAGCTAAAACATCTTCAACTACAAACTACTGTATTTCATTTGTTACCATGCAAGCATTATCATCGGCATTGATATGAATTTGAATTTAAATTAGTCTCTATGTTATGTTTGTGTCATAATCATGAGTATAATATTTAAAGCATTTCCAAGTATAACAGCGTAAGTCTATTGTTCAAACGGTTCAAGGAATAAAATGGAATGAGAAACCAAAGTGTATTTTAAATTTGCATTAGGCGTAACTCCCGGTCGATGTTAATCAAATCAGAAACACGAGCTGCCTTAGATCGATCCCACCAATCATTTTATTGCACGTTCAGTACAAATTCAAAAGGAAATTAAAGTCAACTTTAATAGTGGTGATTCTGAGGACTACACATTACGTGCCATAAGCCACAGGTCCATAAAGAGAAGAAAATTGCTTTCATTCAATCTTGAATTGAACGCATTTAATTTGTCAAGACATGCACAATCGAATAGCGTTACAAATACCGGTTACAGAGCTGAATCACACTGAAAACCATATGCATCAATCAATCAATTAGGTCAATTGATCGTTGTCAATTTAATTGTGATTGTCCCTTGTTTCATGCAAGGGTTCGACGTCGAGTTCACAAAGCAGCGAGAGTTGCAACACCCGCGCGGCGGCGTGCGACGCCAATGCAGCAAACGCTCGCAGAGCTGTTTGTGGCACCGACGGGCGCACCTATCCCTCGCGATGCCACCTCATGATAGCGCAGTGCTCTGGAGAACCAGTCACCGTCGCTAGAAAGGGACCCTGCGTTGGTAAGCAACCTGTCAATTCAAGATACGGTTAAACCCGCATCACTTCGGTAAATCGGTTTTACTCCCGTATTTCTATAACGAGTCGACACAAAGAATCTTTGTTGATAATGAGTGTTACCTTACGTTGTATAGGAATATTTATGTCCACCATGAATGTGGCTCTTATAAAAAGCATCGTTGTATTATTGACCTTGCAGTTTAAACTACAATCGTTCTTTATGAAGTGATAGAATCTAGTTAGTACACAATACTGTGCATACTACCTACGTCATAGTTGCTACATATGCATGATTTAATTTCCACATAGTTCAAGTTCAGACGCAGCCTGATACATACGCCCAAAATACTTTAATACGAGCGTCAGATGATTTCCCTTAATCATCCCTCAATTCTCCCAACCATGTTTGATATTCCTGCAAGTTCAGTCTTCTTGCTAGATTGCAAAATCATGATTGATTTAGCAGAATAGATCTTTATTTTTATATTAAATGGTCGCAGAAGGTCAGTCATCGTGCCTGATCGCCTTACGCTACGCGTTGAGTGCGCAGAGCGGAGTTTGGTCGGCTTATGTTCCTCGGTGTCGCGCTGACGGAAGCTATGCGGCCGTCCAATGCGCAAGTGCGGGTGCTGCGGCCGCTGGCTGCTGGTGTGTTACGCCTGACGGCAAGCCCTTGCCAGACACCTCCGTCAGGAATGGCAGACCGGACTGCACTCGTACCGGTAAGTTAATTTATGAAAAGTCACATTAATCAAACAGGTACATTTTTTTAAATTTAAATTTAGTATCCTAGCCTTTAGGCTGACTTACGGTCGGTCTTTATATGTCTACGTAGGTACGAGGTCGTAAATATATATTTAAGAAGCGTATTGTAGAGTCAAAGAATAACTAGACTGGGCAGACTTGCCTTCTCTAGATTTTTTTCATTTCACATATATGATTGTTGCCTGTACAATCAAATTAAGTACTTGTGTTATTATGCCGTTGTTTATTGATCTTTATTTGAACTTTAGTTCTTCGGTCCGTATTGCACAGCGAATTCTGTTAAATGTTGCCTAGCTTTTATTTTCAGGATGAATAAAATCTGAATTTACATATTTTCTATTATATCTATATATTTTGTTTAAAAATTGAACACACTGCACGCAGAATATGCCAGTTCTCGTTCGTGTAGTCATAAGAAAATCGTAGTTCTGATGTCTGCTAAGCGAATTATATTTTATAGCCATCCAGTTGTTAGGCTAGGTGAATGAACTTTGTTTCTATTTTATAGGTGAGGTGCATTACGACATTAGATCAGAATGTCTTTATACTATTTAATTTGAAAACATTACATTACAATAACATTCAATTTAAATAAAACAAATTGTACGTGTATTAGGTACTTAAGTAGTGTGATCGGAACAATGGTAGGACGTAACTTGTATAAATCTTAGTAAACGTTGTTGTAGGCGATGCAGAACGCCGCCGTGCTGATCATGATTTATAAGTGGTGGAGTGTGTATGAGGTGTCTGAACACTCGCGGGCCCAGAGAGCCCAGACCGCTGTGTAGGTAGTCTACGGTATTTGTTACCCGGATTCCAGACATCTGTTTTATCTAACGCGCCATTGTAAACACCGCTGGATAAACTTCAGACATCGTTTGTAAACAATTATCCAGATGAAAGCTAATGTTTACATTACACTAAACGCCATTTGTGAGTACCTATAGATAAGTTTCACGTAGATATTATACTAACAGTTTTTACAGAAAGCACCCAATTCGTTGGAAATTGCTGATAAACACATTACTCTTGTGTGTTAGAATATACCCGACATACAAGAGTAATGGCCCACGTTTATACAAAGCGCTGATTCACTAATTAACCAAAGGTTACTGAAATTTAATGTAAACATTATAAGCCAGAATAATAAACTTATTATTTACCATTTGATAATGATAATACATACATTGCCCTGAAAGAAATAGAAGTAGAATCCGTAGCTTGCATCAATGTCGTCTGATTCGATAATAGTTAACTGTCTAGTAAACAAGTCAGGATGGCTGCCTTCCGCCTTCACGGGCCCCTGACCCCTTTAATTTTTATTAAGCATATATTATTTACGAACTATAAACGTCCAGTATATTAATAAAAAAATAGAAAGACTTACATTTCAAGAATGCCTGACTGTATCATTATTCAGAATTTTACCGCTGCTGCTACCGAACTTGAAGATCTTTACATAGTAAATTGGTAAAACAAATCCGATAAGCGATGAATGTAGAAACGAAAGCTCAAAGCACATTACATCGGTGTGTAATACAAGTGATATGGCGCCAAAGGTAATTGCATTCTAATCACAAAATACTTACAGATGGACATAAATATGTATATCGACGTGCAAGACATACATAACGCAAACTCGCATTATTTATAAATCATTGTCGCACTGGATTCTGAGGCTATCTTTAGTAATTTATTGGCTATTTTTGTTACTTACTTTCACTTATTATAAGCGTTAACATTGATTGTTTTAATACGCACGTGAAGTAAACAGAATTATCTGTCACTGGACTATTTGTGTAAGACGAAGAAATGCGTTTTTTCTTTTACATAAATGAACACATTATACACATGTGTTTTAACTTCCGATATATATATCACTGATATTTCTGTAAGTTCATGTAAATTGCCTGAATCTTATGAACATAATATATTATTATTGTGTATTATTTCACAATACGCCAATTAAATACTGCGGTTATGCGGATTACATATAAATATACACATACAAAAAATGGTATAATTATTATGTAATATTCTCAGTAGTCACGGAATTTCCTATATGCTCGTGCATGCTATAACTACTTCTAGACTATACAGCATACTGTCCTTGATTACGGGCTTTCCCAACGCACAATAATCACCAATCCACTGTAACTGCTACCACAAATATTATACAGATGGGTTTTTATTCAACTACATTATTGCTTGAATTACTCATGCACAATAGTTATTTATTATTATAAATAAGGGAAAATAAAGACAACGGAAGAGCCTCCTGCCCCATCACAGGACAGTTTACGATGTGGAAGCGAGACTTGCAGTGTAATGCGGCGTCTCGCTTCACAATTAAATGTCCTGCTATAAGAGTTCATGGTAAAGGGCTGTTTAAAATAAAATACCTTTCTTTATTTATTTGCTTCTTAATTGATATAGGACTCCGATTGTACGAACCTGCTTAAAAAAACAATCAGTTCCGAATATTGTGGATTATTTACATGGTCCGTATTTTTTTCCTTTGGCGGCTTACGATTGGGTTTAAAAGTTAATAACAGATTTCGGCTAACTTATCGCATGAAAAAAAACCGCCCTAAGCCAATTAAGCTTAGGCAAAATTCCTGTAATCGAATTATTATCGGATTCGGAACTTAAATAACTTAGTATGAGAACAGTTAAATAAAAAGAAGTCTTATTATTATAGAGGTTTATGCGTAGCTTTCCGCTAATGATCTATTCAATAATGTGTATATCAGGTCAAGGATAAGGTTCCTTGTTTAGTTCACTTACGAAGTTCTCAAAACTCGTGAATATTTAAAATATCGTCTCCGTCGCCTGCAGTTTGCACGGTCTCTTTTAAATACCAATAGAAACAAGGGAAAATTAAATCAATCATTTTTCGAGTACGGTTCTCTGTATCAATCACTCACTTATTAGCAAGATGTATTTAAATTTTCGATTTTTATGTATCTATTGAGGTTCCAAATATTGAGGTTCTTTATATGCAATGGGCCCTACGACAAACTGGCACTGCGAACTGTTATCAAGCGATTCCTGCTAGCTGTTACCGCGAATGACTAAGCACTTTATTTTAGGCTAATTGTCATGAACACTGTCTATGTAGTTTCGAAATACTACACTGCTTCTTCCTTGAATATTATTAATGCAAGCTTTTATATCATGCATAGAGCTATGTAATACCCTTCAGACAAAGGGTCATCCTACGCAGGGCATCGCCCGCTATTCGGCTAACAGCCTGCTTCCTTATACAAGTAGGTACATGCACCTTCCTATAACCTCCGACAAAATATATTATCCGCAACTGATACCAACTTGTATAGTGAAACTCTAGGAGAGAGAGTGGACGACAAACCAGCCACGAGGCAAATGTTTTGCACCAAATGTATTGTGGAAGATTACACGCAGATTGACGTATTTGGTTACTTTATTAAACGCTACTTTTCTTACAATGTGTTTTGTAGGTATAGCTATACGGTTTTTGATTACTACGTTCATTCGTATAGCAAAGTTGGAAATAAAGTAGAACGTTCACGTTGACATTGTGACGTACATACGTGCTCGTAGCCATTCGAATAATAAGTGTCCTTAAGTGATAGTTGCGGTTGCCTGTCCTCGGCGGATAATAAAAATAATTTACCATAGCTACATAACAATAAAAATAGACTTTTCCAATGTATCACAGTTGTTTGTTAAAATCTACCAGTCAACATAAGTATGGGAGGAATGGCACTGGGCACTGCTTCTGTTTCTCCACAGACGAGTTCTACGAAATGGTCTGTTACTTGGAATAATAATTTTTCACAATATCTGGGTAAATATTGACATGACGGCAGACGTTATTCTGCGAACTCTGTACATTAGTACCTACGTAAAAATGAACATTCTTCTTCATACGCCGGAAATGCTAGAATTCCAGATCGTTATAATATGCTAAGTTGATACATGTGTTTCTTATAAAGTCTCGGCCTGAATTTATTTAAAAGAGCTGACAGGGAGCGATTTTTGTTATAAAAATAAACTCAGGTACAAAAGTTAGCGTGAGTCAATAACTTTATGTTAGACCTGCGTTGACTTGAATTTGCACTTAATTCTATTAAGGAATGTGGATTGATGGTAAAAAAACAACGAATATTATAAACCACAGCATCTGGGTGATGAATTTGGTTTTATAATTTTTCGTAAAATGTTTCTTCTTGTTTTACGTTAGTCAAATGGATTTGAATTGATGTTTAATTTACTGTTTTATGTTTGGATAAAGTGATCTGTTACAGTTTGACTGAGTATATTTTATACAAAAAGGCTATTACTTAGATCCAATTTATTTTTTATTTGAATGGTAGTTTTAATTTTACCCTATTTTTGTTTGTTTGGCTTGAATTCCATTTATAAAATACATATAAATGAGTTATATTTAATATGAATACATTGAAGATATGAATAGTTACTTGATACACAACATTTACAGATACCGATTTTATTTTCGTTTATGACTTATAAACGAAAATAAAATCGAATGACTATAATACAATTGAATTCTTCAAATACCAATCTGTATTTTGTAAGAAATCTCGTGTTAGTTAGTTAAAGCACGCGATAGCACATTCCTTGAATAATCCATAATAATAATAACATCGCAGACAACTTACAACGGTGTCGATCTTATAAAACAATGTCGATTTAAAATCATAAGGAATCAATAGAATAAAATAATATTTCGCGATCCCAATCGAAAATGTCCCTAACTAAAACCACTTAGCATTCTTGTTAGGTGCGTAGGTATCGCGTCTCGCATCCGTAATAAGTTACCCGCATGAAACCTGACCGTAAGTGGTAATATGTAATGGCGCCATAAAAGCAAAACCTTCTTGGAATACCTACACGACTTGGTGGTTATATTTTGATCTGTAGATCGTTAGTTATTACTTTATAACGTCGTACCAATAAGTCATAATGCTGCTATTAATCATGGATGCTTTTGTTGCTCTACATTTTATACAGATGTTACATACTTACTTAATTTTTAATTTATTTGCGTCAACCATTATTAAATGTCACAACTCACACACACTTCACCGTTAAGCAGTCAATAGTATTAGGAATTCTAAAAGGTTGGTATGGCAAAGTTCAAGTGTAGCTCTAATGTATATAGAGTGCCGTCGATTGTACATCTATTAAGAATCAATTAACGTTAGGAACTTGTTAGAGAGTGAAATCCCAACAGTATCAAAGGCTTACTATGTGGAAAGACTATTTATCAATGTCTATAATACATTAATGTTCAGTCTCAGCTAGTAATAAAATACTTGTGTTGGCCTTCCGATCGGTATAAAAGGTTTAATTTAAACCACTCATCTTTCTCGCCCATCAATTACAGTAACGCTTAATTTATGACGTGCCAAGACGTAACTGGATGACTAAGTGAGAAATTATCAGTAACGACGTGGTATTGACTAATTGAAGTATGTCCCTTCGTCGATGTTTCTTTATTGCTCTGCCCGCATCCATTTACGTCGCTTTACATGCCAATTACTAATTCTAGCCCCCTCCATTAGGTGGCGGCGCTTGCGCTGCCAATTTAACATTTACTGTCACATGTGTTGACCCGGTTGTGCGGATTCTATCTAATTAATACACTTTGTAATCACGACTTCAGTTGATGATTGCGCATCTCTGCTTAGCGGCTCTAGTAATCCATTGTAACGGTTTATCTAGAGAACTAGTGGCTGGATTTTGATGTGGTTTTCACCGTAATCTAGGTATTTCTTGAGGACGATAGGTAGATATATATGTAAATAAGATTATCAAGAGCACATTTAAGTGATAAACAAAGTAACAGTACGTGTATAATGGGCAACGTCTCATTAGTTTTTATGAATAGTAAAAGTAGTGAATTAGTGATACAATAAAGTCAGTAAAGTGGTAAAATTGTATTTGCTAAGGAGCGCACTACATTCGGCGTGTCTACAGATCTTGAAGTGTTTTTCTAAGAAACAGCGGTCCGCGACACAGACAGCTCGACGCCGATCACAATGGGGTCCATTTTTTGTCATTCAAAGGTAAAGAGAACTCGCCTCGGGCATGAGACGATACAAAAAACGTTCCAGAAATCATTTGAGAGCTTTGTTGGAGATCACCCGCACCTTTGATGTTTTATATTTAGCTTGAGAGCTTACCTGTGCGCGAAGATGAAGTCGTTAAGAAAGAGTTAAAATAGACCGGTTTGCTTGTAATGAAATACACTAAGAACACGTAATCTAATAGATTTTGCAATAAATTCTATTTTATGCAAATCGTTTAAAGCAAAATTCAGTAGGGCTTATTTAAAGACTTTCTAGAGGTTCTTGTGATTGCGAAAAGGCTGTAGGTACTAAGTACTAATGATAAACTGTTGATCGTATCACTTTTAAATGGTGTTGTGTAGCATTGACACAACATCATTTAAAAGTTATACACTTTTATTTGGGTCAGGCGCCGATGTGTCTAACGATACTTAATTTTCGTTAACCTTTTTTTTCGTCGATACCCCGACAGTCTGCCGGTTTTAACTTAAAACTGTTTCAGATAATAAAAGTGCCGATCGGCATTGCTTAACTCGTTTTTATTGTGTTTCGCTTCTAGCTACTGCCTCGATAAAGCGCTTTAAACTTTTATTCACAATTAGTGCGAATTAGAAACGAAGCTTCACAATAAACAGTTTATTTTTGCCCTTGGACCACATGAATATTATGGTTATTGATTATACGAGGAAAACTAATCAAAAGGGCTAGCCCAGTTCGGAAATTTATTTGATACACACAGTCATGAGTAGTATACCCTACGGACCTTGATTGTAGAAGGCGGAAGACTAATAAAACCTAAACGTATTTGTGAGCCATTGAGTATTGTCGGTCGGCTATTAGATACCCTTATTGGGTAACCGGCAGATCCTCAGGGTCAGAAACACGCATACCTTTACAAGAAGATATATGAAGAGTGTTAATGCACGAAGATCATGCTTATTGGTTCAAACGGTCTCGTGACCTAACCGCAAGCCTACTACTAAAAGCTTTGTAGACTTATCATCAAGACGAAAACCTCGATTGGCAACAACAATCCTTTTGAACCACTGAAAGGAAGATAATGTCTCTACGTCGTTTAGATTCCCAACTGCTTATAATTGTAGGTCAATAGGCCGGCGACCCGATTGGAACAATGTCTAAGTACAGACTACTGAGCAAAGGGTCGCGGATAAGATTACCGGGCGAAACAAATGTTAGTGGGATCCGCAGATTGTGGAGTTTAGGACAGCTTTGATTTAGTAAGTAAATAGTAATGTTATTATCATAATAAGTACAATGTATATTTTATAAATAAACGAAAAACAATAACCAGTTCAATATCGATGTTATACCTGTATTTAGGCACTTAATAGTTTATTGCTTGTATGGTAATCTGCAGCGTTCACGCATCTTAACGTACTCGGCTATTATGTGTGCAGTGACCTACTTCATAGATAATGCAATCTACAAGTTCTTAGTGCAAACGTGACATACTTAAGTTTATAGTTGCAGCGCGGCGTCCCAAAATCACCTGGGAGAATTACTACTAACACGCATGTTTAGTTTTATTAATCTATTTCGCAAAGCAAATGCTTCTTACTTCGATTGTATCATACAAATATTTTGGAAGGCATAGGTACAGCCGTTATGCCATTTAAAATTTGAAATTAAACGGTATTAAAATCAATTAATCGAATATACTTAGCAACTGAGTAAGACCTGCTTTACATTCTATAGTTTTATTAGGTAGGTACTCTTGATTCTTTATTTCTCTTGTAATGGGGTACTTACATGATCAAAAACTAATTCCAGATTTTAATTAGATCACATTGCGAGAGCGGTGCCTATTGTAGGTTTTTATGAAAAACCAGTATTACAGGTCACCAGCCCCCTTACCATGAACTCTTAAAGCAGGACAGTTTACGATGTGGAAGCGAGACGCCGCGCGCCGCTACGTGCAGTGTAATGCCGCGTCCCGCTTCCACAACGTAAACTGTCCTGCTTTAAGAGTTCTTGGTAAGGGGGCAGGACACTAAACTAGGCCTCTCATGACTGTGCCTTATGAATCCACGGAAATAGAAAAAGGTAATGACTGATAGCAATTCATCTGTTCTTCTTATTGATTTTCAATTCTTATTAATACGTCACCTCACTCATAACATGATAGCTTGTTATTTTAGAGCAATATATTTTTAGATTGTGGCCTAAAGTACTACGACTTAAAAAAATCAACGGTAGTATCACTAAATGTGGGTTATATAGATATTTTAGTGATACACCTCAACTACCGGACCGGTTACAGTGCGCCGCGTTGGCGCTGGCTCCGCATCCACTCTTTACTTTATTCTATCTATAAAAATGATGTTCTCCATACGATCATTTATATTAGGTCACCTTTAAAAGACCCTTGTTACTTATTTATAAACCAAAACTTACCTTTTATACCGTAATTATACTACACTGCACCGTGTAAAATAATTTCAGCATTTATATATGCAATTCAATTTAAAACTAAATTAAGAAAATATAAATACCATAAATTGGTTCGTTATTGAATTACAGAAATTCGCAGTGCACATAAACATGTCAGCTGATTATTAGCTTAGCCCCTACAGACCATTTAAAAACAGTACGTATTTTAAAACAGTTGTTATCGATGTTATTCTGGTAGCCGCGTGTAAATCTAGTCAATATATGTATGTATGTAAGTAATGGCGTTGGTGATTACGCCAATTGCTTCCCGCTTGCAGAGATATCTTCTAAAAGGCCTCTGACCTTTTGCTAATTTAGTAGACTATCGACAGTATTATTGAACCTATATTATTTATTTTATACTCTAGGTGTGCATGTCCTACGACTAAATAATGTTTTTATGTTTTGTTTTTGTTTTCGAACGATTACGTTAATTAAAGCCTTCCTAATTGTGCAAACTTAATGTTTAAGTGTGTAAACTGTTTATCTCCAAATAAAACACGTTCTTTGTACCTTGTACGTAGGTGCCGCAGATGTTTTATAAGCCAATAATAGCGTAGTGTGATCTTGAATCCGTTCGCCTAGCGTAGCAAATATGATATAATTCCCAGGATCACGGTCATTCATTGTACCGAGATTGTGAGTTGTTATATGCTCAGCTGTCGACCTATACGGGCCCATGAACATATATATATCTATAAATATTAATGAACGTGTTCGTGGTGAAGTCAGACAAACATAATTTGTTTTTGTTTTCAGGTAAATCGCACACGAGAAGGCGGTCCTCGGTTCGCGGTCAACGTAATAAAAGAAGTAAGGATTGATGTTAATAATAATAGTCTGCCACGTTAAACGAGACACAACAACATGGGAATTCTCATGATTTTCTGTATGGGATCAGGTGTTTATTTAAAAAAAACACTGTTGGGTTTTAAGTTAGTTAAGCTAATTTAATATGGATTTGAAATAGGGCCCCGTTAAAGATCAAAGTTATCGCTTTATATCATGTTTTATTCCAGTTTGGTGTAACATGTCAGCATAATAGACTGTTTTACTTTGCCATTTCTTCGACACAGGGACCACACGGCAAATATGTAACACGAAAAAAAATTGTCTCAACAGCATGTACGAGGAGTGACCGTGCGCAGTTCAACGGGAATCTCATCAAGATCTTCAGTGGGGAGCATGAGCGCGCTCGTACCGATAACACCGCGTCTGCTGAGCCGCGGGTCGTCGCCGACTGGAAGTTCAGAGAGTTGGATCGCGACCGAAGCGATGCGCTGCAGAAGTCCGAGTACAGAGGACTGAGAAGACTTATTAAAAAGGTACCACTAATGTACTCTCTGCCTCACCGGTCTAGTGACCATACCTGTGCTTGAGGTCTTAAGTTCCAGGTGGGACAATGTGTTTTTCATTACGTAATTCTCAGTAGCAGCATGGTGTCTAGAGTTGTGTCAAGTAGAAATAGGCTTACCCATAATACATTGGGACTTAATACATAACTGGTGAAATGTGGGTGTACTATAGGGTTAGGTGTACCTAATGGTGTATCCCGAAAGGTTAGGCAAAGGTGACGTGGCGCATGAGACAAGCGTGATGTTATGTTAAGTTAGCTAAGCTCGATTCTTATACCTATGTCTAAATGGTGCCTTTGCAGTAGGACAGTTATAAGTTAGTACAATTATTTTATATGGTTTCGGTATACAATTCGCCACGGGCATTAAACTGAACACATTGTTACAACATCTCCACAGTAACACTACTAATTGTTATCTAAGTCTTTCACTTTCTAAGTCCATTAACTCCTATATCGCCGTAAAACCCGATGCTACTAATTACAATTGTTATACTCAAAGTGCATCGTGACGTTATAGAGACATCGAACACAATATTTAAGAACGAAGTCGTAGGAAACCATTAAAGTGGTTATACGTACTATAAAACAAACATTTCACAACCCGTCATTGCCTGTAACTACCGTGATCTTTGGCCCTGCGGCACGTGACTTTGAATTTGCTTGTATTATTAGATATTGGTAATGTATGGTAAGGTTTGAGATTCACAGAATCAGATAACTAGGCAGATAAATTAATTAAACAATTATTCACGCTGACGTAACCTCCAGAGGTCTTATGAGGCATAGCCTGAGTTTGACCCTATAATTTTATTGTCAATACCAAGACATTTAAAGCTTATGATTGTTAATGGTTATCGAAGGAAGCATTCGTTCCTAACATCTTATAGACGGCAAGTACCCACAGTTTATCTTAACCTGGGGTCTACCACTATATGTATAATCACACGTAGGTAGTTATTTTCCATCGTAAGGCCATGATTGTCCTACATCCAGTACTTGTGACCGCCGTATGTGATTTCTTCTTAAGGTCTTATGTTTTCAAGTATGTGCGCCCGATATAGGCCCTATTGTTTTATTGTTTAACATGAACTAGAATCGTTGGTCAATTTGGCACAAATATATAATAGAGTAGAATAGAATAGAAAAACTTTTATTTAGCAGGGACAGTAACAAAACACAAAATAAATAAAATAAAATAGCTAAGGTACGATCTTGTGTATTTTACTATAAATGCACAATTAACAAATTAAAGGTAGATTTAAACAAATAATTAAATAATGTATGTCAGCATGCCCTTACCGAAAAGGCTATTAACTCAACCGGCGCTGATTTCAGTGGGCACCCAGCCCAGCACACACACGGAGGGAGGTAAAGAAGCAAATTTTAGGGAACAGATAGTAAGCGGTTAATTATGAAAAGTGGATGGGAAATTAGTGATGCGTTTTATTTTCTTGGTTCCTACATATTTTTAGCTAGTCAGTGGGTGAGGCCTTACTATGCACTGACAAGCTGTGAAAACGTGAAAGAAATTTAAGACCAACAGCCCTCCGCAGCTTTTAAGTAATTAATTATTGTGTTATTTATTTTTAGGTGGTGAAACCAAAGAGATGTGCTCGGGCATGGGCACGGGGCTGCGACGGTGACGGCGATGGAGAGATAGCGCATGCCGAATGGGTCGCTTGTCTTCTTGTGAACCCCGAGCCGCCGGCACCGGACTGTGAGTACCTTTATGGTTATGTTCGCTAAGGCCCCCGCAGACGACCGAAAGTAAATATGATAATTAAAATATCTATCATCATTTAGATAACAATCGAGCATTACTACCGATTGCCATATATATTGTATTAATTGTTGTAGGTACCAATCAATTCATAACGACTTTATTGCATGAAAGATAAAAATAGGGATCAATGAAATATTATTCCCGATGGCCAGATAGGCTAAACTGCATCGATGGTGACAGTGTACAAAATTTGAATGAACATTAAAAAAAATTAATAAGGTTCTTCTTCAAAGAATGGTTTATCGAGAACTGGCCACAGGTCATAGTTCAAGTACATTTAATTTATTTTGGGTTTTCCCGGTTGCAGCCTTGCAATCTAAGTAGGTACCTACGTTATGTATTTGTATCGTTCTATGTATTTACGTAATACAATCGGTCAACTGCGGGAGTCACTAACTAATGTAATACCAAAACGCCATGTTCTTCACTCGAACTTTTTATAAGATTTTTTCGTTTTCATGATCTTGAAATTAATCTAATGAATCTGATAATAATACTACAAGATATAACCTACTAATTATTAGGAAAAAAAATAAAAAGACAGTCGTTCATATTCTAATTAATATGAAACAACCACTAAGGCATAAAATAAGACGAAAAAATGCCATGTTTACCATGAGTTAAACGTGGTATAAACTGAAAGTTAATTAAGGGCCGTAGATTCAAAGACTTACTTGTTTCTTCATATTGTAAGATATCAATTTCATTCTTCTACATACGAAATACGATGAATAACATATCGTTTTATATTAAATATAGACATGATGTGATATACCTACTCTTGATTGTATTTCTTACGTAAATTCCTATCAGACCCCCTAGACACGTGGCAAAACGCTTGACGAATAGAAATCGAATAGAATAATAAATGTATGGGGTTGCCACTTGTCTAGGGGGGCTGAACCATTTTCAAAGCAGCTGGTAACATTTTATAGCTAAAATAAGAGTGGTTTATACGAAACGAAAAATATGAGTAGGTAATTCATGCAATTGAATATGTAAAACATTTTAATGACTAAGGAATTGTTAATAAAACGAGATCCAAGATTTATCGTTCAATCTTTCATGTTGTATTATTTAAATGAGAATAAAATAACATTGGCCTGAGGCGGTTAATTAAGATTTTAAATAGCTTGTGAATTTTATATTTACTATAATCAGCAGACAATTTATAGACATTAACGGTTTTAATAATAAAGACGTGTTTATTGCGTGGCGCCATGATCCAAACTCGGGCATTTCTATCGAACACTCAAGAGTTTATTTATATGAATAAATTTACCGAAATGAAATATTAGTAATCATGAAGAATATATAAAAGCGGTACGACGAAAGAGGAAAAGCTGATGGGATGTCAATCATCATAGTCTTTCAGGCCAGAGGTCAATACGTGACCGAGATGTTTAAACTTGTGTACCTACGCTGGTTAGCGGACCACTAAGTATATTTAGACCGGAGGTACTGCTTTAGAGTAATTACCTTCAGCCCCAAATTATTCAATAACAAGTCACAAACTAATACACTTAGCAGAACCATGTCATCCGCACTAATATAAAAACTATAATTTACACTGACGCGATCAACATGACATCCATCACGCATAATGCTGAGCGCGCCAAAGACTTTAATATAATTATAGATTGAAGAGCGTTGATGAGAATACCCAATTACCCATCCCTGCTTCACCCCGCACTCCAATCCATAGGGTCTGGATACTCTGGATTCCGCACCAAAATCGAAAAAAATTGGATATATGTACATAGATACTAAAGTAGAATTTAATTTGTCTTAAAAGATCAAGCACTATGCTTCCCACATTCAATTATTAGGGTAGGTTAGTAATAAATAAAAGAACGCTCCTTTTACATTCTTGCATCTTTCATTTACATCGGTAGCATGCTCTTTGCCCTTGACCTTCATATACCAATGAGGCCGCTGACCTACTACGTCCTTCTAAAGTGCATCCGGCATTTCAGAAATGACTCTCGTCGATCGTCTTAATTAGTTTTTATAAAACCTATAATGTTAAAAACATTAATGTTCTTATTTATTCGTAATCATAAATATCAGTCGCTAAAATTAATGTCATCGCATTTGCCAGGCTAAGATAGATTGGTTCTTAGAATTTTGTATTGCAAGCATTCTATCGTAACAAGCACGTGGCTTACTTGTAAATATGTGTGCAAACATAATAATAATATTTAGTCTCTCTCCGTTTCTTCATGTCGTTGACTGCAGACGATGACAGCGGTCCGGAATCAGAACCTGAATATAACGAGGAGGAGCCGCCACCAGACCCCAGCTCAGGTGAGGAACAGAGACAAACTTGAGAAGTTAAGGTCATTCTCTGATGCGATCAGTCTTACTCATCTCTATCGCTTATTCTTCCTACTAATATCAGAAACAAGGGTGGATATGAAATTTCAAATCTGGATACGAATATTAATATGGAAAAAATACATATATGACTTTTGGTGCCATTTTAGCATGTTGCCCATGCTAAGCTTGAATCTAAATTGATAAAGGAAATTCGAAAAATGATGGACGTCACCCTTAAGACGTAAATACTAAAAGCGAACTTGAAATTCGATGGATGCGAGCAGCGACACGGTGGCTCAGTTGGTTAGAGCAGCGCCACGGATCGGCGAAGGTCGCGGGTTCGTATCCCGCTCGTGTCCATCATTTTTCAAATTACCTTTATCAATTTAGAAAAATACATATTATAATATAAAACGGTTTTCAGATACGGTTATGGATATGAAATTATTTCGGATTATCAATTAGTTTCGGATGGTTTAGGTTACGGATTTAGATTTTTAATTTCGGTTACGGTTACGGAGCTCCAACATCCCTGTTAGAAACATGAAACCTTGCAAAGATGGATGTTTGTTAATCTTTCACGCAAAACACACAAACAGATTTTAATGAAACTTGACAGTAACATAGCTCACAATTTTATAGGCTATAATTTATAATGATATTATCATTCCTATGTTGTTGTTGGTTGCTTTTTACATAAACGCGGTGTAGGTATTATATAACTAGATAAATAATATTATTTATATTTCCAGGAAAAGTCCTTATATTTATTTTTGTTGCACGTGCAGTTCTGCCCGGCATAGTGAGAAATTCATTCGCGCCAGATGGCTCCGATTCTGAATCACGAAGAGAAGACGAGGCCAACGACTGTCTCACTGACAGACAAGCAGTTCTGGATGAGCAGGTTTGATCAATACTTACCTAGGCTATAACCCAAACCATAGAATATCGTATAGTATGTAGGTACTACAGTGACCTACCTACTGCGAGTACTACGACCTAACAGCTGCTCTTCTGTGGTAAATAGGAAGATTTGTCACGCGCACTCCACATGCGCACTTATTTTACGAATGCAATGATGCAACAAAAGTAGCAAAACTTTTAGTCAAGTTAAAGACAAACAATTTACAAATGAGAAATCTAAAACATTTTTATTAAAATATATCTTTGCAAATTAGAAAGCGGGTGGCGCAGCGCTTTACGTACCAGAGTGTACTGGTGACGGCAGGTACGCTCGCGCACAGTGCTACAGGTCCACCGGCTACTGCTGGTGCGTGCACCAAGATACGGGCAAGCCCATCCCCGGATCGTCCGTCAAAGACAGGCGGCCCGACTGCGACGCGGCGCCCCAACACGCTAGCCCCATGAGAGGTACGATCATACCAGGCGAGTTGCTTTGCTTATTGTCTGTATTTTTTTATAAATCTATTGTATTTTTATCACTGTCCTTATCACCTCTTAGACAGTCGTTCCGTGTTGTCAGGGTCTCCTTTTTGTATAATCCCCTATATCAAAGTTTAGGCAGTCGCTTCATATAAAATAGGTACTTGGTATCTAGCTATAACCGGTGAGACTTTTCCAACATAGTTAGGAAAAATAGGTGATGATCTTTTGTCAAGCGTGTTTTAGCTGCGAATATGCTCTTCTAGTTCTGATATACCTAATCATTTTTTCTACATACATTTTACAGTTTAATTGTGTGCCTAGCAAAGTGCAATAGGCTGTGTCTCGTAGCCATAACATTATAATATCACCATTGTCTTTTGCCTCAAGACTATGATTGTTATTCTGTCAAAACAATACCTGTGTTAGATTGTAGGTAATCCCAGACTTTATGTAAATCCAAGTTTTAGGCAAAATTAGGTACCATCTATTATACCTACTATCTAAAGTGGGTGACTAACTCGACGTTGATAAGTTGACGTTACGACGAAGTACAGCATTAAAGTTTATTCACGCTGTCATCCTACATAATTATCTATTATATTGATAGTCAAGATATACATAGCTCAATTAAATTAACAATCAACAAAATTATATATTTGTAGGTTGTCCAGAACCAATGAAAAGCCATTTCTTACGCGATCTGATGAGTTTCTTCATATCCAAAATGACTACGTCTATCAACGGTACAGGTCCAGGGTAAGTATGTATAAGGCTATTAATAACTAACCTACTTAATTAAATACTATTTTTATTCCTTCTCGATAGTCCCTACAGAGAGTCTAAAATCGCTGAAAACACACACAAGAAGATACCTTGTTCTTTAGCGTCGACTTCAGATGACGCTAAAGCCACAAATCAAAATAATAATAAAATATTAATAATTATTTCTGGACAAGGTTAGACATCAAGTGACATAATTTAATGCTTGCGCCGCACGACGGGAAACGTATGGTCTGGCGGTCAAGAGGGTAATAAACTCGGCGGAACTTTGCATTAATTACCCTTGTTTTGAAATCAGAGACATGGTGAAATGGGGCGCATCTAAAGAGGAGCAGGCGGCGACTTGGACGTATGTGATGTTGGACAAGGATAAGAACAAGGCGTTAGAGCGGCGAGAGTGGAAGGCGTTCCATCAACTGATCTCCAACGTTGAGCCCCTGCGTCGGTGCGGCAGGAAACTGCCGAGGTATTGCGACGTCAACCATGACACCAAGATCAGTATAACTGAGTGGATGGCGTGCTTGGAGGTCACACAAGGCTCGCAGAGCTTTTCAAGTAAGTACATATTATAAAACACTTCACTGTTAATGGTCAGGTTTACTTAGGTACTCAAGTCGTAGATGTTGGATGGATTTAGATACAATTCGTTCGCTTTAGTACCTACCGCTCTAATTCAACAACGCTCATGCAGAACTTTAGCTACCTATCAACCTAATTATTTATATGACATTGAACAGTAAATTCAATAATTCTTTAATTAATTCCAAAGGCATGATAAATTATCAAAGTAAATGAGACTGTATCAAACATAATACCTAAAAACGAGTAAGTATATAACTAAAAAACTTATTTTTCAGCTGAACCAACCAAACCACCGTCGAATCCTAGACGAAAAGGACCAAATCCATTGGAATCGATTCTGAAGGCTGATGATTGATTCATCCCTTAAAATGATGACTGTGTCTAATAATGTATAGGACGTATATAGTCTGTGCCAGTGTTAGTGGTAAGAGACCAGTACAGTGAAGTGTTGTACAAAGCTGGGAAACTCTGGCTTAAAAATATCTACCTAGTTACTTGTTGAAAACCTCTTTATATTTTAAAGGTTTACACCAGCAAATGCTGCCAGATTGTAAACTATTACTGTTGAATTACCATTCTAATTAGAGTGCCCTTACTCGAATGTAGGTAATATAAGTAATAGGAGATAAATATAGAATATATATTCGAATAAAATGTGAACTTGGGGATCCATTAAATAATATTCTTTTTTTGACAAAATACGGACAAGTATATGATATAATAAGGTCATGCCACTATTTATGTGTTAAGCATGTGAGTTTCTAAAAATCTGCAAACATAGAAGTAAGCTCATAGGATAATATTGTCGTAATTTATTAATGTTAATACTTACAACATATCTGACTGTCACTAGTCTTTAAAATTGTATGGAAATGCTGCATCTTACAATATCGATGTTTAAATGTATTCTGGTTTATTTAACACTTACCTATCATGTTTATCTAGGTAATTGCTATGTATTTTGTACATAGACCAGTTATTCGTTAGTTTAAAAAAAAGGTCTGTAAAGGATTGTCTCACAGACAGTTACTTGTATTACAGTCATTAAAGCTACTGTATTTAGGTAGGTAGGTATTATAATTTTATGTTAATAGTTATATTCTAAAAGTCGAATAGTTATTGATTGTTGTACAACTTTCAACACATTTAAACTTGGGCTTACCGATAGATAACTAAAAAATGTTTATTTTTGCACTATCTCAAAAATTATTTATTGTTTTAGGTATATACCTACTTATTTTTGACGTTAAGTATTAAGCTTTGTATTTAAAATGTGTATGTATAGTTTAATTAGTCATTGTCAATTGTAAGGACTTTGTGATATTTCGTCATTACTATTGCTAAATAAAATAATTTAATATTTAGATATGTTTCATTTATAATAAAGGGAATCTTCTTACTGTACTTCCTAAAATAATATTTTATTTGAATTTGAATATACATTATTATTTGACCTTTGTTGTCATTTTTGCATGTTGCCCATGCTATACATATTATTATTGAGCAAATCACCAAATAACTATTTGTAAATGTGATGATACCGTGGTATGGAAAAGAGAGGTACGCATTCACGAATCTAAGGAGATCATTAAATAAAACAATAACATGTCTTCTGTAAATGTTATATTGTAATACTCTGTACATAAAATAAAACAACAAAAATGATTTAATTTGTTTTCGTTTGCCAAACATGCGTTATGAAGACTGTTATTGAAAAAATATTTGACCTATTGTATCTACTTAGCTTAATCTATATTACTTGGAATATCAGAGCCATCATAATGTTCTCGCACTGAAATCTAAAAAAGTTCTAATAAATAGTTTAAAACAAAGAACTTCAAAAGTTACCGAAAACTATAGTCAGTAATAAACTTGTATTGATGAATTACAGAAATAGACAAACTATACTTTTTAATGTTCCTTGTTGCTCGTAAAGTTTTTATACCTTTTAATAAATAGAGTACTACACATAAAGATGTACCCAAATAGTTAACTATAGTTTACATCACGACTAAATTGCGCTAAGCGTATATATTTACATTTTAATATGTTTCCAACCCTAATGAGTAAAATGTAGATTGTACACAATGATTGGTTCTACCATGTGCCAAAGCGAACCTTAATACCACGATTTAAATTTTAGTCTGTAGTGACTACACCGCATTGTACAGTTTTTTTGTACTCGTCGATGGTATCTGTGAGAATTTTCTGGAATATGCTTTCGAAGATCTGATTTTTAACTATAGCTTCATCGGTGTGCAGCGCGGTCCACTCGGGCTCACAACGTCGCCATTCAGTAAAAAGAATGTCATCGATGTGGTCCGTTCGCCGACTTGAAACTCCTGAAAATAAATTTCAATGTTAGATTCTTAATCCTTATGCAGTCGATGTCATTAATTAATTTACGGCTGGTATCAGATAATAAATCTGTAGTCATAGGCGGTATAAAATAATGTACGAAGAATGGAAACTATGTCAATTTTCGAGCAAGTTTGAGTAGAGCGTTATTACCTAACAGAAGGATCAGAAGAGGCTGACTTTTATGTTCGCTTTAATATATAATTTATTACTAGACGAAAGTTACGAGTAATATCCGAGGGTAATATGTATATAGAGTGAGTATAACCGGATTATTAATTTTGTTTAAAAAACGTCGCCCCACACTACGATTTCTCCTGTGTCGTGGGTGCGTTTCACAAACATGAAATATCATATACACAAACACCCAGACTCCGGACAAACATCTGCGGATCGCACAAATTTTGTCCCGTGCGGGAATCGAACCCGCAACTCTTAGTGCAGCAGTCCGATCGCTTAGCCATTGGGCCAATCGTGGTCGTATTACAGTAAAATATAATACCCGCTAAAAGAAGGCCAAAGGATAAAGACTTACCAGACACGGCTGCAGGCGCAACGCTAGTTAGAACCTCCTTTAACTCCGTAGAAGTCTTCTCCACTAGCTTCCGTAAGTCCACCTGAGGTTTCTGCGGCAGTAGATTGCATGCGTCCCAAGGCTTATCGCTTTGCTCTTGTTTGTGTCGGTCTAACGAATCTTGGCAATAATCCTTGACAAACACATCAAAGGCCTCAGTAGGTTCACTGGAAGCGTTTTCTGGATCGGTGATGTGTTTCTCCACTTTCTCTTGTATATTTTCGTCTGGTGCAAACATACGCGGTGGCTTCTGTACACGAGTCTCAGTAGGCGGAGTGTACGGAGGCGGTGGCTTATCTGGAATCTCTCTTACGACTAGCAATCGACACTGCTGTTGTTCTAAAGCTTTTATCTGAAACGAAAAGGTTTGGAATGGTTATTAGGTACTACTTTATGTTTGTTATATGTATACACTTAACCTGACTATGAAAAGGAGTAATAAATACTTTTTATGTATAATGGATGTATACTTGTATCTATGTATACTTGTATCATGGATGTTTACATAACAGTTGGTTTAGAATACGTACTTGTAACTTGTTGCATCAAATATCATCTCAAAATGCCAATGGCAAATTTGAATTGTTTAGCTTCATAATTTAGTATGATTCTCGCAAAAGTACCTCTGTATATTTAAATAATAATAATAGCCTTTAACAGTCCCACTGTAGGGAAAAGGCCTCTTCTCGTATAGATAATGATATGAATAGATAAAAATGGTAGATCATTGATCACCACGCTAGCTCACCGCAGGTTGGCGATTTCAGATTATTAAATTCAGGTTTCCTCACAATGTTTTCCGTCACCGTTAGTTAGTGGTGTCTTAGAATATCTAAGTAAGTACTAATGCTATTGATACTTGCCGTGTTTGAACCTGCAACCTTGTGCATACGTATCCGATATGCCAACCACTAGGCCACCACGACTTATATGTTATGTATATTGAAATGCCATTTACTATCTCCATATATTTCTCTGGGGTTCACGATAGTAGCTTACCTCTCTCTCTATGGCAAGCTGTTGTTTCCGCAGTTCTTCCGCCTCACAATGAACTGGCGCCGCAAGCGATGCTATCGGCGCTACGCTCCCGCATAATGGCTGGCTGCTAACGCTGTCTGTATCTGTAACTGTGTCTAATTTTTTTTTGATGTGTTATTCGATGACATATTTGATTATTTTGATAGCTATCTGGTTAATAAAAAACTGTAACCGATAACACTGTGATCTCCAATGGCCTATGTCGGGCAGACAACTAATCATTTAGTATGTAATGGAAATTCAAGAGGGCTGAGCGCGATGACAACCACGGTAATACATCTTTATTCAGAAGTAAGTAAACTTATGGAATTAGCTGTTTAGGAATACGAACACATATTATGGTAAATCTTACCCGAGGCAGAGGATGTTGAGGACTTTGCCGGTAACCAAGAAGAAATATCGGCAGGCTGACTGTCCACGACAGCTGCAGCACCGACGGGAACCGGCAATGGCCCCGTAGGCGTTTGACTAGTAGGTCCCAGCTCCGTATCTAAGGAACACTGACTTTCCACTGACACTACGGATTCACACACGCATTTTTCCACATTGGACAAGCTTGTATCATTAAGATTACAAGTACTATCAGAACTATTGGTTAATGTAGAAGCACTCAGAATGCACCGCTCGTCTTCAGGTTCGGACCTATTTTCTAATGACTGTACACTTGAGTCTTTGATCTCACAAACTTTATTAGCATTTTCGTGGTCTTGGTCCGACAGATTGGTTGGAGTTTTATCATTTTCTAATAGATTTTTGTAGTATTGGTCGAATTCGTCGATCAAACTTCGAGCAGTGGACGGTGTACTCGGCGACTGGTCTGAATCTGAATTTTTAATCTGATCCATAAGTTTTTCAACGACGTCACTCCCACTTAGATTACTGTTATGACTATTTGCTGAATTGACTATATTCCTCAACGCTTCCTCGTTAACCTCATATTGTTTTCCGCTGCTGAAAATCTGCGGTAAAGTTAAGTTATGAAACAATATGTTCAAGTATCCACCGTCAACAACTACAAAGTTCTCAGCGGCTGTGTCGGTGGCGTGGTCCATCAACACTGAGGTTAGTGCGTCACTGGTCTGGACACACTTCTCAGCACTAGTGACACTAGTCGCCGAAGCAGGCACTTCTATTGGAAGTATGGTTGCGTCCGAGTTGAGTCTAGAAGTCGTGCTCTCTTCGCACCCGCTACTCGATAAATCAAAGCATTTGAGAGGAGCAGTGGTCCTATCTTGACTTGTACTTCTTTTCAACCTCTTCTTACCAAGAAGAATCTGTTCTACATCAACGTTATTTTTAAGTTTTAATTCAATATTCTTCTTGGTTTTCATAAGTGCTACCTTGCGTTTCTCGGAAAGCGTGAGCAGAGCTTTGCGCATGCGTTGCATCTCCCCGCACTCGTGTTGCAGCTTGAGCAGTGCGCCGCGCTGTTTCTTTTTTAACGTGGATATATCCGTGTTTTCATGCTTTTTCTTCTTCTCTAACCATAGAATTTGCGATTTTGTGAAATCCTTTAGCGCATCTTCACGCATTTTCAAAACAAATAAGAGATTCTTCGCTCGTCTTTGCTCATCGCGAATGAGTAAATTAAGCTGTGAACATAAAGAAATGATATATTACATATTTAGTTTTTTATTTAAGAAATATAAACAAAGAATACTTATTGCACGACTTTCACCATAACGATTAAGAATAGACCTAAATGTCAATTGATGGGCTTAAGACATGAGAACTTCACTGTTGTCAATTAATAGCAAAATATTTACAATTTAAAGAATAACACTAACCAGACAAAGACTCTTGGAAGCCATTGTTTCGGTGTCGTCAATATTAGCGCCATTTTCAAGCTTCGACAAGAAATTGTCATATTCCGAATTCTTGACATCAAATGCTGAGTCAAATAGCACTGAATTATTGACGAAATTTTCTGCTTTGTTATCTGGGCAGCATTTATCAGATAGGGAGCAACTTTCTAAATACTGAAGCGATTCGAAAAAAGAATCTATAAAGTTTAGTTCTCGCTGGAACTGTTCACAAATGTCGTCGCTCTGTAATAGACCTTTATTAACTTTTATTGTGCTAATTATGTCCGATGGTTTCATTAATTTATTAAAGACGTAGGAACAATTAAGAGACTTGAGTTCATTTAAACAGTTTATGTACTCCTCTCTGGTAGAATTCTTCTTTTTGTATGAATCATCAGAGGAAACGTTTTCACTCACATTTTTATTTTTTAATTCCTTCTTGAACACTGACACGACGTTCATAGGATAATCTAATGGACTAGGTTGACTACGTCTAAAGTCATCATCATTATCAACTACATGGAAGTTTATTTTTTGTCTAGTAGTATACGTCAATGTTGCGCGGCTAATTATATAAGAAGCACTCTGGCAAAAACTTATATCACTAGGGTTGATAAGCTCTTTAGAAGGAGCTATTTTTAAGGGTGGCACTTTAAGATTTGGCAATGACGAACTTTTTATGGTAATAGTATCCTCTTTGGGTTCGCACTTATCCTTCGTTAACGTAACATTTGGTATTTCGAGACTATCGAACATTTCTTTCATGGTTTCCGTCTGCATAGTGCTCTCACACTGGCAAATAGTGTTTGATCTGATTTCAAAATCATCCATTTCAGTTATTTGATTCACTGATGTTGGTAAGGGCTCGGTGCCAATTATTGCATCTTTATACCGCACAACATCGTCTGGGTCACTACCTCGTTCTACTGTAGTTACAATTTGTTCCACAGATGGTGTACTTTCCGTGCCTCTATTCCTTTTCTGATACTTATCGTCGAGTGGAACATGTATCACTGTTAATGGTTTACTTTTGCACTGAATTTCTTTTAAGAATGTTACTTTCGGTTTGTTTGTTGGATGCAGTGATTTGCTGGCTTTAGGTTTGTCTACTGGCTTCCTGTATGTTGCTGAACTACTTTTTAGATTATCATACAGTATACTTTTGATCTTTGTTAACTCTTTTTCACTTTCGCTTGGTGTTACTAAGTGTTTACTTACACTAATTCTTGATGAGTGACTAGCACTTTTTAAATTTCGCACTGTTTCTAGGAAAACAAAACAAAACCATTATACTTTCAAGTTTTTAATTATTAAGGACTAAGAAGGTATTTTCTTT
Organism: Abrostola tripartita; assembly: GCA_905340225.1. Lineage (NCBI taxonomy): Eukaryota > Metazoa > Arthropoda > Insecta > Lepidoptera > Noctuidae > Abrostola > Abrostola tripartita. The sequence goes on from HG996486.1 coordinate 9,033,699, forward strand.
GATGGTATTAAAAGCAGAATAATAAATACTCATTTTACAAAAGAATACGAAATAAGTAAGTAAGAATAATAACATACCTACTGTTTACAAAACATGAGCATGCAGTACCTACTACTCCTAATTTAGTTGTTGGTGGTTGAAAGTTTTAAGACTTACCTTTTTCCTTCACATTTCTAATTTTAGTATTTTCTGCAGACACACTGCTAATGTGCTTGCCTCGAAAATTTTGTTGTGACACATTCACTTCTTTCTTATTTTGAGCACTGTTTGGTCTAGTACTCGTTTTAATTTCCTTAGAATCTATGAAAATACAAACGAATATAAAAGGTGATGTTAGCAAAATAAACATTGGTGTTGTTGGCAAAAAATTAATTACTGAGAAAACGTTGAGGCGCCAAAGTCATGATTGATGTAATGTTATTTGCTTAAATTAATACCTAGTGATATGAAGATAAGAATATTTGATTTAAGCTATGTGGCATTTAGACAATGTTCTAAATTACCAAAAGTAACTGAATTTTGTGATTAACAACCAATATTAATTAATAAAGGTTATACCCAGTTACTTGGTGTCAGTGGTAAAACGGGAACAGGCAGTCACTTTATTTAAAATATTGGTATTTAGCAGTGTGCTGAGAAATTCTGGCAGATGAGAACAATTTGATGCTTAAGACAAAGGCTTATGACAAAGGAACACTATAAATAGAATAAACAGCACTTACACTTAGCAGAACTTGTTAATCTAGATGTAGTTCTATTTGACGACTGTTTTTCTTTAAAATCTGCTTCAATTGATCGATTCGATGTTTTAATTGGATATGATCTCCTTTCTTTAGCTAAAAAATAAAAAAATGAGTTTTATAATTATTATGAACATATTAATTTAATGTATATATATAATTGGAAGTCAATATATAATGCTGAATTTGAGACTGACAACAAAATTTGTCTAGTTTTCTTAGTGTTAATGTAGTAGGTAGGTATATGATATTATGATTAATATAACAAGTAAAATCAAGTGTGTGGTACATGTTAAGCACAGTCATATTAATTGTCACAGTGTTTAAACTATTTAAAACATTTATTATTTATTTACTTAAATTTTGTAATTTTACTACAGTAGTAAAAGTTCTTTTGAGTCTCTTTCTATAAATAGCATTTAATATCTGTTAGTCATACTCAAATAATTGATTATGTTTTAAATAACACTTACTCTTGTTGCCTGAAATATGATGACTAATAGGTATGCGTTTGAGGGAAGCTTTAATTTTCGACAAGTCATGAAAATTTTGTGTACATGAAGATGGTTGTGGTACAGTCAACCAAAAATATGGTCTACCACCCTACAGTTGAGGTTTATTTGAACATAATTAAACATCGATTTTCCCTTGCAATAATATTAAGACAGTGACCATTGCTCTATGTTATTGCATGTGTCAACTTTAGTGATAGGTACTTAGATCACACAGAAACTTTTGTCAAAACTGTTGGCCAATTTCTTGGGCGACTGTACTGAAGCACAGTATAAGTAGAGTTACAGATAGCTAGTTAAGTTAGAATCATTCAGGCCGGCTTGTTTTCTTAATTGATTTTATGTTGATCACAAACATAATAATCATCATGGTGATTTGAACTGTCCCGCCAGATCATTGGAGTATGGTACTTGGAATGGGGCAATTCATTGTTTGCGCATTATGTATATTATGTATCTTACAAACTCCATGTAAATTTTACACACAATATAATCTTTTCTGTATGGGTCGCGTGTCTCCAAAGGAAATTCAAAATAGTTAAAATACACTTGATGTACAGTTTTTACAGATTTTTCTCAACAAAAACATTGTAAACCAATTAAATAATTGTATAAATAACACACAGTTTTGTAAATATTAACTGCGACTGGTATATTGGCTATTATGAAACAGAGGTGATGTATTAAAAAATGATTGTAGATATGAAAATACCTCTAAAAAGTAAACAACAGCGGTAGTAAAATGGAATGCGACAAAAAACAAATTCATGTTGTTTCCTTGTGTAATTAATAATATTAACACGAGATAATAGATAAGGACTATTATAAAAAATGTGTAATATGTTAGGTACTAACAAAATTTGGGATGCAGGTCATTTTCATCGTCTTCTGATATAGTAACAATTTTCCTTTTGGTATAATTAGTTGCCATTATCTTCGGTGCAGTGGTAAAATTAGATCTCAAAGACCTGTTTGTTTGGATCAGACTATCATCATCAAGTGAGATGATGCGTCTGAGCCGAGGTTGCAATGTGTAGCTGTGTGCAGGCCATGTCACTGTTGGAATCAAAATGACAGGTTTTGTTTACCTCAATGTATTTGGTTAAGAATTTTCTAGTTAAATAAAAATATTATAAATGACGCTGTCATAAAGATGAAATGTAGCTGTCAATTGATGCTAATTCAGAATGAGTATGGCGTGCCTGCAGATAGTGAACCATGGTAAGCAGCCTGACCACTTAGACAAGTGGCAAAACGCTTAACATAGAGAAAATGAAAAATATATGGGGATGACACATGTTATCGATAGCATAGTCGAAACATGATGTCGTCCCCATACATTTATCATTCTATTCTATTTCTATTCATCAAGCGTTTTGCCACTTGTCTAAGGGGGCTGGTGAGCAAATATACTATCAAAGTTTGTGGGATTTCATACAGTATAATTTTAGGGTATTTTCAAATGTGTTAAACCATAACAAAGTAGGTAGCCTCACATTGGAAAGGAATTGTCTATTGGATAATGGGCAGAATCCAGAGCATATTACCAAGACTACGACAGTACTTATAATAGCAAATATAATATTAAACTAATACTATAAAGAAACTGAGCAGAGAAATAGATATATTATAAAATACAACTGTTGTTGTATAATTCATTTTAAAGTCAATATGAAACACAACATGTCTTAAAATTTGTATATGATACGTATCTGGAACTTGGTGATAATAAGTGTCAGAGATCACCATCCATTAATCCCCTCCAGAAATGTGTTAAATAGCATTGAGTAATGCTAGCAAAAAATAAGTGTAAAATATATAAAATGAAGTGTACTTTACTTCACATAAATAATGTGCCTTACCATTATTGTATTACAGACGATTAACAGGACATTAAGAGAAACATAATAGGTAGAATAAACAACAAAAACTGCCTTACCTTTAGAATCAAAATCAAAAGCAGGAAGCTTTGTATATTTGATAACTGAACTTTTTTGCTTTACCTGCGCAGGATAATTATTATCATCTATTTTTAAAAAGAGACCATACACAGTATTATGATCGGCATCAGGTTTTGTTGATGCCGATGCATCCATTATACTCAGAGCACTAGAAAATTTATGTATAAATTATACTGCCTAACATTTTAACTATATTAAAAAATAAATAGATAAGCGCAAACGCCAACACAGTGTTGATAGGGTTAATTTTAGTGGTTTTTTATCACATTTTTCAATTTTTTTGTGGCACGAAGATTTTTTCGGTAATAATAAGTTGCTTGTCAATAAATTTTAAACAACTTCTGGTTTTTAGTCTATGTTACTACAATAGACAAGAACCACAGAGTAAACACAAATATACAAGGAAGTAAACATTTTATTTAATAAACAACTTTTATAAATAATTAGCAACTTGTAGACTCATAGACTGTTATCAGTCGTTATAATAAAAACCTTTTTCCAATTTTATGCTAATCATAGACTTGTTTATCTGTATATGCCTGTAAGAGACAATAATCAATTAATTTTATACATAAGCAGACCATAAACCAGTAGAATATCAATCAAAGTATATATAAATGTATTCTGTTTCTACTGTACATGCGTTGTGCGATTCATGGAAGTAGTGGAATAAAATCAATCTTTTGTTTGTTTTAAGTAATCCAATTTCGGTCCATTCGTCTCGAAATTGGTACGGTTATTGTGAATTTAAATGTAGTGGATTATAGTTTCTTGGATAATCATAATGATTTTTCAATTGACGAGCTTTTAATTTCGTGCGTTGCTAATCTCTGTGGTTTTGCAGGAAAGTCAGAGCTCAGAGCCTCAGTCAGTGGTCACTTTGTTGACGAAAAGAAATGTGTCTTTATTCAGTCGCGAGCGAAAAGAATTGGTTGTAATTGTATTAAGTTTCGACAATGCAACTGCTGGTTTTTCATCACAGATTCAAAAGATAGTGGTGTTCAGGACAATGAGTTTATCTAACGTTCATAAGAATACCATTCGGTGTGTTGCGTAGAGAAGAATTATCATAAAGGATTCATATATTATAAACTGTGAGTAAATGGTTTCGGATAGCCATTTTATAGATTTGGCACAGATAATTTAACTTAGGAGCTAGATTGTTAATATATTTTAGCCCATCATTTAGTGATTTATAGATAATTACGGAGAGACCGTCTTTTAACGTATAATTTTATCAATAGGGAAAGACCTAAGAACATAATAATATATGAATCTCAAAATTATTAATATTTATATAGTGCATATGTTACAGGTAAGTCTAATGAGACATTGGCTGAAAGTCATGGCTGTAAATTACAGCAAAATACTAACGAAAACACAATACACACAGCATGAAATTTTGCTTTCCTTTCCTATGTTTATTAGTTTTCACAGTGATGGTATAATAATATGGTTTTAGCAGACCATGAACCATTAGAATATCAATCAAAGTATATATAAATGTATTCTGTTTCTACTGTACATCACAAGCTTTTAATTTCGTGCGTTGCTATCTCTATGGGTTGTGCGATTCATGGAAGAATTTGAATAAAATCAATCTTTTAATTGTTTTAAGGAATCCAATCTACCAAATGAGTAGAACCTCTCAACATAATTACTGTTGGGTATGGTATGTGATTGATCTAAACTAGGAAACTGCATAGATTTCTTAGGCTTGTTGTATTATTATCAAATACTGAATTATAGCTTTCCACTATAATTATAATCAAATAAATTTACAAAACATAAATATATAACATATTATCACCACACCTGTATTACCCGAGAGGGTAGGCAGAATTGCACATATAATACACCCACAATTTGCTAGTTATGTTATAAGTCCCAATATAATAGGGAGCAAGCCTATTGCTAACATTCAGGCACCATCCCAGACTCCGTGCTGCTACTGAGTATTACATAGTAGAAAAACCCAATAATACTGCCTGATCTGGGTTTCGAACCCAGAACCTCATGCTCAGCAGTCGCACTTAGCTACCACTAGACCAATGAGGCAATCATACATATTATTAATTAATGAAAATTTACTCCCTTGTTCCAATTAAAATTGATTTTAGTAGTACTATTTATAAAAAATATCACTCACCGAAACTATCCATGAATTCTTTTAATAAATTAATTACATGTAGTAGCCTTGAGGGGGGAAAGAAAAACAAACCATTAAACACATATTTCACATTGATATTAATTATAAAATTACATATAATATTTGATAATTAAATGAAATAAATGAAGGTATAAACTATTGGTAAAAGAGAATTGGCCTAGTTCTGGTTTGTACACCATTATCAGTAAATAAAAACAAATGATATAACTTTATTATCAACAAAATATCATTAATCAGACATTTCCTATACCTTTTTCAGAATTTAATTTGCTCTAGTTAAAGTATCTTGTTCCTATGTTTTAAGGAGTATAATTTTCACTTGCGAATTTCTACCACTAGATAATCAGAGTGGCACAAAAAAATAAGACTTTTTTCTTCACCAACTGTATTATGCTATTGTGGGCTTATAGTGATAGTGATAATTAATAAATTAATAATGGTTATTAACTATTTATTAATTAATGTTATCAAATGATACATATTTATACTAATAGTTATTAGAGAAGCTAATGAAAAACATGCTAAAAAGCATATTCATAAAATATTAAGCTTGTACAAATTAACATTAATTACTTGTCCTGGTTTCATTAATATAATTATGGTCACCATTAATGGTGAACTTTGTACATACATGAGAAATTCCTACTAAATGTTACTGTATCCAGCTTTTGATTCTGTTGTAAGACAGGAGATACAGTTATTTATATTTCTGTATAATGTCTGGATTGAATGCCAAATAAAATGTGTTAATTTAAAAAAACACTTGGTTTTACACTTATTTCTATAGCACAAATTATAACACAGCTACAAATAAATGTTCATCAAGTCAAACATGAATTAATTGATCATTATCATGGAACTTCATACTCTAGTGTATACATTGACGAGCCGCACTAAAAGTATTGTACTATTTTAAATTTCAGCAGTACAGTATTCAGGTTTTAGTGGATACTAAACTCAATTACTAGTAAATAATACATCATTTTCGAAAATATTGATCTATTACTTGCTTTTTCATAAGATACTACAAATTCCTAAATATCTCCTACAAAATTGACTAAGCTACCAGGTACTAAATAAGTGGTAGATTTTAATTAAAAATCTGAAGTCGCTCCTCAATCCATACGGATTTTTTCATTGTGTACTAGACCATCAAATACGCATAAATATCAAGTTTCACTGGGATGACTGGTAAAATCAAGTTCGCTACTGTGAAATTGGCCCGCAGTAGGTTTATTTTTCCTGACACTTTATTTTACTCATGTAGTCTCACTCTCATTCACACAACCATTACACATTCTGTATTTGATTTTTTACCATTTTCTTTTCTTCTGTTTAGTTTCGAAATATATGATTTTGCATTTTATAATATATACAATAACAATACAACATATTTTTCTAAAATATCACCACTTTAAAAATCGTTATGCGTTTTTTCGCTTTGTTTAGTATATTACATCAAAAGCTGAGATTTTATTCAGTTTACTTTATATAGCTTACAATGTACAAGCTAGCATATTTTGATAGAATTTTGTTGTAAACTACTAAATGAATCAAAATACACATAGTGCATTTTTAAGGTGTTACCCAAATGAGAGGTCCTCTAGTGAACCCGTAACATATTTCTATATAAATTAAATGTGAAATACTGCGCAGACGTACATGAATTTATTTATTTATGTATGTCTGACGGTGTAAATGTGAATTGTTTAGTCCAATCAAAGTTGACCAAAATTATTTTTGGGAAGATTTCTGAAAAAGCTAAATAAAGTATTTGTAAAAGTAATTCATTTTCATTATAGTAAATACAATGTCAACAGTCCCCATTGATCTGAAACAGCTTGTGTTAAAGTTGGTTTTTATCAGTTAAGTGGCTTGCATTGCGACTATGTAAGGACAAGTTGTAGTTAAGTTACCCATAAAAATGTTGTTGCTTTTGTATTATACTAAATGTAACACTGATTAATCCTTGACTAGATTTGTTTTAAACATTGTTGTTTTGCTGTAAAGTGACTAAAATTCAACTAATCACAAAGGAGAACACCCGCTTCTGGGCCCGGCGTGGTACCTAATAAACAGGGGAGAAAGTCGTGTATTTAATATTAAACCGAAATCACACAATAATAACTACATTAACAGTGTAAAGTATAAAAAAAAATTTAAAAGATTTAAATTTTACGTTGAATTATTTTGTCAAATGGTTTTATACCTACCCACAAAACTTATTTTGAAAATATAAAATGACATACGACGTGTTTCACACGATATTCGTGACTCGAGTTTTCTGTGATTTTTCCAACAACTATGTCTGTTTCACGGAGCCTGATGAATCTTGGCTTAATTCCTACCTTGCGCGGCGCGAACACGAAATTGTAACGTTTTGTAATTGCAATTGTTGAGATAACCAATCTCTAACACTGAGACTAACTATAAAAGATTATACTATAGTCCAAGCCCTAACATAACCTCACATTAGCTTCAATCGATATAGGTATCTTGATTCTGCCATTCTCATTCAAACTGAAACTAAGGCGGCTTCAAGCTCATATCAAATAACTATTTTGTAATTTGTAAGTTCATTAAGTATTGGGCCCCACTTTGTATGGATATGGGGTTGTAGAAAAAAAGAAAAAGATAACATAATGTTGTACAATCTTTCTAAAAGATAAAAATACGAAGTGGGACGGATCTTTAATCTCTTGTATGTTTTCTACCTTAACCTTCAGTAAGAAAATGATGGAGACTTTTGATGCCTTGTACATAGCCCAAGCTAAAGCTTTATGTAAAATTTAGCTTTTTGGGATATATTTGACTGGAGTAAAATATGTTGCTTTATATTATTATTATTTATCATAGCATCTACCTAGCTTTCGTGTTTAGTTTTTTATACATGTGCTTAAATAGGAACTAGATATTTATTTGGCACAGTCTGTAAATGATTATGTTTCGAACCTACTATTAATTTCTCATTATGTCTATAAGCTGTGTGAATTGAATGAAATTATATTTTGGGATAGGGTATCCCTCTTGAAACCTACTTTATATTGACACTTATTTTATGTAGCAAAAATATGGCGGTTAAAAAACATGAATTGGTCCATGATAACCGTAATCAGTTGGACCTACAAGCTTTAGAACAATACATACAGCTGATGAATGATCAGACCAACTACATGCCACCACCCCATGAGCTTGTAAAAAACTGCCAGGATATTGTTAAATGTCTTGGTGAGTACAAAGAAAAATAAACTTTATCTTTTTGATAACTTAAAAATTACTTTTTACGACATTATAACATTGCAGCTCGTGCATCTGGAAATGAGGAACAGCTGTGGAATCTTCTACAAACTGTGGAAGAGTATCTGCTGCGTATTGTGAATACTGTTCACAGTTCAATTCGTCATGAAATTGTAACGGCTATCCTTGATAAGTTTTATACTTTCATCTCTGATCCCCGTGAGTTACAAAAAATGTATTTAAAATGTTAAAGCGTTTTATTGATTTTGTAGAATCGACTTCATTGTCGATAAAAATAATTTAATTATTTTGTATCGATGATATAGTGTTTAGCCTGTTAAATCCCAGTTACATAGTACATAATACGCACTCTGGAAATATTTTAATTGTCGTCTTTGGTGTAGAATCGGACGCATGTCCCGCTACTTCTGTAGTGCTCATCGTGTTAGACTGCTCGGACACGGAGGGCACATTGGCTGCTGCGCGTTGGTTGGTGCAGCAAGGTGACAATGGCCCAGCTGGTGCGGGCCTTAGGGCTTCTTTGTCTTGCCTTTACTGCTGGCTGTACGAGTGGCATGGCACTCCGGCGCTTGGGGATTGGGTAATGGCTTTCATTAAAGCCTTGGAGGTAAGTGAAAATGTTATAGTTATGGTCTTCGCATCGTATAACGTAATAATAACTTAAATTTTCAATATTATTGTAATGTTTCACAGGAAAATGAAAGATTCGACATACTGATTGAAGTATCTGTGGACAACTTAGCTCGCCTTTTTTTGGCTTTGGATGACCCTGTAACGCTTCGCCAGTCTGTAGCTGATGTCATCTTCCACGTTTTAGCTTCACTGCGTGAATCTACAGAAGCATTAAATAGGGTACTTATTATCTCCATTGTAATATTTGAATACCAATAGCTTATTTCATGGCCTTCCTATCTTTGTAATAATTCATAAAAATTTGATTTTATTCCACTAGATCGCACCTCATGTCGGGCGTGTTTTGGCTAACCTTGCCACTGATAGCGGCCAATGGAGTCGTCAATTGTTGCAAAACTTAGTGGATATTCTTACGACCACTGTAGATGGCTTGGTTGATTCCTTGAAAGGCGAGGCTCAGGATATGTTCAAAGACAAATACAAGGATGTGGTGAGTAAATACACGATATATACATTTTATGGTTATCCATGCTACTAGAAATAGGTAGATAAATCGTAATAATTCTAAAGTGATGCGCGTGAATGAGGCGAAAGAAGTATGTCAGGATCGTAGCAAATGGAAATCCGTGGTCTCTGCCTACCCCCCGTGGAAAGAGGCGTGACTTTATGTATGTATGTAGTTCTAAACTCCTCAATATATGTCATAAGTAAAGTGGGGCAAAGGCTGCAGGTTATTTATTAATGTAACAAACTATTTACGGCATCAATCGATGCCTTGGCTGTCGCACCGGCCTTCCGTTTTAATTTTTAAAGCGATCGATACTAATAACTGCCTAGAACTTCCGATAGACACTGTACCTTTGTATATCGGAAGTTAGAGACAGTTATTAGTATTTCGATCGCTTTTCGATCGGCCTTTTCGTTATACGAGCACATTATGAACTATTTGTGTTGTTTTCGTGAGACGGATAATGCGTGCGAGCATTTGTTACCTTTCGCAATCGATCGGGTACGTTCAGCGGTATGCGGATCTATAGGTGCGCTGTAGTTAAAGGGTAGCCGCAGTCGCGGTCGGACTGATTGACAGAGGCAGCGACATAGTCGTCAAAATGCCCTCCCGAGCTGAGACAGTGCGGTGCCGTGCGAGCCGTGCTGCCGCGGATCAGAGTGATGTACTCTACCGGCATTCTTAATACATGTGCTCTTCATATATTGAACGCTGCTTCACCTGGAATGTTTTTTGTGGAATGTAGATCATTTTTTCATTTGGCTGCTGTATCATTTTCATGTTAGGCCATAGTATTTATTTAGTGTACACTTACAGGTAATAAATATGTTTATTATTTTTACATAGATTTTGTGCCTGGAGCGGCACATGGCATCTAGAGGATGTCGCTTCTTGCCACTGACGCCATGGCGTGCGCGAAATGTATGCTTGACTAGCGTAAATACACATGCCCCGATGAGGAAGGTCGGACTCCTGAACCTGGGCAACACATGCTACATGAACAGCGTCATGCAGGCCTTACTCGTCACCAGGCAGTAAGTACTCTATACAATATATGCTGTTTTTAATCAACATTACCTCAGAGCTGAAACATAATCCTGAACTTTCTGAACGGTAAACCTTGGAATTAATAAATCATTCATTTGTTGAAACTTACATTACACATTTACTCCTAAAATATTTTATTTATAAGGCATCTTTCGTCAGCTATAGTTCTAGGTTTAAATCAGCCGAACGAAACATATGATTTATTTGAAGTTCACGATTTTCTTTAAGTTCGTACTAATAGAAGTATTATATTTTAAAGGCTTTCAATACTAAGTTAAGATAAACTAGGTAAATTAACTATGTATATTTGGAAATTAAAATATAATCCTGTTAAATATCTACTTACAGTAACCAAGTGTTTTCTTACATACAAAACTTATTATTTTGAAACTAGCCCACGGTTTCACTCATATCGTTTAGTAACTAGGTACTTCCCAGATACTGTATCCAGACAAATAATATTCTATGTCCTAAAGAAGGCTGTAATATCCCTGTGTGGCAAATTTATTATTCACCCTTAGCAAAGAAAAGGTGCAATTTTTATATAATGCACAATTGCACACATATATCGGGATTAGTGGCAAAATTCTTATTAATTATAACTTTCTTACTAACTTAAAAACGACTGATGCCGAAAGTAGTATTAAGAGTTATATTTTGGGTATCGGCCATAATATATATTTATTATATAATGATTAGCCAAAGTGTAATGGATCAATTATATAACACTGCAAAATTCCAACCATAAATGTAACTTTTCACATTTTTGTCATGGATATGACAATTTCCGATTTATACAATAATTTGTCTTTTCCTGTGCGTATAGCTTATCGATTTGTCTTTTATTTGAAGGATCTTAACAGTTGTGTAAATTTTAATTACGCGACTTTTTGCCACGCTTTTTCATGAGGCGCTGGTATATTTTGTATTAAGCCTGGCGAATTTTTTATACTGTGGCGCATTTTTATTTTCTTAAAACTTTTGTTTTTTTTATTGTAACTTATTTATAAATCTTTTATCATTAATTATTAAAGCTGTGTTTGATTAACTTACTTGATGGTTGCAATATGATGTTTATTAGTTCAAATATGTGCCTATTTTTTTTTATAAATTGTCCCTTTAAGTGCTGTCTTAGATTGATAATAATTTATATAAAGGCGGAAACGCTTTTTGCATTATTCTCATTTGTGAAATAAATGCAATGTGAGCCATAAAACATACAATCAGATTAAACAGTGATTATCCATGTTGCATTCAAGTCTTTGTTTTGCGAACGAACTTGTTGAAAAACATAAAAAATATCAATTCACGCTAAATATTCAGCTTTGCAATTCCTATTCGAGATTCGAAGATTTGTCGCTTTGTGATTTATATTCCCGTACATTTATAATGTTTGTTTGGCGTCATCTCCCTGTCCGTGTATGTAAAACCGGCTGTCCTCTTTGCCTGAATAGTAAGCAGTAGATTCGAGATACTGCTGCCCATATTGGGTTTTGTACAAAAACAGACCCACTTATTTAATATGAGTCAATTATATTGAAACTTTTGTAATAATTTTGGAAAATGTTCTTCATTCGAATAATAACTTAATAAATAATATTATGTCTGGATCTATATCTGGGTATCTGTCTGGTATAAAAAATGTATATCTTTAATAGCTGGAAATGCGACTTACATTATCGATTTTTAGATCAATGAAATTGATAGAATTGCCTTGAACTTATGTGATTCTACTCTATTATTCATATGCAGACCAAGGCCGAACTGATGTACCTTATGTTAAAGGACTTGTTTAACTGTGCACAATGTAGGTACATTATAGTAAAAATATATGTTGCATACATTCCTAAAGTCAAATTGACACTAGTATAAAAATACTTTCATCTATATAAGCCGGGGTTAGTAATGGTAGGTAATAAAGAAAAGGTGATGACTAACCTTATTATGGATAATTACTAGAGATGTGCCGATCATGACTGGCCGACTAGCCGATTATTTGGTTGTAAAGAGACCGACTAATCGGCCGACTAGTCGGCCAAGCCGAATTCGGTTGCGGGGATTTCCGTGATGCTTCATTTACAGCTGTTTCGCGCGCTAATCGCCACTGCCGCCTGAGTGTGTCGGAACATATATTGTTAACTTCGCATTGCTCCTTGATTTTTGCTTTTGTACGGTTCAGTGGGCTTACTCCTCAATTTAATTCCGACCAAATTAGACTGGTATCCTCCTTGACATCATTTTCAGGGTTCCGTACCTCAAAAGGAAAAAATGGAACCCTTATAGGATCACTTTGTTGTCCATCTGTCTGTCGGTCAAGACCCTTTATCTCAAGAACGCGCGGAGGTATCGAGTTGAAATTAAAACCATATACTCAGGTCTGCGGTCCCTTGAAGCTGTGAAAAAATCACACTTCTAAGTTAACAAAAAAAAGGCCGTTCCGGCCGTTTATGTCGCAAGAAACATGTATTTCAACACTCCTATGGGAATCAAAATTCAAAGGTACTGCCGTTGACCTATAACTACGAAATTCGGCAAGTAATATCGTCTTATACTAGAAGTACAGGGAAAAATCTAAAACTTGACATATTAAATGAAATCACAAAAAAACATTAAATATATAAAGTTTTGGTCTGTCAACCCCTTATTCTCAAGAACGCGTGAAGGTATAAAGATGAAATTAATATAAAAGTCTTGGGTCTGCTTTCCCTTGAACGCAATCAAAAGATACGAGCAGTTCTGTTGATTATTTTTACAATTTTATAGGGTACTTCACGTCGACCTAAAATCATGAAATTTGGTAAGAAGCATTGGTTTACAGCACAAGTAAAGGAATAAATCCGAATCTGTAAATTTGTAGTAACATCACACAAAAAATAAGAATAACTTATTTGCAGTTCGTAAACTAACCACTTCCTACTTCAATGTTTTGGGGTAACAGTTTTTCAACGGCAGAGTTAAATTTGTTCACAATCCAGTTTATCTTTTTATTAGAGCAATGTTATTATCATATAAACATAATTTAAAGTCTGTACGGAAGACTCGGTGCGCGAGTTTAATTCGCACCTTGACCGGTTTTTTTATATTAAAATCATTTTTCCGTTAAATCAATATTAATTTTGCATAGCCTTGTATTAGAATTGAAATTAAATTGGAGAGTATTATACAGTCATTGTTCATTAAAGTTAAAGAACTCAATAAAAAGGAGGGCAAAATATATGGAGGCTGGCCTACGAAACAATAACAACATGCGATATATCATTGGAAAGGATTTTTTATGTACTTTAATTATTTACTAGCTTAGCTCTGCCGGGGCCTTCGTCCCCGCGGATTACAATAAAAAATCCTGTACGTAGCAGCAGTGAGCAGGTTTACTTAATTGAATCTGATTTTGTTTACAACTTTATAGGTTTTTACTTTAAATACATATATAGTAAGAAGCCGGGTAGTCGGCACATCTCGTATAATTACCTTAATAGAGTGCTAAAATTCTAAGTTCACGTAGAATTGTACCGCCATATTTCAAATTCAATTCAAGTACCTAACTCGTTGTTGCATCGGATCTAATTCTGTGACGTCGATCAATACCGTGGGCCGCGGTAAGGCCGGGCCGGTAGTCTTGTTCTAGTTTCAGCCTCCAGGATCGCAGCTATAGCTATTACGCACGGAAAAAATATTAAACAATATGTTTTGAAGCCTTATGTTAGACCTCTGTGCATGTGTATACATGGGGCCCTAGACAAGTGGAAAAACGCTTAACGAATATAAATCAAATAGAATGAATATGGGATTGACATCATCATTAGCCAAAAGTCGTCTACTATTGAACAAAAGCCCCCTCCCCTTATTGATTGACATATTATGTCATAATTATATCATCATGTCATCCCAATACATTTATTACATTATTCAAATTCAATTTGTCTACCGTTTTGCCACTTGTCTAGGGCCCATTTATAACTTCACGTCCGTATTCCTGAAGAGGTTGGAAGGTGTATACACCTATGTATAGTATACCTACCCACATCACGCCAGTTTTCTGTTAGTTATCTAACGTTTACTTTGTATAACATACCTTATGCATATTATGTCACTGATTTAAAAATACAAACAATATAATTATAATTTTAAAAATTCTTTTTGATCCAAAAAGCAACCTTATAAATACTTTTAAGTTTGTAAAAGTCATATTAATTTCAATTTATTGCGGGTTAAAGTTAAACTTAACGAGTTGAATCTTGAAATCAATTATTATGTTAAGAGTCTCATTAGCAATTGCCTGGATTTTAATTCGCCACCTTCCTGCCTTGTGCCACTCCGAAAAATGTGAACAACGTGACTGGGTCACTTTGCTATGCGAAGTGGATTTGGTTTTGCGAGGCTGCCGACTTAGCGAATTCGTTTTGCAAATTACGCAGATATTTTTTGCTAGCCTATTTATGTGTGCAATTGCTAGGCAAGAACCTTTCCTTGAATTTTCTAAATCTTCCTATCTTCATCGAGCTCTGGTCTGTTATGTATCTGGTGTTTGGCACCCATTGCAATTGGCTCACCTCTTAGGGTGTATGCGATTGACGTAGCTAGGCCGCCCCCACTTTGGTCTGTCAGTTTTCGTTCCTACGTCAGCTATGCGTGGTTTTGAGCGTACCGTGGAGCCCCATATAAGTGCTGTTATAAATTTGCAAAATAACGATTTTTTATTAAGCACAGTAAATAATGCCGTTACCATTGAAACAAATATGAGATATGAGTTACATAGGTAACCCAAACAATAACAGTTATAATACCAAGAAATATGGATTTGAATTTTAAGTCAGTTCATAAATTGATGAAATAGGTGCGATTTATTAGTATCTTGGCGTTTATACAACCGACCAATAGCAGAATACGATTTAATGCTTGCGTAATTTATAAGTCTTAAATACTACGTCGATACTAGATACAACTACTTCAAATCTTTTTAAAAGTAACAAATAGTCTTTTGATATATATTAATAAAGCCAAGAGGAGACTTAAATAATAATACTGCCTTTCCAACAATGATATGGCAGCTTAAATATTACATATAAATAAATATAATTTTTATATAACTATTAATTTTAACTGTAAATTCAGATAGGTACATAATAATTATGTCCGTATTTTGTCTAACAGGTTCAGCACTCATGTGGTGCTGAAGATGACAGCTGTGCCATACTGGTCCCGGATGGGCATTCTGTTCGGCAAGATGATGCACTCCGTCTCAACTAAGCTGAACCCCGACGAGTTCTTTGCGGTGGTCAAGCCACCATTCTTCACCAGGGATAACCAACATGACAGCTCCGAATTCCTTGGGTACGTAAATAGTGTTAATACTGACAAACAATACACATAAATAAAATTTGAGTGTTTTTAGGCTACTTTGAATTACGAAAATGTTTAGGGTTCTGCGGGAAAACAAGAAAAACCTGCGAAAACACGGGATATTTGCGGGTTACAGTTAGTCCGCGATGGCTCGACGAATTTTAACGGGACTTCCACTGGCAGATAGCTTATTGTTATAAGATGTAATAAAAGGCTACTTTGTATTTCAAAAAAATTTAGGACTCCGCGAGGGAATTAAAAAACGCAGGAAATTAACGGGATACATCTCTGCGATGGCTTTACGGATTTTGACGGGACTTTCACTGGCTAATAACTGATGTTATAAGGAGTAATATAGGCTACTTTTAACTTTAAAGAAAAAAAAACGGCAACGTAAGCATGGCGGACAGACGGCAGGTCCGACATACCACCTTTGCAGTGAAAGCAGCAGGCCGCAAAACGATCTGAATGACCTCCTTGGTGATGGCCAAGATAAAATTTTTGAGACTTATCGCTGGTCTGAGCTTGATGCTAGACGCGATAAATTGAAAGCCCGACCAACTGCGGCGATCAATTATAACTACAGAGGTTGAGTGCTCTCATGCCCGCACTGTGCGCGAATCTTCACTAATATGATTGTTACACAAGCCATATGCGAGCGCATGAGCCCTGCCATTCCCAGAAATGAAGCAGTCTCCGTGTAATTATCATGTTGGGTACAAGTAGACCTGATTTAGTGCATTACTTCCAGAGTACAAAATCAGAAAAAGTGCCTATTTTGTTTATTCATATACGACTATACTATACGTAAGTCAAGGCAATCTCAATAAAATGAATTTCAAAATGAGCCCACATTAAAATACAACTTCCAGTGACCCTCTTACTGAATAATCGAGATGAACAAGATCGTTTACATTTACGCTTCTTCGATAAATATTTAATAATGGTATTTAGATATTTATTATAATTATGTGGAAAATGTCGTAGGTTTTTGTTGGTTCGTGGGTTCATTTGCCCACTCTATACTTAGCTCAGATTTTTTTGTAATACTTTAATATGTAACCGTTTGATTTCTGAAATAAATATTGGTATTTAAAAAAAATGTATTGTAACTATTCAAATAATTATGAAATTTCTTAAAGCATCATCAATGTGTCAGTTTTCTCAATCCTTCGAAATACCTCAATAATTGTAATAAAAAAATTCTGGAGGCACGGCAGTGCCCCTGCCAAGTCGAGGATAAAAGCGGCCCGGCCGTACCATCCTTTTCTCGAAGCAGTTCAGGCCATTTTCGACCTCCTATAACTTCGTTGTGGATAAATTTAGAAGCCTGAATTTTCAGTAACTGGCAGGTATTGTATAAACACGGTGTATTACAAATTTCATTTAATTTGAACCAGTAGTTTAAGAAATATAACTAGTCAAATTTCTTAATTTTGTCACTCACTGACTAACTGACCGATCATCAAAATTCTAAGACACTTCTACCTGACATAGAAGCATCAAATTTAGAATACAATTAGTGTTTAGTGTATAAATCAAGGAACAACTAAAATATTTTGTAATTTCGGTCCAGTTTTCTAGATACGCTCTACTTATACAGTTACATTTGCAGTTAATAAACCAGCGTACCTGTTTATGTATAATATCATCATCATCATCATCATCATCAGCCAAAGACGTCCACTGTTGAACTTAGGCCTCCCCGTTAAGGCGGGGGGGTTTGCCATAATCCCCACGCTTGGCAAGCGGCTTGGGGATCGCAGTATTGGTGGTGGAGTTACAGAACACGCTGCTGCCCATCTTCTGAATTTTCCCTTAGTCGCCTCTTACGACACCCACGGGAGGATAATATATAATATAATAATGGAATAATACTTAGCAATCGCACTAAACAATCTTATTTTATATAATATGTATTACTTGTAAGATACATTGTGTTTTCATGCGATGGCCAAGTCAATCTATTTCATTAACCCCCGGCGGAAAAAGAGGGGTGTTTGACCGCTATGTGCGTCTGTCTGCGGCACCGTAGCTCTGAAACGGGTGAACCGATTTGGATGCGGTTTTTTTTTATTTGAAAACGAGTTTTCCAGCGATGGTTCTTAGATATATTTTATCAAAATCGGTTTAGCCATTTACAAGATATGGGGGGTGAAAGTGGGGATGACCAATAAAATATTTTCATTTATACCCAAGTGGGGTATCAAATAAAAGGACGTAATGTGCACATTACAAAAAAATAAGTTATATCAAAATCGGTTCAGATAATAACAAGATATAGGGGATGAAAGGGGAGATGACCAATCAAACATTTTCAGATATACCAAAGTGGGGTCCCCCGTCGCGACATTGTCTTAAATAGGTGTTACTCGATCGGATTTGATGGCTCAATGATAGGTATTATTTTTGGCTTTTTAAATGATAGCATCTCTTTTTTACGTTGGGGGTTTTTTAAATTTTTAATAATTTTTTTAACATAAAAGATTTTTAATATTGATATGGTCACTATAAGATGTTGTTAGGTTATCTAATTACGTAATAACTTAAGACAGAAGGTCCCTTAAGTAGGGACTTAATAAAGTAACCGACTTGGTATTACAAGGATCTCACAACTTATTACGGTAGAAGAACTGAGTTGCGGGACTTGTTTTTTTTTTACAAGTTTTGTTTTTGATGGTATAATTTAACCCTTGTATTTGTAATTTGACCCATGGCCTATAAACTAGAGCAGAAATTGTAAAGAAGTAAACAACAGCCTATACCTATGGCTTCAATCAGCTCAAAACTTGACAAAGTTTGAAAAATGCAAGTTTGATTGCATTAAGTCATACAAATACCAAAGGTACCCTATATTTGATTTTTACTGGCTCGTTAATCTTTACGAATGTAGATCATAAAGCCGGTGCGGGTATGCGGTTCTTTGAATATTCGGTTTTTAATAAGCAATTAATCGAAATGTGCATTTATATGGGTCAAAACAAAACTGTAAATAGCTAAATGAAGATTTGTGTATAACAATTGCATAAAATACGGTGTGGTTTTATGATGTTTTTTGAGTGATGCGCTAATAGGCTAGCTGTCTGCGGACGTTATTTGTTGTTTCCTCGTCAGGGGGTTATTTCCTATTCAAAAAGCAACACATTAAAACAACGTATCGACTATTATGATGCCTAAATGCCTCTGCCTCAGCTAGATTTACATTTATTATTTTCATTGGAAACTCCTTAATGAACTGTCTCACATATTATTTGATGATACTAACGCATTTGACGTTGATTCTAATGTAATTATTAGCGCCTTTAATTACAATTTAAACATCTCATACAAGTTGTCTTTCATTGTGGCGTTCTAAGAGGGAGGGCTTTGCACAACAGTGGACGTCTTACTGCTGATGATGATGATGTAAGGCTTATGGCTCATATTTCGGTTGTTGTATGTAGGTTACTCATTTGGTAACGTCGACATAACATATTAGTCTAATTATCTTTTAGTACTATTCATCAAAGGTCGAGCCGTATCTTACGATATTAATAACTTCAGTTTCAGTTATTTTTAAAATAAAAGGTAAATTAAAAGAACCTTACACAACAGTAACTGTTACGTAGTGACGCTGTTTGGAATACGCAAATTTTAAAGTGGCCTGGTTTATAATTGAATGCGCTATACTCTATGCGGTATATAGGTACTGGTGTATTTCAATTTAAAAAATATTCTATGAATGCCTATTTTCTACGGTGAATACTCTATCTGAAGGTTATAAGCTATAGCGGTATGGATGTTATTAGTGTAGGATTTTGCACGCAAAGCGCGTATGCCGTCGTTTGTTATTTGTGATCTAATTTTTATGTTTTTGTGGTCCGGTATATCGCTTAATACAGTTTCATGACCACGAAACACAGCAGCATCATGAATAACCATAACATCCATGGTCTATCATGAACTACTTGTGAGTCTTTCTTTGTTTTATTTATTAATACGTATTTTTTTTGTATTTTAACAGATATCTATTCGAACTGCTGCAGTCCTATGAGCACTGTTCAGATCTTAACTTCGATTACTCCCGCCCGGCAGTCTTGTCGAGCCACAGCCGGCTTCGCATTGTGTCGCAGTCCTCACAACAACCTCAGGCGTCGCAGTCGACCTGGTATTGTATACAAATAACCGCTCTTCTCTTCTTACTATAGAGTCAGAAGTCATATAGAGATACATGCTTAACCCATCGACTGTCAACCTCCGAGTGTTCGTTTGCCATTACCTGATATAACAGAATAATGTACAATATCAAATTAATTCTGGATCAAATACTAAGCAATTAACAGTGCTTATACTGGGACCTTACTTTGGTTGCCAGATTTTAGCGATAAGTGTGGTAACAGGTAATTGTAGTTTTATCTATCATCAGCAAATAGACCACTAGGACTGTAAAGATCCCCAAACTCCTTTGTGACAATGCTAAAGGGGGCTTCACGTAGGGACTTTGCTATTGCGGTAAAAGGATTATCATTTCTGTGTGATAGTTTCGTTGATTGCTCTGGGAAAGCCGGTCAGTCACTCTGAAGGCTCCTTCCTACGTGTATCCCAACTATCTAAATATATATAACTCAAAGGTGACTGACTGACTGACATAGTGATCTATCAACGCACAGCCCAAAACACTGGACGGATCGGGCTGAAATTTGCGGGCATGCAGTTAGATGTTATGACGTAGGCATCTGCTAAGAAAGGATTTTGATCAATTCTACCCCCAAGAGAATAAAATAGGGGATGAAAGTTTGAATGAAACTTTGTCAATTTTAAACCGATCGGTCTGAGACTTTGCATGCATAAAGCTACTATGACGTAGGCATCCCCGAAGAAAGGATTTTGATAAATTCCACCCCCAAGGGGATAAAATAGGGGATGAAGTTTGTATGAAACTTTGTCAATTTAAAACCGATCGACCATCCGCTTAAATAGGATTTTGATAAATTCAACCCCCATGGGGATAATATAAGGGATGGTGGAGGATGTAAATGTATTTGTTTGAACCTATCAGTACCTAATGGAACGAATAAATTAAGACAAACAAAATAATTTTTAGTTCTAAATGTTGACAATAGATGGCTTCTTAACGCGAGCGAAGCCGCGGGCAAAAGCTATGTAGTATATTATATTTAAAGAAGGTAAGTTGTGCAATACTGTTACTGTGTGTCCCTTACAAACAAATCGTTACAATAACTTTCCTGTTAGTCACTCAATTTTTGCTGATTATACCTACCCACGGGAATCGGTTTTGTAAATCAACTAGCTTAATCTTTTTTGAGAAAATACCTTCATCATTCAATCCTATATTTTAAAACTCCATTTGATAAGTAAATAGGTTTTGGTACTTTTTGTAAGTACATAATATTTATCTTACTTACTTCAAGTGTCTTCATGTGTTTTACCCGAAATTCACGCGGACGAAGTCGCGGGCAACAGCTAGTACCTGTAAATACTCATTGTATCTTACATTTAAACACACAAATATTTCCAGTATTTGTTCCCGATATGATGTATAAAAATCATCAAACAAAATTTTAGTTTACTAGCAAACTAAACACTTCCATAAACTAAAGTGCTTAAGGAACAGTTTCTTAGCCATTGCAACAAGGCGACATGTACGTGCATTATAATATACATATATACACATCAATCACCACAATTGCGAACATCAATTGGCAGTCACTTGAATATACTTCAAATACATAATGAACAAGAAAGGAATATCTCTAATATGCTGTCAATTGATACTGGTCAAGTGTCGTTGATCTGGCGACAACAAGTGACGAATATATATTTTTCTTTGTTTCATCACACACAATACATAGAAATAGAGAAGACATAGCAACTATATTACTGAAGATATCGATAGTCGATTTTTTTTAAATATTTACTTACTTCTTAAAGAGAATTGTATCTATCTACATAGAAGCCTAAAATTAAATGAATATTCAGAGACATCGACTTTGAATAGACGTAATACCTATGTCTTAGAAAAAAAAAAAATTACATTACACTCACTAACATGCATACACAATTTTACACGAAATATTTAGTTGACACGTCAAATCATGTGCATCGACATAATCTAACTGTCATTGTTAATATGTATTTTTTTGTTCATGTTTGAAGTCTATGCTCAAACTTAGAAAAAATATTAGTCGTTATTCTCAATAGTCTTACTGAATGTGACTTTGAAATTGAGAAGTGAGAGATGCAGAGCTTTAATTTATATGGAGAACAACTGCAGAAAGCTATAATTTGTATCATAATGACGAGCAAATTTTGGACGTCGGCGGAACTCTAATATAATATAGTTGAATTAGAACCAATTTAAAAATAAACATGACTAAATCATAATTAACTATCAAGAACGAAATACTTATAAGAGGAAAAGAGTCACGTTTACTACCGACACCGCGCGGTGGTTCCACGTGATGTTGCAAACCTTGATACAGCATGATTATACTATTGAAACTAATTCTCAGAGTAAACTTGTTGACTTGTGTGTCACAGACACGAGTCTACTGTATACCTATCAAAATCTTTAGCTCAGTACAGTAGATGTATTAATTTAGAAACTAAATTAAAAAATATATATATAGAGGCACAATCTAAGGATAATGGATAATTAGATTTAGTTAAGAAAATAAACTTAAACGTTATACTACAAGAAGAATGTAACCTCGTGTACATGTACATTTTAAATAACATAATGATGAAACTCTTTCAGCATTCAGTTCGTAACGCCATCGTTTCCGTTGACAAGTAGCTACAGAGAAAGTGGGAAAGGATGCCTTTGCCAACAGGCTAAAAAAAAAAAAAAAATTGATGGTACTGTAAAATGTAAAATTGTGTTATTCTTAGTCGTGATTGTTTGATGTTCACAGCACTGATGTGAATGATAACGCCGAGCCGGGGCCCACCCGTCGCTCGGCATCGCCGCGCCCAGGCAGCAGCGCCGCCGGTGAGCACTAGCTAGTAATCTACTTACTAAACCCAACAAACATAAACAAATAATTTTAAATTTATTATAGTAGAAATAATTTTAAGTCCAAAATAGGGGGCTAAACAGGCCCCTTTAGTAAAATTATATTTGGTAAATACGTATTTTAATTATCTTTTAACAAAATGATCACAAGTCACAATAAAAGTAATTTATTGAGTATGATTAAATGAATAAATTGTAAGAATTTTATTAATATTAGAGGACTAATAAATCCTAAAGGTATTGAGAAATGATTTACTTTTAGGGTCGGTACATATCTAACGGAAAATGCGTCGCGTATTTTATAGGTCGCGAAACGCCAGAACCGACCAATATATGCCAAAGCATTCAACTTTTCACACAGAACCAATGATGGTTTAGTGCATCGAGCGTACAGCGTCTGTTCTGTTTCTGTCAACGCATTGTCGATCGACGTAAGATATTCTTTAGTATTTAAAGGATGTCGGTGGTCGTTTCCTTCTTCCTACACAGCTAAACAGCTCTGTAGATTTTGAATGCAGAAACTGACTAGACGCGTAATGTGGCAGGTCTCATAATTTGATCGTATAGACCCGACCGACCGATCATACGCTCGACGCATTTTTCACCAGACCCTTAGAGATTAATTGCTTAATGTGACCATTTAAGCCATACTCGTTTGATATTAACTATCCACTTTCTTCGTAAATTAGAAATTTACAAGTTTTCCATAAATAGCGTCTTAATTGTTGATTTTTAAAACAACCAGGTCTGAATTATAATATTTAAAAAGTCTCATAGTACAAACGTGTTTAATTGGACAATAATCTTCATTCAGCAACACTTCATTTTTTTATTCAATTCGATATTATTCGTTTTATGTCTGAGAATTAGTTAGTTTATTACTCAAAGGCCAGGATGGTACATACATTGTGTCGACCACCGATAAACGTTGCCAGTATTGTCGTCCTGATTTTACTAGAGACCTCATTTTGTCACTGATTTGATTCTTATATAAAACTTAGAATACGGACATAACTATTTGTTATTGAAACAAAATATGTTTCTAGATCATCACATTAATTTTAAAGGAAACTAAGATATTATTTATCTTCTTGTTCGGCTATTTCTTAATGCAGATATTTTGTTATGTTGCATACATAGTAGGTGATTCTAGCGAATTTTGGGGGCAACAAATCCTCTTGGGCGTCCTCCGAAGACCCGACTAAAGATTCATCACATTCTAATCAATGGTCTAGGAACGCATAAAGGACAACTATTCATTCTTATTTATATAGATTGATACAATTATAGTTTATCAAAGAAATTATCATGTGTGCCCTTTAGATATTTCCTAGGTTGAGATCAGATTCTTCTAGATCTTTTAAGAACGATAAAAATGATGATCGGAAGACTGCCATGTACAGATTTCAAAATTAATACGGAGTAGGTGTATTGCCGGGTATATAAACGTTCAATGCGATACGACCGGACGTTGTAATATATCAAATTATGGCGTACAAATAACGAAGACATCGCTCTACAAAAACGCAATAAACTGGCTCGGCCATCGGTCTTTTTCTTCATCTGAACTGTGTTTAGTTAGGCAATAGTTGACAATGTATGTAAAGATTGTCACCATTTAAAAAGTAATGTTTTAAGTAAAAAACACAGTCACAACTGGCTAAAATATAACTGAAGAGTTATCCAATTTTTGACCTCATGAACATATTTAAAACAGTTTTGGCTTATATTCAACTTTGAATACTTCTGAACTGAACAATGACATACTTGCAAACTATTTAAATGCAGGCATGTCAGGCATGCGACCTATTTGAATAAAAGGAACAAAAATACCTTTACAATAAAGACTAAACTTAGAACACATTTACAGAACTTGCATTCAAGGAGTTTGTTTAGGTGTGAACAAAAACCCGTATGTTTGCTTACAACGAAACAGTGTTTATTGTATACAATGTCGCTTGGCATTTGACCTGGCTTTATTGAAAAGACGGCAGACAGTAGAGATTGAAGATAACAATTTACATAACACAATAGTATTACAAATTTAACACGTCTATGGCTGAAATTATGCGACATAGGATCAGAGTATGTTTTCTTTGTATTAGTACATACGTTCTGTTTATTTTTACCGTGTCTACAAAGTACCTATTGAAAAGCCTATAATTATGCTATATTGCGATAGGTGCTTATTAAAGTGATATATACTGTGGGCGGGATTGGACGTATTTTGTCTAACATATGATGTTGTGGAATTAGACTAGGTCAACAATATATCTAAAAACGGATGAAAATGTGAGGAAACGGATGAAGCAAATGCATTAAGACGTCAACATAATTATGGTGGAAGTATCTGGCTCCTCGCTTATTATATGTGGTGTAAATTATAAATCCAGCATGAAGCAGTTATAAATATTTGCAGGATCAAGCAGCAGCGGGCATAAGCGCGCTTCGCCAGAGCAAGATTGTGTGCCACCAAAGAAGCGCATGCGTATGAACGAGTCGACGTTCCTTCGCCGTGATTCATTCATCGACAACATGTTTGGGGGCGTGCTACTTACTCGTGTCGAATGCACCGAGTGCCACTCGTCGTCTCTCTCCCGTGACGTATTCCGTGATCTCCAACTCGCGTTTCCCGACAAGCCGGAGGGCTGGCAGCACACTGTGCAGAGTCTGCTCGAGTACTACTGCTCCAAGGAGAGCCTGACGGGCGACAACAAGTACCAGTGCCGCGACTGTGGCGTACTGCGAGATGCCGAGAGGAGTGTACTTATCGAAACCACTCCCAAATATCTGATACTCGTGCTGAAGAATTTCAAGTAAGTTTATAATGCTAATTGTTTTGTTAATATCTATTTCCTCTTCTTTATGTTTAACTGGTTTTCGACTATCGGACTCAATTCGTATGAAAACTGAAAGTTGAAGTTGAAATTAGAACTGTTGTCAACAGATTCGAGCCAAAACTGCAAGTGCAGACAAAGCTGATGCACTCTATGTATCACAACCATACCATAACTCTGCCTACTGTGCGCTCTCAAGCCGAGCATTCGGCCTACACCTTGTATGCTGCCGTTATCCATGCGGGCACTACACTCGATTCTGGCCATTACTATACTTTAGCTAAAGATAAAGATCAGTGGCACATGTACAATGATGACGTGGTGTCAGACTCTGATGAGGGACAATTGAACAGCCTCAACCGATCGAGCACGCCATACATCTTGTTTTACAAGCGCACTGACATTGAAGAAGGTACTGCTCCGTCTATGGAAGAATTGCCACCCAAGGTGCAGGAGGCTGTTATGGCTCATAACAAGCACTACGTCGAGACGGTTCGCAAGATGCGGTTGACTCGTCCATGACAGTTAAGATCCGATAAATACATCGACTTCACGGTGTTGGATTTTGTCAATTCCGAATAGGATGACCTAGCCTCCTTTTTGAAAGTAGATCAAAACTACGATGCTGTTTTAAATGTAATAATACATATGGTATTCACCTTCTAATCTAATACATAACTCACTCTTACTTATATATGTTACGGTCGCTGCAATTAGATGGCGATCACATCATATTTTCTTTAAAACATTAGCGTAAAGACAGGAAATTACACATGACCTGGTGTGGTCTCTGAAAATGAGAAATGTGACACCTTGAAAATAGCAAGTCACTTTTTTTCTTGCGTATTCTTCTGCCATAGGAGTCCACAGCTAGCACCAGTTTTATATTGGTTTGGCTACCATTTTGTTATGTCTATAATATGTTCAGTTTTAGGCCTTCTTATATAAAATTTTTGTTTAGCCTCAGTTACAAGATTTTCATACTCGATTTGTGTGTAAATCCTATCATTTTTTGGAATATGCTTTGCTGTCCCGAACATTCTGTCGTCTGCCAGGAAAGAATGAATGAATGATTCTTTTTGGTATGTAATATTGTATCTCAATTATATCGTTACCTTGTTCGGCTACCAGTGAAAAAAATAATTCAGACCATGACTTGATACCGACGTTGGCCATCTAACCACCTGAAAATAGATGTAGTTATTTTTAGTATAATCCACCACAAAGGTACAGGTATCGTTAGGGCCTTAGCAAATTCCACATTTGAGTGTGAAGAAAGGGTTTGTGTGAGAAATGTAATGGAAATAATAGAAATTAACTAACGCGCGTTTAGAAGCTATACCCCTAAGAGTGTTAAAAAGGAGTTTAAAGTGTGTGTGAGTAATCTGATATTTTTAAAACTTATCGCACGTAATCCCAACAAAGAAATACAAGTTGAAAAGGGATCTTGAAGTTTGTATGAGACAGTCCTAGGTCTACGCATACGAAATCGCGGGCGACAGCTAACGTTTCATATAAATCATTGTTGTGATCGCTACTATTGCACGAATACTTTTCCGGGCAATTTGAACATTACTGTAACTTTCCAGCAGACCTTCAAATTATTATTAAGTGAATGTGCATTGAGTGGGCCCATTGGTCTAAGTGAAATAAACTACCTAGCAACTCGCAGTTGTTTTGACACATATTTTAGTTATACAATAGTGTTTTATTAGATTTTCAGTGCTGTGGCGGTTTTGATATTTGCTCTTGAAGTGCTCCAACATTGAATGTGGTGTATTATGAGTATGGAACATAGTGACAAGTGACATTGGTATGCTGTTGTAAGAAAATATGTATATAAAACAGTTATTTTATAAAGTGAATTATTTAAAATATTGCGTTGTGCATATATGCTGTTATTTTTTTGTGAATTTTCACGAGAATTGTATTCAACTTTTATTTGACGTCACCTTCTGGTACAGAAGAATGAAATGTTTGTTCGTTAGATTAAAATATATATATTATGCCATGTAGTGGTCTAAAACTCGTTAAGAAGGGACATGGCTTCTCTGTAAGGCTTTATGAAATCTTTAAGATCAGGCAATCTTTTGTCATAATACTTAGACCGTAACATATATATATATATAAATAGAAAGTTGTACGGATTTCTGTATATTATTTACGGAGTATTTATAAGTGAAATATTGTAAACATAAGAATTTTAGAAATTTTCATTTGTAGCTTCTTGCGATAAACCTCGTTTTCTGAGTTTAAAATAATTGATGTTAGAATAATTTAAAATGATATTATAGGATTTTTCGTGTTGATATTACATAATATATTCTATACAAATGCATAAATTTTCATCTATATTATATGTGTGTTAAAAGTAGAATAAATAAATGGAATGGTTTCAGTGAATTCACAGAATATATTGAAGATAAGATTAATGTATAACCTTAGATTTTAAGTAGATATTTGAAGACACGTTGATGTCTCTAGATCTAGAATATTACGATTTACGCATTATAGTAAAGTAATTATGCAGTTAACATCTACATGTTCCGTGTTTCTAATAGTCTCTCATCGCTGAAATCCTCCACTCTTATGATTAACCATCTTATAAACATGTAGTAACGAGGTTTCTTGCAAAAGTTGTTATTTCATGTTGACTGAACCTTTATTTTGTTACTTTATGTATGATAAAAACTGTTTTTCCAAAGATCTATTGGTGAGCTTTTTTTATTTAACTTATAAACACACAATTCGGCAATCAGGTACCTATACTTTATTTTTTATAATCCTTGTATAGTGTGCCAACAACATTTTGTAGTAATCAAAATTTGTTATTGCTATATTGTTTTATTAAATAAAGTATTGAAATTATTTATTTTACTAGTGTATATATAACACTATTTTAGGTATATATAGTTTACTATATATTCTGGTATCGCTGCCTTAAAGTAATATCCTAAATATCTCTGATTAATGATATTCACAGTAACTTACATTCAAAACAAATGTTATGTAACTAATTGTTAATCGAAATATGTAACAGTTTGTTTAATTAGTAGTCAACACACTGCTATATTGTTAATGTTCTCTGAAATCGTTATGTTTGCCTCTGGAATTGCATCTTTAACTTGCTTGAGATTAACAAATTATATAAACATTTACATACCTTATCATAATTAATATCACATAGTAACAGAATTATAAATTATTGAGATTTTTATTAAAATAGCTGTTAATAATTACATGTTTTGAATCTAAATGTTTACGTAGATATAAATATTGCATGTACCTACAATGGACACACTTTATTCGTGTTGACCCTGTCAGTAATATTTAGTTCTGTTCCCAGTTAGGATCTTACTACAGAGACGTCTCGATTGTCCGAACCTTTTTTGTTATTTTATATAGATTTGATGTTGAATAGGTACTTTTGTAAATATTATTATTCGACAGGCCCATTAATTTAGCGCAATATATGCAGTAAGTAAACCACGTATTAATGAGAACAGTGTCAATAAGGTTCTCTCTATTAATTATTTGATTGATGTTACCGCATATTCAATTATAAACGATTATGGATTCTATTATTTATATTCAAAAAAAAATCATTTTCAGTGTTATTTTTGTTACTCGGATGATCGTGATACCTAAGCGTATTAACATAATTATTAATGTGTTATTATTATCAAAATTGTTTTTTGTTTACCATTTATGTAAATAATTAATGCATTTAAAATTTAAGAATAGGTATTCCACATGGTAAACATAGTTTAAGTAGATACATATATATGTTAATGTTCGGGGCGTAGCATCGGTCCCCACGTACATCACTTTATTTATAGTTAGAAACACATATTATTGTAAAATCGGTTTTTGGTTTAAAATAATCAAATAAAAGTTGCAAAAGTTAATATAGTTTTATTTACACATTTCATTAGAAACCTGCAACAAGTAGTAAATTCAGTCAATTCAGCTAGGTTTCGGTAAATAGTATTTATATTTACATTTAGATGTATTCCAAAACAAGTAGGTGCCTAACAACAATGTTTTGTAAAATAAATCGTTTAGTGCCTATTATGTTCATTTTCAATATTGGCTGAATCCTGAAAGTGATGCTCACTGTATATTCTGTACTGATTAATTTATCATTGCACTAATCATATAAATCACATTGACAATTTTATAATTTTATGTCCAGTAGGTAGTATTAACACCTATATCGTCATCATCATCATCAGCCGGTAGACCACCACTGTTGAACAAAGGCCTTCCTCTTAGAACACCACAAAGAACGACAACTTGCCATTTGCATTAACCGGTCGATGCAAATACCTATATAATTAGATGTTACATCATAACTACTCGTATAAGAATTAATTACCTGCAATAATAGATTCCTGTAAATAATAATCTTTCTACTGGAATAATAATTAGACACTTATTATTATGCAAATAATTGCAACATAAGTCCCTTACAAAAAAGAGCAATGCATGCTCAGCTTGCTTTTAAAGAAAGGGTCGGATCACTACCTACTTGCATCTTAAATATTCTCCAATGAGATCCACATACCTATAACAAAAAAACTTCTAGAGTTTATATATATGTATTTATAACATATGTTACCGGCAATCTGTAATCCGGTATTCTATAATAATAATGACCTCCTGACCGAATTTAGGTCACGGCGGCCTGTCTCAGCTGAGACTAGCCAATTACGCAGGAGATATAACAGTGCACAAGTATGCGCGCAGACACAGGTGCACTCCCTATTCCCTCACTCTCATAATCCGATGGGACGGTAGACCGACATGACCGGAGAGAGATCAGGCGCAGGACCAACGGCTTAACGTACATTCCGAAGCGAGGCGGGGTCTCAACATGTGAAAATAACCTAACCTAACTAAACCTATCCTATTTTCTTATTCCTGTAGTTCAGTAAACGTCCATAAATGTCAATAGAAATACGAACCAAAACCGATTTATTGTACACATTGCCGGTGGATCAGGTAAAGTATGTAATGGGCAATAATATTCATAAAACATACATTGCCCGGCTGTTTTATACATTGCCTAGGTATTGTATAGAATACCTGTATTATACACATTGGCGGTGAAAGTATTTAGACTTTATTACTCGTATATACAGTAGGACATCTGCACAAATGTACACGTTTATAAAATTATATATATTTATGTACTTACAGCCGTGTAACAAAATTAAGTGTACACTATATTAGCTTTAAAATTATAGCACCGTAGTGATCTTTACATTTTGGCAACTTCACCGTTTAAATATTGTACATGTACATCTATCATTATTTAATTAATCTTTCCTCATTGATTTGTCTATAACTTCTATAAACCTATGAGCTTTCCACCTAAATTATTTAGCTTTTCTGTGGCAGCTCGAGCAATTTGCTTAAAGATGGACCCCGGCACCTGAAAAAATATTATCGAGATTTTTTATTAGAAATAATTAAATCATAATTAGCAATTAAATTATAATTACAATTAGAAAAGCGGAGCCTGAGTAGTGGCCACGGTTTAGCAAACTAAGCCTAGGTGGTCCGCGAGCGTGATGGTTTAGTAAAATATCGGGCCCAATCTTATTTCAAGCTGTAGGCATAATAAGGTTACTTGCCTCCAAAACTGTATTGACAAAGTTGGAAATGCCTTCAGCACCTCCAACTAAGGCTTTACCAGCACTTGCAAATTTTTCACCGGTGTTGCCGTACTTCTCTTCTTCGCGTATTGTGTCCACTATGGGCTTAGGCTAAAACAAAAATGAGACGTAATGATCGTAACAATAACATACTTAACATAACATCATATTCCCCGAAGATAGGCAGAGGTGCACATATAGTAGATACACCCACATTTTGCCAGTTTTGCTTTAGCATAACCAAGTCCTAATGAAATAGGTGGCAAGCCTATTGCCATCAACGGGCACAAATCCAGACTCAGTGCTGCTACTGAGAATTACCTAATGGAAAAACATTTTACCCCACACTGGATTGAATTTCAAGCTCAGCAGTCGCGCTTAGCAATAACTATTCCAACGAGGCAGTCCGTATTAGAGGAGTATCGTAGCCTAGCAGTGTACGATACAAATAATGGTAGTGCTCCAATTAAGTTATGAAGCTTTTTGATCGGCAACGAATAAATGTCAAATGGAAGCAACTGGACAAGAAATGTTTACGTCTGCGCAGGGAGTGGCTGATTTCGTACTGGATAAAATTGTTTTTTTTTTATGAATAAGGGTACCTAAGGTTAGTATTTACCTGAAACAGTCCAGCCACCATGTTTTGGATATTTTCCTTGAACGATAATGTCTTACTGCCATAACCCTCTGTTTCTTGAAGCGCTGATTCCAAGGTGGGTACAGGCGGTGAAAACAAACCGCCGGCTTGATGAGACTTTGCCTGAAAATTTAAAACTTATTGAATAGGTACAAACAACTGGCTTTCGCCTTCAATGGAGTGTGAATTTTGAGATAGAAATCGTTTCGTTTATGTACTCCGTGCTGTTGTATTTGCATTACTATACCGACTTCAGTTTCTACAACCTGAGTACCTTTTCTGATTTTTAAAGATCTAGAGATATAAGCAACTCCGTTACAATGTTAGGGCTCTGACCAAAGTTAATATTTTGATTTGTGAAGTATAAAAACTACCCCCTGCTTTTTTTAGTGTGCGCTAAAGGGTGAGGAATTAAAGACATGGTTCGGACTTTCGGACTCAATAAATATTATGATAAGTAACTACATTTCAATATTAGTCAATGATTTCAATTACCTTGGCATTTAATGCGTTTCCTAAGACATCCGATGCCGCTTGTAGTTTGTACGAAACGAAATTTCCTTGAGATCCTTGACCATTATTTTTCACAGCATTTCCACCAGGGTAATTCTCCGGGTCCAGAGGTTGGATAAGGAGTAAATCTGAGCCAACCTGAGGTTGATCGTAAACTGGCAGGTCGATACGAACTGGTTCATCTGCTGGCGCCGAGAGGCATCCTCCAACGAGGAGTAAGGTAGCGATTAGTGTAATAGTCATACTGAAACACGATGATAGGTGTAAGTATCGTAAAAATATACGTCACGAAGTAAAATTGTTAACTTATAAGTTAGTATTGATGTTATTGATTCTTGACATGGATGAAATTTTTGGTGACTAATTGATGGGATTGGCAGGAGGCAGAGACGAGTTTCAAAAACAAAGGGACTTTTACCTAACATTAGGCTGTTCATAGCTGACGATGATGTGACCTAAATTTGATAGATAACTAGATTTACAATCTTGTTTGTGTAAACTCTTACACAAACAAGATTGTAAATCTAGTTATCTTGTCGTACGTGCACTCGCACGTACGACACGAACAATGATAATTAAGTTCAAATAGTCGCTTTATTCATCATTATCTGGGGTCTGAAAGCCAAATCAATACTCTAATTTCACACGGTACAAATTATTGGTTGTTTTGTAGCATGGATGAAGGAGTATATTACGTAGTAGCATATTAGTATTTAGGTCAGTGATGTGTCATTTAGGTACAATGAGGTAGGCTATTTTACATTTATATGCGGGGATTATAAGTAGGTATATCTGTGGCAGGTACCTATCTTAGAGTAAAAAAGTAATGATGAATTTGATAGGTACTTGTCATATAAATCAATGTCAATATGTTAAGTTTTACAATAGTGAATACACTATCCGCCATTTATTTTCGCAAATTATTAAATGAATAGTGTAGAAACATAAATCATGGAGACAGCACCTGAAATCACAAAATGTTTGAGAATATTTCCACCTAAATATGCAACATTTCTTATTTCAATTTTTGGATTATCTACAGGCGGTTGTGGATTAGCGGGAATAGTGTTGTACAGCCTAGTGGAGGATAGCATTGTCGCCCACTTCATGAAAACTGCTAAGGCGGATGATGGAATAAAGAAAGCAGCGCTCTTGACCATCGGTTTGAGTTCTCTCTTTCTTTTTATGTCCAATTTTCTGCTGTTCATGGGGGCATCATTTAAATCAGTTGGATGCCTCACTACCGGAGTGTGGCTTATTTTTGTGATGTGCTTG
The DNA here is from genome assembly GCA_905340225.1 of Abrostola tripartita. Lineage (NCBI taxonomy): Eukaryota > Metazoa > Arthropoda > Insecta > Lepidoptera > Noctuidae > Abrostola > Abrostola tripartita. The sequence continues at coordinate 9,067,805 of HG996486.1, forward strand.
ATTATAATAATAGCAGCAATGGCAATGCCTCTAGCATGTTTTTTTATACCAGAAACGTGCGTTATAAAAAAAATGTCATCCACAATGTTGTTATTAGGGTATTCGATAGCAACAGTTTTCCTTTGGATTTGGCTTTATTTTATGGTAGTCGTGTTTAATTACATAAATCAATTGTAATAGTTTTTTATATTGAGTCGTTACTAAAATGTCTGTGGTTTGCTCTTCATAATACTGTGTGTTATAACTAGTCCATTGTATTGTTTGGTTACTGTAAATTTATTGAAGTAACAATCATAAATAAAGACGGTTTGCTTATGTATATAATTTGAATTTACCTTAATTTCGCAGCCCATTAGGTACCTATTTTTTTAATAGCCTCATTAGAGGCGAAAGAGGAGGTATGTCTGATGTAGGCACTAATGTAGGTACTTATCCAGTTTTATCCAAAGATTGCAAAATTATTTTTCAAATTCGTTAGGTAGCTTACAACTACCTACCTAATCACAAGCTTTTGTTTGTAGATTTAGTTTTATATTATCTACCTATGTATTTTAAATGTTAATATTATTAGCGAAATAAGATATAAATTTACACTGTTTCACTGTAAGTAAAATAGCATGCGCAAAAAATAGAAAATTCGTAAGTAATACTTATTTTAATAAAAAATAAAATTAAGGATAAAGAACCTTAATATAATCGGGTTAACACACATATGTTTCTTAGTTAGCATTAGTACAATTCATTTGTTATTTCATAAATACATACAATACGGTAAATGCTAGAAAATAAATATTAGGTAAAACCATGTAACACTGCAAATATTAACGGGCACAAAATAAAAAGAATGAGGTTTTTTATATAATATTCGCCACAGCATAAGTTACGACAGTTGAAATAAGTGTTAAGTAACTTACTTGGTAATCCACGCGGTGGTTGACTGTGATGTGCGCGCGCAGTTCTACCACTGCCGTGGGCCGAGTGGTTGCACACTTTCACGCCTTACGTCATAGAGCCTTGGCACTTGTACCAAATGTGGTGTGGATGTGGCCACACTGAACACCTTAATGTTAGCTAAAGACTCATAGCATAATCGTTCATTAGTATACTTTATTATGATAGATTTATTCACTTTTATCCGTCTAAATTGTTTCGCAAACTTAGTTTGTCAAGGGCTCAGGCGTTTTGTATCTTTAATTATCTCTAGTCGTCGTCCACTGGTCGAAGTTCGAACTTCATTAAATGTTAGAATAAATTTATAAGTAGCTGGCCAATGACTATTAAGGTTTACTGTAACTGTGAAACTAATAAACATACTACCTACTAATTGAAGTATAATGTAAAGAAATTTACATCTAAATGCCAGAATCATTATTAACAATGTAGATATGTGCTTAAATAATTATTGTTATTTATTTATTATGTAATGTTTTTAAAAATTTAATGAGACTGTTTAATTTTTATCGCATTGGGCACCTCCGATTACATTGGGCAAAATGTGGGTGTAACTTTGGTGTAAGTCAAATGTAGGTACTAAATGTAGATTCACCTCTACCTAGCCCTTCTAGGAATACCGGCGTGATGTTTTTTTAAATTCCTTTTCATATCTTAGACAATAACTATAGAGATCATCGAAAACATTTAAAATTAAGCATCGAAGTATTCCTCATCATCGGCGTCGACTAGGGACTAGAGTGCCCAAAAAAATAAAAGGCTGGCAGCATTGCCACTTTGAAAGGCAATGCTAATTCTTTGGCCTAAGAACGAAGAAGCCCTTTTTTTTCGGGACAAGCCCACTACTCATGCCCATCATTGCAACTCCTGTAAGCCGGAATCTACAATGATAATGTAGCTCGAGGCGTCCCAGAGAAATAACTTGACAGTCTTGGAACCCGCAACGAAATTAATCAAAAGAATATATAGGGGGCGTAGGAATATTAATTTAGTTACCACTTTCCTCCATAGCAAGCGGGAGACACAAATACTAGTATACCAGAAGCATAAAAAAGGGATCCACAACTGAGATAAGCCCATTCGCCAAGCACCACGGGTATAAAAGTTAAAACTAATGGGTCCTATCTGTTATTTTGATTCCAATAGTATGGCAAAAACGTCTGAAAGCACGGAAGTTTGTTCTGGTCGCAACAAGGTCCTCATAATAGACTACACCGGACGTAACATGTATGTTGTCTAACAAGGTATTACGTTCATTCTGCCATAGACTACACTCCCACAGGATATGATGTGCAAAGAAGCCCTTAGTCACATGAAGAGTCAACCAAGCGTTAGGTAGGTCTCTAAATAAGAGACGCGCACTCGTATCAAAAATATAATTACCAATTAGCTTATTATAATTCCGCCGCTTATGAGTCTTCGTAGCTGCAGCAGCAGCGCCAGAGCAAACAGCCTAGTTAGACACACGAGATGGCGAAAACGTATCAACACAGTCATGTTGCATTCGACAACAAGGCCTACCCAATTTCCATGGCATCAAAGAAATACCGCCTGGCCTCTTCCCATCATCACATACCAAGCCATTTAGTTCTAATATAGCTGGGACGTCGGCGCGCGGCGGTGACAAGAGCACGACGAATAATGTCCTACAAATTTCCGTGCTGCGGTATGCGAGCAGCACTCCTGGCGCAGGAAAGGTCATAACGCCCGAGGCTGATATGTAGGTAGACTAGGTACCTACAGACTACAATATTTTCATCAAACAAGTTGTGTCTCTATGTGAAATAGTATAAAACAACGATCCATGTGCATAACACAAATATTCTCCATAAATTTATTGTTAAATCAAACTTTTTCATCCTAAACCTCATAATTAGTTTATCTTTTTTGTATTTCGAAGTTCAGTTGTCAGTGTTACAACTGCCAAATTTCGACAAGACCTATCAACAATACATATCTGTTATATTTATCACGAATACAATGAAAGCATTTTTACAAAGTTATAGACTTGTAAATCGAGGTTATTAAATCAGTAGTTACCTACTAAGATAATGAATTTTCTGAATAGCTGCTTGGCTCGTTACGGTGGGGTCAGCTTCTCGGCTACTCCATGTTGCCGTCAGGCTTTTAAATCAGCGCTGGTGATGACCGCAGATGACGTCTGGGTAAAACATAATCAATGCCGTGTGAGAAATATGGAAAGAAATCCAACGAAGTTCTGTTCAGGAAATCTACGCTTGGCATCTGGTCCGACAATGTGGACACAAGTTAGATTTAATAAAGGCTTCCCGCGCCTTCATCGTGACATGGATTTCCCTAATTTTGATGATTATAGAAAAGAAGAATACAAAGATGTGCGAAAAACTGATTGGGGACAAGGTGACGGTAAACCAGGATATACCTATGTGCTTGGTGTTTTCGGTTTACTATGTGGAGCATATGGTTTAAAGGCACATTTGATTCATTACGTAGCTTTTATGGATGCTCCGGCAGACGTTCTTGCGCTAGCTACCGTCGAAGTGGACATATCAAAAGTAGCTCCGGGTACTTGTTTGGCGATAAAATGGCGCGGAAAACCACTGTTTATAAAAAATAGAACCAAGATGGACATGGATATTGAAAACAAAACACCTTTAGCTTCGTTACGTGATCCGCAGTCGGAGGAGGATCGAACAGTAAGAAAGGAGTGGCTTGTTGTTTTAGGTATTTGCACTCATTTAGGATGTGTGCCGATACCAAATAGTGGAGACTTTGCAGGAGGATTCTATTGTCCTTGCCACGGTAGTCACTTTGATAACTTGGGTAGGGCTCGAAAAGGCCCCGCTCCGACGAATTTAGAAGTACCACCTTACAAATTCCTTACTGACAAACTTCTGCTTGTAGGATAAATTTACGCAATATATTACATCTAAATGTATTTTTTAGTAAATATATTTCATAATAAATCCGTTTTTTGTATACTTTAGAATTTCATATTTTATAACCTGAATTTTATTATCTACTTTAGGCAAAAGAAATACGGTTAAGGTGCGTGTGATTAACGAGCAGGTGCACTTTGAGTAATGTTGGCCGTATTTTATGTAGGTAGATACTTACTATTCGTATATTATATTGCTAAAGATTCATTCTGCTTTAAAAAGTAGTAAGTAGGTACTTAACTGAACTAACAAATAATTTGTATGAACACTTTTGTTTTAAGGCCAAGGCACACACGACAGAGGTGTTTTAAGCAGGTGGAAGCCGAATGCAATGACTATTATAGATCTTGGTGTCGACCAGGCCACTGAGAACGCCAATGTAGCTTAAATTCAATGGATGCCGTGTTAGAACGTAAACAATGTTTATTATGTAGCTAATAAAATTAAAGAACACATTTCGTGTGTCCCTTGGCACTCCTATTCCAAGAATGGGTCCTGAAACTTGATTTTATTTGTGTTGAGTGCTGTTATTATGGGGAGTATGATATTTTGCCATTATTTTAAAATATAACTAATAATAAAAAAATAGATAATATTATTGTTTTATTTCTTTCTTTAGTCCTCCTACCCATAGTAAATTAACTGCTTAGATAAAGTCTACATTGTAACTAAGGTATACCTATAACTAGACGGAAGTCTCTTTTTTTAAGGCGTGGGAATACTCGTGTACACCCGGAAGAGAGCTATGTACCTATTAGTGCCGGAGTTTATCTTAATTATTAGGCAAAGTGTCATAACCCAAGCCTACAAACAATTGTAATCCATCCTACCACCCACGGAGGAGAGTTGTTTGTGGGACTGCCCGTTGTAAAACCGCAGACCCTACCCACGAAAATCCCCACGGTGTATCCCTTGAATATAACGGGATTTCCTTAGGATGACGCCATGCCGCCCCAGGCCAGCGGTTTGTCGCAGAAGGAATTGGCCTCGCCTAATGCGCTATGGCACTTTATTTTGAAAGCCCATTATACAGTAACTTAGTAATATCCGTGGTCGCTACGTATTCCTATCGGAAACTGGCATGCTTTAGGAACTTATAAAACAAAGTACCTATTTTCGAAAATTATTTGTATCCGGTTGATGCTAATAGGCTCGCCCCTCTGACTACTCCTTGGTGGCTACAAGCGTGATGTTAAGATAAGTTTCGGAAGTTATGATTGGACATGTCAACCTACTTTATAATAGATAAATGTATGCATTCAATACAAACATGCTTTTAATTACTGTGTGTGTGCGTAAAGGTAGGTACATAAAGCGAGCTTGTTAAATAAGTAAGTATTCGGAGTTTTCACAAATTCTAAATTTAGCCTGTCGCTTGTAAAATCAATACCTTGACGGCCCGGTCAGAGCATGATGCCACAGTCTAGAATAGTCTAAAAGGTAACATACTCTATGGAATAGTCTAGATACTCAAGTATCATGATGATTACGTTTTCTCTTGTTCTGAACGATTGAACGGACCGATTATAGAGGACAACAAATTTATGTTGTTAATCTGAGGAGGACAAATTTAGTCTAGGAGTAGGTGTAGGAAACATAGCTGCACAGTACACGAATTAAATACTGATAATAATCTCAAGCATTACCCTGCCAGTCGACAGTGATGAGGAGGAATATTTTGATGCATTTATAATTTTTTGATGTTTTTTGTTTGTATATATTTTTAATCTCAAGCATTATGTTCGCACTTTATAATCAAAGGTTCACACCTAAAGTTCCTTTTCCGCGACAATGCGGATTTTATATTTTTATTTAGTAATTGGCTGGTCGGCAACGTGTTAAATATTATATATTTATTTATTGCACTACGCAGTTTGACGGAAAACAAGAACAATTATTTTAAACATTTAAATAAATGATTTTTAAAGTGAATTTATACCGAATTCAAATAAAGGCATAAGTATATGTAAGTATTTAAATCTTAGAGCCTCAGAGATTAAAATCCAGTAAGTCGGTACTTATATAGAATCATATATAGAATATAAGTAGGTATATTATTTCATCCATGATATAAGTACTTACCATAATAATTACTATAGCATGCTATAGCGAATATTATAATTACAATTAAAGCGAAACATGATGGCCGAAAACTAGTGATGTGTCAGAAAATAATTATTATCATTGCCGAAAACCTAATAATTTAATAATAACAGATAAATAAGTAGAATTATTTATCTATGGTGATATTCATAGAATGTTAGTTTTCTGTGGTATTATTTTGGTTTGTTTTGTTGTAATCTGTAATGTAATCAGTTATCTTAGTAATCTGTGCCATCTGATGGCGCTGCGCTGCTACTGTGTGCTTTCGTTCAAAGCGAAAGCTGAATAACAAAAACAATATTCACTTACTCTTGCTTGTACAAATTACAATTAGTTGCTAAATATCATTTAATTTGAATAGAAAAATATAAGTTTGTTTGCTTCAAACAGCATCATAGTAAAATATTTTTTTAAATAAATTGACTTTAGACAAGGTGTCGGGAGTAGAATTAAAAATTAATATATTTTATGTAAAAAAGCGATCGATTTCCAATGAATTAGGTTATTTTATTAAGTAAATTTGTCTTTGTCCAACACATATTATTATAAATGGTTCTAGTAATGAGAAGAATGAGCAAGTGTAATAATTCTTTTCTCTGGGGTATTTTATTTGCCTCAGCGACATGGAGTATTTCTTTGTACCTGTACTGGTTGCTGAACATGAGCGGTAAGTTTTCATTGTTCTAATCTTAATCGATTGTTGAGCGCCGACCAGTACTACGTTTTTTTGTGCCTACTTACTATTTAGGCCTTCATGTAAACATCATTGTCACTGCGATTAATCAATGTCGGTCACTAGAAATTTCTTATGAAATTGTTATGCTTCGTTGTTAACATTGAGATTCTAATGTTCAATTAACCATTATGTATAAATTATATAAATAATGAATACATATTGCACATTGCATGCAGTGGGAGTCGAGATGTCTTCTTACTAAACTTCTCATTTGGGATTTTACCACTGTATCATTTATCATCCATTTTAGGTGAAAATATCATTAATAGCACTGAGAACAGGATGCATTACCGCCTAGTAAATAGTGATAAGAAGGATCTTATAAAGAACAATGATAAATCTATTGCAGCGTTAGAGGGCAAGAATTTGCTGCTTGACAATGCAAATGATAAAAAATATTCAGGAAACATGTGGAGATTTCAGAAAAGTAAAACAGATTACCTGAATAAGATGATGCTGAAAGAGAAATATGCCAAACATCTTGGGTTAAAGATGACGGCACAACCTGACATCTCATTAGGTGAGTATACTTGGAGCCACATATTTCCTACAGTCTGTAAATATTAAAATTATGCATTGGTATAATGAATTACATGTCTACAAGTTATTCTGAACATGCTATGGCATGTTCATTGTTAAGAATAACTTGTAGTTTACAAATTAGCTAATTGAGCACTTAATCTCTTATATTTAGTATATACTATTTACTTTAGGCATGGTTGCAAGGTGAACTTGAGTTTGATCTTCAATGCAGTTGCAGAGTTAACATTATTAATCTGTAAATAACTCACAATAGTACTAAAATTCTACCTATTATATTCGTAACTTATGCTGAAATCGAAATTCACCAAAATGGTAAAGATCAAAGTCAGTTACCAAACTACAAAGGTTTTTTGACTCAAACCATTGGTGATGAATTATTAAGATCATTTGGATTCAACAACACCCATTTCTGGTTTAATTTATGTGCATATTTGTGAGTATGAAGTAGTGAAAGTAAGAAGCATAAAGCATAGAAGTGTGACAATATCAAACCCTCCACATAAAATAAAGTTAAACAAATTAGTAACAAATGTGACAAGCAACTGTATGAGGTGGCTATTAATGGATTTGCTAAATAAACACATTACACTTCTAGCTCATATGGGTATAAAAAAAGGAACTAAGTGATCATTATTCTGACTATAGGAAAGTCAGATTATTAGGCCCTTAACCAAAAGACATGTCTGAAAAGTGTTATGAGAGCAAACAAGTTGTAAGGGATCTGGATTGTAGCAAAGGGAAATCCATGGCCTTTGCCTGCCCTTCTAAGCAACAAACGAGAGACTTTATGCATGGACAAAAGGAAATACATAATTATCATAACTTGTAACCACTGATTGGCTAATAAAATATAGTATACAGTATGTTGAAATTAGCAGTGCACTATTAAGGGAAATGTTTTAATGTATTTCCCGCAGCTTGTAATATCTGGTCAGAGATGATATCTTTTAGCCAGATGTAAGTAATGTCTAATTAAATTCATGTGTTTTACGTTTAGGCATTCTAGTTCATTCCGTCAATTAGCTTTGTATCTTTTAACAAGATGCAATTTACAATCAATCAATGCAACAATGCTCTCTCACAGTTAGGAAATATTGTCATCACTTTACAGCAATCAGGTCAATTAACAGTTATGTAATTGAATATCATGTGTCAACTTAGAAAAATGAAAGTGGTTCTTTATATTATTATTGTTTATATAATATAATAAATTAATTAGTGAAATATCTCAAAATTCAAACAATCATTAATTTTGAAAATTTAGTAAGTACATAAACCAGTTTTATTTTGATATTTTATACATGCTGAGCAATCAAATTAGAGAAAGTCATTGTGTACACATATTATTTTATGTTCATAATAAAATGATGTTTGAGTAGTAGTGTTCTTTTGAGTAGATAACCAGTTCGGGCTGATACGAAATGCCGAAGACGTTAGAATACGCGACAATGGATACAGTGTTCATGCCTTCAATACACTTATTTCACAAAGAATTGGAAATCACAGAGGGTTACCAGATACGAGAAACAAACTGTAAGTAATGCAATGTCGTTAAATAGCCCGCTGCTTAATCTTAACATCTATGTCTACATTTATTTTAAGCTTGTTTAAATCTTAAAAGTTTAGATTGTGTGATGGAAATAGCTTTAAATATTGGTATTATTTTACAGGTGTCGCATACAAAAATACGCAATTAAACTACCGAAAACCTCTGTCATTATATGTTTCTACAATGAGCATTATGAAACTCTGATGAGATCTGTTCACTCAATACTAGACCGGACAGATATGAAATACCTAAAAGAAATAATACTTGTGGATGACTACAGTGACATAGAAGATCTACATGACCAAGTACAAAACTCTGTCAATGAATTAAATAACAGAATGCGCAGAGAAGAAGAAATGCTTGAAACCAATAATATTGATGTAGAAAATGTGGTTGATTATATTAATGATGACAATAATGTTGTTGATAAGAAAACGACTGAGAAAACTAAGGACGGATTAAATATAAGATTGTTGAAGACCTCTAAGAGGGAGGGTTTGATACGAGCAAGATTATATGGTGCTGAAAACAGTGTCGGGGAAGTAAGTAAATTATGGTTACTTAACACTTGTATAGTATGTGTTTAGCAGCAAAATGGCATATCTGGCTTTATCTTGTAAGGTGTAAGCCGTCAGCCCATCATCGACAAGATTACTGTAATATGCGGAAGTTACAGAAATATTGTATTAGAGGTAATTACATTGGCGTCGATGGTATCGCACATTTAATAAATTTAAAAATATTATGTTAGCTTTTATTATAATCTCAGACTGTTTATATAATTTAAGTATAATTCTAGAAAAGTGCTCTCGAGAAAATTGTTTAATAATAAAGTAAGTGTTATATTATTATACTTGTGCACAGGTTCTAGTTTTTCTGGACTCGCATATTGAAGTGAATGTTGAATGGCTGCCTCCTCTGCTTACACGACTGTCAGAGGATGTGGATGGCATCAAAGTGAGGTACTCCAGCAGAGCGGTCACTCCGGTCATTGATGTAATCAACGCCGATACATTTGAATATACGTCCAGTCCTTTGGTTAGGGGAGGTTTCAATTGGGGCCTACATTTTAAATGGGATAATCTTCCAAAAGGGACTCTAAAAAGTAAGTACTATTTTGTATACAATATTGGTAATGTATAAGTATCTTATTATAATATTGTTCATTAATTCAGTTATTATTAAAATGTTAATACTTGTTTAATAAATTATATGAGATTTTCACAGCATTATTTAATGTTGCTGAGAAAATTATGTATTGCCTGAGTCTCAAGTTAATGAGTAGTTACGAGTATTGTTTCATAGGTAGGTACTAATTGATGTTTATACAGCAGTTATATGTACAAAAGTATAAACATGTTACCTATTTCTATCAGTTGTAATTTTAGGCACTGACACAATGCATTTTAAATGATGTTTGTATCGATAAGTTTTCATTTGAATGTGTAATACCTTTTCATTTATTACATATACAGATAGTATAAGACTGCGTTTAATCAAAAGTATTTCAGGTTTGTAACTTGTAGTTTAAAAAGATTGTTATTACAGCTGATGAAGATTTTGTGAAGCCGATTTTATCTCCTACAATGGCTGGTGGTCTGTTTGCTATCTATCGCCAATACTTTAACCACATCGGTCGCTACGACCCTGGTATGAATATATGGGGCGGAGAAAACTTGGAACTATCGTTCAGGGTAAGTTTTACTTTTTAGTATTTGAATTACTACCTGGAATGGGGTGGGAAGTTATTTTTTTAAAACAACTGTTTAACACTGGAATTGGAATCTCGCGCAGATGAAGTCATTTCAAGCCGCCTTTTTTCTTTAGTTGCTACCCCTCAATTTTACAAAGAGGTTGCATTAGCTGCTCCGGTTATTGTTCCACCTCTTTCATGAACTCAACTCAATTTTACAAAATGTAGTTTAGGCCCAAACCATTGAGGCTGGTAACAGACTGACAATTTCTTCTTAATTTCGGGAGGAGAGGCAAAGGTGGGACCACTACCTAACGATTAACGATAGAAAACGTTGAATCTGGTATTATAATAATAATAACAATAGCCTATAATGTCCCTCTGCAGGATAAAAGCCTCTTCTCAAGGATTGACCATTAATCACTATGCTAGCTCACTGCAGCTTGGCAATTTCAGAACAATTAAATCCAGGTTTCCTCATGATGTTTTCCGTCACCGTTAGTCAGTGGTGTTTTAGAATATCTAAGAAAGTATTTATGACATTGAAAAAATTCACATTGATACTTGCGTGGGCTTGAACCTGCTACCTCGTGCGTAAAAATCCGGTTTATCAACCACCAGGCTACTGCGACACGTACATAAATTCGGACAGCTCGATACAAAATTAAAATGTATTAATTCAATGTGCTTTGTAAAGATGCAAGTGAATATGCTAAAGTAAATATTTATTTTCAGATATGGATGTGCGGTGGTAGTCTGGAGCTTATTCCGTGCAGCCGTGTCGGCCATGTTTTCCGTAAACGGCGACCGTATGGACTGGGAGAAAAGGAAGATTATATGCTACACAATTCTATGCGAATGGCGCACGTGTGGATGGACGATTATGTGGTTAGTATCCTAGTACCTAATTAGATGTAATAATAGAAATACTTATGCCGAAGATTTTTGATAGACTCGAACTTTCGACGAGCTATACTATCTCTTACTGACATCTAAGAAGTACTGCTTTGTCAAATAGGTAATTAAATACTAAGTACTTATTTGAAAAGCAGTACCGTTTGGACTTTTCTAATGTCATGTGAAGCGACTGATTTCTACTTAGGAAGGGTTCTCACCTCAACTGTCTAGTCTCAATAATATTTACCAGCTTGGTCGAATATAGAAACAGCAAGTATTATAAGGTCTAGTCATCATGATTCATACTTAGGTATCTTCTGCTCTAAAATATTGAAACTAGGTGTAACAAGGAGACCGCATAGTTTAAAAATATATAATGTACATATTCAAATACTTAATTTCAGAGTAAAGTAATTGAGCAAAATCCAGCGGCCGCTCACATATCGCTCGGCGATCTTACAGATAGGCACATGTTGCGCATGCGCCTTAACTGCAGGACCTTCAAATGGTATTTGGACAACATATACCCTGAACTGGAGATGAGCGGAGACACAGCAGCCAAGAAGAGAATGGCGGCTCTCAACGATGCTGATAAAAATAAGTTCCAGCCATGGCACTCCAGGTAAAGGTGTTCCATTCGTTTGAGACCCAGTCTCTTCCTTTTTCTTCTACTGGAAACATCATCATCATTCATCAAAAATCATACATCAAAAGCTGACAATATGTCGTCTTCATAATGTTTTTAAGATTTACGGTTAAAAGTAAACATTCATCAAATTTCCTACTTTCGCCTACGTAAGCTAGCCTATAATTATGCGTGCCATTAGCTTTTTAGGCCTTGCATTAGTACAGTCAGTTATATTTATTATATCACACTACATTCCCACTTTTCAGAAAACGCAACTACACTGATTCTTACCAAATTCGGTTGAAGAATACTTCGTTATGTATTCAAAGTTCGAAGGACGTAAAGACAAAAGGCAGTGGCTTGCTTCTTGCTAGCTGCATCAGGACATTGAACCAGGTAAGTTAGAATAGAGAAATTAAATTTTGGTTAGATTAGATACCATGAACTGTATCAATTCTTCGTAAATTATCATAATATCATCATCAGCCAGAAGACGTCCACTGTTTAACAAAGACCTTCACCTTAAAAGGGGGGAGGGGTTGCATAATCCCCACTCTTAACAAGCGGCTTGGGGATCGCAGTATTGGTGGTGAAGTTGCAGAAGATGCAGTTCTGGATTTTCCCTTAGTCGCCTCCTACGACACCCACGGGACGAAACAGGGAGGTGATATTATGGCCTGGCACTCCACGGATGATAATATACGCATTTTTAATTTACTCGATCGGTTATAGACTTGAGATTATTTTGAAAATAAATACATAGTATATTTAGCTAAATAAAGAGATCCATCACCCATCATACGTTCCGTCATTAATCAATACATGGAAATCCTCGACAGATGTGGTTCGAGACGAGTCGTAACGAGCTGGTACTAGGTCGCACGCTATGTCTTGATGCATCGAACAATGTGGCACCGAAGCTTGGCAAATGTCACGAACTTGGCGGCTCACAGGAATGGAAGCATAAGGGATCGGTAAGTCATCTTAGTTTTGATCTTGTTAATGCTTTATTTGTGTCTAGGGTTTGACGGCGTGTGTGGGTGATGAAGCATGTTGTGTGTTCTAAATCTCCTGTATTGACTGTCTTGTATCAGTCAAGAGTATTAACTTTCAGCTAAGCGGCTTGCAGGAGTGTAACGTGATCGTTTGCTCGTTGCGTTTGTTAAAACGCAACGCTAACTGTCACATGTTCTTGTCATTCTTGTTGTTCTTGTCATTCCATGTCACTTTGAAATTCCGGCTCATTTGTGAAACTTTTTAATAATTATTTTCTTAATCAAAAAGTATTTATTTAAAAAATATTGATAAAGGCATAATTCTAAAGCAAAGAGATTATAAAAAAATATGTTTGGCTCATATTTGAATCATATGTATATTCCCTATTATGTTGATTTTTCCAGGCTGGCAGTCCAGTGTACAACACAGCTGCAGGGATGTGTCTTGGTGTGGACCGGCCTTACAGGGGTGAGCCACTAATAATGGTGATCTGCGATAACCAAGCCACTAACCAATGGGACTTCGTGAGGTCCTAAACATCAACCACAAGAACAGCGCCATCAACATACAGTATAAATTTATTCATTAGTTAAACAATATACACGTATTTCGATAATAATATAATAAAGTTAAAGAACATTGTTGTGACTAGGCAATATAGCCTGAATTGAGCTTTTTAGACTAGTGCTAAACAGGTAACTGTTGTAATTGGATGTAATATTATGCACTTATCCACGACTTCGATTTATAAACTAGTTATTATTATATATTATAGAAACAGTTGAGAGTGTTGTAATGATCTCCTACAAAATACTGATATTTAAGAATCTCTGTCTTTTTGAACATTTTAAATCTGTGTGTTTGTCTTTCTATACAGCTATGATGCTACCATAATATATTTCATGTCATCACTAAGCCTATCTTCAGATCCATTCCATTGATTAAAAAACACAATTAACTCTTTAATTAGTTAATATAAATATTTTTTTATTCCCCAAAGTGGTAGAAATACACTTTTCACTAGATACAGCCTTTTGTCAACCATCAGTGGTGTTGTAGAATAAGTAACGAAGTACATAATAGAAAGTCTGTTTGACACCGGGATTTGAACCTTAACCTTGAGCATAAAAACCTCAGTCCCCTTATCGCTTTAATACAATAATTTAGATAAATTATTTAGGAATTGTAAGAGCAATTCTATATTATTTGAGTATTAAAACAATTAAAACCTGATTAACATTAAATCTACAAAATGTCAATAGTACCTGTATAGTCGGCTTATTATTTTGGTGAAGCAATTCAGTTATTTTAATATAAATATTTGCAATCCATGTTGATTCGAATGGCATTCCGATCTACAAAAATTAAGTATTTTGATTATTGTCCTGGTTACCTAGATAGTCTTGCCGCAGTCATAAATTGATATCGCCATTTTTCTTTACGTACTAATCATACATGCATGTATCTAGTCTCCGTTGAGTATGAGAAATGTTTAACAGACTTATTAGCAGTTTATTCAACCGATTCTGACTTTAATTTCGTAGGCGTAGGAATAGCAATTAAAGCGTATTTACCGTAAAACTGTTCACTCATTCATATGTTATGTCACCAATGCAATGGAAGTAATATCGGTTGAAAAGCCTGTAAATAATAGTTCCTTCATTTCTAATGTTATTCCTAATGGAAAGACTCAGGAACATAAATATTCGATTTTGTTAGATGTCGAGAACTGATAGTTATTAGTTTACATTGAATATTAGTTTTCCGCAAAAAAGAATGGCTCGTGAATCATACTGATACCGTCCTGTCTTATTTTATGTTTTGTTGTGCGTATTATATTAGTCTACAAGATTCCGAACCATACACTTTTAAGTCATAGGTGTAATGCGTTAGCCGTCCTTTTAAAATGTATACCTATTTGTTTCAATAATTTGTTCTCATGAAGCTAGAACCCAGGACGACGCCGTGCAAGTTTGTATTCACATTAGTATTCATTTAGTATATTTTCTACGCAGTACCGGATAGCTATTTTATACCATGTCAGAATTTTATTTTTGTATACCAATTTTTTGTCATGTAATGATGCCTTTTGTTTTAGTATATCTAAGTTAACTGCCTACATTCATAGTTTAAAATAATTTGTGAATTTGACACATTTTAGGAATAAATGTACAAGTATTATACGCGTACCTACAATGTTGTACCTACTGTTTTACATTATGTTAGTACTATATTATTATGCATACGTAATGTATCTACACTAAACCTATCTTACAGTACCTACGTAAGTAATCGTGTAACAGTTATAACATGTTTATCATCTTAATGCATAACTATAATGATTTAATATTTTGGTTGAAGAGAAGCAAAGAATAAAGGTACCTTAATGTTACTACATTTTTACTTTTACCAATGTTAATGTTGGGATTATCGGTGTATGAATACTGCAGCAGTGAAAATACTATTTAATTACCTATAATAATCTATATAGTTACCGTATTGTGATGTAACCCTTTTAAAACTTGGTTGTGTGATCATTTGACTGAATTATAGATGACCTCAAAACTGAAATAATATATTTTGAATTTGATCTTTATTTAATTATGGCCTTGAGTGAAGTTGCTATAAGTTTCAGTTTCTGTTGATAAAGGAAATTCTAAATGAATTAACTAAGGAAGCTGAATCATTATTATTTATAGTTTGATATTGTATTGTTGAAATTTTGGTTGACTCACACTTTTCAGATTTTTTACTAGAGTCGTTTGTGTTGGAGCTAAATTTTAAAGAAAATTTGAGATTATCATACGTATTAATTAAATATTAGTATTACTAACATGTACACAACTAAACATCACTAATTATTGTGACAATGATTTTACGTTTATATGATGGAATTTAAAATTTACTTTACTTTAGATTATTGGGTAATTTTGTGCCTACTAATGGCCACTATGTAATTGTTCTTTTTGACACTCGTAGGATGATGATTGTTATTTTATGTGCATTTAGCTCTTAAGCTATTTCGATTTTTTACTAATTGACGTTTATAAAAGTTAGTATGCAGTGGTGATCATCTAATTAGTATCATTGTACAAATACATGATTTGTGACAGATACGATATCTAAATGTAACCAGATATTAACTTTAAATTAATAAAGACAGGCTGTAAGCAACATGTACATTTATGATTCAATCACTAATAAAATACAATATATTAATAACGAATAATAAACATATTTGTTTAAAATCAAACTTAATTTTATACGGTTAAACCAATAGACGATTAATTACGTAATTATAAGGGTATACATGAATAAAAAATGTAAAATAAAATCTGTTTTCGTATACTCTTCCAATAATGTTAGCTGTCGTATTTTAAACCGACTTCTTTAGGGTTTAAAAAATCAGTAGATATGCTAGTTTCAAATTTTATGTAATGTATGGTCATAATAAATGTAGAAGAATTGAAGCCAACACGTTATATTTTTAATAAATTTGTTTTCTTATTAGGTGACCACCACTCTATAATATAGTGTAATTATGTAGTATCATTGTATAAAAGAAAGTGTTAATTATGGTGGTAGATCACAGTGGTTTGTCCACAAATAATATTGTATCTTCTTTTTACCCGGCTGCGCCAGAAGGAGGGTTATGTTTTTTATATTACCAGTATGAACAAATACTTTCTCTTATGATAAGTTTGATTCGGTTTGAAGAACGTTGTAGTTTGCTATCTAAATGACATTATGATTATTTTAAATAAAAATAAGAATTAAGTGATTGAATATTTTTTTAATAAATGAATCGAATAGCTTGTAAGTAGGTAGATATTATTTTTTGTTTAACCTACTTTTATTTCATATCGTTTTGCTATTAAATATATTACAACAAGTTACGTGTTTGTATTCTAAATTAATTAAGTCAAAGTTTTACGTACATATCATGGGCTATACTTTAATAAGAATAACAGATAGGAGCATGACAATATATTTATAATCTTTTCAACATATGTTTTACTTTACCTCAAATTCGCATTCAATAAAGTACTAGCTCACCTTTTTAATTTCCTAAATTCACAATCAGACTGGCATTCCGTCCTATGCTGTCCTTGCTATTTTTCATATACTTAGGTACACAAGTTTACATGGCTTTTTGGTGTCATATCTGTAAAACAACTGAGTCTGAACTGAGACACTAAAATTGATCTTAACGAATAGTTAAATAATACCTACATTATCTTTACTCTCACCAGTCAACCTCATAAATAGTAGTCTGTCAAAGCCTGAATTAAAAATATTTGCAGTTATTATTATCGTAAGGTGGTTTTCTTGAGTTAGTTTAATTTCTCCATAAAGTAGTATTTATCAAGTATCGATAATTTTTAACGATAACCCATGCTGTGTACAAGTTTCTACAATTTGCATTATGAGTGTTGCGCGTGATTGTACTATATCGATTATTTTATTGGTAGTGCTCAGCTAAATGACAAAGTTTGCTATTATTTTTCGTTGTTTTAGTAGCATATATAGTACCATTATCTTGATTAGGTACCTATTAATGGCATTTAAAGTAGGTAGGGTATATAAAGTAAAAATTGGAGAGTCGAACGAACGAAAAATGTTGTTGTTTTATATTTAAAAACAAATTTTCTTTTCTTGACATTAAATTACAATGGTGTGGTAAAATTTACATTTCTTTTGGGATTTAGGAAAGTAAGCATGGCACGGCAGTGCTTCATAAAATTTATTTAGATTTAAGTATTTTCTTCTTCCTTCTTATAAAGTCCATTTTGTGATTAAATCAGTTGTTATTTTTGCGAATTATATCAGCCCTGTTGTAATGACGCGATATAGATTTTAGGTACTGTCGGTTTATGAACTGCAATTCAACACAAAAATAATGTAATTTCGTTTAATATATTTCTTTTGTTAATGGCCACGGAGTAAGATTAGAAGACGCCATGTTAATTTTGTAAACAACTTGCGTAGCATTGTTACATTTACTTGATAAAGATATATTTTTTTGTATATTATGTGTAAGAAGTAAGGTAAATAAAGAGATCTATGTGAAAAAAGCGTTTTTATTATTTCTCCTTCCTTTTCCAAGCTGCACTCATCTTCTTTTAAAAAATATTGCCATTTTGGCCAACATTCTGCGCTAGGTTCAATAATTACCAGATTGTGTTAACATCTCAACGTTTATGACGGTCAGGAAAATCGTAATTTGGCAATTCTTTGAGATATCGTGCGGGGGTCGAACTCGCAATCTAATATCATAAGGTCTCCACTTGTAATATTTCAACTAACATTCCTCCGTTACCGAAACAAAGTGGCGTATCTGTTGTGGCACCCATACCACACTCGAAGAATTAGTTCCGGGCAAATGTTCGATGAACTGTTACGGCAAAAAATTACTAGTGTGGACAGTCCCATCATAATTATACGGCAGAATTTCATGGATCACGTCCCTGTCCATTCCATAGGGGTATTGTTAAACGATGCCCGCAATTTTCGGTGTAACTATCCGACGAACAAGACGTGCACGCTTGCAAATGTAAGTGCGTGTACCTACACTTGTAACATTTCTCCGTAACAATGTTACTCTAATCCTGGACGGATTTCTAGAAGACAGTTCCGTACAAAGGCTAAGAGTCTCCAACCATATCACTGTAATTCCCAGAATATTAACTAGCATATAAACCTGTCTAAAATCCCACCATGATACGTATCGGCTATGGCTAAGGGAATCGACTGCTGTACTAGGAGTTACGGTTTCCACATAGGACGACAATTTGTGTGATCTCTGGCTGTGCGGTTGTGTAAAGTACCTATTATTTTTTACTTTGGAGTTCGTGTGTTTTAAATGCGGTTTTGATTTTCATTAAAGAACAATTTTAAGTGGTGCTTTTGTAAGGCTAATATTTAAAATCTTCACAAAACGCCTTCTCGAACGATACCTCACTCACACACACACATATTATTTAATTAATCTTGGAAAGTGGTGGGGGTCGACGTGACCCTCCCCCTCCCTCTTCTCAGAGGTCAGTAATCAACTACACGCATATAAAAACTTATAGAGCTTGTTACAACAGTTCTGCTGTGAACTTTTGAGGAGTTCCGTTACATATCTCCAAAGTTCATTATTAGATTACGACAATCTTTATATCAGGAGTATAGGCATTCTTTCAAACAAAAAAACTAATTTATACAGCAAGGAAGATCTAAAGATTATTATAAGGGCAACAGCCCCTGAGGCCTTCTGGGCCATCAGATTCGCGTTTTGGATCTGGATGATTTTGTAACGTCAGAAGAGGTCGTCGCCCCAGTCACCCGTACAGGTGGCTGCACGGCCGACTAAATCAGTGGGGGAGGTACGGCGTGCCTCCTTGTGTGCGCCGTAGGTGCGATTCCCCGTGGCAGGCGCTAATAAGGTGGCCTGGAGTAGGCTGCTGATAGGATGAGTTTCAGCGCAGGTAAAACTGCTTGAAGCCAGACCCACACGATGCTTCTGTTTCCTGCTCAACGGGCAACGCAACACATCTGCACGTCCGAAAAAAATCGCCGCACGCAGTTATACCGTTGTGGTGAGGTCGGCCACCTGGACAAGTCACGTACCAGGGATCCACACGACACAGTTTGTGCTGCTGCGGGTCGTCAGGTCAACCACACGATCGGCACCAAGACCTGTGGGGCTGGCGTCTGCGCCCTGTCGGCGACGCGCCCTCGTCTTACGTCTTTTCTGTGTGGCCATCACCTTAGGTTTGCGGGTTAGATTTTCGCACGAGACTCAAAATTATGTGATCCGCTAATGTTTGTCTCCAGTCTCGGTGTTTGTGTATGTAATATTTCATGTTTGTAGAACGCACCCACGATACATTGGAGATATCGTCGCTACTAAGCCGGAAATTCTCGCGGAAATTCAGGACTTCTACGGTCATCTATACTCATCACATGCGTCCCATCCCAAACCCGACAGCGAAGACCTGAGAGCCACTTTAACCGACCACTATGCGGAAGAGCTGCCAGAAGTCCGCCTAAATACCAGAAGACAGTCGAAATTGCTCTTAAACAGCTTAAGAATGGAAAAGCCCCCGGAGAGGATGGAATTACATTGAAATCAGGTGGAGTTCCTACGCTCAGACAAATTCAGCATATATTTAATTCCGTCCTCATTCTGGGGAGAACTCCTAAGGCACGGAACAAGAGTATCGTTGTTTTGTTTTTTCAAGAAGTTTACAAACCCATAATGAAGGTCTATCGACCCATCTCTCTACGAAGCCATGTCTATGGCGTGTGCATACACAGTGCGGCAGATAATACAGAAGACATAAAAGTACAATCATCGTCTGTGTCTCGCCTTTGTGGACTATGAGAAGTCCTGGTGCTGAGGTGTCAGGTACGACGCCGCGACAATGACCGCCCGTGTACAGAACCAGCAGTCTGAGCTGATCCAATGCATCAGGTAGTGAGACAAGGGGACGTTATTTCCTCCAAATTGTTCACAAATGCAATGAAAGCTATCGACATAGCCCACAGGATTAGCAAGCTGAAGTGGCAGTGGTCAGATCACATCTATCGCAGAACCGACAAGCGTTGAGGAAAACGTGTTCTGGAGTGGAGACGTCCTCCAGTTAGGTGGGGCGACGATATACGCTAAATGGCTGGCAGTGGTTGGAAGTGGAAGGCTCAGATCAAGGCAAGGCAAGATCGAGCTCAGTGGCGTGCCATAGCCATAGGAGAGACCTATGTCCAGCAGTGGACGGAGATAGGCTGATGATGATGACCCACGATACAAGAGAAATTCCTAGTGTGGGACGACGTTTTTTTTTTATAAAGGTAGAAATGAAATATATTTCTTATTATTTTTTAACTTACTTTACAAATAGGCCGTTCTACTTGTTATTCGAATTTTAACGGACTTCAAAAAGAAAGTGATTTTTAATGCGGTCTTTTTATGTTTGTTACCGTATAACTTTACGGCTTTACATTGCTTCCTCGATTTTGATTTTTTTTTATTTGGAAATATTTATCCTTTAGTCTCATATGAATTGGAATGTTTTTATTGCTGGTACCTACTTCATTATTTGTCTAGCCATACATCTTACTATGTCCACTCCCGCCATATCGCAAGTATCCCACGAAGCGGGTGCATGTCGGTTGATCAACATGTTTAGTTGACCTAATCCATATTTTGAATTTAATATTTGACCCTTGTCATAATATGTAATTTGTATAGACTCGAAGAAAAGTGTTTGCCATAATTTGGTACAATATAGGCGATATGTATCGTGTTGCTATTTTAGGCCGGTTTATATGCTGGTTAATATTCTGAAGATTTCATAGCGATATGGTTCAAGAATCTTAGCCTAAGTTCGTCGACTGTCTTTTAGAAATCGGCCACACTAAGTATAAAAACTTCTTGTATGGAAGCATCCACTGAGTATCTTTTAAGAGTTTACATAAGTTCCTAGATATTTAGTTGCCTTGAATTTTGCCTATATATAATGACTTATAGTACATGTCATGTAGATTCTTCTTGACACCACCGGGTATCAGGCACGCTTACTTAACTCTCTGCTTATTTGTTAAGGAATTGAAGAAGAAGAACGAGGGCATTCAAATAAACGACATTCAGTTTGATATGTTAATCAACATTTATTTTAACATTTAAAATTACATAAAAAGAAGGCATTTTGCCTTAAAAGTCTTTGATTATTTTATTAATTATGTACCTACAGAATTGATTTCATTTATAGAGTGACGATTATACAAGTGAAAACATGCTACATGATATCTTGGTTGAAAACACAGTGCATTTGTTTTTCTAACATTTCAAATGTCTATGAATACTTTCTTAGTTATGATACATTATTCAAGAGTATTTAAATGTACAGTGACTAAATATAATTATTAGGGTAAAGCTGAATTTATAGAACGGAGTGGTACGCAGATCGGTAGACGTAGGGACAAAACCAAGACTATACTTATGTTGCAACGCAAAATCTAAAGCAAATTTCTTTGCTATATGTACGCAAAATACACAAATAGCATGTTAACACTTTTCGGGTATTCGAAATACTTAGAGTAAACAATAGAGTCGATATGTTTGAAGTAACGATATATTTAATGTAAGGTATTGGGCTTCAGTCAAAGTGCTAAAATAAGTTTACAGGGGTAAAGGTCTAGTCATAAATAATATTCATGTTATGTAAATGCGTACGAAGAATAGTGTCCATTAAATGATTACAATACAACTAATTGAATAATATACACCAATTAAGTCATAAACACATAGAACTTAACCTAGGCCCGTAAATCATATAGACAATAAGTATTATCCAACATACGAACTTACAATAATAATTACACTGACATTTAAGTAGATATAAAATGGAAACGCCATCAATCATGACTGGCTACGCCTCATCAGACGACCATCGCCAATGTAGGCAGATTTTTAATCCGTGTTTACATTGGTCCCAACGCTTTGCAAAGGGGTCTCTAATCATACTTAGATTTGGCCAAAACAATTACCATTTTGATTTCAAAAAGTTTAGCGCGGTTTGTAAACTTCATACTGTCATCAACCGCAGTGGACAATGCAGCACTGGATGTCTATCACACAAAAATGTTCTTTGCGAACACCTGCTATAACCTAGTCTACGGCGCGCATCTGCCTTTAATTTAGATCTTCGAATAACATTTCAACGTATTAAACGTGCCCAAAAGGACCCCTTCATCTATTAAATACCAGTCAAGCCAATAGAAATACAGAATTTAGATGATAACATTTAATATGGAAAATACCTAATGACAAAAACAGTTGACTTTTGTATAAGAACAATTTTTATGTTTTAATGATATGACAGAATGATAATGATACAGTAGGGACCTAAATTATTATATATTTTGCTCGCTTAATATAAATTGATATTCTTTCAATTAGAATTCACTAAGGTGGCATAGGAAATGTATTGTGTAAACAGAGTATCTGCCCTGATGATGCTTCAAGATAATCCTTTCCAATTGAAAATACGTTAGGAACATAGAAATACTCTAAGATCAGTAATCATATTGAAACGTTATCAATTTTTAAAACGAGCAATAGGATGGCGAAGCAAGAGTGTTTGACAAATAGGTTCTTTATCGGAGGTAGATGAAACATAGTATTGTTTATGTAGATGTTGGAAATTATTATTACATTTAAATATTGAGTTTACATTAAAGTTACGATGAAGAGCTTACAAAATGTTGATAACATTACACATTATTTTTAGGTTCAATTAACACCGAACATTAATTACAACACATAATAATCCATTCTATTACGAAGAAAAACTGGCTCAGTATACATGCCATGTTTATACAATCTGATGGGGGACAAGGTTCGTATAGTAGACATTGGGGATTTACAATACTAATTATAGTGATATCAACTAGTTACATACAGACAAGGTTGTCTAATAAGTAATGTAAACATCCAGTTCCTAAACGCTTTGGAAATCCGTAGAGGTATTACTAATAAATAAATGGTAACATTCGTTGTACTCAACCCACAATAAAATATTTAATTCAGTTTGACATACATACATAATTACCTACATGGTTTAAAATAAGAATACAATACTATTAACACTATTTTACTCTATAAAATAAAATTTATTCTTGCAGGGCGTTCTCTTACCTAGAGATCCCTTTAGCTTACCTGTTTTCTTTTGAATATAATGTTTATGCAAATTATGCGATAAGTACCTATATTGGGGTCAGGGCGAGCTAGTTAGTGGTGACGGAGAGGTGCACACGATCTTTACTTTTTTCCTACCAACAACCGCATTTATTATTTGCAGCTTTTCCTTTATAAAACGGATACTTATTATACGCAAATCATACAAGCGCTTTTATAAACATTCACCGAAAAAATTAAATATTTTGTAAATACCCACTCCGGATGTTGTAATAGAAAAAGGATTATTTTGCAGCAGTTCGTCTATGCGCCAGGGGATGCGGCCCTGGTGTGATCTCACCGCTATGTCTGTCAGAGGACCATCAACGATGAATCCCTTTATAGAAAACCGTAGATATCTGAATCGGTCTAGTCATTTTAGAGATTAATGGCAACATTCGAATTTCGATTGCACATACAAACGACCTCTCACCCTAAGCGTATGGTAGACGCATCCTCCATTCCGTCGTGGGTAAAAAAATTACAACTTTATTTAAAGTGATTTAAGTACAAAATACGAACTACGTTCATATGATGCTGTGTAGAAGTTAACGCATCTGGTTATTGTAACGTATTTAAAAAAAATTGAAAACTACAAGAGATAAAAAATGCAGCTTTTTTTTTAATTTTTAATTTTTTTTTAACATTTGATATAATATCTTTTTTTCAAAAGTAATCAAATCAATCATAAAAAATGTGCCTAACATAATTGTTAAATAAATTTTTAAGATTAAAAAAGTAATTATTTTTATTTATTTAATTTTTTTTCTATAAAAATATTTTTAGATTTTCAACAATTATAAAAAAATACTAACGTTATAACAACGAACTTAAAACACTGTTATAAAATTATTAGAAACCTAAATAATTATGAACACATACTGGTGTTGTATAAACTCTGAACTAAATAACATTCGCGGGAAAAGTAAACAATCTCTTCAAGTTTCTTTTACGAAATAATTAAATAAAAAATATATTTGGTATACGGCTGCTCTCATTAGTCGCAAAGCACGAGTTCTGAGATACAGGGCTCGAATCCCGGGACGGAAAAATTGTTATTGGGGTTCCCGTCTCTATAGCAACTCAGAGTGTTACTCGGAGCCCTGGGCCCTTACTACGAGCTCTTGAAGCAGGACGATTGTGAAGGCGATTTACGGAAATAGGCACGCCACTTATTACATAGGTATTCAAAATACAACAGTAGGTAGGTACGATTAAAAACGTGGGTGTAGATACTGTACCCTCTGCCGACCCCTTCGGGGGATACAGGCGTAATATAATGTTACGTTAACTTTATAATGAATAATTAATACCTATGTTTAAAGAATAATATAATATTAATGTGAAATGTATTTTTTACTAACAGATAAAGAACTCAAATAGATTGTTTACATTTTCGCCACTGACTACCTACCTAGAAACAAAACATGAAATAAAAATCGTGTGTTATTTAAAAAATTTCTCTTACGCTATGCCTAGCGGTGTATTAAAAATACCTACAAGCGCCCTTAACAAACACTAACGAGTCGATATCGATCGCAAATCACTACAATAATCACAAAAATTCATCACTACATACTCAGTCATACAAGGTCACGCCCGTTTACCAGAACGGTAGGCTGAGCCCATAGCCAAACATACCACCCATTTACAACGATCCTGGCATACTTCTTTCGCTTCGTTTACATACATACAAAAAGTCAGGCCTTTTTCCCAGAGGAGTAGGCACAGACCATTTATTCATTTACTCACAACATAATTAATGCGGAGCATGCGTCGATATCGACCGTTAGACACACGAATAAAAAACATAATACGTGATTGTAAATGAAATGAAAATATTAAAAGGTGAGTATAGATAGAGCATTCCTGTAATGTTAACGTTCTTGTAAATGCTTGACGCTGCGTTCGACATAATGCTCACGACGACCGAGTATTTACTTGTAACATCTTTTCATCTCTGGTACCAATAAAACGTCGAGCGTAGTGTTCAAAGTTTGTGAAACGATGAAAAGAGCGGCTCGTTGTTCTGTTACAAGTAAATGCCCTGGGGCCCTAGACAAGTGGCAAAACAATAGACGAATAGAAATCGAATAGATTGGTAAATGTAGGGGGATGACGTAATGTTTCGACTATGTTATCTATGACATATGTCAATCCCTTATATTTTTCATTCCGTTTGATTCCTATTCATCTGGCGTTGTGCCACTTGTTTAGGGCTCCTGGTCTATACTCATCTATATAACCTATGCAAAATGTATAGGTTGTGTGAAAAATAAAGCATCCGGTTATTGTTGATATGCCAAAGTAAACAATATTTTCTCGTTCAATTAAAATTTGCAAAATTATCGATTACTAAGGTTATTATAAAATTAAAACATGCTCCGATCGCAATTAGTAAATATTTGATATGATTAAAACCAGATTTAATTTTTTGTTGGAGTCATTTTCACTTATATTTTATTGATAACAGTGTAAAAAAAATAATATAATTATTAAACTATTTAAAAATCTCAAAAATATTGTTTACTTTATAGGCGATCACAATAGTAAATTGTTAAAAGTAACATAATAACATAACGACAAACGAAACAGACCATAAATAAACACACTCTGAAATTTTAATGGTTATTTTTTGCGAGGAATGAATTTAAAAAAATCTTTTACTATTAGGTGCAATCGAAAATTTTGATTGGGAATTATGTAAAAAAAACAAATTATTAATAAAATTGCCTCAAATTGAGCCTACACGCGCTAGTTTATTTTGTTCTTATCTGAACTTGAATGTAACGTTCTGGCCCCTAACCATGAACTCTTAATGCAGGACAGTTTACGTTGTGAAAGCGAGACGCCGCATTACACTGCACGTAGCGGCATCTCGCTTCCACGTCTTAAACTGTCCTGCTTTAAGAGTTCATGGTAAGGGGGCTGTACTTTGCTGACTCCGTGCAGCGGCGCGGGGCGTGAGCTCAAGGTATTTTTGAAATAACATTTGTTTTATTATTGGACAAAAAGACTATTTTTACTAAAATGATCCATTAAAATTTCAGTCTGTAATTTATATCCTTACCTAAGAACATTTACAGAAAGTATTATATGATTACTTTTTGTAAAGTAGTAAAATACTTTCTGTAAAGTAGTCGCAAAACTTAATGAGCTTTCTGAAGTTAGACGTACTCAATACCGCGCAGGTAGGTGAAATAAATTCTCTCTCTTTCTCTTTTTCACCGTCCTGTAAAACCTATTTTTTTTGCTGGTGTTTACAAAACGGGTAGTGCGCAACCTCTTGCGACTGACTTCTGATAGCTCATAAAGATTTCCGTCTGTTTAAACTACGGTGAATGAAAGGAGTGCTAAATGGAAATGAATGCATCCGGTTATTATTCATAAGTAATCTGTTTCAATGAAATCTGCTGTAAAAGTAAACAATCTCTTTAAGTTTCATTTAAAATAATGTTATATTAATTGTACAAAAATCTATTAAACTGTGGTAAAATCGCTGAAAATGTGTTCTTCCGGTAGGTTTAACACAGTTGTAAAATAATTAAGATTAAATTTATTTTTATAATAGTTTTTGGTAAAACACTCAAAGAGATTGTTTACATTGATAAGCAAATAAAATTGAAATAGACTATTTGTAGTAACTAATTGTAGAAGCACGAAATGTGAACTAAATCTACACCACCACAGCCAGAGGCTTTATTTGGTGAAACTTAAACTAACTAGATGTAATAATATAATACAGTAATATGAAATTTTGAATTGCAGGACATCTTTATCAACCGCAACCTTATTTACAAATTTTCCACTATTGAATTGCTCAGTAATTCCCAGCCACCGAGTAAATAAAAAATAACCTTATTAGAAATGTACCGATCACCATCATTACACTACAAACAAAAAAAAATAATATTACCCGATCATTCAATTTGCGAATGACTAACATAACCTTATACCCGATGGGAGTCATACATCTGATAACTCAGATTTCATGCATCGGTGCTAGTGGGTAATATTTTAGAGTTGTACTAGAACCTACTCAACAAGTGTTTCGGTTTGAAACGAAACACAATGTCACACTATTAGTAGGAAAAAAAAAATCTTAAAATGTTGAAACATAATTACTTATGCCGTTCAAGCCACGTTGTTATAATACACTCGTCTCAAAAGAGACAAACTGCGCAGGAGATGTTATAGTGCACAAGTGTGCACTCTATATTCCTTCACATTCTATCCCGATCGGACGGTAAACCGACACGATAGGAGAGAGACATCAGGCGCAGGACCAATGGCTTAACTGCTTTCAAGGCAAGAAGGGGATCGATGTGTAATGAACGGTCACCCATCCAAGGAAGTTTGACCGTAGCTTGCGTTCCTGAACTTTGCACATCTACCGATTTGTGCGGTAACTATGTAGCTACGATCCCCTCGTAAATTTTAACATAACAAAAGCTTTTTTAATTATAGTTGAAATGCCTAAAATCGGTAATTTTGTACGAAGTGTCACCAGTATGATGCTCGCACGTATTTTGTAAGTAGATATTTCTTGCTCACTTTGATAGTACTTTCTACGAAGTTGTACAGCAACGTTGCAGGTGTTATTAAACCGTTTTGTGTTAATTTGTGAATGAAGTAAATAGCCAATTCAATTAAGTAAGTAAGGAAAATAAAAAGTTAATAGAAATACTATTAAAGGTGTAACTTTTTTTTACTTTAATCTGATGAAAGAAGTTAATATTTCAAAAAGAACCGGTACAGCGATCGCGTTTCGTTTGTGAATGTTATCATTATACCACTTTCGTATTTCGTACAAAATCGTACAGCAACGATGCGATCAAAGAGCGGCGTAGAAATGTTTTTGAAATGTAAAGTATTTTATTTATTATAAACAAATATGCGTTTGGAATTATCTTTGATATTATTTTTAGTAACTAAATCGTATTGACTGTTAATGCAGTTGCAACGTTGCTTGAGCCGCGCGGCTAACAGTTGGTGACCCTGCTATAGCAATCGGTACACTCCTAACAACTATCTATTCTACAATACAACATCAAGCAGTGGGTGACCGTCAAGGCAGCACACTCACACTGAAATAAAACGCTACTTAACAGGTTCATAGGGCGACTGCAAAATACCAAGCGCCATGCTACTGTATTTATCATTACACCTAAAACTTAATTCTAATTTTAATTCATAAAAACAGCTTAATATTTACATTAATTTTTTTTATTGCTTGCTACGAAAATGCACGCTTCTTGAAAGCGTACAAACCAAAACTTAAAAGTAAAATCGAACTCATAAATTCAATAATTAATTAGGAGTCATCGATATATATTTATAGGTATGAAATATTTATTTTATTAGGTAGGTATATATGGAATTGACATATATAATTTATGGGATCAGAATAGAAATAACGGTATGCGCATCAATAAATATGCAGTTTAAACAGAACGTGTGTGAGTATTTGCAAATAGGACAATACAATTTATGGCTTATGGAGAACATAAACTATTCGCGTACGTCTCATTTAAAACACTTTACAGTATCCTAATAAGTCTTGATATGGGCAGGACAAGCGAAACTAATTTTATATGATAACATATTTTTTTTAAACTGTCAGGATTTGGTTAATTTATTACCAACCATTGTCTTGATATTTCCTAATAAAGTGCCCATCAAAATTAGAAAGCAACCCGTGGTTGCCCGATCAGGATCAATGGCATGGTAGATTACGAGTAGAGTAAGGCAGGGTCAAGATGCCTGTAAACATTTCTCGCATAAATAAGTTACTGCTCTACAACGTAATTATTTTCTGTATGGTTATGTTCGGGTCACGAGGATCTTATTTTGATAGGCAACATATTTTTAGAAAAGTCAAGATCTAATTAATTTCTACTAGAAATATGTTTTGAAGAATTGCCCTTCGAAATCAGAAAGTAGCCCGTAGTTGATCAATGGAATTGTAGATTACGAGCAGAGTAAGGCAAGGTCAAAATGCCTATAAACATGATTCTCATAGATCAGTTTAACTGCTCTTCCACTTATGTACAACGACACTACCTTAGGTCGCATTTTTAAATTACATACATGCACCTAAATGAAAATGGTGAAGAAAAGCCTGTTTTTTTTATTTCATCAAATGACTCATCTGAAGATCGGCGGATGAAGTTTCGACCTAGACAAACGGGCTTCTACGGCGGTAAAAACTATTTGCAAAAGTAAACTTTAACTTTGCCTAATTACACATTTCGGTGTGAAAATTTGTAAGTTATTGGCCAAACCAGGCCAATTGACAATTAAAAATAGTGATATAAGACAGTGCCTTCACACTTATTCATATCTGATGACAAATTATTTAGACCCGGTAGCAGGCTACTGTACTACTTATTTATTCATACGCATTGAGATAAAGGCAGAAAATAGTTAGGAGATAGGGAGTCATATAAAATATTAAAATCATAAAAACTTAAAATTTATAAACTTCTCTACTTCTACTCTACAAATTAAGAACGTAAAAAACTCAAGTTAGGGTAAACTAAACATAACAAATTATAAGAAAAACGCTTCAATGTACTAATTACATTAAGCGCCGTGCCTTATACTAAATTTTTATTCTAGTTACTCACTACGAAAAAAACAAAATACTTTTTCATATCGTTCCAACGTTACGCACCTCTTCCGTCTCACCACTAGCTCACGCATATACATATATAGCAAGAGGACATATTTAATTGATACCTAATTGAAGGAATTGAAGTAACAGCAAGCACCCCCTTTTATTCGTTTGTCAACCCATTGAGTTTAAATAATATCTTAAAACCCTTAATTGCATTGGATGTTACTGGGTGATAGGCAGATGGGCACTTTAGAGGCAGGTGTAGTGTGTGTACACGATGTAGCACTACCGTAGCGAGCCTGAGACGCGTGTGTAGGTGGTGTACACGGTTCCGCTGTGTGGTGTAGCACTACCGTAGCGAGCCTGAGACGCGTGTGTAGGTGGTGTACACGGTTCCGCTGTGTGGTGTAGCACTACTGTAGTGAGCCTGAGACGCGTGTGTAGGTGGTGTACACGGTCTCGCTGTGTGGTGTAGCACTACCGTAGCGAGCCTGAGACGCGTGTGTAGGTGGTGTACACGTTCTCGCTGTGTGGTGTAGCACTACCGTAGCGAGCCTGAGACGCGTGTGTAGGTGGTGTACACGGTCTCGCTGTGTACACAGTGTGTGTCAATTAGGGGAGTCGCATGTTACAAGGGTCTGGATTGAGTCACTTTTAACAATGGGTTAGAATTGACAATGAGTTCTGCTTATTGCATTAACGGTCTATTTATGTGCAGCAAGAAAAGTGCACAAATTTTGATTGTTTATTTTTTTTTGCCGTATACATTCAGAAACTATATGGGATCTAATACCATTATCCCAGTTCCAATGTTGGTCAAATATGAACTGATACGTCCATGACACACACGTGACGCCTAGGCATGGATAATCTAAAATCAATTGTCTTAAGTGCAGATGAAATGAAACAGAATTTATAATTATTTTATTTGTTACTAGAATATTATGATTTTATGTGTTATCAAAAACAATACTAAGAAGAACTGTGAGATTTTTGGATTTACTACGTATGTGTCTGGACTGATAAAGTTTTAATGCAGTTGCTTAGTGCATGGTATGGACCTAGCGTGAGACACGCAACTGCCGTACTAATCAGATCAAGTCGCTATCCTCTCGGGTTCTGCCAAGTACTTGACAAAAAAGCTATAAAGAATCAAGATGCCAACCAACCACGTCGTATGTAACATCTAACACATTGATGATAGTAAAATGTGACCCGTGTTTGGTTACTGGGCAGTTGTTTGATCGAGTTGTATAAACCATTTAAGCCTAATGTGATACGATACCTACTTAGGATAGTGTATAGTGCTTAGGGCTTGTATTACATTTATAGTATTGATATTGACGTAAAGTGAGGTGCTGTCGTCAGTGAATTTGGGGGTAAAGTGTTTAGGAATGACTAGATCTTACATATATGTAGATACATAACTATTGCATCATACGCTGTGGCATTAAAACATCGATTGTATAAGAATCCTTAATAACTATTATATTATGTGGCCACAAGGCTAGGTCAGAGACTAGAGTCAGTTACACGATTAATTCGGTTTGAGTCAACCTTTTGACTTTGGATCACATACCGCGTCCGAAAATATTGACTTTAAAGCAAATAGAAAAATCACCTCTCAATTGGCCCTTCACTTCGGTCGAAATCGACCGTTTTCACGTTACTAAAATATCTCTCTCATAAAATTCGCTTTCTTATATCGATATTTACGGAGGCAGTGTGACCTCAACCTTTCATGTGCCTTATCGAAGAAAACAAGAAGCACAGGGGGCCAATATCGCCCTGGAGGTCTTACCCACCTCCCGAAGTATACAACCTTAACATTTAAAACAGGTTAAAAAAATAGGAGTTAGACTTTGGATATACTATAGATCAGAAGCCGGCAGTGCGCTGAGTTCATGAAGACACATACTGACGAGATTAGATTCGTGTCGGATGGTTTATATATGCGAGACACTAGCCGCAACCTAAATTCATCATTATGTAGAAACATAAATTCAACGCACAGTCACCCTCTGATCTAGAAGGCTCCTACTTCAATATGCGAAGTTGAAACAATCCACTCATTCCAATGTTTCAACTGACAAGAGCTGGTAATATAATACATCACAGTGTTTTGATTAAATGAAGTGTGTCTCACATATTGAAGCAGTGGTCATAAGATAGGGGTTTGCCATAAAGGCGGTGATAGTGGAAGATCATGGGAGCGCTAGGCGAAGG
Source organism: Abrostola tripartita (assembly GCA_905340225.1). Taxonomy (NCBI): domain Eukaryota; kingdom Metazoa; phylum Arthropoda; class Insecta; order Lepidoptera; family Noctuidae; genus Abrostola; species Abrostola tripartita. The sequence goes on from HG996486.1 coordinate 9,100,387, forward strand.
GCGCTGGGGATAGCGTGAAATATTACGCGGTCACGATGCTCATACCAACATTATAGGGCCAGTGTATACAATGAAATGACTAACATGATTGCAAGTATAATATTGGAAGTAACATCGGTACCCTGACTACAAATATATTTCTGAATCGCGGGGATTTGACTATTTATCTAAATGCAAACTTTTTATACATATGCATTTGTTCCTACCTACCAAAAGCGCAAATCAGAAATCTATTTCTAGGTGTTAAACATCGATATCCGATTTAAAACATCGGCGTTATCGGTATTTCGGAGATCATTAACATGAAGTCCCTTATTGGACATAGCTAGATCGAGTACATGTAACGGGCCTCTACGAATGTTCCACATTACAGTATACGACAGTTACAAAGCAGCACGCCATCTAGGACGTATTCTTACAATCTAATTAAAATGCCTTAAATATAATACTGATATTAATACTGCTGAGTTGTATATCTTCGATGCAGTCTGTCCGAACGGTCCGAAATCGGATGTAGGGTTGGACAATATGAAGCTGTCGATATGCTAGGTTGGGCTTAAATCTACGTACATGTATATCTATGGAATATTAAAAGCTCGTGTTGACGGGTTCATGTTGGACGAACCTGTAGCCAACGGTGTTGTGTTCAGCGGTTGAGGGGCGGCTTGTAGCCGTGCGTCATGCGCTCGAGGAAGCGATGCAGGTCGTGGAAGCGCGGGCGCTGCATGGGCTCGCGGCGCCAGCACTCGTGCATGAGGTCGTACAGCTCGCGGCGGCAGCGCGGTGGCGGCGCGGCCGGCACGCGGGCCCCGCGCCCGCCGCTGCGCCACTCACTTGCGTTAGCCACCACCTACACAGACGGTTACTCAATATGGTTGTATACAAAAAGATCCAGTAACTCTAATAGATTAGACTGCAACGTTCTGGTGGCCTTCTTAATTTAAGTTTTCACTTGTTGTTAATTAAATACATTTGATGTAAAATAATAATTATTTTTTTTAACTTCTTCTTCAACTATCATTGATAGATCAGCTAGGTACCTATATCATATCATATATTTAGATGTACTAAACATATCAGTATTATCAAACTAACCTGATCATCATTCATTTCGTCGAAAGGCTTGGCCATGCAGTATGTCAGGACCTCCCACACAGTCACTCCGAATGACCACACATCACTAGCCGGCGAATACATTCCCTATAAAAAGTAAAACATATGAAAATCTGTAGGTCGTAAAATAAAATAATAACATTTGGTCGTTGTAATAAAACCGATCCTTTTCAGTAGCCCAGGACGATTATTACCATAAGAAGGCTTTCCCAGGCCATCCATCGCAGTGGTAATCTTGAGCCATCAGCCATAACGTGGTAGTCAGTTACGTACTCTTCACAAAACATTGCGTAATCAGCGACCTTGACGTGAAGATCTTCAGTCACTGTTACGTTCCTGTAAAAATATATTTTTTAATAACCTCATTATTACCTGCATGCTTCGTGCCTGCTCAGGGTTTTTCCGAGACACTAGTCTACCATACTACACAGCAGTCAAACAGGCTCCCTAAAGTATTTGGCCATCTGTAGGTACAGTCAGCAACATATATATACCTATTTTTTAATCTATTACATACAATTTCTTCGGAGTCAAGTGAGATACAGAAGAAAACCAAACAATTTTAAAAATCATTTATAGAAACTGTTTATTGCTATTTAATCTGATTGTTTTCAATACATAATTAGGTACTATTCATAGAATTGGTTCAAGTTTCACTACCTAATATTTGTTAAACGTAAGTATTTTTTTCGTGGCGAGTGTTGCGCCGACCTAACGTTATGTTCCGCATTGCGGCTACGTTTGCTTTCAACTTCTTTAATACAAGTGCACGTTTTTTAAATTTAAAAGAAATCATGTAGGTATCATTTCGAAGGGGTCTTGATAAATATTGTTACTGAAATCTTATATTTACTGACTGCAAATTATCTACCTATTGGTTATTGGCTGCACAAACTTGATATAACTTTATATTTAACATAGTATTGAAAGATTGTTTCATATATATTTATGAAAATAATCTATAAAAAACGTTAACACTTTTGATACTCTGTGACAAACGTTACCTACACAAAGTAGTACAAAATACGTTCTCCACTTACCGCGCTGCCAGATCTCGGTGTACTAATTCGAATGATTCCAGATATTTCATGCCGGCTGCTATCTGACAGCATATGTGAATCAAACTCGAATAACTGTAACAAAAATAATCAATTAAAGCTAGTTATATTATATATAAGCTATTAAGACTAGTACACTAGAATCGTGAAACTACTCAAAAATATCCTTCCAATAAACATTTTACGATTAGTTAATCCTATTACTTACTTCAATTTCCGTTCCTGCCTGAGTATTGTAGGGAGATGGGCGGCATCGCCGCGATCTAGGGCTGCGCACGGGGGTTCTAGCAAACTCAAACCTAGCACTCTGGCAAGTTGAGGGTGCTTCAAACCGGCGCCCCATGTAGCTTCGCGGGCAAATGCCGCTCTAAAACAAAATATTTATTAAGTACTCTTAATCGTAAGTAGCTGCTTGTAGACCACATTATACAATAGAGCTGCTTCACAATATTAGAACATTCACAAAATAGCGATGAAGTACTGCGAAACAACTGACTTTCAATGTATCAATACTAACAGGATATTTTGCTTCATAAAATTACAACATTACAAAATGTTGTACAAACAACAAATTAGTCTATATAATAATCGTTGTCATTTTATTTAGTGTAGATTCAGCGTACAGGATTGCTACTCATTGAACTTTCTCCGAGTCTCACATCCAATTCAATCAAGTACTTTTTGCACACAATAAGGCTAGGAGGGATCGTCAACCTAACACAGTAGAATTTAATCACGACTGTAAATTACATCGTCTGTTTATTTGAATTATGCGTAATGTCTGAAATCAGATTTATCCACGCAAACAGCTTTCATTTGTAAAGTAACTTCTGATTAAGTATTTTTGATCAAACATTTAATTTGGATACCTATGTAGCAGCTCCATGCAGCATAAATGCAAGATGTTTTGTTGTAAATTTCAATAAAAATAAAAACCGCTAAAAATTACATTTTTGACTGTAGTTCATGAATTTTTCAATTCAACAGCATCGACTTCAACTTCGCTTATAAGTGAAGTGAATAAAGTATTTTTATCAGTTTTGAGTTCGTGAAAAGGCGGTTTATATATTTATATATAAAAAAAACGATATTAAGTGATGCCTAAAAATGACCTATGTAGAAGATAATGTTATAGTAATTAATATAATAGACTTACTTCACTTCGTTATGGCAGCCGCGCCATAGCGTCTTGACAACAACAAGGCGGCGGCGGTTGCCACTCGGGGACTCTTCGTCGCTCAGTTCTTCGATGCCGTCTGTCTCGCATATCTGGAGCTGTGGACAAAAGAAACATGTTAATCGTCGAACATGCATTATAACATATTTAAGCAAAATTTTATTGTTAGTACCAACTTAAAAAAATTGCCGCTGTAATTTTAATTTTTTGCCATGGCGCGTGTTTACTGCCAAGGAAATAGTTCTTATGCACGTAATATAGTGAGGGAGGGAAGAGAATTTCCTGTATATTTTTGCAAAAGCCTACTTTGGCCCAGTTTCTAAGTTTACCGAGCGTGGAAAATGGCTTGGCGCCTTGCGGATTTACAGGCCTACAGAAAAACCCTACCTTCCCTTGTACCGCGCGTTCCCTTGTAGCGCTTGTTTGATTTGAAATATTTCACCACCAGAACCAGCTTTTCTTAAGTAAGATATCATATTTGCGAAAACCGGAGCGGTTTGAAAATTTTACATTCCAAAGTGGTAATTTCCTTCTGACTAAATTTCAGTCAGCGCACCAACCTCAACGCAGGAAGCGAAAGAACCTGTATTATGGAGCACAAGTGTGCGCAAACAGAGATGAAGGTAAATTAATATAACACATGATCGGATAGGAGGGCTAGACGACAGAGCCGGAGAGAGAATCAAAGTGCAGGACCAAAATGTTAGATGTAGTCAGTGAAAATCTAAAATGAAAACCCCGAAAAAGTTGCGTTATATAGAATATGCAGTTAAAGCAGTATTATTGTGCAAGAAATACAACGCAGATTATACGAGATTATAAGAGTTAATATTTTTGATATAAAATTACAAAACGGTTAAAGTTTAAAATATTTATTAAATTTTCTTGTATGACCTAATCCAAGGTATTTAATTAGATTAATAAAGTGGTCGGTAGCATTAGCCCCAATACCGATGAGTTAGTTTCGTTCGCTTGGAACAAATCGCAGTAAATCCTGCAACAAATAGAATTAAAGTATTGTTTGTTCAGGTGGACCGTAGAACATCCCGATGCGAGTCTGGGGCACCGGTGTTAGCTGTTATCCTTCCATCAACATTAAAACAACTTCACAAAATATCATGGTTAAAAGACTAACCTAATAAATCAGTTTTTTTTGGTTCAAAGACTAACCTAATAAATCAGTTTTTTTTTCAACACAGTCTGGCAGTAATCTGCAAAGAACCAGGATGTAATTTGAGAAATAATGAAGGGCAACAAATTATTTGCTTTAAAATTTTATTTGAGGGCTTTGTCTGTAAATGTAGAAGAATAAAGAATAGTCATCGGCGCACTTGTCGAGGACACCCATTATTACCATGGGGAACACGCCGATGGAGCATTCCTCCCCTAAATTTGCGGTGAATTATGTTTACATTAGGTCAAGTATGATTGTCCTTGAGAGTTGAGGGTTGGGGAGGAAAAAGTGTCTAATCTGCTCCCTCGTGCAGAGGGGCAAAAACTAATATAATTTGGCAACAAACAGAAAAACGCAATAACGAGCTAATGTATAAAATAGAATTCAATTAGCTGTATGGGCGCCAGTAACCAATAAATATTTACATTATTTGGCTGACATTAACTCGGATACGTGCAATATTAACAGTTAAATTACGCCTATCGGTTAAAACCAACGAGAACTTTTCCATCATTTAAAACTCCTACATTTTATAATTACATGCAAATGAAACTCCATTTGAATAAATTAAAGCTCGTTATGCACACAATAATTATTTTTTAATGTCGCTCCATTAACAAAGAGACAGAGTGCTCTGTCTACCCTTTAAATTTTTTCTGCCGTTCCATTAGCGACGGCAATATCGATTTGCGGTTAAAATTACATTTTTGTAGCAGAAAAACAGGTCAGTTATAAAAATGGGATTATTTTTGCTTAGAAAGCTGAATAACTAATGTTCTATCGAACATTTTCCGCGCGAAATTGTAGAATGACCCCGTTAGCTTTAAAATTTAATTTATCTTACTGCTCATACCCACATTGGCTGGGTACGTCTTTAATGCAATAAAAAAATATGAAAACAAAACACCCCAGGCTATTAAACCGTGTTGTTGGCGGGCGGTGAGGTCGCTGGTGTGTCGGGTGGGGCCTGAGCAAAATTGCATTTTCTTGCTATGGTCAGTAATCAATTTTTATGTGCATTTTTGTAGACCTACGCTCACGACTCTCCATCTGCGGCGCTGTATGAGGCGATAGTGTTGCTCGCCCGCGTGCCCGGCTCGCGCCCGCAGCCCATTTTAACACCACGTTCCATAATTTTTGGGCCACTGCACACTGGCTCAAGTAATACGGCAATAGTAGTTACGCAACCAACTTTACTATGCGTATTGTAATAACAGTAAATGGATTAGTCTACAATTCGATTAGAAATTAGTCTTTTGTATGTTAATTTGCATCTTCAGTCTTTATAAAACGGGTTACCCAGATTTCCAAGTTTTTACTGAATGTAAAGTAAAAGTAGAAAACAGGCCACGAGATTTTAAAATGAAACTGTTAACCTCGATTTCAGAACAATGTTTTATATTCCATTTAGTAATAATTTTAAATCAGCTATTAACTCCCTCTTCCGTTATTGGACCGTTGCGTTGGTTAAAACAGCGGGACATTTTAATAGCCCGGTTTCAAACTGGTGATTAACGTTCAACGTTTTAGTTCGTGCCGTGTAGCATGTAGACGTAGATTGAATTAGGCTTTGCACCCATCACCGGACATAGCCTATCTAAGTTATTAACGCTGACGGCTAATCACCGAAGATAACCGACAAACTGTCGTGTAACGTATATGAAGCACGCATAGTTAAGGATTTATGCTAAGTATTATGATAAAATACACATTCCGTAAAGAATATGTTACTACGGATAGATAGATAATATTGATATAAATTATAACTCATACATTGCCCAATCTCTGAAAATAATGAGGATTATTTGTCGTTATTAAACGCAGCAAATGCTTGTCTGATAAATACGATCTTGGGAAAAATATGAGACACAATATTAAAAATCAATCTTCATCTGGCGGGAGGTAATGAAGGAAATAATCGTAATGTATTGACTTCCCGCTTCGTTTATGTATTGAGATAGCGTATCATCCACATATTATACAATTTTAATGATTATGAGTTTAGGGTCTACTCTCAGCCGGATGTCTTGTAAGTAAAGAATAACAAAGGCTAATTAGGAGTAAGACAACATTAAGGACTTGTTAAAACACTCGTAACGTAAAGAGGCCATATTTGAAGGGAGGTGGCAAATAGGGGGCGAAGGTATACAGGTGGCCGCGGTTCACTAATTCACTCTGTTTGTTCGTTCTTAATGAAAATACAACACGGGCACGCTCTATTGTTTGTTTAACATTCCCGCTGCCAGCGAGGCGGCGGGCGGCGTAAGTGCTCGCGCAGTGTGCACCGACGCCCGAGCCCTCACCATAAGATCCTGATTAGACCGCTCGCACCTCAGGCTAACTATCCGTGACAGCATGTGCACCACCAATCAAGTGCCGTACGACAGGGATTTCGTTTCACTCAGCTTACCATTTAATCTGTAATGTAAACTTGATAGCAGCTTCGGAGCTTATGGCTGCCGCAAAATGGATGTGTTACGCTTGATCATGTTTTAATAAGTTTATTATTAAAACACGTGCTATATAATACTCGCTCATGGTTTTCGTGGAGCGGTTACATTATTACTAACCTACATTGTTTGGATGTGGTGTTTGCAGGTAATTTGCGCGTGGCCGGGATTTGGATTCAATATTGACCTATCTACCCGAAAAGACCAGTTGGTGAAGTTACCAAATGGGCAAAGCTTGGCGGCTAGAACTCATGATCTCCTTATATTTCAGACACGGTAAATAAATATGATTGATACATCGCAAATTTGTACTTACAAAAAGTCCTCAAGTATAGTAGGTAGCTGGTTAGTTTAGTACCAAGCTCTCCACTAGGTAAGTTACTTTTGATTGCACTTAGTTATGGTTTTTGGTAAATGACTACCGTTATTATTATCGCAACATCTGATAGTTATATCCAACTAGGGCTTATTCATTATGGAGATTTTTAGTAAGATACCAATTTCTTGAACTTTTTACATTTTGTGATAATACTGGTTTTTTTACAATAATAAAAATAAACTTAATATGTTAACGATCTTTTATTACTACTTCTTAAGTCAGGGTTTCTCTTGCATAGTGCAGAAGATACTGACTATCTTCTCTTGCATAGTGCAGAAGATAGTCAGTATTTGTGTAAAATCGATACGTGAGCACTGTTTCCCGTTACCAAATTAAGTTTTCTCCTAAAACGAGCAAGACGATTAGGCCGAAGCTTAGGGCGTAGTAGGTACACCATGTTTTCTTGAATCCTTCGTGCAGAATATCAAATAACATCTAGTTTATTAAAAACCTCGCAATGTAGGATGGCTGGAACTAAATAGCACATCGTGGAAGATTTATACTTTAATACTGAATATTGTTAAAACGGAGTACCGCGGACTATTTAGTGCTCGCACCGCTTCAATATTGTACTAAATCTTGTTTTGGCTCCGACAGATACAGTATAACAACAGATTTAAGTTGTAATAGCTACATTACACACATCACATAAAGCTGATGATGATGATAGCTACATTTGTCCAGGTGCCGTTTAGCGTTGCGAACCATTTATTTCAGTAGCGGGTCGCTACAAATAATTTTTGTTGGTGTCCCAATGTCGCGGTGAACCATGGTGGCTATATCGCTCCCCCCAACGGCGTGTGTAATTGCCGCCCCTTGCCCGCACCCCCGGATCCCGGACCCACCATAAAATAACATAAATATATTATAACATATGAACAACCGGGTACACATTATAGCGTTTTTATCCCAAATCACTAGAACATTACCGTTTCAAATATGTTTGATTGATGGACAATGTCAGATCGTTTTTAACCGTAGCACCTAAGTATCGCTAAATCGGTGCAACATGTAAGCCACCGAGTAGAAATGTAAAAGTTTAACAATAACAATTTGGTCCAAGAATTATCTAGTGAACCCTGAACACATACCTAAATACAAATAATATTAGAATTCCAAGCCATCTGTGACGACTAATTATAGATATTCGCGTAATAGCCCGAGCTTACTGAGTATTGAATTCCTAGTCTTGTAATTAATTGCAGTACCATTTGTATCCGCTACACAGGTACAAACTATTCAATATAGATCGCGTGTTGTTAATTTATTTGCATCGGCTTATTACTGAACCCCATCTGGCCTCCAGATTAAGCTAAAACTATTCGGCAATTGATGCGAGTGCGGCCGCCGCTGGTGCAGCGATACTCTATGATTTATATCTGTGACTGTTATATGCGAGCGTGAGCTTCGCATGGAAAATACTTATCAAGCATCCCGCATTCAAATAAACCACAGACCAACCCCTTTCATGATAAGAAAGTAAGAACATTACGTGCTATACGTTTATAGTTGATCTATAAAAAGCAGTTTAAAATTATAGTGATTTAATCTTAAATATAGGAACAGAATACTTTCTTTTTGTTGGTTTCAACCTCTTTGACGAGAAAATAATGCCGCCAAAGAAAGCAAGGAGAATATAAAAAAATAAAAGAATCAGTCGTCAAAATTGACAATATTTTAGCAAAATTATAGGCAAGTGGCAAAAACTAAAAAAATTACAAAATTACAATGGAAGATTTCTTTAAGAATATAAAAGATGACCCAAAGCAAAAGTCTGATCGTCAACCCGATTGTAAGTTATTTTATACATATCTTACATAATTTTCAGAATCATCTTTCAGTTGTCTAGAAAAGTTCCGATTAAATGTCAAGACAGGAGGTATTATTGCCGATATAGCCACATGTTTCATATTTAAGTTTAAAAATATCGAATAACTGATTAAAATATCAAAAATACAATCATCTTATTACGAACAGAAATGTCTTGCAGAATAACGCGAGGTTTGCGTTATATTAAAAAACCTGTCTAAAACTACTGTTAAAACTAAAAATGTCAACAAAATGACCTATGTTTTAAACTCCAACGAAACCCGTCTACGATCGTAATGCATGCTTGACATGCACACTCGGTTCAACTATGCTATAGGAAATCAATAGATAACCATTGATCTCAATACAACGATAGCAAGCCATTTAAGTGAGCATGACGACCTGACCTGACCCGACCAGCTTAAGCAGTCAAGTCACCAATTTAACCATGACCAAATGCAAAAATAAATTTTACGTGTCTGCAGAATCAAGGTCTCTATAAATAAATTTTTTGATGATTTCGCAATGAAATCGGCATTAGACTTCTTCCAACCGAATATACATAGAAAAAATGTAAATACCAATTATGTATATTCACAGCACCTGCAACTACACATAACCCTGTAGAAGATAACGTGATAATACGTAACTTGGAAGAAGATATAAGACGAACAATAGAAAGACTGGAGACCAACGACATGTCCAACATCGATGAGATTAATTCAAAGTTAAATGAAATATCAGCGCAATCTCAAGCAACTATAGAAGATCTAAGAAGCCAATCGACGAAAATGATCGACTCAGCTAGGTTTCAGTCAGCCATGATGATAGATAACGCCAACGCTGGTATAAGTGTCATAACGAAGCCTAGTCTTATTGAGAATAAAGAAGAAAGCGCCACACCTACAGACCCATACGGATCTGAAAATTTTTTGGCCTTCCTTAATTAAATACAACTTACATAAGACTTGCTATAATTCTGTAAACACATGACCGCTAACTAAATAAAGATCCCACTGCCTGCCAAATCTGTTATTCAGTTTTATTTTATGAAATATTGAATATAAATTTCGATAAAAAATATTTGGGCAGACACACTTTGTTGTTGCTTAAAAAATTATAGACTTGACTGGTTGGTTAAGACATCATGCTCACTTAGATGACTTGCTATATGCCATTCTGCATAGTGCTACAATTCTTTGAGCTACAATTTCTGTAATATCTTGTACCTATGCGACTAGGGAATGTATATCGATATACAATTTGTTATCTTGAACTAATATTGGTTTAAAATTTAGTGAAGCTTAGTATAGTGCTGAGACAACATTTGTTTAAAAAAATAATGCTAATAATACATCCACAGCGCCTGCTTCAAAAGGTAAGGAAGATAACGTTATAATACGCAATTTGGATGAGGACGTTAGACGAACTTTATCAAAAATAGAGACGAATGACATGGTCGACGTTGATGAAATTCAGTCTAAGTTAAACGAAATATCAGAGCAAAGTCAACCACCAAAAGAAGAAGTTAGGAGCCCGACAAGTAAGATAATCGACGCTGCCAAGTCTAAGTCAGACTTAATTATTACCCAAGCCAAGGCTAGCTTTAGTGTCCTTACAAAGTCTAGCCGTGTCGATGTGCCTGATGAGGAACCCGATTTGGAACCCTATGAAAATGATAATGTGTTGGGGTTTCTGAATTAATCAGGTGCTCAATACAATAAAGAGCTGCTATTCATGATTATTCTGTGAACTAATAACCTTCAACTAAATAAAGGTTCCGATTTTCAAAACCTAATTTTTAATTTATAAACAGTGAACAAAATAGCATTTGTATAATTTTACTATATATTTTATATTAGACATGTCTTTATATTTGAAAATAAACTTGTTGGAAAATTTTGGTTCCTCGTTAAAGAAAATGTTTGTTAATAATAGAAAGTTACTACGACGAACATTACTATCCGGAATTTGCATATATTCTTCTTCCCAATCTGTACAACATTATGATGCCTATGATGAGTTCTTTAAAATGAAGAGTAGTAATTTAAAATTTCAAGTAGGTGCAATGATTAAAAGTATACAAGTTTCAATAATTTATTCTTACTTAATCTTTTTGATGTTTGATTTATAGTACATTATTGCCATTACGTATGTTATACAGTTACGGTTAATACCTACTTAAGTTAAACCATGCAAACTAGTTTTTCCAAATTGATAAGTCTCACTTATAAGATGTTACTTATAAGATGAAATCACCTATAAATATTATATTCACAGCACCTGCACCTGCGTCTAATGTTAAAGAAGATAACGTTATTATACGGAACTTGGAGGAAGATGTTAAAAAGACAATAGCCAAGTTGGAGACAAACGATTTCGTCGACGTTGATGAAATTAATTCTAAGTTAAATGAAATATCAGAGCATTCTGAAGCAGCTATAGCAGATCTTAAGAGCGAGAAAAATAAGATCCTCGAAGCTGCACGGTCTAAATCAGACATAATGATTGAAAAAGCTAAAGCCAGCTTTAGAGTGCTTACGAAACCGTCTTCCGAGGCATCTGAGTACGATCCCTATACTGAACCAGATGACAATGACAATGGTTTGGGTTTCCTTAATTAATCACAATTATACAAATAGAATTTTGCTATTATTCCAATCGCATTAACAAGACACTACCTACACTTATTCTAGGAATATTATTCAATTTCCAACACGTGAATTTTGATGTTTGGATAGTAAATAAATTCTCTCTTATAATGTGTAAAAAGCTGAATTTTTGTTCGTTTGTCCTATGTGTAGGTTTGAGCAAAGTCGCACACACGGTAACGGTTACAGTGAACTAATACAATTTGGGCCTGAATTTTATCTAGCATTTTTGTTATAAAGGAGTACTGCACAAAATAGTTCAAATGCAAAGAGGTGAAGAACCTTATTACGTAGCTTAATGTTGTAATAAATATATCAGTCTTTTTTGGGTTGACTAGACCAGCTTATTACTGCAAACATCTTGCATCTGCATCCCATTTTCGGTGATCCTCTGTTGGTTTATATGTCAATAAAAGTTGAAAAAAAATAATGACATGGTACTTACACTGCCGTGAGGGCCCTCTCCGAGGAAGGTGACAGGTCGCATGCGCCCCCGCGGGAAATCCAGCAGGGGCGCCACTCCGTTTGGGGGCTCGGCTTCAGGTAGTTTGATGGATGTGAAGAGGCCAGGGGCAGGTCTTTCACGGCGGCAAGTGCGTTCGTCCGGGTACGTCTGGGGACAAAACCATCATGTATCTTCTCTGGTAACATATATATTATGTCATGTGCCTCAAATACAAATCCCAAAATACTTGATTTTCACGTGGATTAGCAGAGGTATTAGAGAGCTAATTCAGTATAGTTCCCAATCAATAACCAGCTTAAATCGTCAGTTAATGTTTGGACTCTTGGCCGTACAAAAAGCATAATTGAAAATCGATTTAATCGGTAAAATGTAATTAGAAAAAGTTATTAGTGAGGTATTGCGCAATTAAAGTAACGCGACGCCAACTGTCCGATAGCATACCCATTTTATATGTACCCGTAAATAACCAACTCCTATGCTTAATTGCTATTCCCCCATTCCAAGATTGCGTAGCCATAATTTATACGGTACTATGAATTACGTAGGTGTATTATATGTGGACTGCAGTTATTATGTGGCTATTAATTATATCCGCAATTACAAATGAAGAATACTTGATGATATAGGGTGGGTGCATGTGTGAGTACGGTCGAGGAGAGGCCATAACTTGGAAAACTGATATAAAAGAGGACAGAATTATTTTGTGCGACTTAGATATAAACTGCAACTTAAATATTGTTGTTTTAAATAACCGGTGTCCTAACAACAAACTTTTATGATTCAGTGGTCACTTTAATCTTATATGTAGAACGAGCTCCACCACACGCGATGTAGAGCGAACTCGCTACGTCGAAGTTTGCTAACACAAAACAAACCTAATTCGCAATAGAAAGTCTGTTGCTAAAGCCACCGACTTAGTAGCAAAGCCCTACAAAGCCATAGTAAAACATTAACAAAACACGATCGACCCCCACGAATCGCTTGCTCGTAATATCGTCGTGTACTCATTTATCATTTCGTAAACGACCGCATAATACCCCTAATGAGTAAAATCCAAGCATACCTTGGGCAATACCATTAATATTACAAAACCCGGTCTCCCCTTCACTGTACCTACCTACTATAGTTTGAAGACCTTTGTGGTAGGTATACAAATTTGGTGGACTTACTCGGTATAAATATAAATAAACGATTGATAGCAGCAGAGAGAGTTGGGCCGTGGCGGCGGTATAACTCGTATGTTTTGCTTTCTCTCCCGGTACGTGAATTTATGTATGAACTTAGGCATGTTAGTCTTAGTAGTTCCAAAACCTGACAAGGTAATTATTAACATGGGAGTTCTCTCTCTAAGTAAGTAAGAATCAACAGGAGAATGTGTGCTTGTAATACTACCCGCAATATAGAGTATAATGAGATTTTAAACGAAGGATTAACATTAATCAGATAATCGTTACAAGGATGTGCCAATTAAAACTGTGGTAAGTTGTAAATGTATTGAATACAAGAATGTTAATTTTATATTTTCGATCATTCACTAAATATATCAAGCTCTTTCATGAAACTAAAATATAAAATTCACATGGTAGTAAATTGTGTAAAACAAAGTGCAATGGTCCAAAAATGTCTGTGGCTGCATTTAAAAGGAGCGAGTGGACCGTTTACTGTACTTTTGTTTCGTTTATTCTGCTCACTAGCCGTTTAATTGTTCAATAATATTAATTGATGCTGTTTCAAAAGAACGTTGATATATTTTTTGCAACGACATGTAATGGAGCATTCAGTTATCATCATTTCTTTTCGGCACATACGTTTTATTTACGAGTAAATAGAATAAGCCGACGGCCGACTATGCAAAGCAATCCATTATTTAATTCACCTCCAGTGTGACACCCCTGGCCGTGGGAGGAGGTCGGGGTGTTACGGGACATGTGACATATTCTCGTGCCGCACGGGGGTACTTACAGTAGCTAGTGTTGTGGCTACATGTTACCGGGTGTTCCACGTAATGGAGTGCCCGCAGAAAATGGGGAGACAAAAATGTTGCACTAGAAATATTATGCACGAAATATATGGAGGAGTAGACGGAAGCCAAGTCGGGCGTGACACTCGTTTTTATTATTTGTCATAAAGGTGACATTTAATGGTCACGGTATGTTAATTGATCTGCCTTTATCACTAGACTGGCGTGGCCAGTGGCGGGAGCCAGCAGACCGATTAAGAACTATTCAGACTTTACTGTAATTAGAAATAGGGAAAGAACGGTGCAATCGGCCAGCATTGTTACTTTTAATCGACCTCGAAATTGAAATGCTGTACAATAACGGAACCCTCCGAAATAAATTCATAGCTGTGCTCCTAAATACAGCCATCACAGGTATTTTTAATTAACTCTGATTTTAAAAGTTTACATCTTCTTATTATTTTATTATACTTTATCTTTACTCATTTTCTGACTGCAGAATCTGCGCTATATGTAGATACATTGCGTGAAGGCTCACGTGAGAAAAGAGATGTACGGATTTGTTTAAAGCTTAAATAGAGTATAAACCACATTAGCGCACCGTAAAAGGAATGAGAGCATGTGTTTAAAATAGCCTACAAAATTATTATTAGACTCGATTCAGAAAAAATAGTATTTTATTTATACGTTCGATTTGCGTATAGATTAGTTAATAAGTCAAACTCGACGTAAAGGAAATAAATGTGACAATAAATTAGCATTTTCATTTTCATGAATAAGTGTATTTTTCTATATATTTTAATTTGAATAGTTATCACTATTGGGAAATATTAAGTACCACTTCTTTGTGGCTCTCTCCAAGTATGTTTTTAGATACCCAGAGTAGAAAAGACATACCTCTCCACAAAATCATCTGAATCTAATCAAAACCGGTACAACATGAGTCGATCCAGCAAAAATGAAACTCTGAAAACAATTCCCATAGATTTGTCATTCGGAATTGCATGTTTATGAGACGTGACAAAAAAATAAATGCGATTGGTACACGTGTACACGTTGCAGTTGTTCTGATCGCACGTGCGTTTATTGAGCCGTATTTACTCATGCATGTATCGCATCGACGCCGGCGGTGTGCCCAGACATTTAGACAATTTACTATTTCTACCCTGTACATTAAACAATGTAGTTTCGGCGAAACTATTGAAATAATTATTTCGTTGCTGTATTAATTTTAGATTCTACATACTGGTATCTGGTATGTGCTCTTATTGGTCTTTGGCATAGTTGATTCTACCTCTAGATTAACGATTAATTTCTCTAATAGCTTTTAATGTACACTGTTATCAGTGTACATACCACTTATAAACCTAATCTTCATTAAAGTGCATAAAAATATAACATCGTCATAAAAAGCAACAGAAGTATTTTCCAGACAAGTCCAATAACAGTTTGCCTGTTTATTGCAGCGGCATGGGGTTATAAACCAGGCATGGCATCGTCACAAGAGCGGGCAGGAAAGTTCCCGTTAAATAGTTCCCTTATAAATCCACATTTACCTCACACTGAATATTTTATGCTTTACCTAGTTAAGTAAGTTACTACCGTCTTACAACTCATAAATTGCTACTCTAGCATTATCATTATTTTTCTTAAAATTCAAATATCTTTGAATTTTCTTATCATGACTTTTTGTTATTATCTACCCTAAACGAAGATATAATCTACCTCGCTGTGAAGTGTCAGGTAAATTCTTGTACACAGTTGCAGAAGAAGACTTAGCGCCGAATCGTTTAATATTAAAATAAATCGTTCCACAGAGATAAAAACATTCATCATCATAAATAAGTAAGTTTTCTTCATCGTCATTGATAATGTGGCTGTTCAAACTGTTCTGTAGCGCTAGGGGCCGAGACAAAGGTACCTGCAGTTTTAAGAAGACAAAGCAGTGCACTCACTAAGAAGTGAGACGAAACGAAGCCAGATAAAACCACAACGCTGTCTTAAAAAACTTTTTTTATCTTCCCTTTGACTGAGTGAAATTTTCTTTGTTAATTAAGTTTTCCATCAAGTAATATTTAAACGTTGTAGAGTCATTTTAGAAGGGGAACAGCATTTTTAAAGAATCTCGCTTATTATGTTGGACCAGAACAAGAATTAAATGCTATTATTTTTTATGAATATCGGTACCTATTCAGGAAATGTGCATTATTTTACTTTCAGGCGGTTATAATAATTTTGCCTTATTACAAAATTGCCTTTAAATCTTTTAAAAACAGGAGAATAAAATTGGGTACTAAAGAAATATGAATATATAGGGTTATATTAAACATGTTATAATATTTAATTTATTAATACAATAAATTAAATATTTGCATTTCTCCTACGTTTGAATGATGCAAATAAGAATAATGTAGCAGTTGTTTTTAAAATGCGTTATATCGCTGACAGTTGATAAAAAGCGATAAAGCCGATGATAAAAGTGGCGTGTGTGCGCGGGACATTAACCGCACAGTTACTTATAATTTGCATGAACATATTCCGAGTCACAACCCTTCACATCGAGAGCTCGCCTTGGTAAAGACTGACAGCGCAGGTACAGCGCTCCACTACAATGTAATTAAAAATTAAGCACCGTCGTCGTCTCAGGTGTGCTTCAACAAAATGCATTAATTAAGTTCGCGGGGAAAAACCTAAATAAGGCATGTAGCAACGCTAATTAACTTAGTTACCTCATCTTCCGACCGAGTGCCTGCACTTCAACCGTTTATGTAGCGATACCTTTACTAAGACAATGGTTTTGGCTATTCTCTGCTGTTACGGCCCGGATACGTAATGCTGGGTTTACAGATGCGGTGGAGGCTTTTTAAATAAGGATGTAGCGCGCGATACAGCTCTAAACCTTTTAAGGCTATTTCAGATAATAGAAATATCCTATATTTCTATCAAGTAAATTTTTAGATAGACCGGTGTTATTGAGTCTTCACATAGTTAAGAAATAGTAGTTTATAAAACTGTTGCATAATGAGGGGTATTAAACACGAGTGTGTGTTTACAAACCGAGCGGAGCGAGGTTTGTAATAGTATCACACGAGTGTTTAATTTTTTTCCACTTTCATACATTGAGATTGAATTTACTAAATAAAAGATCAAAGTTCAAAGAGTAAGACATACTTTACTGCTTATAATAATTATTGAAGTTTTGTATGTTACATGGCGCCAAAAACCCAGCTCTTCACCGCACTTTAGCGCAACCACAAATAAGTAAAATTTGCACAACAAAACTTCACGCTCCCGGCATATGTAACGAGTTCGATTATAAAAAGTTATGCATTCTCCTTCGTGATTTAACTTCTTGGTTAACCTGTTTAGTAATGAAAAAAAAAAAAACTTTATATCATTATTAAGTTCGAGAAATAGTGTAATGATTTTTTTTCTATATCGGTATTGTATTTATAAAGTATGTCAATATAAACTCGTTCAAAATTTTATAATTAGAATTTTACGAGATTAAAGTAGATAAACAATTAAACCTAACTTGATTTTCAGTGACGTTTTATTATAAAACTATTGTAGAAAAAGAATAATACCTATATTTATTTTATTTATGACTCATGCTCTCCACAATAGCATTGACGTATCACATAAACGCCACTATTTTATCAAGCCGCAACAAGATCCGACAAAAGGCACAACCCTAAAGGTAATCCTTGAGTGGGCAGTGAGCATACGTCGTTTGGGCAAACTCCCAGTGTCATTATAAAATACGGGCCACAATGTGGATTCACTTGAGAAATGGAGGGTGGGCTCCGGAACACCTGGGTCCTCGCTCCGACTATGTATACGGTGTTGTTGTTCCCCTTTTTGTAACTTGCAAAGTCACTTGAGTTATATTTATCGACTCTCCTAAAGTGAATAGCATAATGTGTTGCTTCTCGTTTGTTGAGGCTTCCTCCATCTTGTGTTATTATTTTATTAAAACTACATAAGTATGCAGATTTGTTGAACAGTAATTTTATAAATGAAACGATAGGCACGTACTCTAATTCGAATTTAGAACGCTTAAATTCTAAATATTAATTGATGTTGTGGCTGCAAAAGGCATAACGGCAAGTATTAAAATAGGTCCGCGCTATACCCATGTAGCCGCTGTTGTTCGACTTAATTGACTAATCGGCCCCTGGGCTTATAACCAATGACCTAATAGACAAAGGACTCGAATTCGGCAACGAGAGACAATTCGATTATTCGGCTCGTCACAGGGCATTGTTAAATACCGTTGTTCACTGTTGTTGATCGAACACCCTAGAGCACATGTGTGTCTTTATAATTAATAGAATGTCCTTTGTCACTTAACTAATAACAAGGCTTAATAAAAAACTAACTGTCATTCCATTAGTTTTGAAATTTCGAAAAAAATGCGTAATATCCTACACATTAGGTATTATTTTGTAAGCCGTACTTTGCTTTTCCCAATATTGCGCACGCTATCCACGGCAATTCGAGATCTGGCTCAGATTATCCGTGAACAAGTCGAATAAATTCATCCGAACAACAAAGCGTCGAAACGGAATATCCTTTTTTTAAAGTTTTTGTAAAGTCCGATTGGCCACGTTCCGACGTCACCACACTACATCGGGGTCCGTAAACACTGTTTTCTCTAATTTGTTTGCCACAACCGTGCGTCGCGTTTATTCTTGCTAAATCTACGGCTGCTACGGTGCGTTCTATAATTAATTTTCTTTAAACACCCCAGTAATAGTGCATATTATTTGGTATTCAATGGCGGAAAGTTTCTTAGCGTTTTACAAGAGTTCGTTCCTGTTTATTGGCAAAATTGTCCACGTTATTGTTTTAGTTGAGGAATAACTCCGGACCGCTTCACCTGGCTGGCCTGGTTTCTTTAATTTCTGGTGTTTAGGTGAATTTTTCTCGGGAATTTCTTGAAAACACTATTATATTCATTGTTTTGAGCGTAAGAACGATTTGAAGCAAATTACTTATTTATTTAAGATTGATAAAATGTGACTAAATATTTAGTAGGTATTTAGTATATATATATTAAAGTCATTCCTAAATGAATCGCAATTCTCAAGTTGAAAACTTTCCTTTGGACAACACGTTGTTCAAATTAACGGAGAAAAGAAGTTACACCACCAAAGTTTACTCATTGGAGAGACACTTGACGAAGAAGTTTCTATTGCTTTCGCATTAAAGGAAGTATTGAAAGAATAAGGTATTGTTTGTAGTGAGATTGATCGCCGGCACGGAGCTAAATCGTATTAGAATGCGATGCTTGTATTCCGCTCGCTTTCTCCCAACAACTTTTAATAAGGTCGCAGGTGTTGTACTGTGAATGAATATTTTGGTTCTACGTAAGTTGGGAAATAAAGGATACCTAAATACTTACAAGAGCCCGAGTATATTATCACCGGAGTGGGCCATAAAAATAGAGAGCTGCTATATTTTAGTGAAATAATGTTAGAACGGATTGGGCCTGAGCTCTTGCCGGAGCCGAGCCGTGTGTTGCTCGATAGAGCCTCAGTGTACAATGCTTTCATATTATTTTGCTTAGTTATTTAGTATTTTCATTTTCTGAACGGAAGTATTTTCATTAAAGCTATATTTTTATTTGGAAGTTACCTTACAGTAGAAGATAACTTTTAGTAAAAGTATCTTGGCTCCCGTAGCTCCTGTCATAAAGCTCTTAGGGTTATTACAGTTGAATAAGAAGCTATATTATTCCAGCTAGGATGGCAGATGTAGGAGTGTCTGTGTCCGTGTAATGAACGGAGCGCTCGCGTTATAAATTGAACTACCGTCGAGCCAAACGGGATGTTTTGGATAAACGATATAAAGCACGACACTCAAATAAAAAATCGAGAACATTTGTTAACTAATGACTTGAATAAAGTGTCCCCCGGATTTGGTGTTGTACCAGTCTTAAATAAGTTAATGTACGCATAATTCTATATCTACTACATATTTATGTTATCCCTATTATCAAAATGTGTGGATACCAATCTGTGAATCATGTATCACAAAAATTAACTTGTTTAGTATCTAACTAAATGAGACAATTATGAGTTTAATACTTCAATTCTTTCAACATAATCTCCTATTTAATACGACGCGTTGCCAGTTCGTTCCCGGGTAGGCCGCTGAACCCCCCGCTGCCGACTTAGCGACACGAGTACGTTTTTTATATCTTTTTGACTCGCTGCAAAGAGAATAGCGTAATATGTTTCGATTACCGTTGCTTGGGTTCGTTTCCACTGAAAAATGTGTCTATTTTACTTTCCAATCCAATCGTAGCTTTTTTCATGTTAATAAATTCTCTGCTTTGACTGCAGGCTAACTTCACGTGCGGTTCATTATTCTTACTTTGTTCAGATAAAACAAAACAACGAAATGGAGCTACATTTTTAAACGGCACGGCATAAGTTAATTAAGACAATGGTATCAATGTTTTTCATTATAATCAAAGCTATCTATGTTGATGTTTGAGCACAGTAATTAATATAGGTGCCAAATTGTATTATCTGATGCTTACTAGCTGTTGACATAGCCTATTGATAACAAACTAAACCGCTCTAAATTTAATACAGTCGCCAAAACTGATAATATAGTAGGTACATACGAAAGCCAGCTTTTGACAGCATTATTATGATACTTTGTAATATTGTAACGCAACACGAATTATTTATTGAAACATGAAATAAAATTCTTTTTTCAACTGCGCGGCTCTATGTTTAGTCATTGCGAGTTAGAATAAAATCGATCCTTTAATTTACATGGTATAGAACAGTATCTCGTCAGTATTGATAATTAAATTGGGAACTCAAAGTGCAATATAAACTCCGTATACTACGACAGAAATCGAAGAGAAGTAATTTGTGCAGTAATAGAATGTTGTATCCTAACTAACCACGCGAGCAACTCCGCTGCAACAACTAGTGAGCTGTATACAACTGTTTTATACAATTAGTGGTGTCGGATAGTCGGGGTGGTACACGCAATCTTAGTTGGCCGAGCTAAAGTTAGCTCTCCGAAACGTTTTCAAACAAAGAGTACAAAGTGGAATATAAACTTCACTAAAATACCTATTCATATTGATAATTATATTAGTTAACTTTTAAGAAACATATTAAAATATATAAATCCATTTGGTATACCGCTTGTATTATACGCGCCGTGAGAAGCCACCATCAAACGTCCTTTCTGTGTTAATACTCACTGACATTTACAAGTGTATTTGGTCTAGGATTATGATGTTTTGCCTCGAATCAAACAGCTAATGCGGGCTGATATTACTTTCTAAGTGCCTCCGCCTGCCGCCTTAATAGATAACAGGTTTGTACCCCTATTATGTGATTTAGTTTTAAAGTTTATGCTACATGGCTTTTGTATAATCCAACCTAAACGTTTATATTATAAATGCGCATTAGTTACAAAGGAAAAATTAAAAAGGGGAGCAACTTATTGAAAGTACAATGAATTGTCAGAAAACATGACTAAACATGCCTCTGGCCAGATGGCGGGATGACTTACATAAGATGGCAGGCAATGACTGGATGCATAAAGCAGCAGACCGGGCTTTGTGGCGTACATTAGGAAAGGCCTATGTCCAGCAGTGGACTGCAACGGGCTGATGATGATAATGACTAAAGTTTAAAATACATTATTACTATTTTCACTGAACGTAATTAAATGGGTCTTATCACAACTATTCTACTACTGAATGAATTCAAAGAAATAAATAAGACCATAATAACTTTAGAACCGTTTGCTTAAAGTTTACGGCTATTTGAATATTGAAATATTAAAATTATGAGGATCCAAGTCATAAAAATGTTTAGATTATCTTATAAAAGCTAGTTGTTGCGGCGCAATGCTCTATTTTTACCTCTACGTGGCCGTTCTAGATTCAAACTTTTTATTTAAATTTTAACTTAATATTTACCAAATAGGTTTTTGTATAAAAATTATAATATTCCATTTATGTTTGTATACTCCTATATTATAACAAACTCTACCATCATTAGTCATCCGTCTATCGTAAGTAATAGCTGAAATAAAAATACTAAAAAGTCAAAGCATACAAAATACAATAAAAAGTTTTGTAATGTATGATATCGTATAAAACCACGAAAACCTATTTAACACAGTAATCCCATACGCTACGTAAACCCCGCAACAAGGACACTGAGATTGGCTTTCAGGCTGAGCCTTTATCAGATTGGCGTCGTAACTAAATACGTCTGCTACAGGCCGATAGCTCAATATGAAGCTTTAAGCACCGAAGCAGAGTTCATTAGCTGAAGTGTTGTCCCCATCGTAATCGCACCAGGAGTCTAAAGTCTTTAGGCAAATACTAAATGCCTACGTCCCCCTAAATAACCGGCCTGTCAGATGCATATTTGGCTCTATTGAGAGAGGCGGACCACCGGCGACAATCACCGTCTAACTGTTTATCGAACAAGTCAATGTTCGTGCCGTATTATTCTGGCTACACAAAGCCTGGCTTGTGGCTGAAGAGATTCATGTACGACTACACATTGAGGACTCAATACAATTTTGGACGCAAATTACCACGTAGGTTACCTTGTAATTGGTTTAGATGTGTTTATATTTTGTCATTTTATAATATGTTTATGTATGTATGTCATTTAAAATTGTTTAGTGATATATTAATTTATGTTTATTTGTAACATTTCATTTAAATTTCAAGTGTATTTTTCCAACTGAATATATTGCAAATAGAGTTTATAACAGAAGGATCGAAATTGGTGATGTGTGATAGGACTGTCACCTGGTTGAACGTTTCAGAAATAGAATACGCTCGGCTAAAATTCCCGTCCTGTGTTAGGTACCTCGATATTCAAATAAAGAGAATAGCACAAGCCGTTTTTTTAAATGAATGGCGAATTTCAAGTGAAACTCAGGTCTAAATATAGAATGCCTATTGCTTCCAGTGCTCGCTTGTCTAGACTATATGTACGTACCTATATTAACATTTTTTTACTCAATCTTCCAATGTTATATTATAATGTAATAAGTAGGTATCATTATTTATGTCTACATAGTCAAACAACAGATACAGTAATTGGCCGTACTGGGTGATATTCATTTGACGCGCCAATCAAAACCATTATAGCGAAGTGCCTACATCATATTCAATACTAGTGATAGTGATGGCCCGTTTATGAATAATTTACGTAATTTCCTAATAGTTAATTTATGTTATCGATGCCAGAATAAATTAGTAGACTAGACAGTAATTATAATATTAATTATTGGGAATGGTTTGTGGAGTAGGTCTTCTATTAGTTTATACATTACTTTTTAATTGGTGGTTTAGAGATTTCAATGTCACGTGATAGATATTTCTAATTGAATTAACAGTATTTTGCTGAAATACTCCCAACGAGATTCAATAAAGATAACATTATTAATTACATTGACGGTAGAATCATGATTGCGTGACTCAGTGTCAATGTATCTATTTATTATATTAAAAAATGAACATTAAGATTCAAGCACTTTTAAAATTAATTATTAAATAGCGAAACTAAAATGATGACGTAGATAGTGATATTTTTATCTAAAGAAACAGTTAGTTAAAGACCGCGAAAACGAATACTACTACTCGCAAAAACTACTGGACAGGTTTTTATCGAACTTTACTTGTTTAGCTAGTTTCGTCGATGTAAAATATTTAATATTTAATGTAGTATACGAAGGCATATGTGAACTAACTGTTAATAACAAACTAATTCATTGTACACGGGGGCGTAGCGAGAGAAGGTATATGGATCGTTTCAGGCTCCTCTCATAGGCTGTTTGATCTACGTGCATGAGCTGTGTTTGTGGTGACTTCTGCCTCAGCCATGGTTGTAGTCATTTCGTAAAATATATTTGTAATGCATACTCAAATAAATTCACTATATAAATTTTCAAGGCCTACGCAGTATTTTTTTTGTAGAATGTCAAATGGCTATAAACCAACTTACGCTATGCCCTGGTTACATCATCGCATGTCTTACGCGGATAATGACATATGTACGTATGGAAACAATATCACGTACGATTTCCAACTGCGGTGGTATCTTTGAGCATTTACCTATCCCCTACCTTTTAGTCAATGTCTCTTGTTTGCCTCTGACGCATTGACGTATTTGCACTTCAGAGTACGTTCACTACTAACTCGCTCGGAAAGTGAAGCATTTACGATGAGCGTAGGCACCTCGCGTGCCTTGCATGTTGTGGCTGGGGCAACGTTGAATGACAAGAATATGTTTTAGGAGTAGGTAAGCGTTGGTAGCTAAATGTTATCATTTTATGGGGCAACAACGTACCTCTCCATATTATATTATTTTGTCTAGAATCAACGAGAATAATTATAAATTAACAAAAAACCCCATACTCTGCATCAGTATACTATACATTAGTGCAATATACATCAGTGTACTATACATTAGATGCGCTCCGCGGTGTTACCCGCTACATTTTTCAGGATAAAAAGTAACCTTTGTGTTAATCCAGGGTGCCAGCTACCTCCATACCAATTTTTATCAAAATCGGTCCAGCCGTTTGAGCGTGAAGAAGTAATAAACGCACAAACACACTCAAAACTTTCACCTTTATAATATTAGTGTGATGTTGCGTATTATTTAAAGTTCGTGTAGTTTGTTCGTAGGCTTCGCGTAACCGACTCGTAGCACGCTCGTAGCCAGTGCATTCATTACGCAAATACGCACCCACAACGTGTTCATAATAGCATCGGTCACCTATTCGCATTGGACAGACAAATTTAGGTCTGGTCGGGTTAGTTCGGATGGGATCATTTTGGTTAGGCTGTGGTGTTGTGTTCTGTCAACACAGAGATAATGCGTGGTGGACAACATTCACGTAAACCCGGCTAAAGGTCACCTGTGTATTCAATTAAGAATATCGGATCTAAAGTTAGGGGAACTAGAAGTGAAGATTATGTTTAGTACTGAAAAATGGCGAAGGACAAATAATTTTCCATCCGTAAATAAATAGTTGGGAATTATGAAATTCGAATGATCAAAGTTGTTACAAGCGGATTTAAAAAAACTCCTTCGGTAACCACCAGTAAACCAGTCAAACTGTACAATTGTATAATGCATACTCAGGTGAATATTCCAAGGGCGAGTTCACCGAAACATCGTAACTGTACGTTAACTGAATAATGTTCATTACATATTAACGTTCAATTGGTATGTTTTACGAAGGGCGCACGGCTTGTGACCACGCTCCGCCCCAGGGAAATCAGCCTCCGAACCTCCCAGCCCTACACTATACTATACCTGTTTGTGTATCTTGCGAACATTTTTATAATCCGACATTACCTCTGCATGCCCCTAATTAACCTTTTAATGTACGCTCGAGTTACGCGTTTCATTGTCGGCATAGCAACTGTAGTAGGTAACGTTTATTTTAAATTGATATTATGTACCTACTTACAAACGATACTACATACCTATGCGACAAAGTCATGACAGTTGGTAATCATAATAAAATTCTATTTTTCTCTACTTATTAGTAATAAAATTGTTGAAATCAAAACATGACCGATTTTTTTAAGCATGTTTATTGTTTATTATTTAATAATTACCTATATACAAGAATTAAGTTATTGTCGAATAAGTTGAATTTTCGTGTGATATCTTTGATTACTATCACTACCCGCTTCTCTACTACAAAGAGCTTACCGTTTAGCAAGTTTAATAAATGATTGTTACTAGGTTGAGTTAGTAGCCGCAGCTTAATGCGGCCGCATCATTGTTAGAAACGTTTTTGAATCAATGTCAACGTTCAATGGAAAATAATGGCGATCGTGAATCGTCACACCGTGCATTGTTGTTGACATATGTGTGCCAGTAACACAAGGAAGCCGGCGCGCGGCGGCTTGAAACTAGAGGAATCTGTTTTCCATACTTTTATACGTGTTATACTCATCAATGATTGAATCTGAACTCATTCTAGTTTTTGATCCATACAAGAACTCTTAACTTTTATCGTGGCGAAATCCCTTACCCGTAACCGGTATGTATGTATAGTTACAGCGCTAATCGTGTCAAATATTTCATTAACTTTAATTAGATTTATGTGAAGGCATGTAATTGTCTAAATACCTCTCTATGTGAATGTATGGGTCATCAACATGTATCGTTGTTAGCGGCTTGCTACAATGTCTGAGTAGCCTATAATACGGCTTTTGTCGTTCCTAGTGGGGCATCACTAACGCACTGACCAACATAGCAAACGCTTTAGGGTACGTAATCGCCTATAATCTGTGAAGGGTTGGGCCTAGTCTTACTGTTTAGTTATCAATTATAGTGCGGCGTTAAGTTTCATGTAGTTCAGGACTAGTCTACTAACTGAGTACTATTAGGAAATGTAACTGAGGATGGTTCTAAGTTATAACCGACTCATAAGGGAAAACTATGAACAAGTATTATGAAGAGTAATAACAGTTAACATACCGTCCCTGATATGTAATGTACCCACTCTACCAATATTTATTATAAGTGTGATATTTATTTATTTATTATTATCACAACATAACACCATTACAGTATATAAGTACTAAAGCGATGCTATTTGATTCTTACTAACTAACATAATAGTAAAAACCAATATTTAATAAAATTTCTACAATAGAAATAGATATGTAGTTTGGTAATCAATTCCACCTAAATGACTGAATGGATTTGGATGTAATTTGGAAAAAAGATTATGATCAGGATTAGTACATACAATACTTTTTATCCGGTACAATAACTATTTTTCGTAGGGTGCTAAACTGCTAATATACCTATTACCTACATATTGAGTGTCTCACCGTCACTCAAAGTCGTTTGTTCCTTATTGGCCTATTAATAGAAATTGGACCAGGGCTCCCCCGACACAAGAGGTAGAGCACTATACGGTGCAGTGTTAGCGATCTCGAACACCTTGCAATTTACTTCACACAAAGCCCTCGCAACAATATTCATGGTACTCCAACCGTTTTGCGTAATTAGTCTATTATGTCAGTTAGTCTTGTGAGCGTAATTACTAGTATTACTTAGTGTCACTTCACCTATTGCAAACCTCTCGAAAAAAAAACAATGTTATTAAATATATGCATATTACTCCTTACATTGAGATGTTTCAGACCTATATAAATTATATTATATACATAGGATGTCCTCCAGCTACAATATACGTAAAATGGCTAGTAGCGGTTGGAAGTGGAAGGCCGAAGATCGAGCTCAGTGGCGTGCCATAGGAGAGGCCTATGTCTAGCAGTGGGTGTTCTACACTCAGCATATGCTGAGTTGGCGACCTTTTCGGTATTGCATGTTTGATGGTACTACTTATTATATTTCCTTGTTGTTTTACCTTTTGTTTGTGCTGTCACATGTGATGTCGAATAAATGATCTTTGATTTGATTTGACTGAGATAGGCTGATGATCATGATGACATGTAATCATGTCTGTTGTTATGTGAGGCAGGGTAGTTTTATTTTATCTAAAGTCTCTACAGTCCTATTCTACCAGCTCATCATAAGTCCCACGTGATAGGTGGCAAGCCTATCACCGTTAACTAAGGCCACACTAAGTTCGTTAATTTTCACGACTTGCTTTTGCCGGTTTAATACCTGAACATTCTCAAAAAAAAAAACCTATAGTGTGATGCAGAAATAGAATACGGTAATGCACTAAAAAATCTACACAGGTGCGTTTTCACAGACACAATCTACGTGTACTCACTTACGGTACTTAACCGAAGTAAGCCTAATGAAATAATGAAATTCACGCATAAACCCAATTAAAAACATTTTGTAGATGTGTCCGATTAACTAATCCCAAATTGTGACGATAGTCTGTTGATTAGATCCCAAATTGGATGTTAGGATAATTACTAAGCTTGGACCATTCCAATTTAAATCATAACTGTTTTGATTGCGATCGCGGAACAAAATGACCAATTATCGACTATAACGCTAAGTCTGATTAACTTAGAAATTACATTAACGTCCAATCCATGCTCATTAGGCTTGTTTTGATAGGCTTAAAGGATCGATTAGCAAATATAAACGATGCTTTCATATATCTTATATACATTGCCTGTGGCGAAACCGTTCTGAATTGGGATGGCAGTACTTTATATTAAATTATATCATTTTTTCCCCTACCGAATAGAAAAATATATATTTAGAACTCCCTGTTCTAATTATATGACAAACACAGTAAAGTTATGCTCCACGTATAGTAATTGAAATCATTAGCTTTTCCATCTATTCACAACCCTTATATTACAAAAAATACCTAGAAACAAGAGCCGGAATACCTAAATGTAACAAATTAAATGCTAGCTACTTACATGGTGTATAATATCGGTGGCAGCGTAGAAACTTTCGTGGGGATCGGGTCGTTTCATCATGTAGGGTCTCGGGAACTCCGTGTCTTCGCAGATTTCTGGGAAACAAAACAATATTATGTAATTACACGAATACGTTAACATAATGATATTATTATGAAATCAATGACAAAGACGTATTTAGTATCAGTCTAAATTTAAATAAAAATGAAGAAATAACGCGGTTATATTTTATATAAAAGCAATAATTTCATCAACCAAATGTTTTAGAAGTGTTGTATAAATTCGTTGCAAGAAAAAATGCTAGTCATTTCTATCCTATTCCGTTGCGGTAACATAATGGCGCGTTTACAACTCCCGGGCCGACACCCCGCGCAAGAAACGTCAGTCAAAGTCACGGGTAACTCGTATTTTTGACCAAAAACCCGTCACTACTTTCTTTACCGGATTCTTCCAAAGATACACGAACCCGGCATCTATTATCCTGTGCTCGCGGCGCATCATCTTTTCAATATGGCTTCTGAACAATAGCCGGCTTTCCGACCGGATGTCCGACCGCCCCGTAACGAGCACGCCCCTATCTTGAGTTTTCTTTTAAAGGGAATCCAGTGTCAGAAATGTCGGAATTTTAGTTGGTTAAAATGTCTATAGAGGAAATTCGGTAGCTCATTTTTTGGGTTGAGGGTTAGGCTGTTGCGGTACCTACGTATTTAGGATTTAGTTAGATACTTTCCAAATATTTACATTAAAAAAAAGATCCCGACGAATTGAGAACCACCTCCTTTTTTTTGAAGTCGGTTAAAAACGAAACGTTTGTGGAAAAATATCCCCATCCAACATCAGATAGGAATACGAATAATTTTCCTCAATATTCATCAAAATGTCGCTTTCGTTTTCTAAAACTGTGTAGTTAAGAAAATCATTAGGTCATTTCATTTTCAAGCTATTCGTGTAAGAGTCGTTGGTAAGGGAAGGGGAGAGCGGAGAAAAAGTAACAATCTAGGGGCAAGTGCACTCGTAAACCTAACGAGTGCAGTCAAGTGTCGAGCCGAGTGTCGCGGGCGAGCTAACTAGCGCCAGTCGGAAAAAACACGGCCAGAGACCACAAAGAAAGGGCGCGCGGAACATGCCAAAGGCGCTTAGCGATCTGCGGCCGGCGACAACTGTTCAAATAGTGTTAGGTACGAGTCGCTACACTTTTATTGGTACAGCGAATTGCCTATAACAGCGCTAAGTACTTTCGAAATGTTTAGTTTAAATCTTTATTTTTATTCTATAGCGGATTGTGTAATTTATGTTATAAGAAATATATGAATGTATATTTAGAATTATATGTATTATAATGTATGTTTAGAAACATCGCATAGGGATAAACCATTGTTTATTGAGCAAAAAACAGTCCGTAGTAGTTTGTTCATTTGTAAGAGCAGATATTTACAATTAGGGTCAGCTCTCTGTGGATTTAATATCTCGGACTTTATTGCACTTTACAGCGTCTGTGTTGTTTAATATATTATGTTAACTTGCCGTTGATTTTCAACTCTATACATTACACGTTCAAATAATTTTGTATTATAATTTATTAACGAAATTTATAAGCAATCGTTAATTCTGTATTTTATGTGGTGTCATTAATGGATAATATTGTAAGCGACCACAACTCATTTAAAAATCCGAATATTTTAAACTTCACAAGACAGGTACTATAAACTCATGTTAATGGCTTACTAATGTAGAAAGTGTGTGTGTGTGCGTGTAGTGGACGCGCACCTACAGAACATATAATTTTGTGGGTATAGATAACTCATGACTTACCGTTGTATTCATGCTGATCGTGAGTCTCGCGCTTGTCCCGGCGGCCCAGGGTCTCCCTCCAAATATTGTACGGCTCCCTGTAATCCTCGTCGACGACCGCTGGCCTGCACACAAACAAGCCACTCTATATCTCGCACGAGTGCTTAAAGTCCCTGTTAAGCCCAACTAATTGAATTAATTTCTAAAGCAGCTTTTAAACTCATTTTTGTTTCGAATGTTCAGTGGAGAAAACAACAAATACATTTGACTGGATCCACGTGAGTTTATTCGTTTGTGATTCAGTTTTATGGCTCGAGGGAATAGATCCCTTAGTGTATGTGTGTGGATTATATACCCTTTTAGAAAGGCTGGACTTAGGTAGCTGATTTATGATTTTTCTCGAAGTCAACTGGACATAGGGAGCCAATTTATGGTAGAGCTGTAACTACTTGTACTGTTAATAAGAAATATGTTATTTATAAGTATCAGAAATATAACTATTTGTAACGATTATGATAATATAATAACATTAAGAAGTAATACAATCAAATAAAATGAGTCAATTTGCCCATACTTATAAACGTACCTGAGCATGTGAATTGGTGGACAATTAGCCAGAGCAAGAGCTAATCTTGGGGCTCTGCGGTTGTTTCTTGAACTAGAGCTGCCATGTCTCAAGGACGGGCAGAACGGTTTCTTTAGCATGTTTGGTATTCTGCGTCTAGTCTTCTTGATAAGCAAGACAACAGTGGCTGCAATGAATGCCCCCGCACCCACGAGCGCGCCGCAGGCAAGGCCCACTGAAACCCGCAAGGAAGAGTTTCTTTTCTTCCTTGAAGAAGGTGGAGTATCCGTTTTATAGTACTCTTCAAGAAACTCCATCGACGTATTCACCCAAGTAGGAACTGTTGACAACAATTAAAATAAAAAAAGTGTGCTTGAATAAAAAATTTCCGGACGCCGGAATTACGATGAATGAACATCAAGCTCGCTTTCAGCTTCCACATAGGACTAAGACAATGAAGGAAAATGAATTGATATCGAGCGCAGAACTAATTGTTGTTTTATAATGGGGAGAGAATTAGTTTGCGATGCCAGCCGCGGTCCGACGTTTACAATCCTCAAGACGAACGAGACGACGATTCACAGACGACTTTTTAGTGAGATTTACATTTTTATGATTTATATTGAAATGATGGCGTAGGTTCGAATTTAATAGGACGTGGTTTTATTACACTTATTATTGTTGCTTATTTCTTATTATATTACAACAAGCAAGTTTAATATAGATTGAGCTCTGATAAGGCTTTAACGCTGATAAAGTAAGAATCGTACAAAAATCGTGTGAAGTATTCCAATGTGTTGTCAAGTAAAACGTTTTAGAAAATCTGAGCATATTCATAAATGGGTCTGAAAGTACGGAATATACTGCACAGATACTCAAAACTGGGTCTAAACTAAAACTAAGGTAAACGAAAATGGCGACGTGCCAGTGTAATACCGAGAAGGTGCCAAGAGTCAGTTAATTCCGCGCTAATTTCTAATTGTACATTTAATGAAGTGTATCTCAGGGTTGCAGGTCTGCAGGAGTCCAATTCTTACAAGACTTGTGGAAACAGAGACTCGGCAGGCGGAGATATGGTTCGGAAATAGTGGTACTTGTGTTAACAGACTGTTTAATTGAAGCCACGTTAGTTTACTTGTGTGCTTGTTATAGACATCGTTGTTTATTGGTAAGTAGTTTTAGTCTGAATTTGTTTTCTTACCAATTGTTACTATGAAATATGGATTCAATATTAAAAAAGATGTATTAACTAGATTTATAAGTAATTATGTAACATAATGATACTGTTATTATTCAAATAGTATACACACAAAACTAGAGTAGAACGGAACGGAAAACTGCCTGAGATTTTCGTATATCTTCCAAATATGGGTCCAACAGAGTATCACATTACGAATACATATCTACGCTAATATCGAATTCACAAGGCCTGTTTATATATTACCTAATGTATTTACTAATGGATTACGTGTTTCGAATATTTTCCTTAAAAAAAGCGTTTATGAAAACTTCGTTTGATGTGTGGATACGCAAAATTTATTACGTATAAATCGTTCTGCGGTATTGTGAGTGGCATTGCGTCAATAACGACAACCATTTGAAAGCACGTGTGATGTTATTATTAATGTTTCCGAGAAGCTAGTCGGCAACAAATCTGATATCAAAGGCATTTTCACTTGGTACCTGAGAATCTTAGTAAATGAGAATTCAGAGAATTGACAATAATAACATAAGACTATATAATAATGACAAGGTTTTCTTTATCTTTAATATTTCGGTAGATTAACCGCAAAACAATAGAATATTTCAAAGGAGAATCTGTTGGTGACCGGCTGTAAGATGTCTTTGACAGTATCAGGGTTGAAAATGATAATAGGTAACAAACGAAAAGTCTGCGCACAGGTTATAACAATTTTTGGTAAAAATAATTGTTTCATAAAACATAACAATCACGCCTGTATTCCTCAAAGGGGTAGGCAGAGGTATGTAGTACACCCACATTTAGCCAGTTCTGTTATTGGTCTCAATGTAATAGCTGGCGAGTCTATTGCCGTCAAAAGGGTACAAATCCAGACTCCGTGCTGAGAATATCTATATGCAAAAACCCAGTAACACTTTGCCCGACCCGGGAGTTAAACACGGGACCACATGTCCCGTGTTTAGTTTGTCGATAGATGTTATATATAATTTAATTTAAACAACGTTTTACTGAGTTTAATAAAGCAAAAGATATAAAAAGCAATGGGTGGATATTAGCCGTATTCCTGTCTTATTTTGTAATTTGCTTTATGAATATATGAACTCAACAGGTAACAAGAAAATATTACGTTGAGCATCTGAATCCCCAGCTTTGTTGAGGGGGCAACGATCTCTTAAGATTCCAGTTACACCGAGCAACAGAATAAGATTCTTTTAAGTACACCTTTCCCATTATTTGGAGTCTGGTCTGGACGAAAATAACGAGCTCAAAGCGTATGGCCAAGGCTAGCTTCAGCTAGCTTTAATACATTTTGGGATTTTATGATGCATGCGAGGATTTCGAACCCTTTTAGAATCCATATTTTTTGTAAGTTTTCTTTGCCAATAAGTGCTAAATAATAAACAAACTTTTCAATTTTATGATTATCGAAAACTTGTAGATAGATTCACATTCGAATGCTTTAGGGGCAAACGGTAGATAGGTACCTACAGCATATGTTTACAATTTCCGTAATCAGACACGTATTACGATACTAGTATGGTTTCTTATTAGATTAGATTAGTTATAATGATGATTCAGAAGGCCCGCACAGTGCTCCGCTGCGCCGGCGCGAACGTAATTATGTTGAAAACTTCCTTATTGTACCGGTGTTACCTGTCCCGCCACGTTGGCTTGAGTCATATTTTAACACGAACATGTTTTACAGTATTACATTAAAGCTTGCGGTTATCGACGCGCTAGAAAAGTTTTAATATAAAATCAACTTTGTTATTAAAAACATTAAGCTTTTGTTTTAAATAATTGAATTTTATGACTGACTTAAATTAAGGCTTTATTTTACAGAATTGCTTGAGAAGTTCACATTGTGTGTTCAAAGGGCCGCCGATATTACTCAAAATTCATTTTCGTTTGGATAATATCTCGGCAAGCGCCCGACGCGTCGCGGCCTCCACAAAATATAATTGGGGGAACGAAATAATCCAGATCAAAGATTTTCTTTAATTACAAGTTCTTAATTTAGCGGGCGGCGATTTATCACTTAAGAGGCGATTTCCTCAAAAGAGCTGTGGATTAATTAGAGAAAGATAAAATTTGTGGAATAGCCTCAGGCTTGCGACTGCTCTTAACAGATAAGGAAGGCCCGATGAGGAGTAATGGATCTATTAGCGTGCCTGCGCTCCCAGCGTCCTCACCCGATTGTGTTTATCAATCTTTTCTGTGCACTTTATATCACTGCATGATCTCACAGTGAAACATATTTGATTTGATCTGCTACGAATCTCTGTTCACCGTCATCATTGCGAAATAAAAACCAACTATCTATAAGGGAGGGACTGGGAAGTTGAATGGTTGACTTACCAGACTTGAAGGAGATTTCACTGATGAGTATCCATTCGTGTTGGAACCTCAACTTGAGCATCACATGTTTCGCCGTGCGGTTCTGCAGGTCAATGTGAACGACTCGAGCGTGCTCCGAGACTCTGTCCTGCTTCGGCTCGTGAGAGACATAGTCCTCTTGCCAGCGCTCTCCCTCTAGTGAGAAGTACACTTCGGCTTCTTTGAATAGCTGACAAAAAAAAAGTTACGTTCAAAATTTGATCTCTTTAAACTCTTCTAATTTATATCATAACATAATCTGCTAAAAAAGTTTTTTTAACAAAAACAGTGAGTGGGTGATGTCATGATTCAATTTAAGACGTCTTACAACATGGGAAGGGACTGGTGAAATTGTATTGAATAGCGCATTCGCTGGGGCATTGATTAGTTTGAGGAAGTCACCTGGACGTCTTTGGTGAACATGTTGTTGGTGTTGATATCAACGTGGTAGAATAGCCGGGGCTCGCTGAAGTTGAAGGTTAGGGTCACCTCGTCGTCCACCAGCATTGTTTTATTCCAGCCCACCCAACGGGATCCTGTTGACAAGGATAAACATTAATCTTTAAAATCCTTCATCATTAAACAGGTGGTTTTGTAGTGTCGGTTGCATGAAGATTTACGACTTTCCCTTGTATTCTATACAGTTGATTTAACTTCAATATTTATGTATTAACTGTTAGACCACAATTTTAGTTTTGAATTTCCTTAAGGTCTTTTTCTTTAAACATATTAAAACATCTTTTTATTCACATATGCAACCTCTGAATTTAAATAACCACATAAACGATCTAATTGGTCTTAAATGCACGCACCTCTTGTGTCTAACTGATCCGGCAGTTCGAAATCGTTGGGTCCTACCAAGGAGTCCGTCATCTGACCAAGTCCATTAATTAAACGTCCTTCTCGGAGTGTTCCGTCGTAGGCGAGGTCCTCGAACCGCGCGCCGCCGGTCATGGCTTGCATGTCCCCGCCTTTGGGCGCCGAGTACGCAACTATATCCTCTGCACAAATAACAAAGTGTAAATACACCGCCTTGAGGCGGATTTCAATCGCTCAGCACAAAAGTTCGCAAGTAACAAATGAATCGATAAGCAGTTGCAAAGGCTAAATCGCTTCGCATTGGTCCCGGGACGCGCCAGCAATTATAAACCTTATCCCTGTTATACCTACGTTTCCATCGACAGCCGTAGAGTTCCACTCTCATGCATGCTGTGCGGGGATGTGCTGCATAGGGGAAAAAGCGTACTTTCGATGCTATGAATGGTGCTTCCAACATAGTTTTCCTTGGTGTGTATGTGTTTACATTTCCTGTTATAAGCTGCAATAAAAAGAACTAGTTAAGAACTTGATTCATACTGCTTCAACAAAAAGACTTAAATATACAGTATTTGTATTTGTAAATAAAACATTCAAAATTATTGTCTTTAAAAGAATAAAAGTTTTTAAATATACTTTGTACAAACGCCTAAGCCGTGTTTACAAAACAAGGAAAGGGGCATTCAGCCTTGACGGACGGATGAACACTTTACTTCGAAACAGAAAAGAGATCCATCTCCGTGGAAATATTTAGTACACGCTCGTATATATGACATAGCCACTACAAAGAAAATGAAATCGTTTATCTTCTTTTGTCATTTCACGGGAAGCCCACATGTTTTGTTTTAGCATTTTATATTTTCATGTATGGGCGTTCATCAAGGAAAATTGTTAAATGTAAACCACTAAAGCGGTTTGTTTACAGACTAACAGTTAGATAAAGTTTATTTTGTCACAGATTTCCTATCTGTGGAAAAAATGTTTTCACGTTATTTATTCCTAGCACGATTTAGACCAAAATGTTTTTAGAGTAAGATATAACCTGCTCCTAGTTCATAAATCGTTTTGTTAAATATTTATTTATCTACTTCAATCTAGGAAAATAAGAAAATCTTTAACCCAGGTGTCTTATTACCAAGTACAGGAGAAGGTTGAAGTAATCTCAGTAGGTACCAGCTGCGGGACTAATTTCAAGTAATTCGAGCTTTCTGTCTTTGAAGTGAAGCCGAAACTTCCCTATGATCCAAAGTATGTTACGGAAACTTTAAGAGCAGTGATTTGCGCCTAATTGATAAGTATACTTAATGACTTAATGGGTCTCGATACAAATTATACTCACGTAGTTTTGCACTATGAAATACAATTTTGCCAATAAAAAAAAATATATATACAGAAACAAAATGTAAGAACGCGGTTCGGACATTTTTACTATAATTACCAACAATATCTCCTTAATTGAAAGTGGTACTGATGACGTCACTTACCCTGCTCCCGTTGAAATCTTTGTATTTCGCCCAGCGGTTGAGCGCGTTCCGCCAGTACTCTACCGAGTAGCTTTCGACAAATTCCACTCCAACAGAATTTGCGAACCTGCCCTGCGACTCGGTCCCAGTGATCAGATACTCGTCACGGAGGTCTATCTCCAGAAACTGACGACTTCGAGGTGATATCAACCCATTAGGGCACCAGGCTCCTCCCTTTATCTCAGTCCGAATGCTGCGAAGAAAGTGTCTTAGTTAAGCTTTCCACAAAGCTTCTTTTATTCATCAAAGCAACAAGTGGACATAAACCAAATCCCACTGAATATTTTTGTCAGTTTAAAAACGATTTTAAGTTCATTTAAGTCTTTAGCTAACCGGAAAGTTTCTAAATAGCCGTTTTAGCCATGTTGAAGCATACGCAAATACAATTAGCATAATAATTTGAGCAAATAGAGTAAAACATTTCTGTGTTTTGTTTGACGACACTACGACAAAGGCGGAGAGCGTCTGTCGGTAGTTCTATTAGAATATCTCGTGTGATCTCATCAGTAGGTATAGCGGGAACAAAGCGCGCTAAGCGCTGAATTAACGTGGCATTTGCTAAATCACCTCTGACCCTATGTAAAGTGGCTCAGATGATAAGGCTTCGGCACATCCGGCCCTACTTACATCTTGTTATCTTTAGGGAGTCAAGCCCCGAAAGGCTTTTGTAGGATCTCGGTCGTTCCGAATTCATATGAAAATTTAATTTTCTGTTAGTGAATTTCTCAAACAGGAGTTGAGTTTTCGCGTTATTGTCTCGCTTCGGGCTTATGCGGGCTTAGGGCCCCGAATGTGGGTCCCTCTGTTAATTGTTTGAGCTAAGTATGAGCGTTTTGCGGCCGAGGGATTCACAATTATTGTAACAACTTGGCCGTATCATAGCGCTTTATTGTTGGTTAACAATGGGCAGCTAAATACATTGTATCGATTTAAGAGCTATTTGCTTTGGATTTACACACATTGCCGGCGGCCATTCAAAATATTGGCATTAATTAATAGCGCGTTGTTAATTGTTGGAATTCATTTCGGTGTTCCTTGCAGTATTTGTTGTTTGGCTACTTACCGCGAGCTGAGGGGCGATACACTCTGGTCATAGCTGGAACTTGACGACAAGGATTCGTTAGAAATCATTCCATTTTCCATACCAAGTGGTACTTCGCAGCTTCCCACTTCGGCTGAAAGAAAAGTATTATATTTAATAAATGCAATTATATTCAAAAACTCATAAAACGCTACGAATGTCACAAGGACGTTTAATTTTCTAGAACATATTTTAGTTCAGTCTTTATGTTTATATGACTGACCTAGGAGGAAAAACACAGCATAGTGCATTCTACATTACTGAAACCAACATTTCGTAGGTTAAATATAACCTTTTAGAAGAGTTTTGCAGTGAGGATGTTTTTTTAATAATTTGCTTCATTAAAGGTCGTAAAAGCGTGGGGTTGTTCATAATATTTTCATTGCCCGAAAGCTTAATTACTTCACTTAATTATTATAATGAGTTATTGTGAATTTCATTGTTTTGTTTTGTTGACGTTCGAGTTGCTTTGTTTTTCTTTAATTAGGGTGTGTACTGTGTAGCGTGTCTTGTGTACCCGGGCGGCCGCTGAACTACATAACCATTTCTTTCGTAATGTGAGTTTTGGTGTTGCATTAGAAATGGACCCGGTTTGGGCCATGTTTCGTGTTTAATTTTTTTAAAATAATATAATAAAATACGGTATAGAAATACAGGAGATATTAGTTAGTAGAGTTATTGATGTTTCATGATGTCGTTTGTTATAAACCAAACTATTTGCACCTGTGCACCCATATTATTACTGGACTATCATGCATCACAACTTTTCCTTAACCTAATTTATTTAAAGCAAGTTAACATAAATACTGGCCAGATAAATCCCCTGAGAAGTCCTAGGCCCCTAGTCTCTCTCTAATTCAGAATAAAAATCTGTCTTTCGAAACGGTTCGCGAAGTATATTAGGCAATGACAAAAAGTTCCGTAGTAAACATTTGCTTAAGTGACATAGCTAGGATATTACACTGCAGTATCGCTGGTCCTAATCCAGGAATTTGTTTCAGAATAGCCAGCATTAACAATAAAATACGTTGGAAACGTAATACCAGTCTGCCTTCAGTGGTCAAGGACAGCAAGAGATCAAGACTGCGGCATTAACTAACTCACTTGTATTATTTATAAATATATTATGATACTTTTTAAAGGCTTTCTTTAATTAAAAAAAAAGAACTGGTGTTATGTTTATCAAACTTTTCCGGATGAGAAGTAGATATTTATGAAATGTAGGATTTACATTTTTATGGTAAAAAAAATCGGTATAATAAATTGAACAAATGGGCCTCAGTTAGAAATTGAAAGAAGTTATTTCTCAATGACCTTTCATTTATTTTAGTATGAATAAGGCGTATTATATATTATCAACATATTTCAACACAGCAAACGTTATATATATTGTTGCTTGTCAAGCTTTCTCGGAAGTGAGTATTGTTTTTTGTGGTATATTGCTAATTGGCCTCCGTGACCTTATAGCTCGTGTACTGTCCCCTCAAGCGTACGTACAACACCTTTAGAGGGCAGACTTGCACATAAGTAATATATCTATAAAATATATAAACAATGCTTTAGGCCTTTAGGGTGACCGGCATGGACTTTACCCTACATCTACCTGATCCCTTAGTCACCTCTTAAAATTTGTTACCCCATTTTCTCCCTTAACGGAAAAAAGTCCGAGGGAGGCTTATTATTAGCCCGGGGTTACTATTAGGTAGAGTGCAGACGACCAACTAAGCTTTCTGAATCAAAGAAAAGTACATTATACATTGCTCTTTTAATTAAAATACCTTTCATTTAGAATGAGAATATTTAGAGATAGTTTTTAATTTGGCATATTAATAATACTAAAGTGACTACGTATTACTACAGGACTAAAGTTCTTTACTACACCTACTCACGTGGCATGACTAATACAAACAGTGGCAAAGTATCGTTTGAAACCATGGCAACAAAGTATTGAATTTTTTGGGAGGTTCACATTGAATATTTGTCGTCATAAAAGACTTTAACATAAAATGTAATATTTATTCATTCGCAATATATTAACACAGTTATGAACACATTAAAATTCCGGGCACATTGTGAATACTGTTTATAACAAATAACGGAGGCGGGTGAAGGAATCTGTATAACGTTGTAACTTTATGAGGAGCTGAGATATGTCATGTTTAGTGTAATTATAATTTTATTATTGCACATTTTTTTTGTGAGTTACGGAGGCCCGTGGAGACCGGTACGTATATATTAGATTGTTCATATGAGTACAGTAATAGGCGAGGGCGAGGCCGGTACCCTAAATTTGTTTATTTTCTTGCTTTTAATAAAACGAAAATACAACACACGACGTCGGTGAAGCACAAAGGGGAAAATTCAAATTCAGTTTTGCGGACGGCATTATTTTAACATGTGTACCCTGGCTATGTTTGTTTTGTTACTTCCTCCCCTTTGTTTACAAAATCGTTTTGTGATTTTAGGTAATTCTAATCAATTTGTGTTGTTTAGTTGTTGACAGAATATTGAACTATGATGTTACTGTAGTAATTTTACTTTTAATTTATTTTCTCAATTTCAGAATAGTTCGGTAATCTGCTTTACAATAGACAACTTTACAAATGATATTCACGTAAAGTAGGTATATTTTCTAGAAGAGTTCCTGCATGACTGAAAAAATTGTAGACTTGCTTGGAATAACAGAGTAATGCCGATGTTGTGATAACATGTTTATTTCTATGTGCCAATTCAAATGAATGGTTTTCCTTGTAATGTTTACGTGTGTACAGCAAATGTGTAATATTATGTGCATATTTATACATACATTACATGTAAATCGCTTTATGGATATGTTATGGAAAATTTACTAAGTTATGCTTCTTTAAATATTGTGCGTAGAGTGTATTAGTAATTTGTTATCCATGTATTTGATTATAGGAGCAGAGTTGTTATTTGGGAAAAAGGATGAATTAGGTTAGTCCTTTTGTCACAACTTGGAATTTTATTGTAAGGGTAGTAGAAACAATGTTAACCATGAAACCAGTACGATACCTG
This sequence comes from Abrostola tripartita, assembly GCA_905340225.1. Classification (NCBI taxonomy): domain Eukaryota; kingdom Metazoa; phylum Arthropoda; class Insecta; order Lepidoptera; family Noctuidae; genus Abrostola; species Abrostola tripartita. The sequence continues at coordinate 9,141,408 of HG996486.1, forward strand.
ACGTAAAGTAAATCTTGACAATTCGTACTCGTTCTCATTTTCAACTAATAATTTACATCACTATTTCCACTCTAAAGCATATTTGTTAAAGGAAAAGCAAGTCTAGCAGTTGGATTATTAAGGACGTGTGGTGCGTTTCGCCTTAATCTGACAAACAGGCGTGAGAGGGATGTGCACCTAATCCAGAGCATCGCGAGGACACGTGATAAATTACACGAGAACAAATTACGTGGAACTGGTGCGAGTAAAACAAACAATTTATTAAAAAGACAAATGAGGCGAGCCGTCGCAAGGTGATTTTAATTATAACACGATAATACTTGTCAAAACTGTTGGCATATTTGTGCGGAATGTTTGTGTGATTAATGAGTACCCGCAGAATAGTATCAGTTGGGTGAAGGAGAATTATATGTGTGTGTTTCATCTTCATGCCTAACATGTGTGAGTTTTAAATGCTGAAAGATTGAGGCAGTTTGATTACATAGTTTTGTAATGTAGTAATTTCAAGTTACAACAACAAACAAATTTTAATTCGTATCCAAAGTTATAGCTTAGAATGAATACATCTCTCTCCAGGGTACAAGCTACCCGTACATTGTGTTATTGCATTACATTAATTGCTCGTCACAGAACAGAATAACTATTAAAAAATTAATGTATTCTGCCTTCCACCAAATTCACCCGAATAGCAATATTAATATTTAATTCTGCAACGACGCCGCGTCTAATGCTCTTAGTTTAAAATTCTTACTGAATTTAATATTTGAGCGGAGCGCCCCCACTAGGATCTGTGCCTATTAAAAGTAAATCAAATTGTTTGTTTATTCGCAGTCATTTCGTTTACAAAGCGGCGTGAGTACGTGCCTCGTTTCAAGTCACCGTTGTATAGGCCGCAGTAGAGAGCGTGTTTTGCTGGAATACCGCGCGCGTAATGTTTCACATGGGGTATCTTGGTAAAGAGACTAGACTTGCACGCTCAGTGGTACATAAATTTCCCGTTGGTACCGCATCGGAACCGCAGTAGGTAGCTGAAACGACGTCCGTACCTCGTACGTGTTGCGCTGCCAAATAAAAATGTGGGTGGGACCTTATTTTGAACATTAGCTAGCGACCCATATGGGGTACTGTGCGAATAGGATAGTAGGATATACGCGTGTGAAAGATGAGCGTGTGTTCCATACATAAAGCTGTCTATTTATTATATTAAGTGGATATTTTATTTTCTTCGTTATCTAGCTAATGTTATGAGAGTTGGTTACACTACGTTACTAGGCATATTGTTTTTATGCTATATGGATATAGCAAGTTTGCTTTTTGTTTACTTGTGTGAAAGGTTTGCTAAAACAACATAGCGCGGAACAGTAGGGATATTGTGACAACCATGTTAAAATTACATGCTGCCGTACCAGGCTTACTCGTAACGTTAGTAGGTATATCGAGTGCTTTTAAATCTGAATTACCGACAAATTGTGCCAAACAAAGTGTGGTTATTAATATTCGCAGCTTGCTGCGAGATGTATAATCGCCGGGCCCACCCACATAAATAATTCATGCTGGAATTAAAGAAACTAAAGTTTCTCTCATTTTAACGAGCCATTTTAATGAAAGTGTTTGCTATAGAAATTTATTAAATTAGGTGGCGGACGTTTTCGGCTTTTATATCAGTTTGAAAAACAATAGAGTTGTGATCCTATAGTGCGGTCGGCCATGCTTTTGTTCAACAGCTTCGGGTAGTTCTATAATAAGAAAAGAGGACTTCAAAGGTTAGGCATATACGTAGTACCAAGACCAACACGCGTGGTGCAAGGAAAGGTGTTATTTTAAATTAAATATTAAAATAAAAATGTATCTTATTACCTCTAGAACCAATTGTCTAGTTACATAAGCAATAGCCCAAAAATGTAATACCTACACTGGTCCATACAATAAAGTCAATTTCGATATCCAAAACTAAAATAACTTTCATTTGTTGTTTCGATAACGTAAATGTCAAATTGTGACATTTAAGACTACATTGGAACCATATTTTATGCATTATCATATTACGGCAATTGTTTCCGAGAAATTCGGTTATATGAAGTGACCAACAGTTGTGACGTCATTAGCCTTTTGTGTAGGCGCTGACGATGATAGTTGATACTCTCAAGGCAAAACTACGTACTTCAGTTTTAATGGGATAAAATATTGCATCTATTTCCATTTCGGATTCATATGTATAGTGGCGGAGGAAAGTCCAAGATTTATGAAGCACTTTCAGTAGTCATACAAGTGAGCTTTATGTGAATTGTTCTTATAGCACGTCATCAATGGAAAATTGGCACGTCGTATTTCTACGTACATAATTCGTTTTTTTTCGGGTGATTTTGATAAACATTTCAGTTCTTTTGTGAAGTTTAGTTTGTACGTCACTGTTATTGGCTGGCAAGAGTTGAACATAAGGAAAAAGTGAGCTGGTAAAACTTTAAACAACATGTTAACATCTACATTTGTTATATACTGAACCATTTATATTCATCAATTTACTTCAAGTTATTTATTTAACACTTACTAATAACAGTCCTAATAGCAAACTAGCGGAGTACTACTAACTCTAATGGACGTACTATTTCACATTTTATGAGTTTGCCTGATAGGCGACAGGGTGTTAATTTATTGCGTTGTTATATAAAGACCAGAAATGTAAGCTTTCGATAGCATTAAGTACTTTGTAACATGAGTTATAATAAAAGCTTTACACGGAAGGCAACAATTTAACAAATCTATTTTCGCTGTCAATATTAATCAATTTTTGACAAGTGACACTCAAAGTTAGGTTTAGAAGTTAAGTTATAAGATTTTAATAATGTGCAATATTTTAAATAAACTAAAGTAAAACTACTAGACCCAGAAAATCTTTTACCGTAGAATATGTATACAAACTCTCAGGGATTACGTAACAAGCAACTCAAAGTTTAAAACTGTCTTGATGGGCTTTACGATACTGTACGCATTATTATAATGATAACTGGATTGTACGAGATAGATAAACTATAATCTACAAATTAATAATTAAATAAAGGCTTTTCAAGAATACTTTAGTTCCATTTTATTAATACAATAGCATTTGTATTAAAGCGGTGAATTGAATAAAGGGTTTTTTAACAAAAAAATCTTAAATACGATAAGACGAAGAGACAAATACCTGTACGCTAGATGCCTATATACAATGGATGATAAACATATTTTTAACATGATTATCTAAAATATTGGCTCTTACCCCGACGAAAATGTAGAAAATAAAAGAACTCCTTTTACAAAATCCCTGAGAGCAAGTATGTACCGAGAGATCGGTATTCAAACTATGTTACAAAATTTCTATAGATAAGCATTCTTCAAGCATTCTTCAATTTTGATTTTCTTATAGCAAATACAAAATACTATTTAGGTAAAATTATTATTTAGGTAAAACAAAAAGAGTCCACTGATATACATGTTATAGGTAGGTTTACATCATATACATTACAACAAGAGATTTTTCCTTGCCTAATTATGAGCCAATGTTATAATTATGTTACAAGTTAAAAGAAAGCTATTAATAATAATAATCATTTATTTCAGGTAAATTAAACCCATATATTAATTTCACAATATCATTTATAAGATTAGACTGCAAATTAGCAATTTTTTTTTGCAAATTTAAAATGAAAATATTGTTATATCCTGATGCTGATCAAAAATCAAAACGTCAATGTCCTTTTGTGGGGTACCTTAAAGTGACAGCTTTGAAGATAGCTAAGAGATGATTAAAAGAAATGTGGTTAGTAGTTTAACGTGTGCCGCACGGGATTCTGGAGTTGTTGTGGACGTGGGACTAATGGAAACGTCACGCTCACTTGTTTTACTCCTGTGATCTTTGAGGTAGCATGAATAGTATGACGTCATTATAATATTATGTTACCAAGTATTATTCCTTAGAATGAAGTTTTACTAAGACCATTATATAGCTTAATGGTAGTTGCATAGATTAGACAAAGGTGGGTTGTAGAGATAGGTATTAATTACTTATTGATTAGCATTGTGGTAGCTTAATTATTGGTGGGTGGCTAAGTAGGCTTTAGTAGGTAGACATAATTATTACCTTAATTGCAACTCTAGACGTTAGGACAAGACAATGGTTAAATACGACACCAATTACGTGTGTTTACCTACCTGTGTTGTGTACCGTTCTTTTTGTGAGTAGAGCACGATTGTAAACATATCCAACGGGATCTTACCGCCGTGTATGTGACACAAAATGTGGTACGTTCCGTCGCCTCGCCGTTTTAGACCAGACATTAGGTAGAAATTAATGATGTGGCGCCGAGTGCTGCTACTCTGACAGACATCTAGCTACGGGTTCATTACCCCGTCTTGGCAAACACCACCGTGATGTGTGCATTGTTAAGCGGAGCGGGGAGCGAGCGCAGTAATTGCCTCTACACGTGGTTATAAACATTGAACACTTGAGAATATATTACGCTCGGAACCTGCTCTGTAGGGCGGTTTATTGGAAGTCTTATAGGATGTGAGGTATACTTTCTCGGCATTATGAGTAGACGAGAGTTGAATGACTTGCTATAAGTAGGTTAGGGATTTTCTGAATCTCTACCAAGCATGAGTTTTGTTGAGTTTTTCCATTCTCAGTAGCAACACGGTGTCTGGATTTGTGCCCGGTTGACGGCAATAGGTTCGCCCTCTATTAAATTGGGACTTTTAACATGTCTGGTGAAATGTTATTGGTATTCTTCTGCCTTCTCTTTCGGGAAATACAGGTGTGATGTTACGTTTATGGAATTTATGGGTAGAACATAATAGTCTCTGTTCATTGACTAAGTAATCAGTAATCCAATGAGAAAATATATTTTGAATATTGTATACTATTTGTGGGCTACACGGCACTGGAATAAAACGTATGTCCGCTATCTGACAAACAAACGTGAACATGGGAACCGAGCAAAGACCTTTTTGACCCCGCGTCACCATATTCTGCATTAAATTGGTATCGGGATAATGTATGCAACTTGAGCGATATGAATATGTTCATTGAGTTGCTAACGAATCTTTGGAAAATCAAGATCGACGTTGGCGGAAGGGGGCTGGTAGGGGAACTTGAATGAGCAAATTAATAATAAAGAGGAAAGCGGTCTGCACGGCACATTAAGTAAATGTTGCTTAACTCGTGCCTTGAAGCCGACGAAGTTACCAGCTATAGAGTTATCGGAACTGTAAATTGAATCATTATATTAATGCCACGTGGACGAGGACGAGTATGTCAGGATCGTAATAAATGGATATCCGTGTTCTCTGCCTACCCCTCGTGAAAATAGGCGTGACATTATGTATGTGGACGAGGCAGAAACGCGCAATTTGTTGGCAAAGAATTGCGATCCAATTCAGTCCTTTTCAAATAAGTACCTCCTTAAAAACATCATTATAATCATATCGTCGGTTACATCACTACCTTTTGAAATATCTTGGTATGCTGTATAAACTATTTCGTTGCCCTAGACACGTGGACAACAATTCCTTCCTCATTGTCATGCCCATTTCTTTAGTGTATACAGACGTAAAGTTACACAATAAAAATAACTAATTCTCTACCCTCTTAAAGCGGAATGAAATTGCACCCTAAAACATACAAAGTTCTTTGTAATTCATTGTCAAAGAGTCACGTTGCTTAAGGACAGAAGCTAGGAACTTTGAAAGAGAATCGTTCCTACTATCTACTAGGGCTGTAATTGTTTTGTTTACGCTTTTCCGTCTGTATTGTTACAGTTGACGGTGTGAGATTAAACTTAATGGTAACTGTTAATGCTGAGTAACGTTCGGCTAATATCCTAATATACGTGTGAATTATACAGGCCGGCTCTGTTATTTAGCGTAATTATTTGAGGTGTTTTTTTCTTTGGCCGTATTAATTAGGTTGGATTACGCCGAGATTTTTGTAAAAGAATTTCAGTCGTGAGTTTTGTAAACACTTGTCTTATGTCAGATACAGAGAGAGTTTCGTTTATATTATTTTACCACCTAATTAATGTTATTCTTCACTTGTCGACCATAGCAGTTCTCAGTCTTACTTTATATAAAGTAACCAGGTCATATTACATCAATATATCACATAATAACAGAAATTCCTAAGTCTTGCATATGTCTGCATATACACAATAAGCGTAAAACATAAAGAGACAATTTTCGGTGAATTTAATTTAAGTGGATAGGTTCTTTCATTTCAGTGGATAGTTTTTTCATTTCGGTAAAAGGCTGTTCTATTTTGGTGCCATTGGTGAAATTTTAAACAAGTACCTATATTTCATTAGTTTATCAAGCTAGTTGAATGTCATTAACTATTTGCATAATATAGCCAAAAAGTACGATAAACCACTGTTTAATATAAAAAGCGACTTGTTGAAATTCACCCATAGAATGGAATGTGTTCACAAAATTCAATAGAGGATATTAGAATATATCCGACATCAAAAAATTGTTTCTTTTGCAAATAAGAAAATATTGTTTAGAAAAAGCATTATTATCTCCAGGGTCAAATGCAAAGAAAATGAACTTGAACGAATTTCTCGCGCTCGAGTCTTTTCAAAGTTAGAAAAACGAAGCGACCGTGTAACTTGTCTGGACTTTTCCATTGATTTTATATTCTTATTGTGCCTTTTGTTTTGGTTTTTTATTCGAGTTTCATAGAATGTGAACGAATAAGTTTTTCGTTTAATTCTAATACGAGTAGTACTTGCATAAGTTATGTTATTCGATGAGATCGGTTTAAAACTAAATTATACTTTGAGATTTATTCAACTTACTTGCCAGCCGCTTTAGTAAAATGGAGCTTTGGATTATTGAAAATCTGTTGTCATGAAACAAATTACGATTTGGTGTTGATATAAGATTATATTTGAGTTATTGTTAAGACACAATTATAGTCCGAGGTAGTAAATAATAATGTAGAGAACCACATTAACAAAGTCCGCCTCCAAAGGCTGCCTGACGATTCAGTCTAATCTCAAGCTATGCGGTGTGTTTGCAAGCATTTCACCGACGAGGCGGTATGTTCGATATTTTAGGATTTATCCCGTTAACCTTTTAATTGAATCGGAGTCTATTAATTTGATGGCGTAATACAGCTACGTCGCTCGTAAGTCGAAACGCTCGGTTGGCTCGCGTTTCGCTCCTTCGATTACACCAATTGAATTTTGTATATACCTAATCTGGTAATCGGTATTTACACCAATTCAACGATAATTACAGATGTTAGCTAATTGTTGAGACTGATTATAGACGACTATAATTGCCTTACTTTCCTCAAGGTTTGCTTAAACGAGGTTTTAATACCGTTAAAGATCTAGTTACAGTCTTGTATTATGAACAAACATTTTAAAAGAAGCTCAGTGCCTTCCTTTAGCTACTTGTGTGAAAATGAAACTGTTGGGTTTGTTACGTTATACGTACAAATTTATTAAATTTTCTATTGTATCACAATTATTTAATGTCAAAAGATGTTTGAAAGGAAATAAACACGGTGGGAACATAACAAAGCCTCTTACGCAAATGGCACACATCAGTGGAATATGGAACAAAACAACGGGAAATTTTCGTGTCCGAGAGCTGGGACCTACAATAGTAACAGTATCATGCAATGTAGTTTTGCACCAAACTGACGTTAGCTAGTTAGCTACAGCGGCTCCGAGCCTAGCAAGCTGCTTCAACGTGATATTAATACGTGATAATAAATCAATTGATATTCTGATTTTAACTTAGTTTATTAGTTTAGACTGATTAAAGGCATCATGTTGATATGTAGTTTGGCGATTATTAAAATAGTTTTAGGAAAGTTCAAACCACGAATTACACCACAATGTAAGTTATTAATACTTAATTTCAGTGTCAACAGCTTTAAATTAGAGAACCATAATTGAATGGTATATTTCTTACAAATGTAATTAAAAAAAAATATAATTCTGTACAAATGTCTCAAGGGATATTTAAAAATATTCAAACGTTGTATTACTGTATTATTATACCTACATTTTTTGCCTATGTTCGATTAATTATATTGGAAACTCAGGATGCTATAATTTAAAACATGTCAAGATACATTCATCGTGGTGATTGGTTACCTGCCGATTAGTGGAAAGTACCGCTGGCAGGTTCATGCTACAGAGAGGTTCAGAAGAACCGCTGTATATAATTATAATGAACCAAGCTAATAGGTACATTATCAGCATTAATTAATTCCTTATCGACGGTACAATTTAATACTTTTAAATAATTATTTTTTGGCCAGTATAAATGGTAATATTTTTTCTAGAATTTTGTCTTCTTTAGAGCTCGCTACATTAGATTTGGCATACAAATGACAAATGAAATACTGATGATGAACGCAACGAATTCATAGTTTTAAGTTATTTTGATTGTGCCAATAAATACTTATTTAGGTACTTGTCTTTCTGGATACCCCAGAGTTAGATGTATGTACATTCTGTTTTTTTAAGAGTTTTAAAAAGTAAGCTTTCTTATTTACTGTACATATATACTGGTTTTACCACGACTGGTTATTGACTTAAACGGAGCCCTTGTACATGAACTTGTGGCGCAGCGGAGCCGTGTGCCGAACTCGTTAATGAGTCAAAAGCTAGTCAGGCCTTCTCCAATATACACTTAAGCAAACCCAGCATGTATAGGGAATAATATGAATAACACTCACGAAAGTTATAATAGTAAGGTAAGCCTTCTGTTCGAACTTAGATCCTCTGTACGGCTTGTTCTTGTTCAGCGCGACAGGTGTTACTAACTAACGCTGTTCTCAGCGCATTACACACGTTTACAATTCATTGTTCACTTTGCCCACTTCCTCGTTCCCTTAAGAGATAATTACATGGTACTCAAATAGAGGACCTAAAAATCTATTAAGCCAGTCAAGAAATATTCGTTTTATAACCGCAAACAGTTTGGAATTTCAGAATTAGTGAGATCATTCTGTTTTAGTGGGTTTTTTAAATTTGTAAAATTTGCCGTCAATCGGCTCATCAGCTGTACCAACTAGTAGTATGTCTTTATTGTCTACTCGCAGATGATATGGTACTGGGGTACCAAATGGTCAAGTATTTTGACGGAAAATCTGGGAAATACCGTATTTCTAGGAAGTTCAAGTTAAATTTATAATGCAGGTTTATACATTTATAATATATGCATTAAAAAGCTTTCATCGCTTTAAAATTGTCAACCTTTTGTTGGCAGAAAAGATACTAGCTTCATTTTATTTGCAAAACATTGGCCTGAACTTTAAAATAACTACGCGGGTAGGTTTTGGCAAGGCTCATGTGATTTAGAGCGTTTTGTTGAAAAATTATGCATTAAGTACAAAATATAGTCTTAAATATTTTCATTATTAGTTATTATTATTTTGTGTAGCATTGCATGTAAATGTTGCTATGGTTTTAAATCCTTTTAGATAAAAATCTTTCATACTTTTGATTAGTAAGGAAGTGTGTATTCTTTTATTTTAAACTTTGTAAGCATTCGAAGATTAATATTGGTTTCAAATTTAAACCAATCATCTTATTATTGTTTCTCTTTTATGCTAAAAAGTTGTGCGCTTGCCCACAATTTGCCTGATGGTAAGCGATATTATGGCCTACGATGGAGCGCTATTGTACCGTATATTTTTGGATCATAGTATTATATATATATATATGATATAGTATATTCGTTTATACTTCTCCATTAGCAGTTCTCCAGAAATCATTTCCAATTTTATACAGTTGTTCATTCATTTTGGACTCAATCAGTACCTACAATTGACCATTATCCAACTCAATCAGTACAAATTTAAGAGCAGTAATGTTTAATCTGTCAACGTTAATTTTAGTTCAGTTTTACAACGTCGCATTTCCCGCGCAGAACGTTGCGTATGTTTTGTTTTTATAATTATTGCTTTTGTGACGCTCACGTCCCTGTTTATTGTGGCCGTTAAAATTGTGTGTACTTTGCAAAATTGCTGTTTAAAATCGGATGCTAAGGCCACGTTTGTGTACTCTGTATATTTACCAAAAAAGGCCACAATTATTCCGGTACATTCATGTTAAAGCACCGCATGTTCATACAGTTAGAGAGGGATGGCACATATGTGGTTATTTGGGCGCAAGGGGTAAGGCAACATCGTCCTCTTGCGGGAACAATTTGTCACTGTCTCCGCCAATTTCCTCTTGTAACTAGTTTTTTCTTTGCGCCACGTAAATTTAATTTCAGCTCTTTGTTGAACCGGTTTGAAGCGGTTGTAGCCGGCTAGTACCCGTAAACTTTTTTCTTTAGTATTTTTATACTGTCGAGTGATTTCTACTTGCCGTGTTTGTTGTTTATTATTATTGGGATTAGGCAATATTTCAATGAAACTCTCGTTAGATTTCTTCAAACACTGTTTTTAATATTGAGCAAAAGCGACATGACATTTACATTCTTTTTAGGCACGAAACAAGAGCGCCACCTATGTCACAAATAAAGAAACAAAACGCACACGTTTATGAAGACACTCTTCAACTAAATGTTTACAAAGACACTTATGATCTATCTTACAAATTTATATTTATTCAACACTCCCACTTAAATTTATAAGGTAGACATAATGATTCATTTCATATTTCTCTTACTTTTAACATAAATCTTTTGTTTCAACAATTACAGTAATGAAACATGGAACAATCCACTTACATCAAACATTAGCCACAATAAATAAACATCATCTTATCTCTATTTGAATTAAATTTATTTACTGGCAAAGGTTTAGTTAGGAAATCAGCCAACTGATTTGAACTCTCAACATATTTAATATTGACAATTTTCTTTGCAACTTTCTCTCTGATAAAATTATATCTTATGTCTATGTGCTTACTTCTTCTATGAAACACAGGGTTGTTAATCAATTTAATTGCGCTCTGATTATCGACATTTAAAGTAATTGAGCCTTGTGGCTCCCCAATGTCACGCAGTAATTGCCTGAGCCATAAAATTTCTTTAGCGGCTTCACTAGCAGCCATGTACTCAGACTCAGTTGTGGATAATGCCACAGTATTTTGCTTACGGCTAGACCAAGTCACAGGACCTCCATTCATTAAAAATATATAACCTGTATTAGATTTCCTATTATCCAAATCACCTGCAAAGTCAGAGTCTGAGTAGCCAACTAATTCAACATTACCTTTATAAACAATAGACACATCTTTTGAATGAATTAAATAACGTATAATTCTTTTCACAGCTGTAACATGTGAAGGACCTGGGTCATTGACATACCTGCTAACAACATTCACAGCATATGCTATATCAGGTCTAGATACGGATGACAAGAATAGTAATGCTCCCACTGCTTCTCTATAGGGAAAATTAATAGGCTCTTTACTTGTATTCATACATAAATGTACATTTACATCTGCAGGAGTAGTACTACTTTTAGCATCTGACAAATTAAATTTACTAATTATTGTTTTTATATACTGTTTTTGACATATACTTATACAATCTCTTTCTCTATTTACTTCCATACCAATAAATGAATTACAGTTTACAATCTTAATATCAAACCTTTGTTTAAGATTATTTAATATATCAGACAAAACAACTTTACATTTGGCCATTAGTAATCCATCATCAACATAAATAATTAATATTACTTTGACATCTTTAAAATATCCTACAAACACACAATTATCAGATGGACACGGTTTGAAACCATAAGTAGTTAGAAAAGAACAAAATTTCTCATTCCAACATCTCGAAGATTGTTTAAGACCGTATATAGATTTAATTAACTTACATACCTTTGAAGACTGAGTTTCCAATCCCTCTGGCACCTCCATGTATATGTCCTCAGAGAGCTCACCATACAAGAAAGCCGTCTTCACATCAAATTGCTCGATCTGAAGTTCATCTCTTGCAGCAATGCTAAGCAGCACCCTGATCGAATCATACCTGCTAGTGGGAGAAAAAGTCTCATTATAGTCCAAGCCCTTGACTTGTGTGAATCCTCGTGCACACAGTCGTGCTTTGTATCTTACTATTTCTCCATCTTTATTCTTCTTTAAGGTAAACACCCATTTACAAGAAACCTGCTTTTTCTCAGTTTGATCAGTCAGTATCCAAGTTTGATTTTTTTCATGGGACTGAAGCTCTTCAGCCACAGCTTTCTTCCACAGATGAGAATCTGGACCATTAATCGCTTCTTCATAAGTGTTAGGTATTTCCAACTCTGTGAAATTAGCTTCTAACTTATTATCACGACGAGGACGTAATGTGATGTTTCTCTGTTGCTCCCGTTCCAAGTGTATACCTTTTGGAGGGATATAACTTTCATCACTATCTTCTAAACTTTTCATACTATCATCTGATGAGATTTCTTCAGGTACATCGCGTTGATGTCGGAACTCACTCTGTGGGGTTGGTTTTGTAGAATGTTCTTTTTCTTCTTGTTCAACTCTCATTTCTATAAAACTTTGTTTTTCTTCCGGCATACTATATTCATCAAACTTCACGTCCCGCGATATTGTAATCTTCCTGGTACTTTGATTATACATTCTGTAATTATCATGGTCATATCCAACTAACAACATCTTTATACTTTTCTTAGCAAGCTTCCTTCGCTTTTCTTTTGGTACATGTACATAACCAGTGGATCCAAATATTCTGACATGTTGTAAATTAGGTTTTACTCCATGCCACAGTTCAAATGGTGTAACATCTCCTGTCTGGCTTGATGTATTTCTATTCAACAAATATATTGCACAGTTGACAGCTTCTGCCCACATGTTTAAAGGAATGTCCTTTGCATATATCATTGTTCTTGCGGTTTCCATGATGGAACGCATCTCCCTCTCTGCTCGCCCGTTCTGTTGTGGGGTATACGGGGCAGTACGTTCATGGGTTATTCCCTTATTCTCCAGAAATGATGTAAATTCTTGGTTCACATATTCACAACCATTATCTGTATGTAGTATGTGCAAGTCTCGTTGGAATCTGTTCTTCACAATTGCATTGTACTTCAGAAAACATTGAAATACTTCACTCTTATGTTTCATAAAGTAAACATGGCGATAGCTTGTAGCTCCATCTTTAAACAAAACAAAGTACTTCATACCTGACACAGAAGGTTCTTCTATTGGACCACACACATCACTGTACACAATTTCACCAGGCTGTGTTGGACCTCGGGTAGATTTCAAGAAGGGTCGTCTTGCTTGTTTCCCATATTGGCACGCTTCACAAACAAAATTCTCATTTCCAATCAGTGTAACTGGAATCACGCCTTTCTTAGACATATTTTGAAGTTCCTTGACATTCAAATGTCCTAATCTTTCATGCCAAACTTTTATATCTGTTTGCACAATATTACAACTTTCTTGTTTGATTGTTTTGATATCCAATTCATATAAATTGTTCTCAGTTAATTTTGCACTCATAACAACAACACTATTCTTCATAATCATTGCTTTTTCATTATCCTTTACAATTATATATCCTCTTCTAGTGGCAGCACCTTCAGAAAACAGATTTTTCCGTAAATCAGGTACATATAACACATGCTCAAGTGTACATCTTTCCCATGTACCATTAACTTGTTTATCTATCAGTACAGTTCCTTCACCACATACTTTAATACTCTGTTTGTTACCCAATTTAACAGAGTTGTTGTATTGAGACTCATTTAATTCACAGAAGTAGTCACGCTTGAAAGTCATATGCATTGAGGCTCCACTATCTAGTATCCATGCCTCTTCGTCATGTTCAGATAAGTAACCTTCAGCGCTGAATGCCAACATATTGTTAGGTTTCTTATCATTGTACTTTTTCTTTGGCAATCTGCAATCTCTAGCAAAATGGCCTCTTTTGTTACAATTATAGCATACAAATCTATGACTTGAATTTCTTTGTTCATTAGAAGTATTCTGTTTATTTCCATTTCTTGATTTGAAATTTCCTTTTGAAGTCACTAACGCAATCTCACTACTATTTGTATCATTGGCAAGGCTGGCTTCTTCATCTACTAAGCGAGAAGTGAGATTTTGAATTGTTTGGCTATCTTCATCGAGTGACAACCATGCTTGTCTAAGCGAACGGTATGTAGAAGGTAATGAGCTTAGAATCTTTGTCATTACTGCTGTGTCACTGATCTTCTCACCAGTTTCCCGTAGCTGCTTTGTTAAGCCTTCCACCTTAGACACATGCTGTGCCATCGTATCACTGGCACTATATGAATATTGATAGAACTTCTCATGAATTAACATTTTGTTATATTCTGATTTCTGTTCATAGATTGCTTCTAATTTTGTCATGACTTGTTTAGCAGTCTCGCAGTTTTCTATTAGTGATATTTGGTTTAAATCCATAGACGACGTTAAGATGAACATGGCCATGCCATCATCTTTATCCCACTGCACTTGCGAACTGGTTTCCAAAGGTCTTGCCTTTTCTATGTTCAAGCCCTTTGCTCTTAACGCACATTTTACTTGAAATTTCCATTGCTTGAAATTTCTCCCATCAAACTTCTCAATTTTCATGGCGTTCGTAACCTCCATTACGTAGGTTAGTTTTACACCGGTAGAAAGCTTGCTCTTAACTCGATAATTTTATTGAAATATTTACTTATAATGTGCCTGGGCCCATAACCTATTGGGATTAGGCAATATTTCAATGAAACTCTCGTTAGATTTCTTCAAACACTGTTTTTAATATTGAGCAAAAGCGACATGACATTTACATTCTTTTTAGGCACGAAACAAGAGCGCCACCTATGTCACAAATAAAGAAACAAAACGCACACGTTTATGAAGACACTCTTCAACTAAATGTTTACAAAGACACTTATGATCTATCTTACAAATTTATATTTATTCAACAATTATTATGTTAAGTTTATATTTATTTAGAGAAATGACAAATTCTATTTCTTTTGTATTTTTCCTACACAAACTTTAACTTATAAATTATTTTGGGCCGACGAACTATACATACCTACCTATATATATATATATATATTTTACCACTTGCCAAATTAAAGTATTTTTTTTATTATTATTAAAACATATTGATTGTGAACAAATGATTAAAACTGCCAGCCAGTACAAAACTGTACTGTTAGAAAAATACAGATGTAAATTCACCTAGATTCTAGATCTTTAGGGTAAAATAATATTAAGCTAAAGGAATGCAACCTTTAAAGAACTGAACCATTTAGGTCGACTAACAAATGTTTTTATACCCTCATTTGGTATATTTTTCATACAGTGTCGTGTCTACTTATCCACTATGGATCGACAATGTACTCTGTGTAAGAAACCGAGACCAAAGGCGTGAAAAAGGCTGGCCCCTTATTTCACGCCGGTTGCCGCCGTTGTCCTAAAAAAAACATAAAAATCATGTCAGGAACAAGTACCCTTCACTCCGTGCTAAGAAATAACCTCACTGAGTAGAACATATTTTAGGGTAAGGTTTTATCAGTAGCTACGAGTAACTCCTGCGTTAATATTGTATTTTATGGACGTGAAAAGCTTCGTGTTGGAATAAAATTATGAAGTCAATGCAATGATGAGGAAAACAGTAAATGAATTGTAGTTTTTAATTTGTGTACCGGTGAAATAACTCGTAGCGAAGTGCTACGAAATTGTGTAGCAACGTAGCGCGTAGCGAGTCATGTTGATGGAAGAAACAATTTCTGTCACTTCTAGGTTGTAAGTTGAAGTAAATTTAGTGCTATCATTTTTCATAATACAATATATCTCTATAGACATTTTATTCCAGTGTAAATGGCAAATGAAGCAACGATTACAAAATTATTGGTGTTTGAGGAAGGTGCAGTGGCACCAAGCCAACTGTTCCACATCATAAAATAAGCAGAGAAAGAGAATATTTTATCTCCTTTTTCTTATACTTGTTCAAGTTTGCATTGTATAAATTTGGTTCCATTCGCTGACATTAACATATCGGTGTTTTCAACGACATGAGAATGACCAACGAATATTGATAAATGTTCGCGTGATTATTAATTTATTGGTGCTAATTCAGCTATTAACTAAATTCATGCACCATTAAGTAGATAATACACCATGGTTGATTATAATAGTGTGTAGATTTGTTTGGTTTTGTTAATAACGTCATTTACCTATAACTAATTTGAAAACTTAGTTCTATTGAAAGTCTGTTTTAATTATGACGTCGTGACATTTACTGGTGCGCTGGAAAGCTAACACCAACCACAAACTGGTTACGTTATATTTAGGAGTGTCGATGCTGCATCAATTTCCATAAACTGATGCATTACACATGAATGATCATAAAATGAGCTGCAGCAGTCTTGGTAAAGCATGAATTGTAAAGATTATTCAATTATCGTTTTACTACCAGTTGGTACTGGAAGTATCATTAAATATTTAATAGATAGGTAATATAGAGAGGGCGCCTGTAGTAAAAACAGTTTTATAGGTATATGCAAATCCGAGGGTCTTTACAGTGCGACATTTATTAGTCGAAGGTTACCAAGTTAAAACACGTAGTAAAAATAATTGAAGACGTAACACTTCAGTCAGATAAAATTTAATTCACTAAAGTCGTATTCCTTGAATAACTGTCTAAGAACCGATAATAATGAATGGAAAAAATGAAAAATCGCTTTCCACGATGGCCTATCTATCTAATAAACCTAATATTGGTTTGATACGCGCTCAAGAGGCGTGAAATGACTCGCCCCTCGCGTCCCGCGGGGTGACAGGACTCACCAACCCAACCTGACCTGTACTGTTTTACTTTTATTCATGACAATGTAAGAAAACATTTTCTTCTTTATGTTTTTGGGGCTCTTGTCAACTGGTTGGCATTGCATCTCGTTCCTCGGCATTCAATTTGGATTTGAAATGTGGAAAGTTTGTTTATGCCACGTTACAGTGTATCCCAGATGTTATAGTATGTCAATGCTAGCTAACTGATGCAATGGAGATTAATTTTGAAAGTTTTAGGTAATCGACAGTCTAGATAATTATACAGTTATATTATCTCGACTGCATACTTTTTTGTGTAGTAATAAGTACTTCGTGTTACGTTTATTTCATAAATATTCCGGAAAAATATTGTGTAGATGGCGCAGTTCAGCTTGAATAATCGCCCAATATAATATAGGCTTTGGCAAGAGCAAGTATGGCCACCAGCCAATAAGTGGTATTTTAGTGACCACTACAAGATTAATCGGGTAAAAACTCTTAGGGACATATATTTCATGCCCTATAAAATATATTTGGCCAGTCCATACTTCTTATTACGTAAACATTGCAGAAGAGTTATACGTGCAATAAACGGGTAGGTATGATTTCCATAAAAGCTTAGTATAATAATAGTATGAAAGATTTTCATAATACCGACTGTCTCAAAAGTGTAGTGTTTTCAAGTTTGTTATCTTAATTCTTTATTGTACACAAAACATATGATTGTTTTAATTCAAACGGAACGAGGGAGCCTGGAACTCACGACACAGAAAGTGCCTATTGTGAGATTCAGCAATCAATGCATTGAATGTATTTTTGCAACAATAAATTATATCTTATTCTTATTTAAATTCACAAAGTGTAAACATTTTGAACACTGTGAAAAGAAAACAAAAATCTTTTTCTTTTCGTTTAATGTCCCCAAATAGCAACACGCAGCCTCACTTTTGAAGAAAATTAAAGTGCCTGCTAGCTGCGGGGGTTGACGCATACCGAGTTAACTCAGCACATTCCTCCGATGACCGGGGCCTAGAGTTACTCACAAATTACGTTCGTCCGTTGTTTAGAGACAAGCAATGTCCTCACGTCTCTGGTGGCATTCCTCGGGCCCACAGTAAACTATTCGCCTTAAAACGGCTATAGCGCAATACCGGCTGACACATTACACACTTACGAACTTTTCAAGACCCCATTTACATTAAAGTTGGAGAGGGATGTGAACGGCTGAAACCTTAATGAATATGTCATGCGTGTTCTGTGCAATGGACTGAAAATTGTAGGATTGTCAGATCATTGTGTGATGATGCCAAATAAAATATATTTGTTAAGTGCGCGTTAGGAGCCTATTTACTCCGGGCTCATATAACACATTGGTGAACTTCTTAAATATAACGGCGAGTGAATAGATAAGATTATCTTTATACTTCAGGAAAAAATCGTGTAATAAGGAATTAAGGTATTTGTACATACAAAATTGTTAGTACAACGTACTGTTGTAACCCCGTGCGGGAATCGAACCCGCAACCCTTGGCGTAGCAGTTCAATCGCTTAGCCACTGCGCCAATTGGGTCGTCATTCAACGTCAATTTATTTCAATAAACCTATTGCTTCTTCCCATTATATTATTGTCAATCCTAATAAAATCCTAAAATATAATGAATCGCCACCGGCAACATGATTACTCATTCTATTTGCCATGGCGTTTCCTGAGGCTAATCAGTTAATGAAGCCGACACGTACGAGTTAACGAGCACCTAATTATTGTATGATTTCCTCCTGACGTTTTGACTTACAAGGGTTTCAGATTTACGAAACTTTTAGCTATCGTGAGGCATGAGAATAGGAATAATGTTTAAATTGTAAGTATTTTTAAGTATTGGATAAGTATTGATAGATACATTAATCTTCTTTGGTTTTGTGCTAATGATGTGAATTTATAGTGTTGTTATTTGCTAGATGACAGTTGCGATGGTGTTAAAAGTATGAGTATCAGACGGACAGCCTGAAACTTACTACGTCTGTGACTACGACTGCTACTTGTATAAGTAGCTTAAATTTTGAATTTTGCTTACTGTTGTAAAAAGGCCGAGGATCCGTATCAATAGTCAAAGGCGTGGCTTCCAGAGCTCCGTTTTCACAGCTGTACTCAAGCACTTACTGTGGTCAAAACTTCGGGGGTCTACTGTGGTCGTGGTCATTGTAGTGGTCGGGGCCAACTCATCGTCGTCTGGCTCGACCGTGGTCGTAGTGGTAGTGGTGCGACGGCGCCGCCGCTTGTGCTGCTTGCCAGGCCAGCGCCGCGGCCCGGCCACTGGCTTGGAAGTCGTGGCACGCCGGAGCTTCACGCCTAAAATACAGTACTTACTGTGGTATAAAGGTGGGGCGTTGTATATCGATATATACAACACATAAAATGTTTGACGGTTCTCGATCTTGAGTGTATTTCATACACATGTTTCCTGTTTTTAACCACCTATGTTAATACTCTGTCGGTACACAAAAGTACGTCTGCTTCTAGTAGTCTTAAACCTAATACTCACCGTCATCCACTCAGTCCTTAGATTCCAAATAGAGATATCAGTTACTCTCTGGTTGGTATGTTCTGGATCTAATATCGTGATTATGGTTAAGCTTTGGCTTATGTGGTAGCGTGTAGTAATGCCTGCACGGGTAATGTTATATGATAGTCAATGACTATGTAGCGTGGTATGTGCACCAAAACCTTGGTCACTAAAATGAGGTCCTTACTTACTGTTGTTACAGTAACGGCGTGAGATCCCCTGACTATCTACTTAGACTACCTATTCACACTTTTACCGTTGCAGAAGAACGAGGTACTTACTGTGGTCGAACTTGCGCGGGTCTATTGTGGTCGTAGCTATGGGTGTGGTAGCGTCGTCATCATCGTCATTGTCGGGGTTGACTGTGGTCGTAGTGGTAGTGGTGCGCTTGCGGTTGCGTTCCCGTTTCCCGGCGCGGCGAGGGGGAGGCGGCGCGGTCGCAGGGAGCGGCGCGGCTGTGCCCTGAGCGGCCTTCGCCACGGAATGGTCGCCGCCGTTGCCGGGCTCGGCAATGACAAGCGCCACTAGTGACACGGCCAGCAGCCGTATCACCAGTGGCGCCAATCCCAACATTGTGCCTGTGGACAAAGAAAAAATATCGTTAGCAAGGATTACAACACCGCTTAACTCTTAAAAAACTTAAAAGAAATATATCCGATACGATTATATTCACCAAAGCATTACAACATTCAATATTCAACATAACAATGCTACGAATACCTGTATGTCTATATGGCAGCAGTAAAAATTAATTTGATTATATAATATAACTTTGTTGTAGTGTTTATGAACCAGCTCCAATTTAAAACAGCATGGTGCGTCTCTTTTAGTTTCTACTCAGAGCCATGATGCAAAGAATAAAAAAACTAAAAAAAATGAAAAACTTCAGTTTCAAAGAATACAAAGAATTTTCGATATAGCAAACTTTAATTTTACTTATAAAAATATAGAAGCATTAAATTGAAATATATTACATTTTTCATTAGTAGCAGCAGTACCCATCTTTTTCTTAAAAGAAATGTAAATTATAATTATTTTTAGTTGGTATATTTTAAAATATTAATAGAAGGTTACCTTGAGCCATATCGTTAAAACTTGTAATTGTGTAGTCTGACTTGAACTTGTAATTAACAAGAATTTAATTTAGAAAACGTTAATATACAATTGTAATTAAATATATTGCGATTACATTAACTTTACCATTCCTATTTAAATAATATATAATCTCATATTTAAATAATATATAATCTCCAAATTATTTATAATCAAACACCTATGAGTGTACGTGAAAACAAAACACTGTCGTTTTTAGCTTTGGAACAACAGTTGTAAACTATAGTGACAAACTCATAGCATATGGGATCGAGTGTGTAACAAGATAGAGTTCGACTCCATTTGAGAGAACACTTTCCTCACTACGAGTACAGAAACACGGCGTTAGGAAAGTAAATAAGGTCTACAGAGACACTTACATCACTGTAATAAAAAGCGTCTCCTCGAAAGGGTCGTACAAAATAAACCATGATTGTCACTTCTACTTCTCAGTTATTTTATGGCTCAAAGCAAGATAATATAACTTTTTAACATAAAACCGTTTTTACTGAATTAATTTCCCAGTTGTTCACTGGTGCTTTTTATCTGGCCGCTTGCTCCAAATTAGTTGTACAAAATCTAGAACTATTTCATAATCTTTCTTCTTTATCCTCGCGTTTTCTTGTGTCCGCTTTCCTTTAGTAATTGGCGCTTATTTAAAGGCAACGAGTTCTTGCGCTTAACACAATCTTCACGATAAAATGTGTCTTAACCGGATAACTTGTAAACTCCCTCACATGTTTTACATGACAATTGTAAGTCCAAGTGCTCGCGAAGGGTTTTAAAGTACCAGTTGATTGCGGGAACATGATATTATTGTTCTACAGTATAGGTCCAAGTGTTTGAAGTTGATCCCTTCGAAGTATTTCGGTGCCAACCTCTGTCAACGCACTAATACCGTCGTTCTACGTCAGTTAATGTTCGTGGGTCAAAGGGCTACTCTAAATTATTTATGTCATTCAATTCACCTAGCTTGCCAAATGGAATTTTGCTGTAAGTAGGCATCAAACCCTTAACACTCCATATATTTAATTTTACCCTGTCAAAACACACTTACGAAAACTTTTGGGGAAACGATTATTCTAAGATTTATATTTATATGGGTAATATATTTTCGTAGTAGGTGAGGATTGATAAATGCTGTTAGAATGTGGTTCAAGCTACTATTCGGTGTAGTTTTTCTAAAATAAAATCCAAAGTGTTTTTTCTTTAAAGTTCCCTATTTTCCAAAGACGGCATTAAATTGTATTACTGTAAGTTACTTCACATTTAGATACAATTGTGTATGTTATTCTATATTGTTACCTTTTATTCAACGTAGTTTGTTTAAAGTATTAATATAAATCGAAGCACGTAGCATTGGGACAAGCGAAACTGTTGTTTAATATTGTCGGATACGATACCCAGCTGACTCGCACTGACACATCCGACCGAACTGGATGGAATACATTCAGTGAACTCCTCTGGGAACAAGACTGAAAGCCACCCCGGCACCGATCCACGTCGATAATGCCCCTAAACCAGTCCTCGTTTTATTTTTCGCCATTCTCAAGACTCACAAACAGATGGGCAAAATGTTTGGCGCAAACGACCGACGATAGTTCCAACTTCTACGACATTTTGTAACAAAATGGTCGAACAAAATTTTCTTGAACTTAAATATATGTCAAGTTATAATGAGATTGTCGTTTAAAAAGCATTATTTATCGCTTTTCGATAATATCATCGAAGAAATGTGTAAAAATGTACCTAATAAGTACTAATCGAGCTTATATATTAAAGTCATGTATCATTTAAGTAAATTATAAGGTAAGAGATAACACTGGATTTTTTTCTGTATAGTGGGTGCGTTTCAGAAACCTGAAATTTCACCACAAACACCCAGACTCGGGAAAAACATCTGCGGATTGCACAAATTTTAGTCCCGTGCGGGAATCGAACCCGCAACCCCTCGCGCAGCAGTCCAATCGCTTAGCCACTGTGCTAATCAGTTCGTCATCGTCGTATTACATTGTAGTTATACTGTATTAAACAACAACTACATTCACGCCTAAATACTTTTATAAGAAACACAAGAGGTTCACAAATAAGACCGAAAACTTAAGTTAATAAACGCGGCGTCATAAATATGAAAACACAAGTTGGAAAATTAATTCCCAAGTACTTAAAGTTCTCCGATCGGGTTCCGTCCAAAGTATCAATGCCGTGCTAACGTTAATTAAATTTATTTTGTCACTATATAAATTAAATTCGTCTGAGCATACCTTCATCTGCGAAACGTTTTGTAACTGAAATACAGACGGGTAATAATAACTTTGACAGTTATAACCTTCGTGTTGCTTAGTTTGCCAACCCGAGACCGCGGCTAACGAAACTTTGACACTTGTAGTCCACTCGCGATACATTGCTTGTCACTAAGCTATTCTGAGTCTGCAAAACAGTCAGCAGTCTCAAACAATTCATATGAATTTCACGAAGGTAACACACAACATAAATATAAGTATTTATAATTATAAACTGCAAACACAAATAACTGTTTTCTAAATCCGGCTCTACGTCTAGGGACATAAAACGAGTAAGTGATACTAATTCGATTACCGGGCTGTCGAGATTTAAATCATACTTTTTTCTGAGAATATAAATAGAAAAGGAAACGAGATTGAAATAAAATTGCATTTGTTCTATTGAAAAATATTACAGTGGCATATCTGTAATACGATCTCATTATATCAGTGCCTAAGGTAAACGTAGCGCGCACGAAATTTATGAGCTCTTAGTGTAATAAGCACGACTTATTTTTCTATCACCATGAATGCTTTTAAAACATTTATGTAATTGTTATAAGGTACACATTAGGGACATTCTAGTTTATGTTACAGTGAAGTTTATTACAGCGCCACTTCTACTGTGTAAAACGGGCAGCACCCAATGATAAAGAGACTTATTTTATCAATACTGTTTGAGGTGTTGTTTAATCTTTTTGTAACAAAAATCATTCAGACAACCTCAACTTGATTCATAGACTTTTCTGTAAGGTTGGTGGGTAATCTCTTACAACAACGTTTTAAAAGCGCTTTTCTTAAGATTGGGCCGTGGGCCCATTGTATTGGTCTCCGCTTGATCGAGCACCGGAGCGCAGGTGGTCGATAAATGATTTTCCCAGCTGTAGGAAATTGATTTTCATTCAGTGGGAGAAAATCGGTAGCTTTGCCTTTCATTATGTAGGGTACACCGACATTGGTACGAAACCGTGATGTCGACTGATTACGTCGCCGGTTATTATCATCATTATAATGTATATTATTGGTTCATCGTGTCGATAAAATTGTTATTGTGTTCATTAGGTCGTGAAAATCATCTGGTAAGGCTTTTCATTAGTTTGCGATAACCTAATAAATTAACCATGGACAAAATAAAAATTACTACGTTTCAATAAAATAATCACACCAGACATTTAATATAACGCGGTTTAGATAGTCCTTTGCCATTCATAGTATACTATAATTACACATAGGTATATATATATATTATATATAAGAGTACCATTTGGTATTTTATTACAACAAATTACTGCATAAGTTACGCATTCATTTTACTGTTCTCGGAACCAAACCAGTAAAATTCTTCTTACAATATATTGCATGTTGTCATGTAACATTATTGAGGTTATCGCACATCGCTCTACCTATAGAATGATAAAAACTAAAAATAAAGTTTTTCATCATCATCAGGGTTTTAATTTATTGTTTAATATTATAGTTAGAATTTGCCGTGTGGTATCCGGCCTAGAATGGACCACCCCTTTCCTTCCGTGGGTGTCGTAAGCGAAAATTCAGAAGATGGGCTGTAGCGTCTTCTGTAACTTGACCTCCAACACCGCGATCCCCAAGCCGCTTGCCAAGCGTGGAGATTATGGCACCCCCCACCCTTCTAAAAGGGGAAGGCCTTCGTTCAACAGTGGACGTCTTCCGGCTGATGATGATAGTTTGAATACCAATGGCAATAATTCGAACATAACAATAATGGAGTAGCTAAAATGACGTTATTTGGACATCCGATTTTCGACGTTGGTATTGAATTATGTACCGAAATAAACTTAGTGTGGTTTTAATTTAAAAAGTTTCTGTCAATCGCTTTATTACTTGATAGGTCTATATTCCGTATTACGTCTATCAGCCAATGGAGTTTCATTTTTGAAACGTCAAAATATCAATCACGAAAGTTTCTCGGGAATTTTATGGAGTAAACAATCATAATATAATTATTTTGCCATTTTAATGTCAAAGGAACAATAATTTGCGATATTACAGTCACGCAAAAAGACGTCTTCGTTGTGCGGATGATTTGTTATTAGCGCTTGTCACGACATGGTAGCCGTTTTATGGCATGTTGCTGGTATGGTCGTAGAAACCTTTGGTGAAATTTGACATTAATAATAACGGTTGTCTCGCGGGGCCAAATCTTAAATGGCATATTAAACGGCGAGTAACCGCCGTGTCGTCTGTCCATTGAGGTACGATCGGTATTCGCAAACTTTTTCAGTGCCTGCCGTGCCAGGACACCCCTTTGCCCAATTTATGACGTCGTCGTGCATTTGAATAAGTTTACCATAAAAATAGGCGTTCTGCGGCCAGAAACTTTAGCAATAAAATGCAAATGGTGACATTGGTGATGCTTCTAGTAAAGCCTGTGAGATGAGAGATGTTCACGATCTAGTAGTGTAGTAATAGTGGCGGGGTGTTACAACTATTTTATGATGATGCCTTAACAGATGTTCAAATGTATAGGATAGTTTTTTTTTTAAACAGCAATTCGTCAATTTATTGGTAGAGTTAAAGATTTTATTTAATTCGACTAAACCTTAATAACTTAACTTTAGGCTGAATCAGACGAAACTGTATATTCGTTGTAGGAGAAGAATCTGTTGAACGATAGATTACAAAGGCGACATTTACAAAACACCGATTTCCATGATTAGATTGTTAGGGACACATAAAGAGGTAAATGCTCCTCATGGTAGATAGGCAGCCACTACCATGAAGATATCGGCAATAAAACAAACGCCTATTACTGCTCTAACGATACGTCGTAATGTCTCAAATGTTCATGAAGCGGCACCCTTTTATTACTAGCTTCTTCACCCGCCTTTTCAAGCTATACGTCTGTCTCTCTCACTTATATACCAGAATATGAATGAGATGGATAGTAGCAAATATTTTTATACTATTTTTATAGTGTATTGTTGATAGTGGGGTCTGGTAATAATATTTATTTAATACGAATATCTCTATTTCAATACATTAACGTACCTATTTATGAGGTGTTAGAAGTTTTTTTTCCAGATAGGCAACTTCATTTGGGTTAAGAGTATTTGTAATTCAGGTCTGAATATTAACCTTTTTTTGTTGAGAACTGTAGGAAAATGTCTAGTTTAAAAACTGTGTCATAATAGCGACTAGATATTCCATTGCCTCTAGCGTCGTTCCTCGAAATTATTTAAAATAATAATCGCATTAGACGACTGTCAAGGATCCTATTTTCGTTATTAAACTTCAGATAAAACCATTTTAACGTTCTGAGATCTTGCTAGGATTATAGTCATTGGATAAGAACAAGTTAAAACGCCCGCCATCTGCCAAACTTATAGACTGAAATGTCTTAGTTAGTAGTCAAAACGCTCTTTTGTTTTCTGTGAGTTGAGCAGTCAGTGGCGGGTAAAAATAGCAGTCGTATCTTGCTTTAAAGTTTTCTTATTCGTAAAATGGTATAAGGAAAAGAGCGTTAGGTATAATGACACCTGGCTAGGCTGTTCATGATTTCTTTGACACAACCTTGGCCACTATTCGTTCAAAGCCTTACTCCATCGGCCATTGTCCTGCCCAGCCACTCCTTCTGAAGCGTGCCGCCCTGTCACCTACGTCACAGACATTCGTACTTTGCTCTTATTACAATGGTTAAAATTCAAATGATTGTTCATAACAGCAAGATTAATTTGAACAGTACTATTATTTTTGAGTCCTATCCAGATGCAAGTTCATGGCAGTATTTTTACAGTATTAACTTTAAATGATATCTAAAATAAATTAGGTTACATCAAATCGCACTGAAACCATCTTTCGTTGGCTAATATCGGTAGATAAAGGTGTAAACAACCTATGTTATTAAAGTAACATTGTGTGTCATAAACAAACGATTGTCTATTATTATGCACATACTTATTACTGAGTATGATTCTATGTGACGTTGAACGAGGTCATCGTGAGAGCGGTGTTTGTTCATGGCTATTGTGTGGCGGCGGAGTTGCAGTCGGTTCGTTAGACCTAGCTTACTGTCAACACACCGATCATCGACTTCTGAACTGCATAGTGCGTACTTGAACTCGCTATAAAAAAAACCATATGTTTACATTGAATACTGTGAATACTAGTTTCAGGTATAATCTAGGTATTATGTATCTATAATTTTTTATACTCGGTTTATGGCTACATTTACTACGTACCCAAACTCGTAACGAATTCTCGGTATCCGAATAATTAACCTCACTTTATTAACCAATAGTATGACGAAACATTCGGATAAAGTGAAACCAGACAATGCAAGGAAAACAATCTGGTGGAAACCAGATTATAATATGGTCCCTCTTTTAGCCAATCAAATTCCGGAAATGATTGATAGGCACTCACCTCCCTTAAAACAAGGGGGATGGAACCTCAAATAGGTATAGCTGATAAGTATCTGAAACAAAAACCCGTTAAAACGTCTGTATAAACAACTTAATAACGGCCAACATTTTCGTAACGGGGAGATTGCGAAGGAAAGAAATAACTTAAAAGCTTTCAAGAGAATCATTTTTGTTCAGGTACATTAATAAAGTTGAGGAAGTACTAATGAACCGATTATTAATCTATTTGAACTGCGTATAAATAACGCGATATTGTGAATATTCTAGTGTCATAAGTGCTTCGGGAGAAAAATATTCTAAGAAACGGATATATTTTATTGAGTTTAATTTTGTATCTCAAATAAGCATTTTTGTATAAGAATTTTAATGTACCTTAAAAATTTTATAATTCTTGCCTTTGGCATTAAGTCTGCAAACTTAAAGGATGCAAATAAGAACGAACAAAAGTTCTAGTACCTACTACCAACTTAGCTAAGCCTTCGAAACAAAACACTGGCCGGAATTAAAACAAGCTATTATAAGTTTTGCAACCAAGAGAATGTTGTCAGAAACTGAAGACTTGCACTGGTGAAGGAGAATTAGACCATAATACTAATTAAATGCTTTGCTGCGTTGCTAATAAATACACGAGTAAACAAACAGGAACGGAGAACCTTCGTGCGGTTGCTGCAATAGATTTACTGTAAATATTTAAATGTTTTTCTCCGTCTAAGTTCATCAATGATGCAGAAGAATTATGGCTTGCTCGTTCATCTGTGGCATATTTAATTTAAGCAAACATACAATGTCTGGAAACTTTGTGTGGAAAACCTGCGTCTGGTAAATGGTGTTCTAAAGTTATTTATACAGAAGGTGTAATAAATAATAAGTTTACAAATTTCAGGTTTTTGTTGACACACATACTCGTACATAAAGAGTACACCGATTTTTAATTCATTGTTTTTACCCATAAATGTCTTACAATATTGTAAACAACAGTTATTACCCCATTTCAGGAGAACTCACCACTTCGGCAACCACAGGCCTGATTATAATCACGCCTGTAATATATCTAATGTATGTGGATTTTTATATGAATAGTTTTCAGAATTGCAGATTTTTTAAAGTGATTCCATAATTTTAATGCCTCTACTATTTTAATAGTAGAGTAGAGTGAATTTAACTTATTTAAAGATTTAAATCTGCTAGACCTAACATTGAATTAAACTCATTTACAACAACAAAAGAGTTCGTAAAATATCATTGTCTACAAGAACAAACTCAGGGGCGTTACAATGTACATACAGAATAAGATATTAAGCTGCGTCAAAGCGCTACATATCTGCATTCACTACAGAAACGAATAGATCGTCCTCTAGAGGTTACTATGAATTTTGATACAGCACTACATACGTACGTAAGTAGCTACTACAGAGGGACCGACCATTCAGTATTGACTAGCTTGAATAATAAATGGACATTGAAACTCTACGCTTTTAGGAACATAATTTAGAAATGTTGAGATGTAAAACGCAATATCTTTTGCATTAAGAACACATTTATATAGACCATTATCATAAAGAGATGGCTCGTGAGACTTTCGTGATTGTATTTTCAGTGACTCTTGTTTTTGGCGAAGTTTTGTTTAGGCGTTAAGGTTTTAAATAAGTTCTTGCAATTACGTTCTGGCACACGTCTACTAATCGGGAGACCTATAATAATAAAATCGTGATAATTTATACGTTGAGGTAATCGAAAATTAGACGTGAAGGTTTTTTTTTACTTTTTGTTCTTAACTTACCATCTTTCAAAGCACCTGATCCTTAAGTTTTCAGGTAGATATGTCAGCGGTATAGACTTAGAATAGGAATCATGAATTGTGCCCAAATATGCGTCACCATTGTTAGTGTTAAGATCTCAAAACCGCTACAAGTTCGTAGACGGATTTAAATCGGCCCATTAGTTTCAATATGGCGGCCATTCGACGTTAATCCACCTCACGTTAGTTTCCCGTACGATGTCTTTATCTGGTATATGTATACTCTTTATATATGTGATTAGAAAAATAAATCGCCGGCCTACCTATATAACAACACATCATTTATTAACCGAGGTAGCTTCGTTCCCGTGATTTCCCGTCCTACCTATTTATTCTGATCAATAAACCCCCCGCGGGGCAAAAAATGCTACAGTTTACCCACGTTTTATCTCCGCGGGGAAGGTAATTAATCGAAACGGAACTTCAAAAACCTTTTCCGCAGGCATTATTAGGAATATGAACGGTAAACAGCTACCTTCCGCGCGTTGTTTAATTACAACGCTTTGTTGGCGAAATTACGTGGAATAAGCAGGTATGCCATGCATGTTCCAGTTACATAGAGAGTGATTATTCATTATCAGCATACGCACTATACGCAGTGTTGTAATACCTACCTAGTGTTGGTTACCTTTTATTGTTACTATCAACATTGCTACAAAGTAATATTGATAGTATTAATAATAAAGTAGCTAAAGTAAAAAATAATGTCCCTAAATTTTTTATGCTGATAACAAGTATTTATTTTGTTCCGATAGGTAATACCAACTTATCTCATAAAAACATGATGTTTTGTTATGATTACTTTAAATTAATATTAGAATAACATTCAGAAATACCCTAGCAGTCTTATAAAATTTAAAATATGAAATTTTAATATTTTTGTACCTACAACTTGTAGAAAATGAGCTGGTGGAAAATGGAAAAAATGCAATGTTCAAAAACGTTCGCTTCACGAAGTCTACTTTCAAAGCTCTATTGGCGTGAAGATATTGAAGAAATTATTAAAACTAGCAGAGTAAAATGGGAACAACGGACAGGAAAGTTTCATTGACGTCTTACAAATGAGCAAAAGTTTCAAAACAAACGGAGAAAGTCGGAGGCCAGTCTGAACTCCACCTCTGATAACTTAAGAATTCTAGTACAAATTGTGGCTTCCAGCAATCTGTATGTACTATGATCACACTTGACACGCTGTTTCTGAACATTTGAACGGCTTTCTGTGATGTTACAATTGTTACTGCTCATATTCCATGAATTTACACCACTTAGTCTGAAATAGTTGCTTTCTGAAATGAGAATTCTGTAGTTTTTGTTTACCTTATAAAAATATAATTCGGTAAAAACTCTTCAGAGCAAAATTTGCGTAGGTACGTTCAATTTTTTTATTGTATGTATAAAAGAGAGCGAAGCCCTACAAATATGCATTTATTTTATAAATGGTCGTTATTTGCAAAGCAACACCTTTGGTGTTAATTAAAAAATGAAAAGTGATAAAAAGTTTCTTTGCAGATTCCGTAAAGAAATACGTCGAAATAACTATTTTCAATCTCCTTTCCTTTCAAAGTATAACATGATTCCTATCGTTACCGACCTAATACAGTGTATTTTACGTTCCCAGTCAATTTTGAGTATGCGAACATAAAACTGTGTTTACGTTACGCTAGGTATGTAATTCGGGGATTGCGACGGTATTCGTTCTAACCCTCTGCACGCTACGAACATAGTTGTTATCCGCCATTCCGAGTATACGAGTTATGCCTGCGATGCTCTTGATATTAAATTACGAAGTGAAATTCGACAGTAGTCATTTTTTACGAACCCCATCGGAGTTGAGAGGGGCCGGTGTAAAACGCAATTAAGTCTAGCGGCTCTAGGCGTCTGAACCCCGAATATGATTGCTAAATCGTTTGCAGGTATAAAAAAGGAAAATGTTTTACAGTTCATCCCGTGTATTTACCGATGTTTACAAACAAACGAATTTCATTCAGTTGAAATTTATTTTATCCTTGTTATGTTGAAAATAAAGTGCCTACTACACAAAAGTGCCAAATTCAACACAAATCTATGCATTTTTAAAGAATGTCATTAAACCCCATTCCTAAATCATAATTTATGCAACAGCACAATCTGTAATATACACCTTGTGAGGAATACGTGCCATGTTATAAACAGTGTCTTGGAAGGGAAAATAATATATTTTTAAAGCCATACATGGCCATCGATTTGCCGTAATAAGGGAGCAATACGATGGTACGTTAAAGAACAAAAGAGTCCTCACGTCGTTCACAAGCTTGTACAGCGTCGGTCTGCTGCGGCCGCCAACAGGAGCATGATGAGCAGGACGCGGGAGACGCGGGCGGTGCGGGCGACGGGAGGCCATCACATATGTTAACGTTAATGGATTTTGAATTGCATGCCTAGCACTTGGTTTTGTTGGTTGAACGTAATTGGCAAGATTTCTGAGTATTGATGGCGGCAAGAAATTGGCGAAGGGCTACGACTGGTTAATGAGATTTTGAATTATAATATACAATTGAGAATGAGTACAAGAAAGGTCATGTGAATGCTGAACGCACTAAAAAGTACCTACGTAAATATCTGATCCCATTTGTAAATATTCCTTTTGTCAATAAGAATAAAGGATTCAATCGAGTTTTAACAAATAAAGGGACTGATACAGAGACAAAAGCTTCCAAACTTGTAGGTACTACACCTTTTTGTTGGTATTTAACAATAATGCCATAAAACGAAAAAGTATGTGTACATTAACCGGGTTTCCGTATGTTGCTTCAGTTAACATTCGCAAACTTTGTGATGGTCTTCGCTAAGGTAGTCCCGAAAAAGGGGCAACCCTCTATGTGTAATTAAGGTCCCAATGCGTCAACTTCGCCTTGATGTGGGTTATAAAGTAATGCAAGCCGAGCATACCTAAGTACACTTTAACTTTTCGCGGTTCAACAAAATCAATGTACTAGGCGTTTTAAATTTACCTGAACGACTTTGCTTTGCCACGAAGTCTTTTGAAAATTCCAAGTTTCCTTGGCCCTTTCAAAATATCTTGCTGAAAGCAAGTGCCCTATCTCAAAAAATTCCGAGAGTCATATTGGCACCGAGCAAGCAAGACGGCCAACTTTATAATTTCCGTTGCCCTCCAGTTGGACTTAATTTTACTCACAGTGTTCAAATAGCATGTATGCTAATTAATTTGATCTGTGCTTTGTGTTTGCGTACAAAACTTTTGACTCCAAATGAAATTTATCTTTAGTCGACAAACAAAGTCAAGTATGACTAACGCACCAACTGAATGATTGAGATTAAATTTAGAATGTTCAATAAAATATAATTATGAGTGACGCAGTTTTTCTCTTACTCAGCTGTCTTAAAGGCAGTAAGGCCAGTAAAGTGGGAATCAATTGTTTAAAAATTAACTTACTATAGGATACTATGAGTATATAAAAAGTTGATTCTCGCACAACTTTCAGAGGTGTCTCAAATCGCAGAACGTCAATTCTACGTCGAATTCTCAAGAATTATCCTCGAAATTGGAAAGAGATTTTGGAATTTTAGAACGGACTGAACCGGTGCGAGGGAATGGTAACGTAATTTTCTGGTGCTATGTCGGGATGGCGGCGCGTCGACTCGACGTGCCGAAAGCTCGCGCTGCGCTGCCTATTACTGGCGTACCTATTAGATTCGATCAAATAGAAAATTTGGTGTTACGATAATCAACAATCTGGATGCGGGAATCATTGAATAATACGTTCAATACGTGGCCCGTACGCTAAAGTATATTGTTCTGCTAACTCATATAAAACATTTTGTGCCAGTCAAACGTGACGCGATATCGCATTGTGCGGGATAGAGCATTGTTTTTGTTCAATTCGATAAAAAAGAGACCCAAAACTTATCAATTTCTCTATTTGGATATCAAATTTGGAGACTGAAGAGTTAAGTTCATTTAAATAAGCAAGATAGATAAATCTACGTATATTTATAGTCTGTTTGAAAGCGATGTAGCGTAAATGTTCATGGCTTGAGGGCTTCCCAAACCGGGTTTAGAGCTTAAAATTGTAAGCTCGGCAGCTAGTATGATCGCGATAGTTCGCTTGGTGGGCATGCAGCGCATGCATTCGAGTTACACAAAAGCGGAAGGTTTTCCTTATTTTCCTCGAGTCCCCCATTTCCTCTGTACGAGCGTCCACACGGGACGCGAGTGCTACATGATTTTTAACTTAGCTCTGTACAGGTGAGTCGGCATGCTAATGCAGTGTTCGAGTTTTCGTTAACCATATTAGGTACATATAAGCTGGTCTTAAATTCATTACACTAAGAGGTGTACTTTCTTTTTAGCTGTAATTTTTTCATATTTTAGAGCTGAGAATGTATGTACATTACATTACAAGCTACAGGAAAACAATGTTTTTAGTAAATTCCTTTTAGCAGGTTCGTGTTAGGAGTTTTAAAGCTTTTTGCCAAGATGTATTTATAAACCTAGTAAACAAAGGTTACTCAGTTGTGCCATTAACAGAAGATGCAGCTGAACTACGTTTTAATCGATGAAACACTTAGTAGAAGCAAGTTTTATGCTAGTTTATTCGTATCTAAAGTACCTATTGCTAAAATAAAATGTTCGGGATTATGTTTATTTTAAGCCACGAACAAATACTTCAATTGAATTGTTAGCAAAATAAAATTAGTTCTAACTTTTATTTCTGCGATTGTTCTTCCAATGAATGGATTAACTTTTTAAGCTCCGTTGCATTTAAAACTGATTCTTATAAAACAACGCATTCAAGTAATACGAGATATAAAACGGGAACATTCTGATTGAACGAAAATGGCATTTTTAATTAAATGGGGGATCATAATGTTTCGTCGACCCCCGCTCGACACCGAAGTTGCAGCGTAGACTATTATTTTGCCCATCAAAACTTTACTTAGTCCTCACCGTAACTTTGATGATACATACTACAATCAATTTTAAGTTCCACTACTATGGTATCAACGGAGAGCGTGCGGTAATCGTAAAATAATATCGCACTAGGCAGGCCGACAGAGTTTAATGCTTTAATATAAATAAGAAAAAGCATACATTTGTCGTTAGTTTTTAACCGACTTCAGAAAGGAAGAGGTTCTTTGTCCGTCCTTATGTATTTCTTCGTCAATTGTGGACAGTTTATTCAAAATTATTTCTATTGTATTTCTGAAAGAGTCATTGTACTACATGGTAAATAAACCTCCTAAGTGTAAAACATTAACGTCAATGTATATGCGTGAATATGTCAATTATAGGTATTTGATGTCGGTGCGCATAAACAAACAAACTTCATGCAAAAATGACTGCAAAATATCCGGAGCGACAACGCAACACGCGCGCTCTTGATTGCGGGTGACGCGATGTTACGAAGCCCCCGCCGCCGACGGGTCGCAACTAGCGACTCTAATAAGTACCTACTGTGTGTTCACACAGAGTGATACTGCATTTATTACCCCAGGCTTAACAACGTTTTGTCACTACAAGTTTCCAACGAGATGGTACCATAATACGAACAATCATTAACTCGGCTTCCATAATTAATAATATCGTCTTTTCTATGCTAACTCTACTCATGTAAGCTTTTAATAGACGCTACTTACTATTAATTTGTAACACCCTAAATTCTATTTATAATTTATTAACAAAATGTTAATTAAGATTTTGGAACGTTTCAGAATACATATTTTACTTACTTATTCAGATGGACGAAAAATCTAATGAACCAAATTGTTTCGCTCCTGATATACCTATTCAATTAACTTTTCTGAACAGTCTCTGGTAAATTAATTAATGTATTATTTTACACTTTTTTATTATTCCCTTTCCTTGGACTTTATTATTTAGGTAAGGTATTTATATCTGTTTCATTGGATTGCGTGGGCCAGACTGGTCACTGACCTGCGTACAACTGTAATCATTGCAGATGTTGTCATGGAACAACATTCTTATTGAATACATGAAGAGAATTCCTCTTATAATTTGCAGCAAGTCAATAAAGGGAGTAAAACTGACAGAGATTTACTTCCATAAATATGATGAGGCTCATCAAAACTGCGCGTGCCAAAATCCCTTCCTTTGAATTCATTAATTCACCTAATGAGCTAAACGTATAATGAGCTTTGTTCCAGCGTCTAAGCTGAGGTAACCCATTGTGTAACGATAGGGGAAATTGTGCGCTCCACTAAGCTAAGGAGCTGGTCTTAACTCGGTTTTATATACTCGTTCAAAACACACGTTCCTTGCACAAGGCTTTCAAGTGTAGGTAACAATTTATTTATCATGCTTGTAAAGATACAAAAATAAACTAAAATAAAATTCATATACTGTCAAGAATACATTATTATTTTCACGATGGTCGAAACACAATAAACATTTTAATACACTTAAACCGCACTATAAATGAACTCTATGATTCCACACGAAGCGGCGGCGTTTGGATCGCTTCTTATTGAATTATTGGTCGAAGGGACGTGACTTAACGCACTCAGTGATCGGGCCATTGAGTTCCCGATGTTTGCTCGATTCCCGTACGTGTGTGGCGGACTTTAATCGATTCTTGAATGATTCTTGTCGCGTTTCGCGCACTCCATACCGTGCATTCGTGCGTGTTAGCGTTTTGAATTTATTGTTTGTTTTATTGGGTACCTACCGTAAAGAACAAAAGAATGAGATCAGCTAACCTACTTATAAAATATCCCGACGTTTCCGTGTAACTTAAAACATCTGTAGAGGGATACTGAATAAACACTCAACGAGAATAAAGAGGGAAAAAATGAATAATCTAAAGAAATTTAATTTTACGATGGCCCTCTACCTATTCAGGAATGAGACACAATAAGTGAAAGGGTTTCTTTTCAAGCACCTCGGCTCTAAAAAATTGAGGTAATGGCACGTGAATAACAATTCGGCCCTCGGGGGCTTGGAATCGGATGGTGGGCGCAGGGGGGGGGTATAGATTGATGGCACCCGTTTGTAGCATCTGTCGTTTAAGTGAGCATCGATTATAGTACACACCTCGGTGTTTCTTTGTTTGGCAAGCGACGTTTGACTCGACTCATCAGTCATGCCGGCTTGGGGGATTAATTTCACAAAATAAACAAATGACATGCTGATACTTCCCTCCTTCGAGTCCTCCGGGTTTCGCTCAATGAAAAAAGACACCGCTCGTTTATCGAGAGTTTTGCCTTTTCCTTTTATTTCGTAAGAGGTTTTGAATATTTGATAAATGGTTTGTGTGACTTTAGCGATTATTATTGGTGACTGGTGTTAAAAGGTAAATAGAGAACCATTGAAAGGCATTACCAAAGAATTAGACTGTCTTATTAAAGAGGTATACATTTCTGTATTATATAATGCGCTGCAAGATCTCCAGCGTTATAGATGTTAGTTCAGATCCGATGAGGCCTGTGCTTGTTAGGAACATGACTGTAACTTACTCAAACTCCACTCGTGATCAATTAAAATATAACATCTAAAATGTATACAATATACAGAGTGGTATTAGTGATTTAATAGAGCTTAGTAAAGATAGTAGTAGTAGATAGCTTAGTATGATTAGCTAAAAATTATTTGCAAACCAAGATCAAATAAATCAAGACTAAAATGAATGCAAAAATAAAATTAAAAATTATGGTTTCAACATCATTCATTATAACAATTATTGGAAACGCTCGCTGAAATACGACTCTGTTGGGATTTAAAGTCTGCCTCATGAAATTTGTTCACGTAGTTACAGAAAGGATGGAATAATTAATTTAAAAAATCGAATACCTCGTTTTTTATCCCAACCGCATGGAAAGCCGCGAAAGTATCAGAAAGACTCGCGAGGCCGCTTATAGTACACAATGTAATTTACATCAAAATAGAATATTGATGTAACGCGGTATTCCATGAGACATTACTTCCATAAATAATATATCACATAATGTATCTCCACGTTGTTACCTATTAAAATAGGATCAAGACACGACATACATTGTGTGGGCGTTACACCCTTTACCCTTGATTTTGAGGATTTACGGTTTATATATCCTCTTTGCGTATTCAAACCGCGACAATGTACCTATAATGCTGGAAGTATTACGACATACACAGGTATTTCATACGCTAAGAGACAGTGGGTGTAATATATCTGTATCTATGATTTTGTGATCTCGTTTTAAATAGTTGTGAATGTAAGGTTTTGTCTGAAAGTAATTGACGGGGTACGAGTCATGAAAAGGCAGGACTTTTATAGTTTTCTCTGTATAGCGTCCGTGGGGCGTGTGAGACGACCGGGGGAAGAGAGCTATTACCGTGGACGTAACTGATGGTCTGTACGTGGTTCCTAGCATTTCCATCGCACCCTGTTACGGCGATCACCCGACAGGGAAATGCATATTCACTTCCAGGTCGGAAACTATCATGATACTATTATTTTTATTGTCTCACTCTAAAAGCTAATACTTATTTTATTTAAATATTTATTATTTTATAATGTCCTCTATTTTATGGTGCTTATTATTTCATATTATTAAAGGGTGCACTTAGTTCCAAACTAAATTAAGAAACTTGGTAACACGTTGAAATAATGCCAGTCAGAGGGGAGGCTTCCAAGTGTTTTTGAAACTTGCAAACATGGTGTGCCAGTCGCATTTTATCAGTATTGATTTCTATCATTGATAATTAATTTAGCATATTTAGGCAGATCAGATTGTTTAATTGTAAAATATTTTTTAGAATATGTAAGTGGAATGACTAGGTACATAATATCATAGAAATGCACACTATCTCTTGGCCTAAGTGTAAGTATTATAATATTATTTTGGGGAAAATGCGGGGAGAAAGCAGTGTTCGACATGTCGCGTGGCGAGTGCGTTCGGGTAAGCCCCGCGGCCCTTCGAGCCTTTGCTAGTAAATAAGGATCATGGGATTATCGAGAACGGCGTATTCACTCTGCAAAGAACCAGGATTTCCAGCATCCCCGGAAATGTTTAATACTGCGAACCTTGTTTACTCTGCTGTCGTGGCTCCGCAAGTAATTTTTGCTTTTGCGCACAGAAAAAATGTCGGAATCGTCCAACTGTTATATTTCGTCCCTACAGGTTTAATATTGAACCACGTTGTATAAGTATTCAAGTCGGCCATTTATTAAATGTTCTGCCGAGTCAAAGAGCAGAAAGAAATATTACTATAACGGATTTTTTTGGAACTTTCTTATAACAAAATGAAAAGCTAAATTAATAAAAGCATAAATGTTTAATTTCCGGATAGCTTTAACATTTTATCTTTCTATGTCTTAAGAGTCTCGGTAATTAATAGGTCATAATTCGAATTCTCAAGAAGTCTAAGGAGCGGGTCGCTAGAATACTAAGTCCGGAAAAGAGTGGCGAGGCCTCACCACTGTCGATAACTTTTAATTAAATTGCGATTAGTATTTTTTTCATAATATTTCTATAACTTGTTTCTTGCAAAATAACATTGTTATTTTTTTACTAATCTGTTGTAATCGGCTTGTATAAAAAGAATTAGGGATCGTGCTGCGAGTATTTCATCAAGGAAAAAGATCAAATAAATTAAGAAATTTATTTGAGCTTTACCTGATGAGCTGATCTGATTCTTATGTTTGTAGGTTAAGGATTACATCGACACAACTATGCCTTGCAAATCCTACACATCTCGAAGGCGACGTAAGAAGATTATCTCGCGACGTAGTGTGAGACGTACACACACGTGTAACATGGTACAGTCACACCTACGCACAAGTTGGCGGATCAAAATATTTTGTTCTGAATACAAAACAGGCTTATGGAAGCTCGGATTGAACCTGGGTATTCTTATATTTCTGAGCCAGCAACAACTCTGCGCTAATAATAGACTACAAGAGATCTCAACATGTTTAAATAGAGTATATTCGCTGTCTAGTGATGTAAGTATGAAAAAAATCTAAGATAATTTACACTTTGAATTGCTGTTTTGCAGCCATGAAACTAAACAAATAAATGCTCTTGTACTTAACTTAACTGCAACGGAACAGAAAAGTGAACATAAACATCAAATTTATGTGCTAAATCCGTAGATCGGGTCAGATAATTAAAAAAATATAATTTAAATCGACATGAATTTGCAATTAAAATATTTTAAAATGGCTGGTTATTTAAATCACGTTTAATTCGAACGTGTGGTTATTCTTTAATCAAGTAAGTCACTCAGTTTTGATACCCCCGGTGGCATGCACCGCGTCACAATATGATACGTACGTACAACTCGCGGGACAGCACAATAAGCTTAATGAGATTAGACGGGTACTGCCGAAACCCTGCAAAACATACCTATGTGGGATTACACAGTAAATGGTAGCCGTCCAATCTCCGGTACGTAACGTAAACAAAGGCCGGCCGGACATTCCGTCACTGTTGGTATTTTACAAGAAAAATAACGAATATACGCTTTTAAACGACACTGAGATTATATGTATATTGTGTACTAGATAAATCAGCGGAGTCGCTGCAAAAGTTTTGAATGAATTAAAATCAAACGACGTTGACGAAGAATATATTATCGAATACGTGTTAGCTTTGCAAATTATTTAATAAGGATTGATAAACTTAGATCCATTAGGTATATAATAAAGTAGTGACTAATCGTTTGTTTAGTGGGTTGGTCCTAAATAAAGCTATTAAGTCCGAATATCTACTAGTATAGATATGATAAGCCTAGATATACCCAGCAGTGGCTTAAGATGGGCTACGGATAGTGTAAAGATTTTTTTATTACCTAATTCAGGCAATTAAATACAGGCCAGCATATATCTGATAACGCGGCCAGTCGATACGTTAGAATCTTTTAAATCGATTCAAATTAATGTGGAACGTTGTTTTTTAATAGGGTTGGGACTTGGTAAGCCATTACGACCGTGAGTGTGCCTTTGAAATACCCATTTCGGTTTCAATCTAATCTGATAGCTTGTAAGCAATGGTGCGAATCTGTGTACCTTAATTACCTGTTAGCCACTACGACCTTAAGCTTCGGACATCGGTATACATACAGTAGGAGTTGAAAGTTAGGCTTTAGAAGCTATTGTTAACGATACAGGTAGAAAACTCATATAGGCATTGTTATGTATATTGGTATGTATATTATATTTGATCGTCTTCCAAAAAAACCCCTAACAAGTTGCTCGACTCGGGATTCGAACCCGAGACCTCGCTCTTGCACTTGCGATCATTAGTTCAACGAGGCAGAAGAAATAGAAAATCATCATCACATATTAGGTTCCAAATAAATCAGTAACATAGATAGCTATACAAACAAACATTACGCCGAGTGGTTTCCTTTATCTAACGATATTTTTCGAAGTGAAGATTTTCCGCGATGTCCTCCTTTGAATTCAAATCGGAACAAAGTTAGAACGACATGTTTACAATTTTTCTCCCAAGGAAATTGTGTCTATCCGGAGTAAATAGTGTAGTTCAATCGGTATCGATATCAGATACTATTTTCTGTTAATATCGAATTGTGATTCAGTTAACACCCCTTTAGAGCTTGGGTATCTAGGAGAAATCGTAATAAATGTTGACTAGGAGTCTTTGTCAATGAACCACGACGTCTTTGACGATCTGATTGGCGCAGTGAGTGCGATTGGACTATTGCGCTATGGGTTGCGGGTTCGATTGCCGCATGAAACAAAACTTTGTGCGATCTGCAGATGTTTCTCCAGAGTCTGGGTGTTTGTGTATGTGATATTTCATTTTTATGTTGCAGGATGAATTCCTAGTGCGGGGCGCTGTTTCTTAAAAGAAAAACTAGTCAATTCTTAAACAATACAGTAAATTGTATGACTGAGACAGATTAAATTAGAGTCAATTTCCTACTAAAAGGACACTGCATCTTTTAACATAAGATTGAATTACCATAAGTAACTACTTACTAACTTAACTCGCAGCTAAGACGAGACAAGATCACTCAGTGTTGTATTCTACTAATTTATAATCATGTTGTCATTCCAAGTATCGTCGGGCGACTTTCATTATTCTGAATTCTACCTAAAATATATGTATACCAACACCTTTTTAAATAAGATCTCTTTACTAAAGTTTATTAACCCCTTCTGAGACTTCTTTTGTGCATTTGAGACGCCGAAACGATGTCTCTCGGATTTCTATTAACCTGAGATTCTATTGAAACTAAGTAGGGCATAGATATTGAAGTCTATATGTCTAAGAGACGTTAAATTGTGCACAGTCTTATGGGACGTTACACCCTTTGATGATTTGAGTGCCCGCTCAAGTTAGTACCTAAGTAGTTGCAACATCAGCGCAATCCTGTAATGGTTTCAGTTGGTGTTTTGAACACCAAGTGGTATTGCTTCACAAATACAAATCGAAGTAAATCAAAAGCATTTTGTTTCGCAAATTCGTATTATATATGAATTTAAAAACTATGTCATTTATTTATTACATTTTATTGACATCTCCCAGATCGTAGTGAAATTATTCAAATTGCTTTATTTATTTCTAGAAAACTATGGAGGTAAGTTATTTTGTAAAGGGTATAACGGGCAGGATACCTACACACAATCACCTTCAATCATAGATCCGCTATTAAAGTGACCGACGCAAACTAGGTCCCTTTATCCGCATCAATAGTATGTTTAGGTACTCCTTTTAATTATAAGTTCTAATAAATATACTGAACTAATGTTTAATTAGAAAACTGGTACAAAAACAATGTTTGTCTTGAACACGGCTCTAACAATATAACACTTTACTACTTTAAGGTCATATTTTTTATGCAAACTTTAATTTTCAATAAACTAGGACGCAACATATGCTGGTAGTGGTGTGGGGTTGCATTAGCCTTTAGCCTCCACACTGCTACGTTTAAGTTGCTGTGTATGCATTCAAATAGGGTGATGCTGTTTTGTGCTAGGCTATGCCGTTATCCGGAATTGTTGAGATAGGTAGTTGTTTTCCTGGA
Source organism: Abrostola tripartita (assembly GCA_905340225.1). NCBI lineage: Eukaryota > Metazoa > Arthropoda > Insecta > Lepidoptera > Noctuidae > Abrostola > Abrostola tripartita. The sequence goes on from HG996486.1 coordinate 9,183,298, forward strand.
TTTGTAGAAGCTATTAGTTCTATTGAATTTTAGTGACGAATCATATTATTTTAGATATATGTTTTGATTTTTTTGTCATAATGCCAAATATATGTAGGTACACGTTTTTAAGGCCGACGCGTTCAATTTTTACTATAAAATTGACACAGATTTTATTAAACTGGTAGAAATGAATACCGTGTCGCAATGTTTTTGCTAATACTGGCGTTTTTATTTTAGTTTTATTCTTAGCGTAGCTATGATATAGGTACTAATTATTCTTATACTGAGCTCTACAATGACTGAGATTTGAATTCACACCCTTTACAGGACATGTCTACCGTCTTAGCCAAGCTTAGGAGCTGCAGACGTTTCTGAAGGTTTATAGCCGCATTCACCTTTACTTCGCCAAGGTTGGGCTGTAATAGCCGTGGGCTGAAATACTAATATAATAATGGTGTGAAAAGCCGCGCATTTCAAGACCTAAACGCTACGTTTTTATTATGTTTTATACAATGTTCAGAATGTTTTGTAAGTATTTTAATAAAAAGTTTTCTTGAGTTTTACTTGCTTGAGATAATGTAGATAGTTTTGTGATGATCAACGTTATATGTTCTTTAATATAGGATAAAATAGGCATACCTATCATAATTATTTTAACATAATTTTTAAACACGTCTTAGGTACAGTCAGCATCATAAGTAGCTGAACATTTAATTTTATAAACATACCATTAATTGAAGAACAACTAATTACACACTAAAAAGTCTTAAATATTTTAAGATCATCCATTGGACGCTCCTATAATTTGAAACAAAAACTTGAATTGGTTTTTGTTTCTTTCCATTATTTGACATAAGGTTTCGTAATATGTTAATCTACTTATGATGGTGACCGTACCTACGTATGAAAATACGTGTTATATAAAGTCATCAGATATACGTAAAAAAAGCTTCATAAAATATGCCAGAGCTCTATCAAGAAGAAAAATTCGTACCTACATGTTTTTTTTAAATCACATTGATGTAGCGATCACAGTTGTCAGTTAAACTGAGTGAAGAATTAAAATCGAGTGTCCGAATAGCCGACCGGTTTTAAATTAATTAAAGTTAGGCGCGTCCCTGGCCTCGCATCCATCGAAGCTAGTCATTACTTTAAGTTACTTAAGGGTTGAGTTAAGTACTCTGAAGCCAAACCTATTGTTCAACAGGCGACTTAAGGTGTTCGTAATTTTGTGCGGCAGGAGTTTCGCTTTGATTGAATTTAAGTAGTTTAATACTGTGGTAAATCCTAGACAGTTAATGCTGTGAAAACAATGTACAACACAAAAGCTACCACGCTAAACATTGTTTGAAATGTTTTACCATCTTAACTGTCTTCAAAAAAGGTTTTTTTTTTTTTTAATAATACTATTATTCTTCGTTTTTTATGAAATTTCTTTGCGAACAATAACATTTCATTGTAAGAAAAAGCAGACTTTCTTTTGAGATGGATCTTAAGTGACATAAAATCTATGGTTGTTGTCTTTCCCAAAAACGGCTTTATTAGACTAATATTCTTGAAATATTAGTCGATATTGTACATGCATTGATGTTTTTAAACAAATTGTTGGATATAGTATCTAAGTTAATATCAATATTACGTCTGTACACTTTCCGAGGCTCCTGGAAATCGCTTTAAAATAATGTTAGTGTATTACTCACACTGTTATACCAGCAAACAGTCTGGATTTTGAGTAAACAATCTTGGTCGATTCTGCTATGAATTTATACGAAAGTATATGGTCAACTTACTATAAGTACGTATTTCTGTAGGTCACAGTCTTGAGACAACAAATAAATATGGTAGAACCGTGTTTTTAAATTAGGGAGAAGGTTTTGTACCTTTGTTTATTTACCTTTGATATTCTGATAAACCAGCTTATTAAAAACAAAGGGAATGTATAGCAGTCAGTCTCAAAAATACGTAGTACCTATGCATTTAGAAAGAGAAAAAAAAAGCTGTTAACAATATTTTTTTTCGTTTTATCACGCAAAAAATATTTTGTTATTGGTTTAAATGAATAAAAAGTTGTGTAATGTAATATTTAGGTATACCGAATAATACATTGCGTGTATTCTTAATGAAATTCTTTGAATCATGGAGGGTGTTCTTCATTTGACAGTTATACACCTACCTAAGTGGTTTTGAAATCAGGTTTTCCAAGAATTATGACAATATTCTTTGCATACATTTTTAGTAGGTATTGTTTGTACCCACTAGATAAAGGTACATATAACGTACGTAGAAGTACGTATAAGTACATAATTTAATTTCGTCATTATGTATTAATAAAAAGAAAAAAAAACAGGTATATTCCCGTTTTAATTCACACTATGATACAAATGTAACGTAACTACGCGCCATTTGTCGAATTGTTTAAGCAAGAAATCATCGCAAATAATATAGGTATACATACACACATAAATAATATTTCCCATCTTCTCAGTCAAGAAAAAAAATTAATCCCGACATTCACAAAAAGAATTCCAGTAACAGCAATTCAAAGAAAAATAAACACCAATCCTATAATTTTGATAAACTGTACTCTTGAGAAACCAATATTCTTTGTACTGTATTTTCCAATATTTTCCCGGACAATTTGTAGTGTAGCGAAGTGGATGAGTGAGAGCGATCCGTCGAAGCACGAACTAAGTAAATTAAAGTCCGACGTTCGCACTCAAGGGGTGCTCCAATTAAAAGTCAAATCAAACTGCATTATACCGCAGTCGTAAAATAACGTCATCCTATACCTGTTAGGGGCGCTTGGAAGAAAATAATGATGTATCAATAACATAGGGAAATAGATTCTTGGTAATAGTTGCTTATTTACTTTATAGATCTGACGGAGATCGGTCGGGTATCACTATACACCAACAGCAATAAAGATTGCGCAATAGTTTAAAATTGAATTAAGAGATAATTATTGGTAATGTGGCTAAGATTTTTTAAAATAGATATGTAAGAGATGACAACACTTCTCTGACATTTCTATATAACTACATTAAATAATATAATTAGTTTAAATTTAATTTCTAAAACCGTTTCTACCCTACTACGATTTACTTCTGCCATGACTGTGTCAGTAAAGATAATTTAATTAAATCTGTTTTTAACATTAATTAAATAACATGCATTATCATCCATTATGCATTATAAAATATCAATATATTTATCTTCATTTCACACCGCATTAAAATATCCCTTTATCATACATCGCCATCGGTGAAAAGTAAAATTAATTAATATTAATTACCTTATCATTTCATATAATCATATCATTTAATAGGTTGATAAAAGCGAGTTACATGAGTAGTTTTGCGAAAATTGAGTATTGTTAAATGTACATTAGTTGCTAAGTCCCCCAACACAAACCAAGTTGATTTTGCTTCAGGCTAGATTAAACTTTGGATTATTCAGAAATGTTAAGTGCTCGCTAACAGTTTCTAGATTTGATTAGAACTTTTTCGACAGCCCTTACATTCGAAGTTTATTGGCAATTTAGTATTATGTACAATGACGCGTTAACGTTACTGCTGAATGCGATGGGTTAATGCGTTTAATTTAGATTTATTATCGCTTGCTCTTGTTTAGCTAATAATTCAAGTAATTACCTGCGCTGACGGCTGGAGTAATGGCGTAATATCTGAATATTCGGATTCTTATAATTATATTATTCAAATTTGAGACGATACCTAAGACTTTTAGTACGAAATATTATAATTCCACCCGTCTTATAATTCACCTTTCGCAGTAGAGGTGAGTATATTGAAAATATTTTTATTGCGATATTTTAGTTGTGGGTCTACATTGTTAAGTGAAGTTAAGCTTTCTGAAGCAACTACGGCTGAATAGTTCGTAGCGTGCGGGTTCTTAGAGCGGTCTACTTGTGTGCCCATGAACGGCTTCCAAGAGACTACAGTCCTCTTAAACACCGTGCACCGGTACAATTATAATAAATTGATGTCCCATCATTTGAATAGCTTGTTTACATTATATTTATTTAAACACGACTAAATTAAACATTTGAGGTCGAGGGCTTTAAACTTAGGGAATGAAGACAGAAGGCAATTTTCCAAATCTGAAGTGATTTCCGCCCATTTTGGAACTGTAAATTAAAGTATTACTTGTTGCAAAATACGATTGAACATTTAGGAGAACTTGATGATTCATGCTTTATCGATTCTCTTATTTTTTTATAACTACGCTTACTGGTTATTATAGTAATTTTTGAGTTTGGGTCTTTGTAGATTCAGCTCACTAAACGGTATTCGAAATCAACGTCTTGTATTCTACCTACAACACTTACATAGATTATTATATATTGTGATTCAAATACATCAATCGATTTCATCATCATCAACATGAATCGGCCTGTTTAACCTAGTTTATTTGAGCAGAATGTTCCAACAGTCGAATTTGCTTGTTATAAATAATTTCTTCAGAAATAAAATGCCCTTAAGCGTTTGCCTTTGTGAAAATATTTGCTAAAATGAAATAAAATATCAAATCAGAAAATTAAACGCGTCCTTCTAAGGGAAAGGTAAACGAGGCTGAATGGAATTATATTTAAAAAAAGAGAGGTTTGTTTCTATTATTTGGTAAATCCCATTACTTAAGTAAAACCGTATAAGTAGTCCTTTGTACGTAGTTTCGGGTACCTAAGACAAACAATTACATTTATTTAATATTTTGTATTTATATTGTAATACCAAAGGGATTTAAAGGTATTTTAAAGACACATATTTAATTACATTTATTTGGTCATTAATACGTACACATTTTCTATTAGTAAAGGTTAACTTAGATATACACTTTTTGCAATAAATATAGTTGATTACCTTCATAAATTATCTCTCACATTTATCTAAAAAAAAGAGTTGATGAGTGTAATATTACTAAATAAGTTTCAGGTATAAAATATCGCCGACTACTTTGTATCTAATGGTGTACCACACACCCACCTTTTCCGTAGGACAATACAGGCGTGAAAATATACACACCGCCGAGTCGAGTGTTAAATATTGAATAGGTGCACGTTACGAGATAATTTTCTTCAGCGGCCCGGCGGCAAATAACCGAAGGCGATAAGCTGCAAGTCTTGCACAAAGCCCATTATAATAAGATATCCAGAGAAAGTGGCGCGATGAAAACATTTTCTTCTTAGTTCGGCTTTATTCGTGATAATCTTTGAACAAAGCTTGCGACGTAGGCTACCTACTACTTTGCATCTGGTTTGGTCCGTTGAATCAATGTAGGTACTGCCCCCTTACCATGAAGTCTTATAACAGGGCAGTTTACGTTGAGTAAGCAACACGCCGCATTACACTACACATAGCGGCATCTCGCTTCCACACCGTAAACTGTCCTGTTTTAAGAGTTCATGGTAAGGGGGCTGATTTGTAAATCAATCTCGCCAGTTTTTCGTTTAGTCTACGTTTGAAGAATTTTTGTTTTGAGTTCAATGTGACGACATTAAATACAAGTCTGCGAAAGTACCTAGTCTGCGATTGTGATCTTTTAAGTTTTCTGCAAGGAGCCTAGCACACATAACAGTGCCGTCTGCCGTGCAGTGCGAATAACTTTCATTAGTTTCGTGCTGATGTTGTCGCCGTGCAAGTTACTTTCCTTCGCATCGTGAACAGTAACAGAGCCACTGAGTCTATTCAAACAAAAACAAATGTAGCTGCAATGTTGTCTGCCGTTTAAGCTTACAGGAATGATTTACAAGATTTTTTCCAAACTTTTAAAAGCCTTTCAAAGTCTTTGGTAAGTGTTATAAACATTTTCTTGCCAGTATTTCTAGAGACACGGTGCCCATGCCGTGAAAACCATTCTTTTAAGCATTAGAATCGTTTTAGTTGAACATTTTTCTTAATAAACACGTCCTGTTATTTTTATATTTATAGTAGTTCAAAAGTATGTATTATGTTCAGTTACAGAAGATGCCTTGTTATAGAAGTGCGATAACATTTTAGACAAGGGGAGCTCTAGTATCAATACAATAAGTGGCTGGCCTGACTGTTTATGTTAGCTGTGACTAAAAAAATCTAAACAAACAAATCTAAAACCACCTTAATTGTTATTGCTACCCATTGAAACATAAAAATATTAACTTCAAATAAAACAATATTTTTCCAATATGCGTTTACATTAGGTACCTGCTATAACGTAAAGAAGAAAAGAAATGTAAGAAAAAGTTTTGTGGGTATGTAGGTATTATAAAGACTAACAATCTTTATCTGAGTATCTTATAAAAATACCATACACGTGTCAGTGTCATATGATACGCAGAAAAATAGTCTTTGTTGTGAGTAAATATTTCACATAAAGACTTTTTTTGCCACAAGAAGAAAAAAAAAGACTTTTTTTCTGAGTATCTTACTAAACACCATAAATGGTCGGTGTCATATGATACGCAGAAAAATAGTCTTTGTTGTCTGTTATTATTTCTTATCTTAAATAATCTTTTTTTTAATATCTTATAAGATACAATACACGCATCGGTATAATATGATACCCAGAAAAATGGTCTTTGTTGAGTCTAAGTATCATTATGAGTTTATGACACCCACATAGTATCTTATGATACTCACACAAAACAGACTATTTTTCTAATGTGACATTATTTGAAAGGTAAGACATCTCAATGATAACATTCTGAAAATAATCGAGTTATCTATTTTCTGATTAATTTGGATATATCAACGTATTATTTTCCTAGCATAGGATACATAACGCGTATTATTGTCCTGGTAAGTGATATAGGATACTTAACGGTACGGTAACTTTTGTAAATACACAGGCTCGTGCTTAGAATTAATCACATCTATAGTATCAAGTATAACATTTAATTTGTTGGTCTAGTAATGAAGGTGAACGTGTAACATTCACAAGGCGAGGGGGAAATCCCATGAACTCATTTTACGTCTTTACATTCTACGTATCGGGCTTTGAAATATCTATCTCAAGCGCGGAAAGCTAATATTAACACTAAGAAGCGTTAAAAACGCTTATCGTATTCAATTTAGGGAAGGTGCGTATTTCGCGAGTACATGTAAGCAAACATAATTACATTTTGATTGATGTTCGTAAGAGTAAGTATTTAACTTATGTAAATAATTATTACAAGTCAGACGCAACATAATCAAATGTTGCAAGTAGATTTTTATTTCATTATTATAATTGCATCACGGTACTTCATTTTAACAATTCATCATCATCATCATCAGTCAAAGACGTCCACTGTTGAACATAGGCCTCCCCGTTTAAGCGGGGGGGTTCGCCATAATCCCCACGCTTGGCAAGCGGCTTGGGGATCGCAGTATTGGTGGTGGAGTTACAGAAGACGCTGCTGCCCATCTTCTGAATTTTCCCTTAGTCGCCTCTTACGACACCCACGGGAGGAAAGGGGGTGGTCAATTCTAGGCCGGATACCACACGGCGTATTTACATTACATTTTAACAATTAGGTGTGCCTATTTGTCTTCAAAAACTATTTCTGAATTTCTTAGAAATGTAATCATAAATAAGTCGAGTCTAGATTTTTGGGTATCCATTATAATAAAAGTAAAGAAAAAACGTAATTTCATTTACTTTGTAGTTTTTACCAACTAAGTTTAACAGTCATTTTATTTTCTGACCCTTTCGCAAACTCAAATTAAAACCACCGATTATAACGAAAAAGATTACGTCACTAAATTTCAATTTAAGTTTGTCGCATCTCAGAGATGAGAACTACATTTATATAGGATTTAGAAAATATTCAAGGACTTACTTTTTATGATATGTAGCAAAAATAAAATTATATTGTTTATTAACCAAAAAGCTATAACAAATATGATATACGATACTTTTATAAGTGTAACGTACACTAAAAGGAATAACATTTATGAGAATTGTTCGTAAATACAAAATACCACATAAGGATTCAATGTGTTAAATAAGAAATCCTCGTGTCTCAAATCACCCTATGATCAGAATAAATAGGGAATACCTAGGGTATATATTTCTGTGTACATTGTTGTAACAATTTATAAGATGGTGAAGCTCCTAATTAAACTAAAGATTCCAAGTTCTGCCGATTAGCCTCGGGCGTACAAGCAACAGTGTTTTGTGTAGCTACACAAAACCTTTAGCCGTTTTAATTAGAATGTCTGTTGCGAGTGTGTGTCGGTATTTTTTCTAATAAATAGGATGCCCATCGGTAAAAGGGGAAAAGCTCAACTATATATATATACATACTCATACATATGTACATACGCGAACATTATTATTTTTATTTCAATATAATATTAAACAGTAGTTGTATGGTATTTTATACGATACGAATTTTTAGAGTCTACTCATTATTCTTATTTTCTTTTGTTTTGTTATTCCATAAAGAATTCCATGGGAAGGTATAGTACTTTTAACAAAAGGCAGAGCCAAGGCTGTTTAGTTAGTTAGTCAAAACTACATCGAAGTTTTCATCCAGAATACCACATTTTCCTGACCTGTGATTCGAATCTACCAGGCGACCAGAAGACCAACGCGGTGGTAAGAGTGTATAGAAGCAAGTATATTATTCCCGAAGTTTAGGCATACGAGCCCACTTTTATCAGGAGCTGACACCATGCTCTTTTTAACATACTATATATAGGTAGGTATGTCTTCTAACTAGAAATAAAAGTTGCAAAAGTACCCACATTTGGTCCACAAGGAATAGAGATAAAACCGTCCAGATTTTTTCTCAGCTAATTATCGCCTAAAGTGGGTCGGGTCAGGCAATGCTATAAAATTTTAATCTGTTTTAATGTAACATAGCTATAGCTAGCCTTATTACGTAACTTAGTGCTTTATTTTAGGAGCTTTAATTTGCAAATATTAGAATACCTTGAAGTTCAAAATTTCAATTAAAGTTCGACGTAAGTTATACAATTTAATAATTATCTAATCCGGTAGAGTATGTAGTTCTATTAAGTTCGTTTGGTGGGTATTGCGTGTATGTGCTGCATAATTAGTTTTCCCGTCTAATTTCAGCCTCTGTTAAGATTGATTTGTACTTTATTCTCGCAATCGATTGCTCTAGGGATTCACTTCTTCAAACAAGCAGTGTGCTTCGTGAACTAATGCATTGTTATAACTAGCGGTATCTTAATGAAGAGCTTGTTTCGCGGTAACAAGTAACAGTGAACTCAGGATACAAACCACTATAGAGCAGCTTATCAACGATTCAACGAAATAGATTAGTTTACCAATGTGTTGTATGTGTCACCACGACCAATATTAATTGATTTTCAACCAATAATTGGATTTTCATAGCGGATGCGATAAATAACATGCTGATGTTAAAACCTCTGATGGAATTTGTTTGCCGGACTTCAGGCCGATGCAACGCGGCGTCAATCATTAAATTTATCGAAAAATAATTTTGTTTTAATAGCCAGTAACAATCAACTGATAGTTTGGTGCCATGATAATGGCAGCATGCATTTCTATGAACATAAATTGTCAGATTACTCATATGTAGGCTGTAGCACCGTGCTTGTCTTTAACACAGAAGGTAACGAAACATCTTAGTACTTGTAGGTAGATAAATAAAATATACTACCGACACCTATAATATAAATGTTAATATTTTGCGTTGCCATTACTGAAATATACATCTTAGTACTAGCTTCGGATCGTGTCTTTGCACTCGTGGTAAAAGTTACCGCAACTTCTCCGGGAGAAAAAGTAGCCCGCCTCTGTCAGCGTTTAAGTTATCTAGATATGAAAATTTTACTACAACTGGTAATTAACAACATTTAATTAATATAACGTGACTGTACAATCTAAGTGACTGCCGAGCTAAGGTCCGGCGTTCGAATCTCGGGTCGGAGTAATTGTTACTGGGTTTTTCTATTAGGTAATTCTTAGTAGCAGCACGGAGTCTGAATTTGTGCCCGGTTGATGGCATTACGCTCGCCTCCTACTACATTGAAACCTATAACATAACGGACGAAATGTGGGTGTACTAAATGTGCACCTCAGCCTACCCCTTCGGAGAATACAGGCCTGATGTTATGTTATGTACAATTTTGCATTTTATTATTACCTACCGATTAGACAGAAGGAGCTTTAGTCAATAATCCGGGAGTAGGTAGATACTACATGTATCTACTGAATTTGCCAATCAAATGGCATTGGGATTACTAAAACCACTCAATATGCAGTTATTAGCTATATCCATAACTGTGTCTGCATCCTAACCTAACACTGTTAGTGCTTGCCAGTTCACAAACACACATCGGAATAATTTATGTACTGGTGTATTTAGCTCTGCCGTAAATTCAAAGTCAGCCAACTAAGGACAACCAAGAGGCTATTCCCAAGCAGTCATTGTTATTGACTCTGAGAGTGATTGCATTATTTTCCTTAAGTGACAACAAATTGGGCTTTCTCAGCCCGCATTTTAAGAGCTGTCTGTTTTTTACTAATATTAAATCATATACTCTGACAGCTGCTTGATATAATTTCAGACGTAAGAAGATCTGGTTTTCATGAAATGCCAAAATTTCTTATAGCCGCCTCTGCTTTGTTTGGTGTATCAGATGATTATAATTTGTCATTACTTTTAATTAAGTTTCTATAGCCAGCTTCAAAGTTTCAAAAAATTCAGACAATTTAATACTTTAAACGGTTTCTAAAATTAATTTTGAGCGTCGGTCTCGTATCTGTAAAAGCTACGTCAGGCGTTTCCAAGCAATGTAATAGCTTTATGAGTTTCCCCCCACTTTTTCGAATAATTCCTTCGTATAACGAGCGAAATTAAATTATTGTGTCGGCCGCGTATCCGAAGCAGGTGAGCGAAATTGGAATACCTGCATTACTTTTTCCCGAACGATTTTATTAACCGAAGTTAGAACAGTGTGACAGACATAAAAATAATATGAAGAGAATGGAAAGTTGAAACGGAATTAAACGTCGCGATCAGATACTGGCTGAGGAAGACGGCATTTATGATGGATAACTTGTAGCTATACGCTGTTCAGATTTTTATTAAACTGCTTTCTGGAAAACACTTGGCAATTCTTCTGCACCAAATCCTATAAACACACTTAAAAAGCCACAAAGGTACGCAATAACGTAATGTTACCTTACGGTAAACCGAAAACAATTCATTTCTACGAACGCCCGCCTCCCCTCCTGTTCCCCCGACCCCCTCCGTCACGTACCTTCACCCCCAACCCCTCGAGGAACCGCGGAATGTTAGCCGATCCGTAAAAAGCAATTCTTCCCGCGCCGTTTGCCTTTTTCACCGTACATTTAATGTGAACCAATGTTATAGTTTATTTTGGCTCTTTTTGAAAACATCGACGATTGAAACGCTAATATCTGGTGGTTATGTGATCTTTAGTATTGTATCTCCTCAAATTAAATACACACAAAGGGGTACTCATTTTATTAAAGGGCTGTAGTCCGTTTTGTAATACAATACTAGGTAAGTACCATTATGCCGCCGTTATTTTACAGCGACTATTTGCGGCGGACATGAAAGAAATCACGCCGAAATAAAAATAAGGAAACAGCGTGTAAATACAAAAACATTGTAGTGGATATAGGATGTATATTGTGCCAACTGTTTTTATTGTTATATTTGAAAGGATATTAATGTATCTTAAGAAATAAAACTCGGACCGCACATATTAAGTCTGCTTGAAATAAATGTACAGTGAATTTGAATATCATTGACGTTTAACAACCTTATACCGAAAATATGTCAATGTAAAAACCGAAGTGTACACGCTCCATTGACTCGGAAGAAACGTAGAAACGACTGTATCGTTTTTCCATCATATCAGTCTGCTTATCTACGACAGAAAATCTGTACGAAAATAACTCCACATCACAATAATGTCAAATAGGTTCTAAAATAAATAAAAGTAGTTATTATTTACTTTTTTTGGTCTAAATTTTTTGTATATTTTAGACTTATATGTATTCAAATTAAATAAATAATCTAATTATTACAACCGACATTTTGTAGTGTTTAACCAGGCATGACTGTTTGAAGCTGTGTTTTATTGTCGATTTCATGTAACTTTAAAATTGTTTCAACTTTGGATGCAGGAAATTCACGCGAGGCATTATTGACGGAAAAATTTTTAAGTTAATAAATAATTTCTGTGTTCTTGTAATAAACTTAGGAATGTTGTGTTTGTTGGCAAAGCACTTATACTTAGTGGGCTAAATAAGGGTATAATGACTACGTAAGTCGAAAAACATCTGCGTCCTTCCATTAACGCAGCTCGGAGTTTCGGGCAGGGTTCTGTGCGAAATGCCAGCTATTGTACACATTGCGGCCAATGTGAACACACATTGTCACATTGTCTGAGAGTTACGCACCGTGACAAACTGATGTTACATTCAAGTAATAGTCATTAATGTGTTAGGTATAATTTGTTATAAATCTGATAGGTCTTTGAATGTCTTCTTTGGCAAATAATTGTAATCTAATCCCCGCGTATAAAGACACAAGTATTAGTTGAATATTGCGCAGAGTTTCGCATATTTCTCATAGCATCTGAGTTTTCTTTCGAGTTTTATAATAATATTTGCGTTGTAGCCATACAATTTTAACATAATACCCATTTACGGTGTTAAAGAAATGCAAGGTCACGTTCTCGTAGTACAGGAGGGTAACGACCGCGGGTGTGAAAACCTGGCTGCAGACAGGAGGTGTGGCGGTGAGCCCGCGTGCCTGTGCTTACTTGTGTTCTGTTGATGAAAAACAGCGTTAGATATAAGTACGTAGCTATGTATAAGTAATGCTGTTTTTCTGTTGATGTCAGGGTCAAAAGTCAGGTGTTGTTGTATAGTTGTTATTACTTTATAGGTACTAAGACATAACAGTATGCTAGACTTGCAATAAACAAAATTATTCTTGAAGAAACTTACAGATTTGTCAGTACCGGTAAAGGTAATCGACATAATAATCCGCCAGAATAATGTAACTGCTTGTTAGTATCACGGTTTATGTTATTTTGCAAAACAAATCCTATTTCATAACGGTAAACATACAATGAAAGACATAAATAAGCGGCGAACGAGGCATGCAGCGGTTTGCGGTCTCGTGTCTAAAAATGATTCCCCTTCACGCTAACTCGAAATCTTTTAACGGGTTGCCATTGTTAAAGATACAATAAGTATGAGAAACGTTTTGAATGAAGCCTCTTCGTGACCCACAACGTTAAATTCAAATTATTGGACACGGATGTCACAAACTGCGAGGCAAGGCACATACTGGTACCGAGGACGTCTGCTCACTTTAAGCATTATCCGCTCAGTTTTCTAGGCTCAACACTACTCACGAACATCAAACGAGGCCGAAAATATCAGGTGAACCTAAACGTTACATAATACATATTAAATTAGGTTTGGTAAGTAGTTTTGTCTGCTACAACGCTATGCGCCCGCAGCCTATATTCCTCTTGCTAACCAATTTTTCTAAATTATGAAAAACGCCCTGAGCAGAATCTTTGAAATTTTATGCGGCGGTATTAAAGAAAGTAAAAAATAACATTTCATTTAGGAGACCCACCTAAAAATATATAAACATATTTTTTTACTAAAACATAACAAAACACGAAATTCAGAGTGACTTGCTCGTAAAGCAGGAAAAAGTCGTCTCATTTATTTCCCTCTTAGCGATAAGGACGGCGTAGTATTGTGTGCCGGCTGACGTCAACTGTCAGATTTCACGACGTACCACCTTCTTCAGAAGCGTCGCTATGAACATGTATTCATTGATTTAATTTATTTGCTAAACCAAGAGTGGTAACGGAGTCGAGGCACCAGGTAACCGACACGCCGCGCCAACACACGACCGGCATAATGTATGTGATCGGACCGAGCTGCTGGTAAACAACATTTTTGTCACTCGATCGGGCGCTATGAGTCTGCCTCGAGTATTTGTTTATCGCAGCTGATATTTCCACGCCATCGCCGTCGATACTGGGGTACAAATTTGAGAGTTAATTGAGAGTGTCGCAGTAGTTTACTCAAGGGTTGAGATTAGCCGAAAGACGTTACTTGTTAAGAGTCGAATGCCGGTATATCGATCGGTCGTAAACTTTGTACAGTCTCGCTGAAATTAGGACGAATGGTCACGTCAGGGTATCGCGTGACGACCGCATGTCTACCGGAAACAGAGATATAAAATATTTTTATTGCCGCCTCTAGTGGTTAATAGTAACCATTAAGCTGTTCATTGCTTTGTTTATCTTTCTACGCGCGTGTTGGATCCGGATTGCGTTATCCGCTATTATGTGCAGTGTTATTCGGAAACATAAAAGAAAGAATTCGATTTAATTAAAGAGGTTTAGCAATCTGATCCCGACGTTTTATGCAGAGGTGTAACAATAAAATTCAGGATCGCTTCGGACCAATAAAGCGTGTTATAGGGGAACCTACAGACAGACAGGTGCATGATACTTCATCGCTCTCTGAGACTGTTTCTCCTTTAATTCGTCAAGACAAGCACGAAGGATTTCTTTGCGGCACGAAACAAATAGATATTACTAACACAACAAACTTGCAAAGAATTGTGTTCAATTCTCGAGTCACATACTTGTTTCCTTGAATTTGAAATGTATTACAATTGCATGCATGCTTCAGAGCAATAAAACTGAGTGGGTAATAAATATATTGCCATCCCACTGCATGTATTTTTCTTTGACACAAAGTCAACTACGTTTTATGCAATGTGCATTAAAATATTAAATGTCTGAGTCTACGCAGTTGGTATTTATATTGGGTACAGTATCTGTTGCATGCATCTGGAAAATGTGAATGAGCTGATTCTAACTTTGAATCGTCAAGTTTTTTTACTCACAGTCAATCTCTTATTTTCGCGTTTTACTTAGGTATTTGTTTTCCTTACGGCTCTCACATAAAACAGACGTAAGTAAATATTCTTAGATACCACTGAACGTATAGCAAACAGATTGATCGCAATTTTATTATTGATACATGGCCTCACTTGAAGGGCCCATGTAAATACTGAAGCACTCGACGGTTGAAAACTTATTTAATAAAGTTACGAGTCCATCCGATCGCGGCCACAATCTTCTTCTTCTTATCGTATGGTTGATAAAAAACCTGGTGTCTGTGTTTAAACCGCTGTAGACCTCTGACATGGCTTTACGCACCGTTAAAAAATTCGTGTGCCGGTTTCCTCACTATGTTTTTCTTCTCCGTTTTTAGCCACTGATAACTAATTGAAATACGCAAATGAATTTTAAAATACATTGGTGCCGGGGTTTGAACATGCGACCTTTGATTTGGCAATCCAACGGTCATACCAATCAGTGTATAGCTGTCAGTGCTGGTGTTGGACATGAAATGTATAAATATAATAGTAAATGTTTATGCGTTATTATCGAGTGAAATAAACAACGTAATACTATCTACATCAATATCAGGCGTAGGCTGTTGTTATTATAAACATTGGTATTGGTTTTCGATCTTTATTTTCATTTAGATGCCTTTATGTTTTACTCACAAGTCCCGACTACGCAGAATTTTTCGTTCTGTTATAATATCGAAAACATACAAGCCAAATATTATATTACCATGTTATTTGGAAAATAAAGAATAACAATATCTGTTTATCGGTCGATTTATGATTTAGGTATTGAGAACCTATCAACAGATCATGCCTCCCTGTAGCGTGTTAGTTGAATATGGGATTATCTTAGCCAATTTAAAGGGACAATGGCCATGATAGTAAACCTGCATACAATAGTGGATTTGGGCATAGCTCAGTGACTCAACACTAACTACCTTGATGTCGATCTTGTATTATGTGAGAGGCTCTTGACTGAAAGAGCAACTAACAGGGTATAGGCCGCATGTCATTTTATAATAGAAAAGTTTATGAGTATCTTAGCACTTGAACTCAAGTGCAGTTTTTTAATCAAATTCAGTTAAAATTAATTGTTTTGACGTAACGTGATTTTTACATGACTAAATTATACCTACCTCGCACAATGACAAAATTAAGTAGGTTACATTTGTATAGATACAAAACCTTATATTACACTAGACGGTTGTTTTCTTCTAACAATGTTAACAAGTATTAAAAGTAGGTACAGTTATTAACAATCAATGAACCACCCTTATCGCTATACTCCTTTACTTATGTACCTAGATACCAGCCGATTTAGAACGAATACCTCACATTTTATCCTTTCGATTAAAAACAATTACCCTGAAAATTATCGGATCCAACTGATAGCTGGGCTCGTTTCGGGCGGCTGGCAGGATAGTCTATTATAACAACACTGAGTTACTTCATACGTTCTATAGCATCTTTTAACGTGTTATTTTTAAGAATTCCTTTTGGCAATAGTGCCTAAATGTTCGGATGTTTGTAAACTTGGAGATTACTGCCACCACCACCAGTCAGCTAAGATATCGCGCGTTCAACGATATAATAAGTACATAATTATGATATCTCACTGCGACCCCACCCTCCCTCTCGTCATATTTCTTGATTTTCTCTAAACCTCCCAAAAACAAAAAATGCCAAAATGTATTTTGTGTAAACATAAAACTAGCTCAGAATGGAGGTAAGTGCATTTTGAGAAATTAGATGAAATATTTGCCAGTAAAAAGATTTTTATGAAATTGACGCATATGTTAATATGGACTTGAATTAAGACACGAGATTGATTAGGATCCTTAAACATTGAGTAGTTCCAGTCAGATTCGAATCCGCGGACAGCAAGTAATATCTGTACTACCTACGTGTAGGTATGTCTTAGTTAATAGAAATATAATTGTTCTAACCGCACCTATAACTATATTATTCAAGATGGCGAAAGCAGCGCCAGCAGTCAATTATTATTGCTGCTGCTTTGGTTTCGAGCTATTTGAGGTCTATGGCATGTGAAATAATAGGTATTGTAGTGCGTAATGAGATTGTGTTAATTACAATGTCTGATACCTACATACTTGCCAGTTTGTAGATTTAATAAGGCACAGAATTCTGATGAGTTTCTGTGAAGATTTTATTTAGAGTCTGGTAAGACATAATTTTATGAAGCTGAGAGTCTAAACTTAACTTACCTAATTTTAATTAGGTAAGTTAAGTTTACAGTGTACGCGTTACCTTTCCAGTAGGACGACATTTTCAGATGTTCATTCTAGTAATAAGGTACTTTTACAAAATTTAATTCTGAAAAAATCTGCATAGTCATTAAAGATCTAACGACTGAAATAAAACCGGAAAATATCGCGGTGCGTGGATAATAAATTACCAATATTTCGGTCTGCAGGAAATCTGATCAGGATTTCCTGTCTGAAATTCCTGATGACATGCCGAATGAATACGGTGAGCCTTAATTTACATCGGTATCTTTCACCGATACCGATGTAAATTAAGGCTCACCTAGTACCTAGTACCTGTCAAGAAAATTACGAAATAAAAAAAGTTCTACAGGTATTTTATTTACATATCAGAAGAGCCACCGTTCAATAAATATAATATTGTTACACAAAGCTTCACAGGCGAACTTGTTAAAAATTCAATTATTTTTCAGGCGGGGATTAAGCATTGAATTCGGACGGATTTAATCGAAAATAATAACTATCGTCTACGGGCACAACATGTAGATACTGCTAAAAGGACGCCCGCTATAGCCGCTATATAATCTGCTTTAATGACAAACAAATAACGAACAGCCAGCTATGAGTCAACAGGTTGCGTAAAATACCATCGAATCCTTTATCCGTGACGGCAAATCGGCATTAATCGTCAGCACGAATGTTATATTTGCATATTCATGGCACGAAAATACCCTTGATTTAACGACGACCGCGGAATGATCGTTAAACCCGGCAAAAAGTGTCACGTCACTTTTTTTATTTTCTCCTAACACGAAATATATTTTAGGGTCACACACGGCTATGGAAAAACGTTCAAGCACCTACTTATGTTATTAAGTTTTGCGTAATAACACTTCATTATTCACTAGAATTTATTGCGATGACTGTACAAACAATTACCTACGATTAGTTATTTAAGGTTTTGAGTTCTTTTATTAGAAGTTATATAATAAAGTTACTCAAACAAATGCGTGAAAACATTCATCACATCGTTACAGATTCTATTATAGATATACCATGAATATAGTTGAGTACTATTTACTGGAAATAGGTATCTACTATTGTAATGATATTGTTTTCACGCATACAATTTTTACTTGCAATCCTACCAAGATGTAATACAAAATAATAGTACTTTCACTCACACATTTTTAATTTCAGTTTATTTAACTTTACTATGCTGTACCTCTCATAGACTGAAAATATTAATCTTAAAAGAGTCAACATTAAGAGAAAAGTAACTGGAACATTAAATAAAGGTGCTCACGTGGTGAATTTACCATGATGCAAAAACATTAGCGTGTACACTTTGACAGAAGGAACAAGTTGCGTTGGGTTCTGTACATGAGATAACGTGGCTTGAGAATGATTAATGCGCGCCCTTGTCCAGGAATATCACGTCATCCCAGGGTTGGGTTTTTAATATAATTAGCGTTGGTAACTTTTGTTTGTGAATGTACAAGACAGGTCCAAAATTTGGGTACAGTCGTATTCACTCACACATCAGTAATTATCGACTGCAATGAGTACGCGGCCCGCGGCATAGACGGTATTATATATGTTATAATTAACAAATTATGTTAATTTATTTTTACAGAAACAATTGTATCTGCGTATTTCTGCCTCTCTTTTGTATACAAAAGTCTTTAAGGTGATGGAACTGACTACTTGTACCACACTCGGTGATTGTTGTGATTAAAACTACATAATTTCTTTGTACATGCAAAGCTCCAGCTTATCACGTTAACTAGGGGGTAAAGCATTCAAATTAATACTTGTATTAGTGTATTCATCATACTTATCACACTGTCACATTACTGTAATTACTGGTATCAACATCACACGTCGTTATTTATTTGCAAAGCCTAGTAGTATTCATTCATCTGTAATAATATAGGGCTACTTGCTCACAGGCAATTAGCCGTATCATGTTTAGAGTTTAACACAGACATCATTAGAGTAATCTGTTTTTCTACGCCGAATTAATTAAAGGGCAATGTATCTTTAAACATCATGTTTTCGGTTCGTATAGGTTCATACTGTATTCATTTTCAACGGCCATTGTTATTATTTATAAGTTTGGGCGTATGTTAAGCCATTAACTAATGACTATAGTAATTCACGTAAATGAAGTGGAAACTATTTAGTGAATCAGCAGTTATTTATTTAATTCTATAGATTTTATACATTTACTTATTCGAGAGATTAAGGTGAATTTATTCATCTGAAAGCTTAGGATTAAATAGCAAGAGAAAGCAAAATATTGCAGCAATGTTTGGATTGGTGATAGTAAAATATAAACCTAATACCATCGGCCATCGATTCGTTAGACAACGACAGTTGGATGATACTTCCCTGCACTCACATAATTGCAGCCTAATTGGCTTGTAGACACAATCACTTCATAAACACATAACACACTAGATGACTTCGTAAGCTAAGCGCCCAAACATTTGTCAGTTCGGGAACAACACGTCGTATGACAACAATGATAAGATATAGCTTAACAGCTTCTGACTCATCCAGCCAATCAGACTGTTTACGTTCAATTGTTTATAGCCCCTGACTGTCTAAACATGAGCTCACAGAATGTTTCGCACAAATTGATAACGTGCAACTAGTTTGACGTTTTGTAAGTGCTCTATTGTAGCCTATATGAAATAAAAACATTATGACTATGACTATGACTAATTCCTCATTATTCTAACGGCAAACATGTATTCGAGATTAATTAAATAATATCAAACTATAGCTGACAAGTACCTACATAGCCATGAACTAAAGTCATATACCTATGTGACATTTTTAGATGAATCCATTTTTTATATCATTCTTTTTGCCCAAAAGTATTTTTAGTCATAAAAACAATAAACATACCCTTGTTTAAAATAACATATGAATATATACAAATGTTATTAAGGTGTAGCTATTTTAAAATCGAAGTAATTTACACATAGGTCAATTTCAATCAGAGAGATTTTATCTATACATAATAATATAGAAGTCGCTAATATGGTATTGTAGTAATAAAACAAATAGTATGATCTTGTCCATTACAAGCTTAGAACAATATTTATATTAATGTTTTTTTCGAACATAAGCAATCGGCTTCTAGTCGTTGCAAAATCCCCGATTAACTCGGCTTCGCTCAGGGTAAACATTTGTATTATCTAGAGATTTCTTTGTCTGTAGTTGTGCGACTGATAGAGCTATATTGCTGACCGAATTACTGTCACTGCGGCCAATATCTACTGAGACTAGCCACATGTATGTATAAGCGTAGCATACTACCTATGTGCAAATATAGGAGCACTCTCTATTCCCTTACTCTTATAGTCCGATGGGATGGTATACCGACTCTACCGGGGGAGATAAGGTGTGGTGGCTTATTATATAGCTGATTTGTTAAAATTCTAACTCATCCAGGTACTGACCGCGGCTAGAGCTGCTTAAACTCGCTCATCAACGGATCTTTATAGTACCTATGTTGCTACGGGGCCCCATAATCGTAACGCATGCAAAACATAATAATATTTTTATTGGGTGGGCGCGCTCCATCCTAGTCCATAATATCGCTTACCATCAGGCGAATTGTGGGCAAGCGCACACCTATTTAGTATAAAAAAAACCATCGTGGGTTTAACATGGAAGAGACTAGCACAGAAGCGTAGAGACTGAAAAAATGAGGCCAACAGGATTCACAGTTGTGGAAGTGGGAAAGTCGACGGCGACTATATTTCAAAGTACCTAATTAACATTCCATAATAGTGACATAAAAGGTGTCAAAGCCTACTAGAGTAAACATGCTTTTCATGACCATAGAAGTCTGCCAAAAAATCAGAATCTTTTTTAGTAGATTAGTCACAGTTGAAAATCTTATTAAATGATGAAGGAACGGTTGATTAAACTGTTTCGGTACATACTTCAACGTTTGCTTCGATATTCAGCGTGGCTATGTAAGTCGTCTAGGAACAATTTCCCTCAGTAATTGAGCCGCTACGCCTACCCGATGGTTGTCTCTGACACAAATTGCGTTATCGAGATGAAACTGCGGGGCCAGTTGTAAACTAACTTTAGTGTTATTGTCTTGTAAGGAAATTCTGCAATGTTGCCGTTGTATGGTTAGATTAGTGACTAGATGCTAGATACATTACTGCGAATTTTGAGTCTTGTCTCTATTATTTGTGCTGTCCTTTAGTTAATTTGGCATCTGGAAATGGGACCCAAAGTTTTTCTCAACCAAATACCGTGAGTCGAACAACAACAAAAAAGTATTACAAAACAATAATATTCAAATAATTGAATCCTTTAAAACGCGATTTGCGTGGTCGTTGTAAACTTGAACGTTTTTGGGTAACAAAGTGGGATTAGTTAAGTTTTACGATTACTAAGCAAAATGAGCTACTTAGGCCTTTCAGATAAAAACACCTTTACATTTTTTAACCAATGTAATTCCCTAATATTTCTTCAAAATTCTGCATTAAAGTACAACCCTTTTTGTGATTATAATAAAGGATGGTAGACAAAGTATCCTCTTACATTCTTTAGTTTAATATAATAGATATTTTAATTTAAACCATTTGCGTGTTAGGGTGGGGGACAATGCCATTTAATTTAATTTTGCGGCCAGGCTAAGCTTAAATGATAAATGTGGAGTATAAAAAAGGAAAAATATATAATTTCCCTGTTGCGTGTCCTCGTGCTTACTTACACTACAGAAAAGAAAAATACTGCATTTTAACGCAAATATTTGTCTGAGTTATAACACTTCAAAGACTTTTTACAATAGGAATGTTGTATAAAAACGTATACACGTAAACGTATAAAAATATGTAAGTCTTGATAAATAAAACTTAGTCAGTCTGACAATCAATATTTTAAAGACTAGCGTGTGGTCTACGGGATGCAGTAAACTGCTAGCCGTCTTTCCAAGTGTATGTTGAAGTTAGAAGTAGTATCATATAGACGGATAGCCGCTTTTATCCCTGCATCAATAACACCGCTCTACTCATATAAATTTATCGAATAAATGATCTCATCGTCGCTCTAAGTTTTATTCCATTTGGTCCTCTTATAGTAAGTAGAAACTGTAGAAAGTTAATATGTAGGTGCGTAAACACAAATTACAATCAAATTACGTACGATAGTAACTGCATTAATTGTGAACTATGTCGCAGCCATTACCACCCATACAAAAAGGTTTATGCACCAGCGTCCCAGCGGAGATAAATTAATTATTATTGACTTATAACAAATATTACAGATAAAAGACAATGCTGTATTGTACATTCATTGACAATTTCATCTGTAATCTCCGAAGTGTCCGGCAGATTATTTTTTTGTAGACAGATTTTATATTATACTAGATCAATTATTATCCATTAAACTAGGTAGGGACTTCATCATTAAGGGAAAATCCAGAAGATAGGCAGCAGCATTCTCTGCAGCGTCACAACCAATACTGCGATTCCTAAGCCGCTTGCCAAGCGTGGGCATTATGGAAACCATCCCCCTCTAAGGGAGGCCTTTGTTCAACAGTGGACGTCTACCGACTGATGATGATGAAGTCCCATGTTATACGTGGGGCGGCCCAAGAAATTCCAAAATTTTAACTCCTTTTTTAACACAGAAATTACAAAGAACAACTTTAAATTTTAACTGCTTTCACTCTCTTGATGACGTAGGTACCGTCACGTCGTCTGTGAGCCAGATTAGGATTTCGTTGGAAATACAAGATACTTAATATTAAGAAAGAGAATCAGTTGTAATTGTTGTGTTGAACGGATACTTGCTGCGTCGCAACAGCCCGTCTCAGTCAACATTAATCCCTCACATTCCCAACTCTTGTTTATTTTTAATTTTATTTGCTGCGATAATAAACGTCAAGATGTTATGTGTTAGAGAGTAGCAGCTGCTCATGCCGCGATAGTAACGTAAGATAACTATTTAATTTTGTCAAACATCTGGCTGTTTTGGCTAAAGGAAAATATTGATAAGACATGTGCTGATATTTTGCGTAATTTTGGTATAAATGCCTTTGAATGTTAACTGTCGTACTTTGGTCCTGTCGGCTCAGAAAGGACTACTCAAATTAGAGCCCTATATTTAATTTGAGCCAGACGGAGTATCCAAGGATATTATAGGCTGCTTTTAGTCAGGAATTAGACCTCATTTTAAAAGGTATCATCATTAAAGAATTAATTAATCTACAAATATTGTAACATGTAGGTGAATAGCAGAAGGTAGCACGTGTTGTCACCTACTCGTATTAAAAGAAAGATTTATTTTTCAAATTGTACCATCGGATTTTGAGATGGGTAAATATTTAAAGCATAATTTTATTCTGTATTCAATGTATACATTTTAATAGGAAGTGACCCACATTTCGGCTTCATTAACGTAATGAAAATCATAGTTGAGAAACATATTTAATTATTAAGCGTGCCAAACATAAAACAACAAAGGTAAAAGGAAACAACCCACGTACTCCTTAGGCAGAACGAACGAAAGATCGCTACCATTAAACGCCCTTCGCACCCGAGGGATCGGCCCTCGGGCCATGTCTAATAATTAAAATATACAGAGAACAATGATACGTTTCGCTCTGTTCAATGTTTATTGACGCTACGGCGTGAACCCTTTGCGATTTCAATTTGCAAGGGGTCCGGGACGGCTCTCCGCCAGGAGCGAGCGAGACAACGTCACACTAACTACAAACAGCCGAGTTAAAGCAACATTTAGTTAATACGTGACCGATGTTCTGCTGCATTAAGTTGATATAGATTTTCGACTTAGATACGCCACATTGCGCGGATAATGCCGCGCGTCGTGACAACATCAAACTGTTGTAATGACTTAGCGCTCAACGTAATGGGTGTTATAACGCTACATTTGACACCTTATGTTTAAAATTTCCCCTCTTAGTTCAATTTGGGAAGTTGGTGGAAAAAGAACGTTAAACGCTGAAGACTTGAGCTTTTCCGCGACTTATTTTGTTGTTTTTGTAAACACAGTTGTGTACACACTTCCTACAAACGCTACTAAGGTAACCCACCTACGGCAACCCTCACATGGGTTTGTACTGGATGGTAATATGAGTGTAGTGCTCTTCAACGGGTACAAGAGAGCCTCGGGGCTTGTGTCAGGCGTTCGGGTCGGGCCATGCGTATGCTAATGACGTCATAATGTATAACCACCATTATTGTGTAATGCGTACCATGTGCGTGTTATTTACCGTGTCTGAGATTAATAATGTTCTCCTGACCGAATTACAGTCACGGCGGCCTATCTCATCTGAGACTGAGTATGCGCGTAAACAGAGGTGCATTCCCTATTCCCTAACTCTCATAGTCTGATGGAACGGTAGACCGAAACGACCGGTGAAAGATCAGGCTCAGATCCAACGACTAAACGTGCCTTCTGAAGCACGGAGGGGTCTCGACATGTAAAATCGGTCACCCATCACATGACTAACTGCAGTGAGCTACGATTCCTTGTTTCTCTGTATTCGAGATTTACACTTGGTTTTAAGGGGTACTAACTGAATTCGTAAAGGTACATGAATAATCTACATTTGAGAAAATGTAGGTACCTATCTAAACCCATAGTAGCTCCATTCGACTCTAAAACTATGGATGTTATGTATGGAAAGACCTATGATGTATGGAAAGAAATCTCAAAATACATAGTGATATTATACTAGTAAGCGTTGGTATAAAGCTGTCAATATATCATACTTGAGAGCCAAGCGCTGTTGTATATTAAAGTAAGACCAACGGAGCGACCATGGTTATATTGTATTACATAATTGAAACCTAAAGCTGTGTTGTTAAGTCATACTTTCTCTTGAGCGTCATTTGCATTACCTACGTCATTATTAATGTCATCAGTCATAGAGCCCTATGTGTCCACGGCTCTACTTACTTTACTTGTATACTTATAACTACAAGGAGCTCTTGTTAATTACTGTGTAAGGTTGTATTAAGATTCCTGAGAAAGTGTTTTGCCATGCCATACCATTTAGGTGTCATAAACACGCAATATTATGTACCACTTGACATTTTTCTTATAATGTCTATGTATCACGTTACGAGAACCCGTTGCGTCGATTGAACCTACGCCACAACAACCTACGCCGTCAGACTGCGGCATTATTCCTAAATACAAATTACTTAAATGTACATAGATATGTAAGTTGTTAACGATCTCAGTGAAGTTATTTGCGGGCAAAGCATGCTGGCTCACTGGTAAATCGTACGTCGTGTACGTATTTACAACTTGTTAAGTCAGGTGAAGTGAGTTCGTAAAACAAATCGTACGCCCGGATACTGCCGCTGCACTAAAAACAAAACATACTCATAGTGTAACAAAAAAAAACTGTGACCTATTCCTTAACGTGCCAGCTTTTATCTGAACGCGCTAGAAAAACAAAGCTGTTTTATAATAAAGTTACCCCACGTTTTGTTTGTAAGATAGTTTCATTATAACACCTTCTGTGAGGGCATTTTATTGAACTATTCCCTGTGGGGGATAGAATTTTATTGAATAAGGTTGCCTTTGTGTAGGAACATAAGAAGAGGGGTGTGTAAGTAGTCCGTGGTACGTTTACGATCGTTTCATTGTGTATAATGTGAGTTTTTGAGAACGTTCTCACATAGCTTTGTATAGTTCCTTGCTCAAACAAGACAGCAGTACGTATTTTAAATAGCAAGAGCTAATTATTAATCATTAGTTGTTTTAGCAAATATTTATTATACTAAAAATAATTTATTATACTAAATTGTATTCATAAATCATAATTATTCTGATATTTTTACCAGTTGAATCCGACGTCTAAACACAGCTTATATATAAAACATTCTGTCCTTGTAAACTTAACCAGCGAGAGTGCATTAAAATGATAATATTTTGTATTTGTAAACAGCTGAAATGCATTAACTTTCTTGTTTGGAGATATACAGCTGCTACAATATGGATGTTATATCAACAGATGCAGAGAATAAGAAAATTCTTTTATTTAGTATTTCGTCTGTTATACTTGATTTTATGGTTATAAATAGAATATAATATGTAGGTAGTTAAATACTGGAACATTACTCTTATATATGTTTAGTAATCACATAGGTATAACATCGCTTATGTAAATTAAGACAGCCACTTATTCAATAAATACATTATTGTCATAATCTTGA
Organism: Abrostola tripartita; assembly: GCA_905340225.1. Lineage (NCBI taxonomy): Eukaryota > Metazoa > Arthropoda > Insecta > Lepidoptera > Noctuidae > Abrostola > Abrostola tripartita. The sequence continues at coordinate 9,209,640 of HG996486.1, forward strand.
TGATTAATAATTATAGATTATGAAGAAACGCAAAGGCACGTCTAAAATTTAATTAATACAACGTTTACCTTTTAAGGTACAACAATTATAAGTATATTATGTCTTAGGGCAGGGTGAAAGCCCCTATACAGAGTAGGAAGGAACGATCATTGATCATGAGTTTGATACAGGGAACAGTGCTCGAAGGGACAACTCCTCTATTACCTGCAGCACAATCGCACAACCATATCTACCGTCCGTGACAGATCTGTTTATTGTGTAGCCTACTTGCTCTTTGTTTAATCTATTTTAAGGAGAATGGCGGAGTTAAATTGTGTAGCACCTAAAGCTTTTGTTTGATTCTTAGAGGTGTATTTTCGTTTAGCGTGCTTTTCATATTATTAATTTTCATACCATACTTTGTATGCGTTTGCACCATTTTCTTCCCATAATTTAATATAAACCAATCGATCAATAACCAGTGTGTTAGCCCGCTCTAATTATTTCCGGGCTCATACATTATCATGAATAACATATCACTTACTAATACTCTTTAGTTCTATCTATTCTTCAGATTCCAAAGCAAATAGAGTAATAACATCAATAATCCGAAGACGTTAACAACCGGGTCTTTCATACTAAATAATAATAATAGTCAACTTGTAACATTGCGAGGGTTGTCCAAATTTCATCTCCGGAGCGATGAGAAATGGCAGTTAAGCTGAAACTTTTCACAATTGGTGTAACTATTCAGAAATCCGCACGAGAGCGAAGCGGCGGACACAACGTACCTACTTTTTAAATGATTTAGTAAAGTTATACTTTCATGGATTTTGCGCGCGGTGGTTTCAACAGACCATCAATAATAAAGCGCTGTTTTTTTATTTATGTACTAGCGTCCTATAAGCGGTTGTAAGGCTGTAAAATGGTATCGATTTCAACCAGGTTAAGTGGAACACGTAGGGAGAAACGTGTCTGTGCACTTAGTAATAATACATTAGGTTCTTTTCATCTAAGAAATCATTGTAAATGAAAAATAGTCCCACCTTCATTGATTAAGGACTATTCTTTTACATGTTCTCAGTTTGCCGGTAAGACCAGTACTAAGGCGCTTTGACATCCATTCTAAATCATATAGACTGTCCCTAAACTGGTAATCTCAAGCCACGTTATGTACAGACGATATCAAAAGAGTTCTGTTAGTTTAAATATTAAACATGAAGCGTCCACTTACTAGGTGTGTTCAATGGAGATGGCTCACGATTATAATTATTATCATTGGCCAATGTGGCCAATATACTGCTTCTAATAAAAATTACCTGAAACAAATAATACTATCATTAGTAATGGCGTTCTGATGCAAAAATCTACAAAAATACCCTTATTTATAAAACCTTAAGAATCTGTAACAATGATATTGTCTGCCGTTTACAATGGTTTCGTAAACATTTTATTCACGCGAAACAAACAACAAACTCAAAAGGAAGGCGGTCCGAAGCTCGAAGCCCATAAGTCGTCTGAGAAAATAGAACCATCCGTCCCTCGGTAGGCAACATAAAATCTAAAGCATCATACCCAGCGTTACCACAAGCGAGTTGACTTGTAATACAGAATACTACTTTCCACAGTTGAGAGTAGTGTAATACAATTTTATTAAAAATTACAGCGGGACCGCGCACGTGGCGGACTCGTAAAGGTAGAAGCCTCCCCTCACCTGCTTAGGGTTAGCTCGGACTGAACAACTTGCAACAACTCGCTAGAAAAATAAAATATTATGTAATTGAAACTTTCTATTAGGTGCACCTTGTAATTTTAGGTAATTTGCCAGTCTTTTGGGCACGTTAACAGTTGACATCGATGGGGATCAATATAATTATGCTTTTTAAATTTTGATATTTTTATGTGTAGGTATTATTTTTAATTTATGTTAGTTTTAAAATGTAAATAATTGTAAAACATATTTTAATTAATTAAATTACCACATTTAATTTAACATTACTTCAAAAGAATGAAACATTTCAAACATGACTAAAATTACCAATCGTTATGATGAGATGACACGAAATATTTTCCGTTTTTGAAAGTGTGAACACCTATCATTCTATATTAGAATAAAATTTAATCAGCGCCTGAATTTTGATACCGGTTTGGCAAAATTCCACATGAGAGTGGAAATTTCACAATTGTTTGAACCAAAACTAAACACTGACATTCAAATTTACAATTTACTTTGGCGCTATAGCTTATAATTTTCATAAGTAAATATTGTAAAGTAATATTAGTATCTAATGCCTTATTTATGAATATATCCTTTGATACCTATTTCATAAACGAGATTTAAACAGTTTTTTATGTAACATTAAGCCCCTCGTGTTTCAACTAAATTAAACTTGTCTTAATCTGATAGTTTAAACTCCGCCTTAACAAACCTTTAAATTTTAGTTTCAGTTCTTCCAACAAATTAGCACTGTTGAAAGATTTTTATAACTTCTATTAAATAGCTTCTTAGTTAATGGATCACCGATGTGTGGCGCAATGGATCGATATCTACAATCGTTTTATCGGTGAGCATAATTAATGCACATAACTTGACATTCTAATGAACGTTGATTACGTAACGTACATAAATTGACAACGTAAATACCTAAAACCTCTGTTAACCGAACTGAACAGTAATTAATAAAATCCCTTTTGTTATTTCCTTCAAGTCGTGTTTCTACGTGTAATTGCGTTAGTATAAGTCTCTTTTCTTTTACTCCGATGAGTTTTCGTCAGTTTCAAACTGATCTTTTTTATTTCTTGGAATGGATCGAAACGAATAAAGCTTTAATGAAGTTTGCCTTTTACCCGCAGTTAGGCCATAACACATCCGACACGAGCGCTATAAAGGTTCGGACCTCGAATTGATATGATTTATTGGGTTTTTCGAATAGGATTGGAAAGAAATGAGTTACGAATCGGTAATTAACACTAGGAAATCCAGTCAACTAAGCCGGGCTATTGTCGCGTCGAAACGAAACGAAATAAAACAAGCGGTCAGCGGGCATTGTTCAGAGGGAACACGGTAAAACTGGTGCTGTGAAACTTGGCAGACAATATTGCAATACAAACGACCCTTCGAAATACGTAGACTTTGCCATAAATCACACAAGTTAGCATTGCGATTCTTGTTTGGGGAATAAATAAATATAAACGGTATGGAACGGCCAAAGGACCCTCACGGTCTCGAGGCTACATTTGAATTTCATAAAGGTGCTGTATTAAAACAATCGCAGCGTAAAAGGGTCCCAGGGAGGGAAACGAAAAACTATATAATACTTTATTTTATAAGAAACCGCATTCATAAAGAATATATTACTTGCACAAAACAATTTTTACACAAATACCCAATACGCCTTGTCATTTTTGTTTGCCTGTTTGAATATTAACGACAAAATTAATAATTGCCGCAATTTGATACAAGAACTTGTAATTGGATTAATTTTGGTAATACACCAAGTTCAGCAGTATTCTTATGAAAACAAAAATAAAATACATTTCAAGTGAGTTATGCCCTGCATTACTTCTATTGATTGCTAGAAATAAGTAATACTGGGGTAAGGTTATGTTGATATTTGAGTCGCTAAAGTCTAACTAGCTATTAAGAGAGATAGAAATGAAATAGACAAGCAATTTACTAATAAACTGCTTGCATAGTCAAATGGTGAGCGTAGCAGCAATCGCTACAGTTATATACCAACATTGTTCGCTTATTGTTCTCTCACGCAAGAAGTTCGATCATAAAACTTTATTTTAACGCCGTTAACTTTGCACAGTTAACATTTGTTCCAAACTATATGCAAAGCTACAATTTTAATTAAAATTTACAATTTCAAGTAGAGCAAGCAAGATTTTTAAGAAATCAAATAAAATGCGTTTATTTGAAATTCAATTTAATATATAGGTCCTAACAAAGGATCAGCCAAATCCATTTGCGGAACGGCATTATCTTTACAACAATGCCCCAAAAGATTGATAAACAAATTCTGAAAGGATACCGCATCCTGCGATGACAACGAACAATCAGACATTCCAAATATCTTCAATAACGTGAATTTGGCCTCATCAAAGGCAAATGACTGGTGATTCAGTAAGCCACCGGCTTAGCCGGCGATGTGAAAGCACTTCACGTCAAATCCGCGTCAAGTGGTTCAAATTGCCCCCTCCTCCTCTCCCTTATTATAAATTTAAGGAAAATTTAAATCACGTTTCGTTTTCTGTAGTTATTATGCGGGACTAGCATGAGCGTATAAATCTGTGATTAGCCGTTGTTGTTGTAAAACGAAACATCAATGCTAGCTTGTATCACGTGCGTAGTGCTTATAAATTCAGAACATATAGGGTTGTCGCGTATAATAAAGATACACGATTTAAGATGATTTAGCTCACTAGAGTGTTATTAACATAATTTCCCAGTAACGTAGACAATGAAATCAAAATAAGTGTAGAATATGCCTCCATAAACTTACATAATTATGGAACTCTTATCATTAGGAACACAAAAGCTTGACAGCAGGGAGTTAATTATGTATGTGTTGCCGTTGTATGTGTGATTATTGTGTAGACGATAAGGGGCTTTAGCGGCGCGTTTAGAGCCTTTCATAAACTGTCTGTTTCACAATAGGACATGAATTACAGAGAAATAAGCATACGCTGTGGACTGGAATGTACAGAAGTTTAAACTTATAGCGCGAAGGAAGTAATAAAGGGCGTTACCTAAGTTGACGTCAAGTTATAGGAAACAGCTTTCGTGCAAGCGAGACAGACACGTTATTAAAGTTATAAATACGTTTGTCACCGAAAATTATGCAGTATAACTGTAAATATATCTACGTTAGAGTCTAAATTCGCTCGAAAACACATTCGAGTGCCGAGTCCCTGTCGAACCTTTGTCATTTTAATCATACTTCCGATCTTTCAAAATAACGTTATTGAAATATGTTCAATTTCCTATATTCTGTAGGAGTTTGTAATTTTCTGCGTGTTGTCGTACTTATATGACACCCTATGAGTTTATTACCTTGTTTTGAGAATAATAATGATTCGTGATAAATATACAAATGTTTTGATGAAGTTTGTATAATGTTGATCCAAATAATCGTTTAAGCCGGCCTAAATTTTAGAAAGCTCATAGTGAGGGGATTAATTTCTAAAGATTCAACGTTCTTCCTTGTTTCTAATACCAAGTAGTAGAGATGTGGGCGTTAAATAATTTTCGCGTATTTGATGTGTTTCTTCAGTCCACTTCACCGGAAACCTAGTAGGTACCTACTTCTAATTAAAGTTAAAACTTGGTTTACGTAACCTGATTCTCTTAAAGTTTTGATGATAAAGCTATGCTAGAATTTCCAAACAGGACTTTGTTCAAAATAAAGTAGGTACCTAATTATTAAATTATGGCTAGACAGTATATTACCTAAGTAATCCTCATGATAATCGGAAGAAGCATGTATGTTGCTATATATAAGAGACCATTCTAGTGGGTTTATTGTTATAATGACTATAAGACCTTTATAATCGTTAATTGTGGTTGAAAATTTATAAATATCCGCCTTATTAAGAACCCACAACAATACTTTATAGCATTTTCGCAATAAATACAGCTTCACGGATCGCGAGCTTAATCGAAGCCCTGGGATTAGATACAATAAAGAATCTGATCATAAAATAAGACATCTTCACTGATTTCAGCCAGAAGCACTTCAGCTAATTGAGAGTATCTTGACTCAAAGAATACTCGAACTAGTTGAAATCTGCTATTATATAACCGTACCTGAAAGTCATTATTAAACTTCTCGTTGCCTAGTAATGTTAAGTAAACATTGTTAACTTCGATCAGTTGAACCATTTTTCGATGTAAATAATTGGGCCATTAAGTGCTTTCTGACATCAATATGGTTTGTAAACTCTTGATTGATGAAAATCTTATATGGAAAGCTCAAATTGATGCACTTGTGAAACGCGTTAAGAAACTTTCGCACATATTCAAAAAACTAAAATCTATATCAGACCCAAAATTAATACGATCCGTGTACTTTACTCTTTGCCAGTCAATACTCAGTTACTGTGTAACAGTCTGGGGAGCCGCTAATAAGACCCATCTACTGAAGTTGGAACGAGCTCAACGAGCCATCTTAAAAATAGCTCACAAAAAGCCGTGGCGATACCCAACTGACACGTTGTACTCCGATAGTAACCATCTACGTGTGAGACAACTTTACGTCTCATCTACATTGCTCCGATTCCACAAACATGCAAAAGATCTAGCTCGTCCCTCACACAGAAAATTAAAGTGGGATCGCCCAAGAGTACGCTCTTCTTTTGCACGCAGATCGTTTGCATTCCTTGGACCTTACCTCTACACAAAATTTTACGAAATAAATAAAGAAATATTAGACCTAACCTATTTCCGTTTTAAAAACACTTTGTTCAAATGGCTGCAACCAAAAAACTATATTCAAACTGAAGACTTAATAAATATTCCGGTGTAATTACATATTAGTTCAACCATCTCTAACTCACTCATTTACTCTCCACTCACACAGACAACCAGATATAATCTACTACTATTTTACTTTTCTTTATTATTTTTCTTATATAACATAGCTTAAGTTGTTAGAATCAATTGTAATAGTTTAAGTTGTAGGAAGTCAATTATTATGTGTTGCAAAATGTGTGGATACTTATCTATTTACTTTTTCAAAGTTATGTAATGGTAATGTGTTTTTCACCATAATAAGTGCTATGTACTTGGGAAGAGACTGGACTCCACGACACAGGGTATCCTAGTGTGGAGTCCAGAGAACTGTTAAATTAACACATCACAATTCCATAAATAATGTAACCTGTTTATGTAAACAAACATACTGTACAAATTTATGTTATAAATAAAGATTTATTATTATTATTATTATTAAACTACTGTCATTAGCGGCAATTACTGATGACTGTAGCATGTAATTTGATTAATACCTAAATAATTTATTATGCGACAAACTATAAATATAAATTAATATAAGGATCAATTGCTGCCTACTACTGTTAACCGCGTCTAATAATAACCATATTCAGGGAGGTAAATAGCTTACAGGCACGCATAAACGTTTTAAGTTCATACCGTTTATGTTATATTACCTACAGTTTGAGTTCAAACTGAAGTGTAAAAAAAGAACTATGTAATATAAATAGTTATGTACGTACATATATGTACAAGGATACGAAAGCAAGCTTTTGTTTTAAACAATTTGGATATTGATTGGTGTTTGTTAGGCTACTATCAATTTTAACCCATTATCTTATGGTAGAATGCAAGGGGTTTTAGTAAATAGTAGCTGGATACCTTAGATCTAAAAACTATTTTCCAATACTGTGATGTTCTGTGAGTCAGTTTATTTTAATCTTTAAGCCCTATGTGAAATTTGTATTTACCATCATTAGTTGACCCACTGTTTTGTTTTGTATTCGACGAAAGAAATTATTAAGCAAGGAATACATATAAAATAAATACTCTTGAAGTTTTAGAACTACTATGTTTGATAGATAATACTGTTGTAGGCTACAGCGACAATGGTATTGTCTGCGAATACAATGTAAAACCCCTATAGAAGATATTTTAAGAAAAATACCATTGTCGCTGTAGCCTACAACAGTATTATCTATCCAACATAGTAGTTCTAAAACATCAAGAGTATAGAAGTATAGAAGTGGTCGATGAGGATTACGAGACACGGATCCTGAACATTGTATGAAAAGGCTTCATGTATGAATCTTAAATATACAAAGGTAGGTAGATATTTGATGCCTAGGTGTAACGCATTTCTACATTAATTTTATGCAAATAAATATCATTTTTTTCATTATAACTTCGTGTAAGAGAATTGACCGGTAGTTCCACAACTCATTTGTATCTATGCATCAGCATAGCATGGTATGTTTTTAATAATACTGAATAATATGTCAGCCGAATGATAACCAACGAGAATATAGGCCCCTCACTTGTTGACGATAAATACAAATTTTTAATATCGCCCATGTTGCAAGGCAATAAAAATACCCCGCGTCAAATCTAACCCACAAATTATTCATTCGAAATGCCATCAAACGATTTTGGCTGAAATCCCCTCAGGTAATATGTAATGAAGCAACGGAGATTCTTAAAGCAAAATAAGCAGCCGAGCACAATTTTAGGTAGTCTAAAATAATATATTAAAAACTTGTCTCATGTTTAGGGTCTCAGTCTCTTTAATAATATGGAGTTTCTTGACGAAAATTGTGCGTTATTTATTACTTTGACAGATGATACTGAAAAGCAGTTTTAACCATTTGTTATTAAATATGCATGTGGACACCTATACCTATCAAAAAAGAAGTTGCAAGGGTTCGAAAATGTCCTGAATGGCTTCGAGAAAAGGTAAGTACGGCTGTGCCTTTTGCTCGACTTTGCCTTTGCACTGCCGTGTTCCCAGATTTCTTTGGTAGTGCTATCAATACTTATATGTTTCAGTAGTGAATTAATCACTATCAATATTTTGGATCATTACTGTCAATTTATTATATATTTGCCTAATTTATCAAAATTGTATTAACTAAACAAAATTGTTGTAATAAATTCTGTTGAATTTAAATGTTTTATGACAAATGGTCGGCGGTTTTATCCTGCAGCCTACCGTACAGACTGCGTGAAACGAGCTAGCAATTCGTGTGCGACTATAAAACGCAATTATGTTAATATAAATACTTTTGACTCGTCCCCGTGTCGTTTATATTGATGTAATGAAACTGACCATCACTGGATTTAAGTGCGGCATATTTCCCTATTTTGAATTTCGGAACATGAAAACTTATTAATAAAAATACCAGATAAAGATTTTCTTTCCTTGTAATTCTTGGTAAATATTTTAATAAATTAACTACTTCTCAACTGATAAAAAAATAAAAGGATAGGTTACTAGCCGCATCTGCTGAAAAGTCAAACCGTGAGTGCCTACTTATAATGTTTTCGAGTGAGGCCGTTCAATATAATTAATATAAAGATTCACTACAGGTAAGTTTATTTATAAGTAATTATAAATGTTAACATACGATAGTATATGAATCTATCAACAAACGTGAGCCTTTGGGTCGGCACTAAATGTATATGGAAAGCACTCATAATAAAGGAATTTACAGCAAGATACGCACCCTATTATTAATTAAATTAAATTTGAATTCCAATTGCAGTCTCATATCAAAGGGCCTGTCACTTTAAGGGCTATCGCAGGTACAAATCATTGCAAAGTGCCCTTGAGGGTTGTATCTCTGCATACTGATCTGGATAAATTAATGTCGAAGAGATATTTTGATATATTCCCAGAGATTATTATTAATACTGTTAATAGCATTACTGAGACTAAAATATGAGGATCTTTCAGGTCTTTTTTGTTGCCCTTTCAATGAAAATGTCTTGGTAGTCCATAATTATTGTATAACTCAAAGGTTTAGATAAAACTGTATAGCGCACGTTCTACCTGCTATTAGTTATATTGGTAGGTTATGTTATAGGTCCCATGTTCTAGGGAGAACATCTCAATTACGTTGCCTGACCAGGGAAACAAGGACTTCACTTGAAGGAGCAGACATTTTTAAAGAGCTAAAAAAGTCACATAACTACAAAGATAAACATATGCCTTGATCCCTTTAAATCCGATTAACGTATTTTTATAAGGTTAGATATTAAACATATAATTTTACTGTTTTGTACAATTCAGATAAACTCTTATCAAAGGACGTTAGCGTTAACTAAATAACGTTAATAATTACACATTTTGTCCGCAACGGACGCACCGCATTGCACTAAAAATTCAGTGCGTACCTACGATGCAGATACGGTTGCAGTTTAAAATAACATAACGCGGTCCCGGAAAACCTGTAAACATATCAGATTAAAATATACCTACCTACATAATATAACGTTATACGTTTAATTTAGTGTACATACACTTAGCCTTTCCAAAAACAATGCAACATTACATTTAGAATGTGTAAAATTGGTATACTTAGGTCAAACTTTACAGCCCCTTTTACTAGTTCACAACTCATCGAACTAATTCGCATTCAGAAAATGTTAAGATTTGAGTTTAATAAGTTAAAATTCTTAAAAACATAATTAAAAAACTTTATGACTGCTAAAAACATCGCGCTCCTACTTTCCTAATTAAAAACACAATATAACCGCCTACATTCTACAAAACCTGGCTTGTCCTAATTTTACCTCCCAGGCGCGCCATTGATAAGAACATTTCTCTTTGTGGCTCATTGCTGTTCTTATACACTCGTAAAAGTAATATAAAAGGAGGTAAAACCCAAAGAAGGTAATTGCCACAGAGATTGCACTATAACTGCTAATGGGATACCGCAGTACTGACGTATTCCGGGTGATTACTAATTAATCCAATTAACTCAGAAGTGATAAAAGTGTCTAGGATATTGATATGGTTCATGACTAATACGTATCGATTTTGAAACCGTGGAAAGAGAATTATTAACTTATGGTAGCTAAATATTTCCGAGCAAATAAATATGATAGACACTAAATATAAAAGTAAGCATACGACGTACCTACGTACCAAAAAACAAGTACGACGGTAAAACACGAGGAAAAAAGCGTATTGACAGCGGGCATGTCATGTGAATCTTCGTTGAACGGAATAGAGTTGCGTGTAATTCAGACATTGACTCCGATTTTCGTTCTATCCCACAAACGTCATGTCACGTCAAAACGTGACAGAAGAACATGTGATACGGAAGGCAACCGTCGGATATTTATATCTTATTAATATATTACGCTTGCTCCGCATTACTCCCTACAATTCCTGGCTTATGAAATGTGTAGCACAATGTACAATTGTACACGCCTCGTATTTTATTTGGCATGTGTGTAAATATTATTATTATGTGTATAATGTTTTATATATTGTGCGAGTGGATGTGAAATTATTTTTTATGCCGATTAATAATCATAGTCATAATCATATTCTGTTGGTCCTATATCCTATATCTTGATTTCATGTATAGTATTTTTGCAATGTAAAGCCATGTAACTTTAAATAGATTATTACGAATAAGTAATAAATTACATAGCCTCAGTCTTAAAACAAAGCATTCAATTTATGAACCTCTGAAGTTATGTCTTTTAACGGTTAACACACTTAATATTTTCATTCTTGTACTAGTTTTCTATCGATACTGGCCGACAACAGCCAAGACACAATACTCGTTCGCTATCACTTAAGGACACTTACAGTTTCAGATTGCTACTTTTAGATTCGAATGCTTTAGTAATTTCCGATAAAACTATTGGAAAACTTTTAATTTCTCGTCCACTTTAAGCTTTAGTGAAAGCACCTCTTAACTTGTATTAATTTAATTGCTCCTTCTTAGACCGCTTACGTTGATATCATGATTGTATCAATACCCATTGTTTAAAAAAATCAGAACAATAAAACAATAGGTATTTATCTAAAATTCTAAATAAAATTTGGTATGGTCAAGAAGCACCTCTATAGTTTATTTTGATAAAAATAACGAATCAGATCTCATTCTCAGTCTCTTGAATAAAATTGTAACGTAATAAATTGTCCGTCTCCAAATAACAAACGGCAGCCAAAAAACAGTCCTAGACTAGTCTGAGAGACAGTGTAGTCGGTACCTGGTTTAATAACAAATGACCAGCCAGCCAGTGGAATATGCCAGCAGGCTTGGTCCGCGCGACACGGATCGCTCGGCCCCCGATATTTCATGACGTGGAGTTTAAACCTATGACATCGCCGCACAAATATCCCAGCTATGCAAACCCCGTGGCTTTCAGTGATTAATGTTAAACTCACGTCAGGCGTTTATGAACGGACTAGCCTGTTCGCGACGTTATCGGCGTTCAATTACCAATAACAATCGCCTCCCGATATAAATTGACCTGTTAAGTTATTAGGCCTTGAGGGTAGACGATAGCCATTTTAAATGTGTCAATTAAGGAGATCTATATTTTGAACAGCACGAAATTGAATTACTGGGTGCCGGCAAATTGATTAGAAAATAGGCTGTTAGTTGATATTAATCTGGCTATTAATATATTTAACAAAACTTTTACTTTATGAAGGACATAAACAAAAGACAGATCTTTAGAATATCAGTAAGTTCCTTATCTCCTTTACATTCAACAACAAGGTACCAACTTTTGTTGTACTATTTCTTAATATATTTTATTCGCAGAGAATCATTAACGACACGGCTTAGTATACTCTGGTGTAGAGCTTGAATTTCCTTTACCTTAAACGTGCCACATTGCTTAACCACTTGGCAGAAATTCAGAAGGCCACTGCTCTAATAAACGGTGCAATGTACGACATGCACGTACTATAAAATGCTTGGCTTTATTACATACTTTTTGTGTTCTGTCGTGTAAAAAGTCTTACGCAAAATTGCAGAATTTAAATTTTGTTACAGGAAAAGTTTTATTAAATCGTGCACTATTGAATTTATATATGAATACAAAATGAATTAACCGTTTTAATGCATTCTTAGTAAAATTATGCTATATTATTAAATAATAAATAATAATTATAATAATGGTTTTTTAGAAGTCACAGAAGATATTACTTTAGTTTAAAAGTACGAGGAAAACATTACGTGCGAGTATAAAAATGTTAGAGAACAACATCAACCTTTACAAAATCAGTTCATTAAACTGCCACCAGATACATGCGCATACGGACAAACGCCAAATATTTCGATTCCTATGTTCGAGTCGTGATCAAAGTAAACCGTAGCATAAAATAGTGTCATAGCATTTTATTTGGAAACATACATTCCGTCTGCAATAAAGACGTATTCCGTATTGAGAGTACTACCAACTGGAGTCCAATATCCCTCGTGTAAAGATCTAATCTTACTAGGAACCAGTTCAAACTCCGTACGCCTAATTTTCTGACCTAATAAATACAAGATTTCGAGATACAAGAACTGGGTTGCCTACTTTTTCAGATTAAAAACTTAAAGGGTTTCGTCGTTGTCGGGTATTTTGTACCAGTTTATTATAATCACAATAATTACGTTTTGGTGTGTAGGTCGTCCCTGAATAATTCACAAGTATATTAAAAATAATACGAATGTGGTAAAATTACGATTTGGGTAGTCTCATTGAATACACAATAAATTCTTTGTATACAGCGGCTGAAATTATTTGTATATTGGAGGCATCTATAAAATGAACTTAAAGATAAAAACAAAAAGGTCGGCTGTGCTATCTATTGAAGTGAGTCAAGGAATTTCATATATTGAAAAATATTTGTGCCACAACAAGTATTTATGTTGATGTATTAGGAAATTCTTTTTGGGGTATATTAGTTATATTCGCTGTTCATCAAATCCAAGGTAAGTATAGGAGACTAATCCCAATTAAAAGAATTTAGTATTCCATTTTGGAATCGTTGAGCTCCTGTGAGGAGTACAACCGGAAATTGCCTCGCGAACGCGACATTCTCTCCGTCGGATTATTGTCAATTCGGTACGTCATTTCCGCTTTACGAAAACATCCTGTAATTATTCGGATATTGTCAAAACGTAATAGAGAGAGGGTTGTTAGAACGAATCACCTGCTGAATGTTAAACAGTTATAAATTATTTATTATGTTTTTGTTTAATTTTAACGAGATTTGCAAATTTATCAAATAGTAGGTTACTGAACATTTACTAGACACCTAGTAGGTACAGATCTCTACTGCCATTGTAGGTTGCGCATATGTTGTACCAAATTGAGGTTAGGGAGGAATATATAAAGTTTCAAACTTTATCAATTATACTTAATTTATTGTATAGTTAATAATATATGTGCCCGTATAGTTTGAAATCATATATCAGTTCGATCTATTTTACGCAAAACCGCAGCATAATTTTCACTTCCAAAACGTTCAAGTGAAAATCATAGACCACAAGCCTACTTACAAATGAGCATAGAAGTTCAACGTTAAAATATCACCTATTCTGGCAATTCAGTTATTGCAATTGCGGTGCTATGTCACACCGCAAGCGAAATGGAATCGGTTCGATGTCAACGCATTGTTCTCAGCCACACGATCAATTATCCTCATTGCGACTATCCGGCATAGCCGTAATTACGTATTAAAGCAACATTCTGAACCTAAGTAGGTAAGACTTGTGCAATCAATGCTTATTTCAAACCGTGATTCGGAATTACGGGATAATTGCTCCCACGAATTATTGTATGATTTTAATTATCTATTGCAGCTGTGTGTTAGCTAATATTCAATAGCTGTGTTTAATATTTGATTTTTATTTCAGCTCGGCGAATTAAATTCCTGGAGACGCCGAAATCATAAAGTAAACTTCGTTAATCGTGTTGTCATTATAATTATTTATATCACTCATAGGTACAATATTTTATGATTTTGTCACCCTATTACACAGGTAGCTATATCAGTACAATCGCGATATAGAACCCCACAAAAGGTTAAACAAAGAAATCGGACAGAAAAGTTTACAGTTTCGTCACGTACTCACGTCAGTCCATCCATCCATCTGCGTGAAACACGCTGCTGTAATTCTTTCATTTTACCATTTTCTATCAAAAAATGCAAACGCGTCGGAGCGACAACATTTTTGAGTGAATGACTATGGACGCTTCAAATGTACGGTAGAGACACATTTGTTTCAGAACAAACTTAGCACATAAAAATATGCATATTCACTTTATTTTTATGTTGATTCAAATGTTAAATAATATTTATTTGTAAGGCCACAAATATAATTTGTGAATCTCTCATTATCGTGTTCAGTGGACTAATTTTAACATCGAGGGCCATTAAAATGTTCGCCAAGAGTCGTGAATTGCCAAATCACGTCGAGTCGTCAATGTCATAATAAAGTAAAGTTATTCGTAATAAAAATAGCTTAATTTCAGTCGCAGTGGAATTCCATAGGTTGTACAAAGCACAAAGTTTTAATTAAAACTCCTTAAATGCATACATGCATGACAGATACGAAAGCTCTAGCAGTCCTTTTTGGAACATCAAACAAACTTTATACAAAAGGGTAACACTGAATGAACACAGACTGATACATAGGTATATTACAGTCCAGCTAGCATCATACGGATAACTGTACACTTATTGTTTCAAATAATATTGCAGCAGTTTTCACCTTTATACATTGCGCGAAAAAATCACAGAAACTCTAGGACGTATTTAGCAGAAGCAAAAAAGTGTTGTTTGCAATGAGTTTTTTTGAGAACGTATTCTTCATGTTATAAAATGGACTATGCTCGAAATCTACCAAAAATACAATCATCATTAATCAGAGTTCAATAATTTGCTTATGAATATTTATGAAGCATATTAGGTACCTGAACGCGATAACATCTAATCGAATTATTATACAGTTCTAAAGTTAGATATAATCGAGTATGATATTAATTATATTAATGTGGCAATCTGCAGCAAGCGATAAAGGCTGAAACTGGTTGTCAATATTGACTGCAAAGAATAATGGCAATAATGTCTGCTGTCATTAGGTGATCATTAGTCACCGTTACGGTAAATTGCTGGTGACCTTCACCTTATGTTTGGGGCATTACATGACAATAAATATTTATGGTTTTGAACCTCGATTATTACCAAATTGATGTACCTATGAAGTAAAATAAAAGGTTATTGTAAATTGTTATTTCAGTGTCACCGTTTTGTATATGAACTTACAGTAAGCTGAAATGCATGTTAGTAGTACAAGTACATGCACGGAACTTCGTGCTATGACATAATCATACATTGTTGATGTATCATTATCACCCTTTCCTTTGAGAGAGTGCTCAGCGCTCACAAAGCGTTCCATGTAGAATGTTCCTTTGAAGCCCTCAGCCATAATGTGCTGGTGCTATGCATAAGTTTTAGAACCGCATAAAAGACGTGTTGTATAATTTAGGGCACATTACTTACATTTCAATAATTATTCTTCGAGAAAAGAGAATGAAACGAACTTTCAGAAACACTGATCAAACTTGTATAATATAATTATAGGATAAGTATGACAGATTGTGGACTGAGATATTAAATTCTAAGTATTTACCTGCTACAAAAATATGCTGTCTCAGAAAATATTGTTTGTTAATTAGTAACTTAAAGTTTCGGTAATATTACATTATTAGACAACCGTAAAGAATTTGTGAAATGATACCAACAAGATATAATAATATATATTCAAAATCGAAGAAGACATTTAATCAAGTACAATGGTGATTCATTATTGTGAGGTGAGTCAGTGGCCTTATGCATATGCATTTACATATGAAGTTAACAATAGGTTACAATTACAACAAGTCGGTGCGGTTGACACTTGATTGCATGCAATTTCACGTGTCGCGTGTACAAACGCAATGTTTATCAAAGAATGGACGAACTAATTGTCATGGCGTGATCATATCGCGGGCTTTGCCTGAAACATTATTCAACGCGCGCACACCACTGCGCCACTAATAATAACTTAAACTCGCACTGTAAAATAACCTTGATTGAAGATGATTGTTCAGGCAATATGAATTGATATCGCATTTAGTTGGTAGTACCTATCCAGTAGAGAAGTCTACTTGAGATTTAATTAGACTCACAGAAGGCACTTTATCTATTATATCAAAAGTCCATATTAACTTTTGTTAAGCTTGCCTCAGTTTTATTGTCCTTCGCGCCGTGCTATGAAAACACAAGTAAAAACTGAAGCCTACCTGAATACAACAATATGAGGTTCACACATACGAGTATGTTATGACGTTGGAAGTAAGTATATTACACCTAACGTTGAAACAGGTAAGCAAGTTTATTAAAAAAAAAATGAATATGTATTCTAAAATTAATATCGTTTACCGTAATTTTAGCTTTAAATACAACAAGAAGATTAATTTTAAAAACATGGTTCTAAACATGCCTTTACTGAAAACAAACACGGCGTAGACAAGTGAGGTCTGTACGTGTGTGAAAGCATTTATTTTTTCTCATGAAACGGTAACATTCTACGCGCAGTCCCCCTTAATTAATGTTAGAAGAGTCGGGGGAATTTAGCATCGTAACGAAGCATTGTTTTAACTACCAGCGTATATTGAAATGTTTATCCTCATATTGTATGTCAATGGTGTAGTTTATACTGACATACAATATAATATGTATACAACTATATATATAATATGTAGGCTTATCAATGAAAAGAGGAGTCCATATATTTAAGAAGGATTTTAAGTTAATAGTCATTAAAATCATCGTTTATTTTTTACATGTCTTCAGTTTAATTTAATATACCTAGTTAAAAAATAATTAATAATGCGCTATGTTGTAGTCGTAAGACTGCTAAAATGTTAACATACTCCAATAAATTAATTTACAAATATTCAAATCAAATGACCACGCAAAGATAATATTATTATTCGAATAAGCTTCTCCTTTTCCTTTAGTAACACAGTGCGAGCTAAATTACTGGTGTATAAAGAGAAAAAACACCGACAGAATAAAAACACATAAACAACTGGGACACAAAATTTTCTTGCGCCGAATCTGCTTACTCATAATTACCAGAGTTTTTAAATACAAAAAATAAAAACATGGCCGTATAAAGTAGGACGATGGATCTAAGACCTCTGAAAAACGAGGCAGCATTATTTATTCGCGAGCCCTCTTTCGGTTTTAATTCGGATTTATGTATGTACATTAAAGAAAGAGGCTTATACTCCGGGCTTGTGACATGGCCGCTCTTGTGTGCTTCTACCTTTACTTTTTCATCAAAAATGTGTTGAAGAGCATGCTGGATGGAAACTTTAAAGTTAGCACATGCTAATAAGTACGTGAGTCGGGCGGTGAATGCTCTTATCTTTTTCCATGCGTTTTCTGCATTTGAACCCTTTACGTTAAGGGAGTATCTTTAAGTAAACTTGCAAACATAAATAATTATACTTTTAAACATAAAAAAAGATATTACTAGTTCAATATGTAATAGGTCCAGCAGTGGACCGCGATAGGCCGAGAGATGTTGATACCCAAATCAGTGACGGGGTAGTAAGTACCTAAATCCCACAATCCAATTAGGGAGTCTAGAAATAATTTATGTCTAATAATATGCAGGGTGCGCGTATGCTGAACCCTGCACATTACTATAATGCATATCACGAAAAAAAAAAACAACAAAGTTTTACCATATTCACAATTGTCAATATTAATTACTACGGCTAAAAGCTTTTACGAAACATTGAGAACATTTTTGACGTATCACTTTACGACAGCAGATATGGAAAAACCATGTAGAATACGATTTCAAAGCTCTATATCTCGTTAGGAATGACGTGTGCGTATGAAAAACCCTGAAATGTTATATGACGAGTGGCATATTTCACCAAAAATATCCTTCAAGCTGACAGTACCTATAATGTAATATAATAATAATCTTTAAAAAATATCCTATTATAATAGGTATAAATATTTTATATAATAAATATCTTATTAGGTGAAAGGCTTTTATCAACTTGTCTTATGTCAACTTGTCATATTTTCTCTGTTTAGAACTCTATAAAATATTATAATTAATAAAATAACGGACAATCTTTATTAATAGAAGACTGCATTTCAAAGAATTAATTTACTCTTTTAATTTCTTCTATATTTAATTTTTAGTATCAATGTCTCACAAGACGGATATTGACGTGATAACCAAAGCTATGATTTAAGCCTTCTGTTGTACATTTCAAATCATTTATGTTTTATTCTATCAATATTAATGATCGATTTTATTTCATAAGAAAATATTAGATGTAGATGATAACAAAGAAGGCTGTTCTATCTCACTGTATTAGTTCTTAATATTCTGCGATTTTCTAGAATTTAAGTAGAAACTTTTACACATCAGAAGAAACTACAATAAATATCCATCTTTAAGAGAAAGTAGTAAACTTTTATAGTTTAGACAACTTTTATAGATTACTCGGGACGCTCGTTCAAACTTTCTTTCTTTTAATATCACTTTAAATATTTAGATAAGCCTTTAAAATAGGAATGCTTTTTTAATAATATTTTGCACATGCCTGGTTATGAACATAATTATAACGAACAGGTATGTGTACACCGAACTAATACATTAACTGTATTTTTAATGCCCAGAGTATATTACACTTTGCAGGTAGTACCGACGGGAGTTCGCAAATGGTTTGATGCTTCGTTTGATATTTTCTCCATTAGGACCAAATTAAAAAACTTCACGACTCGTAAAGTAGGAAACTTTCTTTCGTTCTATCGTTTTTCCGTGAGAGGAAAATTATGACTTCATTAGCCTTATTTGATGTTTTCGCTCCATCGAGCATAGTTTTAAATATTTACTGGATAGTTTTTAGTAGAAGTGCATTAGTATGTTCTAAATTAAAAATATAGTTTGAAGAAATTTCGAACCATTGCGATCAACGTATTCAAACTCTATATGGACCACGTGAAAAGACCTTTCAGAGAGCAATTTTTAATGTACCAATCTTCCGTTCCCTGGCTGCAAGTCGCTAGCAATATCCACTGGATCGATCCAGTTTCGCTATGAAATGCGGAACGATGCAGCGACTGCTTTGTGATACGTAGTTATTGGGCCGATACAATGTCGGCACGATCTGTTCTCAGTTTGTATGACGTTGCTGTTCCTTAGAGTTGTAATAAAATTTTGCGCATCGTTTTGTTGCGATTTGGCTTCCGCTATTTTTGTTGATGACAATGTTATTGCTTGCCTCACCGGGCCAATATTAATATTCGCTTAGAGGTGTTCTGCGAAGATGCTCTTAACTTGTTTCAGCTAAATAATATAAGGGGTAAATGTCGCTCACATATTTTGTATAAAGTTAATAATATGACTTTTTATGTGACAACAAACTATTGAAAATAAATACGCGCCGAATACATAATCTTCTCCTTCTTTTAAGTCCGTTAAAAATAGTTTATTAGAATGACGAATTACTTACTTACTTGATAAAGTTTTAATTTGAATACTTTACTAAAATACCAATGACCCTAAATTACCATATTAAACAACTTTTCGTACGCATCTCGACGAAGACGTGCAAGAAATATTTGGGCAAAATCAAAAAAAATATTATTGAATCAATTTACCCAGGAGGATATCGACGTGAAATCATGCAGATAAATGGAATGGAGGGTTGTGCGTCCTGATCCCGTGTCTGGTTACTTAAAATCGCATGTGTAATTTAAAAGAAGTGGCTGACACACCACATTTGCCATGTGGAGAGCAGGAAGATCGCACGTCCCCGATAACGCAGATAAAACGGGGAAGTTTGGGCTCTAAGGATTTATCACTGGCTCTCAGATTTATTCATTTGTAATTGTACCCACTTGTGGAATTTCCCTCATACATCTAAAACGGTTATAAGGTTACTGAAACCGGTTGTTTAGGCCTGTATATTATTTTCCGATTGATAGATTTATTATGATTATCATTTTTTCTCTGAGTACCTAAGTATTAAGTGTAGAAATGTAAAATGTGCACACAATGTGCTATTTAGCAAAGATCTTGTAATATATGTTTATTTATTATGTAAGTAATTAGGAATACTGTTAAAAATATTTTTATGTGGTAAAAGAATAAATAAAATCTCTTCATAATTCTTTACATGTATGAGTATTGTTATCTATCCTCTATCTAATCATTTAAATCAAAAAAGTATTTTGTAGATGACAGTCGAAGGGGAGAAAGCTTTGCGAGTATAGGGGTGCTTTTAAAGATCAAAGCTAAGTAGAATGTTCTTTGTATGTAATGCGGTGAGATAAAATAGGCCTTCTGTACTTGAAATCACCTTTTATCTACTTTAACTTTGTGAAATGCTGTTTGATACGGTACTATCGCTAATGAAACTGAAATATTGTTTGGTGGCACTTTATTTAATTAAATCAATGTTTTTCTTACTTAAACCCCTATAACTATTGTCTAAATTATACCTCTGTCATTGTCAATGTAGTTGGCATATCACAGAAAAGAAATGTTGATTTTAAACTACTTTTTATCATAGCTTATAAGTAAAAGCAATGATGTGTATTACAATGGTCTGCCAAGAAGCTGTAATTAGAGACACGTAGTAACTAGTCCATGTCGGCTGCTGTGCCAACGGATCGTGCAAATAATTATTGTGAGGAGTATTATCGTTTCGGGAATTGCACGTTTTTAGTATGACCACGGTATTTCCAAACTCATTATGATAATGCAGCGCTTGGCGACCTTTGTTCGACCCGCATACTCCGAATCTATTCGCGATGTACTTGTATTGTTTGAATGCCGAATACGCCTCGGTAATGTATTTTAAAAACCGAACATTATGGAACGTGAAGTCTTACATTTATTCGGCCTTGGCATATTCGTACAAGTTTGTATACTAAAAGTAATACAAGAAAAAGTTATCGCGTAACTTACGTGGAGATACGAC
Source organism: Abrostola tripartita (assembly GCA_905340225.1). Lineage (NCBI taxonomy): Eukaryota > Metazoa > Arthropoda > Insecta > Lepidoptera > Noctuidae > Abrostola > Abrostola tripartita. The sequence continues at coordinate 9,231,145 of HG996486.1, forward strand.
GTACGGAGAGTTTTCTTTCAACATATTATACAGTTATTTTCACATACTCCTATGAGCAAAACCTAACATATATCAAGCACGTTATATTTGTAGAGTTAAATTTATTTCAGATGTGACTCTTGCACATTTCAACCATATTAAATAATATAAGGTTAGAAAATATTTGATGTAGGTAGTATTTATTTCTAAAAACTATATATTATTATTTTACATAGATACATGTTTTTTTAACGTATGATTAGCAGTCAGGAAAAATATGGCAAATCTTATCTAGGTAGCCTCGCAAACAGTCGAGTCGTCTAATAACATTTATGTATATAGGTAAATATTTCTAAACTCATAATTTCCATTCCCTCATTTCATTGTTGCTAGTATAAATAACATATTGTAAACATTGTTACGCATAAATGGCTGTCATGCGATGGCCGTCGTTTCCCGAGCGGATTTTTCCAACGAAATCTTAATTTTTTTCTGCGGAACAATATCCAGAGTACATTCTCTTGGTTTGAGATTGCCAATGAGGTTACGATAAGGCGAGCGCGGCGCGTGCGTCTGCATATTTTTCTCGCTACGTTTTCAATTTAATCCGTATAATCTCAATGTGGGGTTGTTATCAAACAATTTCTCCCTTATTTAATGGAGAGGGTTATAATATTAAAAACTTGTGTTTTGAATCGGTGAAAACTGTTAAAGTTATGAATAATTGGGTGTTCAATTGTTAGTTCCAAGTACCTAAACTTCTCTACATTATGTATTTGATTTCTTATTTCATCTAACTAATTTCAAATGAGTATTTTTTGGAAATATTCATACAAAGGTTCAACAGTGAGATAAAATACCTAAATCTATGAAATTGTCTTTTAAAATATCATGCATATGGCTTTAATTTCTAATTTCTATGAACCGCAATTATATTCAAACATTATTATGTTTCATAAACCTAGAACATTCAAAGCCTTTTATTCTGAGCACGTTATACAATTTTGATGCAAAAACGAAACGCAGATGGGCATAGTTTCGGAACTTGCTTAATCCCTCAAAGCCTTTAATGGACGTTCGGAAATGTTGTCTAAAAGGTGTAACCGCTCAGAGTACGTAGTACTCGACTCACTGAATCGGCGCGCGTCGAGCGTAATCATTACTTACTTATCAAACTTGCCAATAGAGCCCTTGCCGGGTTTCATGTAAGAACTATGGCTTTAACTAAAAAATCTCATTGCACACATGAACGCAATAAAGACTGACTATAAGCCACTAAATATCCTAGTGCAAAGCAAACGGCTTTTCTCGTGCATACACAAACGACCGACATTGTTCACGTTTATTTATTTCGTGCTTGACCTTTAGGTTCAATTTACAACTTATTAATGGTCATCAATTTAAGGAAATACCTACTGTTCTAACATTGATTAAACCAAGCTCCAAATAAAAATAATTGTGAGTTAGGTTAAAACCCCCGGGCTGCATTCTCAGTTGCTAAGGTATTGAGTTTGCTTGCTTGAATAATGAAACACATAATATAAACCTAAACAACAATATTAGTGCAATTAGCCAACATTTATCTTTTCTATACTATTACCCAGGACCTAACAAATGGGCCAACACATCACTGTCTCGTTCTTCCGCAAACTAAAAATATTACGAGCATCGCTCTTCTCTTTTTCCCTCTAAAATGCATTTCGGCGTGGCTACTCGTTGCAGTTTATATAAATAAAGAAACACTGTTCTTCCATGAAAGACTACAGTATGCAGTCATTAATGTAAATTAATGCAATCTTTTAATTTGCCCGAATGAATATTTATATTGATCAAGTTAATTGATTTACTACTTTTTATCACGCAATTTACCGCTCGATTCGAGGTCGACTCAAGTAGAAGTCAAGTAGTAGAGGTGTACCGCAATCATTAACTTCAAGTATAAACACCACAGGATTTGAAAAATCCAATTTGTTTTTAAATGTAATATTGTAGATAGCATCCTTGTATTACGATCAAATGTAAGTACTACTTTTATCTAAAATGCGGACTTCGCAATTCCTCACATTTGACGATGCAGCACTTTCATCTTAACTACCGTCAAAAATGCATCGCCATTACAGGTAGCACTCATGCAGACCTAGATCTTTGCTCTCTGTTTTTCTTCAGACGAAAGCAAAATTTAATATTGCGCTTATTTCAAAGTGCACCTGACTTTTAGCGATTCAAATTCATCATATGTATCTCTCTATAACATTTGCTAGATGGATTGAATTTTAGAGAGCCCAAATCATTACTTAACTTTCGTTGAAATACGATTTATTTTTGTAGTCCAATATCTTTAAAGCCAAATGTGATTCGAATTTTTGAGCAAATAAGCGAGGTAATGAATAATTAAGCAAGCCGAGCGAGACTAACTGTTTACGACGAAACTCGTCTATCTCACGACGTGTTCTATCCGAGACTGGTTGAACGGTTACCAACATTTTGAATAGGAATATAAAAAATCATATTGCAGTCAAAAGTAAAAAAAAATATTTTGACGGTATTGGTAATACCGGACCATTCATCCAAAATCAACTCACGTTGCTGTGAGTCGATACTAAATGAAAAATAGTGCTTTGAATTGAATCGTTTCGAATGCAATGTGTATGAATTTTAAACTGTCTGCATACAGATGAAGCAGGCAAGCCCTGATTGAAAAACTGATTTAGATCAAACCTCTCTCCAATGTTTTTAAGTGCCTACCTATATTTTCAGAAATAAAAATTGTGTATGTGTTGCACACTAAACTTGCAAACATATTGGGACATAAATCAAACATGCATTTGAAAATGCTGCAGACCTTTGAAGAGTTATTGCCATGTAAGTTGTATGACAACTATGTTCATCAATTATTTGTTAGAGGCGGTAAAGCTAAATAAAGCTGCTGTCGTTAAAACAGTCATAATGCATACAAATAAAACGTATTGAAAACACTTAGAGAAAAGCATAGTTTTAAAAAGCAAATACCAAATGTTTAAAAACAATAGTTGTAGTTCGGAATAATCGCCTAGATCAGCTAAAAGTATGTGTATCGCTAACATATTCGAGCTCACGTACCGGTGTTATCAGCGGCCCACAGCCGGCCGCGACGTCCTGCCCGGTCCCCCACTCCTTCTCAATTGTTTATTTCTAAGGATAATCTTTACAAACGCCCCGCTAAATGTAAATAAATAAAAGTAATGCCAACCCTCCCAAACAAATAGAAGCAGCGATTTCAACACTCGATTTCTGAATTTTAAATTCGTCTAATGATTCGGTTGAATGGAATGAAAAAGGAAAAAAAACAATAGTATACTAGCGACCAGTCATTTCGTGCGTGAAAAGTAGAGTATATAAGAGTAGGGTTTATTGCGGCTGATTGTGGTGCTCGGCGATGGAAAAGCAATCTTTTGCCACTCCTATTCAAGGATACTTAGGTTTTTTGAATTCAACACATCGTAGCATATGGATTTCGCTCCGTTCTCAATGCAGTTGAAGTTTTCCGGGCTTTGAGCAAAATAAATTTTACGCAATTATTTTGAGACATTGACGGTATAGAGCGTGTATTGAAACCGTAATCTGTTTAATACCGCTGAGTCCACAAAGAAGGCGAACATAACATTACATTTATCACACCTTAACACATTAAGGCACACGTGGAGGTATGTATGATAACCTTAAAGTGTTTTATATCCGCATCATTATGTAAAGTAGGGCCTAAAACAACTCTACGCGTACATTTTATGCGCGCTATCAGCTCTACCCGTAATTTAAAGGAGTTTATTCGGGTATACGACCTAATTTAAAAAACAATGTCTCGATAAAAAATTCTTTGACAAAGTACTTACAATGCAATCATATTTCGGTAACTACATCAAAGTTAGGGAAAGTAAATAAATAAGATTTGTTATGAATTGTGAAGTTAAATTGCTGAATAGAAAAATCGGGGGGAACCGTGTAGAAACAAATATGTATTTCAATATATGAGGTATCTATCAGTGAGCTGAAATAGTGAGGCTGTTTTAGTGCGAATGAATTAATAATTTACTGTCGCGCTATAGACGGTAATGCTAAATAAGGGTTACACAGCCCAGGATTAAGGGATACACGAAGATTGCCTAATAAGCTGATTACTGAGAAATATTCCTGTTGTGACAAAAGACTCGTAGTGGCTCAGTGGTTTAGGGGCCGTATTCTTATTACCCCAAGAAATTAAAAATGTATTTTTATATCATACGTATTTTCTCAGAGACTACGATATCATTGCCTAAAATTATGCCTATATGTTTGTGTAAATAATACGTAAGCCAAAATGTAGCACCTCTGTGCTTTCCCCTTCAAATATTACAGGCTTCATAAAATACACTTTCTTGTTGATATGGACGCTATTTACTACTACTATTTATTTATATTTCTTATACTATGATTTAAATTTATAAGTCTTTATTTCTCATAATAACGACAATAGGTATTGATAACTTTTATTTCTTCTTGAATGGTAGGTTCTGACTAACCTCTTCCCAGGCAATATTTTCATTCTATAATTTGGAAGATGATTTTTATCCCAATACCTTTAATTTAACAAAAGTTTTGAACTCCAGTCAACCCCCTCCTCCATCGTAATAGAAAATTAGCTCGACTGTGACTTTCGTCCGTTACCATGGTTACCTGGCTTAAAAGTATTTCCATTATTAATCGAAATAAGATGCTCAAGTAAAATGTGTCTATGATTATCCTTTTGTTATAACGATCGGCAACCCTTTTAATTATGTATTACTCGCTAATTAAAAAGGGATCTGCTGCACGGATTACAAAAGCTTAGTATTTAAAACTGTTTACAGCAAAAGTAATTACCTTGTTTTCTCAAATGAAAATAATTCTAAACCAAGGATTTTGTTTAAGAATTTCGTTTATTTAAAAATTTTATGAGTACTGTCAAACTTACTGCCATTAGAGAAACGTCTATATGAATCACTCTGTCACAAACTTTTCAGTCATGTTATTAATGATGTTCGGATTTTGGTAAATACAATTAAATTAAACACAACTGTATTTTAAAAGGATTCAGTATCTTCTTATTGGATCGCATTAAAGTTTTAAACTCAAGCGCTCCTAGCTCTTAATGCACTAATTCAGCACAAAAGGTAGACTTAGAGCTACAGCGTTCTGCCCCAGTTAACTTTTCGGCTTAGTGTACAAGTGTTGGTTGTTGTTCGGACCACTTAACTTCTGCCCGAATGTACTTTTTTAATTTAGATTAATCCGTAAGACTATTGCAAGAACTAATTCAATTAAGCTTCAATTGACATTAAAGATATTTTTTTTAATATAATTGTTATTCGTAGAAACTTTACACTATATTAGACGCACTGTTATACCCATCCACAAATACCGATAACATCACTTCAAATGACAGGTTTTATGTAACCGAGGCCATGATTTCAACTTGGACGATTTATCTGCGCTACTCCCGCATTATTTCGCTAACCGCAGCGCGATTGCCTCGATCCCAAAATCGAAATTCGAAAAAGGGACACGCTTAAAAAAATAAAAAAGCGACACGTACATAAATTAGTAGCAAAAAAATGGCTTCTCCGCATAACGTGAGATATGGCCAATATAACGGGCATGATGTACGCTGGATGGGAGTCGCGCGGTCAATATTGATACGCTTTTATGACCCATTTACCTTTTCGGTTGGCGCGTAGCGTGGGGCAGGCACCGGCGGAATTCCGCCAGAGCGTCGTTTCAAAATTCACGCGGGTTTTCGAAAGCGCTAACTTGTTTACACTGCCTATGACCGTTCAGTATAGTTTTTGACATTCTTTTAACAATTGCTACGAGTTTTTGCTGGTGTCGAAATGCGTCTGCGAGCGCGTAGCGTGAGTGCTACGCTTTTTGTCCGCTTACTGCGACTTTATTATTTTGTATCATATTAGTAACCGTTGGAATACAGGTTGTCTGTGATTCAGATGTATTATTATTAAATTTGGTAACCTGATTAGATGTGGATAATTTTGTCGATCATTTGCATCTAACTAAATAGTAAATAATGTAGCAGGTGCTACAAAAATGCTGCGTCCAAAGTCTAACAATAATTTTTATTTTTCCATCAGAATTAATAATTATTCTTACTAGTACTCTCTTTTGCCGTTAATTGGGTTCCACGTTGCCTAACATGCTTCCTAAGGCAAAATAAAGTGCCTATACTATAAGTTAATTTACAGCATTAATTACATTAGTGTTTCGTTGAAAAACAATAGTTATGCTCCTCCATAATTCCGGCAAGCACTCCATTTATGAGGATCCTCTGTGTATCACCACTTACTGATCACAGATTTTACCGCAGAAATACACTAGTTTATAAAATATAAAAAAATATCAAAACACTATGTATTAAATCTACTACGATGTCGCTTTTAATTCTGGAATGTAAACGTGTACTTAAACTAATGCCGAACTCCTTTTCATGCATCTTAACACTATACCGTAAGCCTATCACCACTCGTACCTCACCCATAGCCTGCGAACCACTTTTCCGGTAACGCCCCAGAACTGTACTCTTAATCTAACTGTCCCCGATGATAAGATACAGTGCTTACGATAGTTAACATTGCATCTATTATTTTTGTTAAATAGTTAGTTTCCTACAGCAAAAACGACGTGCAATAAATAAATACTTACTGCAGTCATCCCCGCTCACTTAAGAGCCGTAACTTCAAACAGAAACTAAAGAAGAACGATACAAGTTTCAAGCTGTATTGAATAGTTGGGAGACTTAAAACACTACCAAGAACCGAGTATACCGAGAACACCCGTCTTCAAGAAATATAGATTATTTCTACTTTACGATAAATAAATGGTGAATTATTTGGAATGTTTGTAAATTTTACGAATATTAGAGTGAATTAGTGAGGTTAATGCCAAGATCGTATCAACTAAGTAAGTAAAATAAGTTACGATACAGGCGTATCTTTGTAACATGTATATTTTATTTATTACATAACGTCATTTAAAAATAATTCGTAGGTTTTTAGGTAAAGCCAGTGTGTTGTTTGCTATTGTAATTTCTGAACTGACTTTGAAGCTCCTTTTTGATTGTCAATCAAATGGCTTGAATGTTGACGGTAACATGATTCGAAATATTGACAGTTCAACGTCCTCTTTGCAACACAAAGCCTTTGAAAATATAGATTTACATTTTACTGCTTGCTATGAAATAACCGCTATTTGATTTCAAAGGTAAGTACTATATATTTACTGTAGCATCGTGTGTAACACTGTAAGGCTTAGTTACTTAAAGAGGTACGGAAAAAGGGAATACCGTCTAAATTTCTCATGTAAATCAATGATAATTTAAAGCCACAATGTATTTTCATTTCGAAGATCCAAGTTTTGTACAACGACTTGAAGTCGGGATCCGAACACAGCGAAGCCCTGTGTCTAAAATCGTTTTCTGTTGATTGCGCATTGATTGTGCAACTGTCGAACCATTCGATGCACTTTCCAAGAACTTTTTGCGGATGTGTGGTGTGCCAGAATGCGTTGCTTTTTACCACACATTGTCAGTTCTTGTTCCGTTTAACTGATATTTGATTGTGCAAAAACTTACAGGGAATTTGTAGCGGTTTGCTAAATAATGTAGTTTCAATCGCTACTTTAATTGAATTTAATCAATAGCTATTGTAATTAAATATACTTCAGAGACTGTTAGACTTTTTACAGTCTTTAGTCAAAAATGATTATTTTCCTTAATCACAAATAAGTATTAATTTAATCCCTACAAATAATATTGATCTCGTTTGGAATGTGTTTTTGTTTATGTTTAATATTTTATTTTAATCTTATTTTATTCAATTTTAATATGTACCTTCACTTAAGTTGTGTAACAAAATATGGAGTTTCACCAAAATAAACGTTTTATTATTATTACTAAAACGGCCCGTCGATGAATATTTGAAATCACAACGGGCTTATCTGTGTAGAAGGTAAAGAAATGCTAGCGATTTTTCTTTCTTTCATATCGTGTTCTATAAAAGTACAGTAAATTGTTTCTGTTAAATAAATGTCGGAGTGACCGAATTGGGGTTTTTTAGTAAGAACAGAACAGACGCTCGTGAAGGTGTCGACTCATAAAATAAATTGAAATGCTTCGTCGATCAAGATTCGCGGCAGGACGCAGCGGCCGCTCTCAGCTCCAGCGATAAATCAACTCGACGCTTTTATGTATAAAAAAGGAAAGAGAGCGGGAAAGTCGTTTATTTGTTTCCAAACTATATTCGAACGGTTCTCAAGCTTCGATACTTTAATAAAAATCTTACTGTGGAATTGAAATTTCACATTTCGTCGCACTGGCCGCGGTGGGGGAAATGGTAAAAGTATGGAACACGGACACTGGGGAAAAATGGATAACTGCTAAACTTTTCGCGTTTCCAGCTTTAATTAGGTAGAAAATGCGTTCCTCGCCGAAATGTGGAAGTAAGGCCTTACCTACGAGAGATTCATGTAATGAGTTTCTGATTTTTTAAGTTCTTGTCTGCATGATCCTAAATGTTGTTTGTAAAGTGTTTAATATTAAAGTACTTACGCGGTTAACATCTGGTGGGGAACGGAATTTATTTGCTTTTATATACTTAGATGTGATTATTTAAATGCGCTTATTGTAGAATTTTGAAATACTAGGCTATATACTGAACTGTATTTATCTTCGTTATTTTTTGCGGAAATAAATACTCTTTCATTTAAAGGACATAAATCAATTTTACAAAAGGAACCATCCGAATTCCGTGCACGTGTTAATATATCTAATATCTTGAATAAACTCTATGTTTGTCGCTTAATCTGAATAAGTGGTTTACGGGTAACAAAGGAACCTTAATAAAGGTCGTGATTGACCACCAAATGGAGCCCGGATCATCGGTCCTTATTGCCTGATTTTCCCATAGAGGTGAATTCAAGATTACACTTTCTTTTTCATCCACCCATATCGGAAATCTATTTCCATCCCTTTACATTTTGTTATATCCGTCACCTTGTAATATGTACACAAGTGTTATGTATCAGATTGGTTTTGAAATGTAAGGGATTAAGGCGATACGATTAGCGCAGTGGCTAAATTACGGTTACGGAGTTGATTATCATATTATGAAATAAATATTAAAAAAAAACCACTAATAGTTGTATATAGATTGTGAAGTGCATGTAAATATCGTGTGTGGAATACGTAAAAGATTTTTTAATTTTATTTACCCTTAACATAATTTTGTAATTGTTTTATGTTTCATAAATACTCGATAAGGAGCTTACTAATAAACGGCGGTAATATTATCTGTTGGAAAATTCTCAATTATTTCTTGCTAGTCAGGGGTCCGGTGAAAAATGAAAAAGTTTTTGTTCCCCTATTGTATTTGGGATGCTTGACATTAGATTAATTCTTTTACCTTTCTCAGTCTGTCCGGGGTGAAAGCCTCTTGTTCTCTCGTCCACTTGAAAATAATTTATCGAGATTAAAATTTATGAAAATGAAATTTTACTTTGCGGCGTGAATGTTCCGCTTTCGTTGTAAGTGAAGTTTGAAGATCGGCGGAAAAGAATGTATATGAATGAAGGACGAGTTATAATTAATTTTTAAAATATGGAAAGATGTTTTTACATCTGCTCCGTTAGTCTAGTGGTCGCAATCGGCATGAGGTCCTGGGTCCTATTCTCGGATTGACAAAGTATTAATGATTTGCCATTAGTAAATACTATACCATGTTTTAAAAGATTAAACTTTTAGCCAATCGAAGTACCGAAATGACTAAGTCAACGTTCAATTGTGTAACAAGTTAACTATCTAAAATGAAAGTTATTGTTGGGAAACAGAATAGCGCTAGTTATAACTGGCTTAGTTACTGTTGGTCGTATTGAGTGGCTACACAGATGCAGAGGGCATGATATAGGTACGAAACTTAGCAACACTGTTCGTATTCGACGGGGCCAAAGGTTTGCAGCCACTAAACTTAGCCGGCTAACTTGGGTTGGCAGAGACAGTGCCGAACGTATACGATACTGTACAGTTTAATTATATTCCTACATACCTATATGCCATGCATATAATCACACCTGTAATCTCCGAACGAGAAGGCAGAGGTTTACCTTATCAGGAACTAAAATTGGAATTTAATATCTTAAGTTATAGCGATATTTTTCCTAGCGTTTGTCCTTAACTTTTTGTGTGAACAAACACTTGGTTAGAAAGCATTCACTACCTATTCACGACCCGATTGGTGCAGGGGCTAAGCAATTAGACTGCTGCGCCAAGGGTTGCGGCTTCGATTTCCGCACGGGAAAAAATTTGTGCGATCCGCAGATATTTGTACCGAGTATGTTTGTGAAACACACTTATTTGTGATACACGAGAAATTCCTAGTGCGGGCGACGTTTGTTTTTTAGGTAATAATACCTTTTCTTGTAATCTAGCTGACTCCATGGCAAATTTTATCACAATCATAGTAAGCGTTTGCGCCGAAATAATAACTTTCAGTGCCGCCGCCGGCACATAAAGACAGAGGTAGGTACTTATTTATAATGGTTACGGTTATAATATGGTATACGGTGTGTATTTGAGAGAAGTAAGTTCTTTTTTAATTCATAAGTACACCTAAGTGTTAACTAGTTTGATGCCACGATTAGTACTGTGGCTGGCGCTGGACTGGCGTGATTCAATTGATCGAATTATTTCTTTGAGTTTAGGTATTATTTATTATGCTACATCATTATGTGTATGTAACATTCTCAAAGATTTACAACAATCATAGTCCGACGCAGACTGGCAAATTGTATCATGAAATAATTTTAGTATGACTACGCATTTTTAATGTGTTTTTATTTCGTAATATATTTGTTATTTGCGTATTACGACTTCTTTTAATACTATCTTTTGCTTAGACGGTGCGGCTTTTTGCTAAACTAACATACGTGGTAACGGTATCACACTCTTACATTTAGCGTAGTGGTATCTGGTAATAAATAGGCAATGACTTGGCAAACTGTATTCTTAAAGTGAACTAATAGTTTTCAACTTAGATACTTTAAGTTGAATAGTAAGTACCTATTTTTTTTAATTTGAGGCTTACATATTTTTCTTTGAATTATTATTGTTTTTGTCTTGTATTGATTGAGTATCAATTATTTATTAGTTTATTTTCTAAGTTTATATTATTACATTAATTAATTTTTTTCTTCAAATTGTCTTTCCCTTTTGTCACATATCATTTTTGCCGTCAGTAAATTTAACAAAAATCTACGAAACCTAGGTGTTGATTTTGTGTAAGTTCCTATCTATAGGTATATATAACCCTTAACCTTTTTTTGTACATTTACAGCATTTTTGTCTCCACACTAGATTTTTTTCCTTTCTCCACTTTACAGTGACAGTCCTATTACTTAGCCATTTAGTTATTCGATCATCTCAATGCTAGATTAATTGTATAATATAATTAATTAATTTTGTCTTTTTTATCATTAATTTATTTTATCCTAATTATTATTTACTTATAATTTGAATAATACCCTGCTGATATTTTACTAAAAGGTTCTTTGAATTAATCTTGTTTTGAGTTTAACGTTTAAAACAATATTTCGTTACGACCTCGGGGCTTGCGTCCCTAGTTGAAAGGTTTTGCTCCCTAACATACGGGGCTAAAAACGCCATCGGCTAGTCGAGAGTATAAAATACTCTTCTAATTTTTAACCAATGCTGTAACCTTTAATTTCGGGTAAAGGTTGAGCATATAATTAGGTAATTAGGTGCTATTATTGCCTTAAACATGTAATTATTATCTTTAGGCATTTAGTGCCAGTAATATTTTTTTTTGCAGAAGTTATTTAATATTTGCTGCTAACAAAAATTAAGTAAAATAATTTATAAATTATGAATCATGCACCTATTGCAAAATATCTAAGTGAATTTGTATAAATTATCTTTTTTTTCTCTTCTTGTATTATCATTATGTTTTTTGTAGAAATTAAACGTCATGTCTTAAACGTTTTTTATTTAATCAAATAGTAATAATTTCTTTCTTCCTAACTCGTATTATACATACAATAATCTCTAATACTCCGTGTGCGACAAATGATGCTATTAAAGCTTGTAAAAATGATTTAAAACCGCTTGACCCATTGCTTTAATTAACAGGCTTTAAATTGGGCAATTATACCTATATTTTTAATTCTTTACACGTTACAAAAGAGTGATGAAAGAGTGATGAAAAAGTTATAATTGAGCAATGAACGCCCCACACACGTACGTTACGTACGCTAATGGCACGTATGACTTTAAAACAGGTGCTGTCTCTGACTTCCAAGTTTTTGGATCAACCTTTTGACTTTACAGTGCGGAAGTTTGAATTTAAGTTGAACGCTTTCCAGATTTTCATAAAATTCGACACATTATGTAGTAGATAGCATAAATATAAGTATTTTGTAATATTAGAAATGCTTGATGCCAGTACTGCTTAATTCTTTTACAATTTATTACATTTCTTTTATAATACTTTGGTGTAATATTTTTTTTAATAATACCATTCCTTATATATGAGATTAAAATGCCACAAGTGCATTTTTAAGTCCAAAATTAAATAATGATTGAACCCAACAACAAAAATTATCGTTTCAAGGCAAAACGTTAATTTATTTATCAATTTAATTAACTAAATTTAATTTTCTGACGAAAATACCTATATTTTCTGGTTATATGGTCGTATGTAGGTTGTAGGTTAAGTAATGTTTACTTACTAAATGCCCGTATTAAAATTTTGACGTTATCTCATATTTAGAATTTAAATTGCTAATTCTGAAGTTTGCGATCCACCTCATTGAATTTTGATATGATTTTATTAAGGGAGGGCTAAAATTGACCGCGGTGAAAGTATCTTACTTCAAAAATATTGAAGGTATTTCTTTTTAAGTTAAGAAGATTAAAATTAAATTGTAGCAGCTCAGGTGTTTTAGGTCTGTAAATTGTTGCTTCAATTATTTTTGTAGCTGCGTAATTCTTCAAGAAATATCCTTGTAACTTCCCGCCGTGTTAGATTGTGGTTGTTTAATAAAAGCAGGGTTTACGTCAATTTAAAATGACTAAACGTGGACGCCGTCGGCTGCTCACATTACTCCTGTAGTCTTACTAAAAACGATACAAAAAATAAAATTAAGTTAAAAAGTTTCGGCCACTGCGCTCCATCTAAAATTCAAAAAAATAGCAAATTCACATGTTTTCCAATATAAAAGTTTTTATTCAGATTCTATAATAGCGACTTCATTGTTTTGTGGATTGTTGTTCACAATATTGCCGCCAAGAATTGAGAATAAAATAAATCTTTTATCCATTTACAATGAATTAAAGTTAAATTATTTTTTTATTAAATATCATTATAATTATTCATATAAAAAAAAAAAATTTATTTAATTTAGTATACAAGGAGTACTAAATAAAATATTTTCTTGGAAGCACGAATTTTAAATGAAGTCGTAAAAATCACTGAATTTAAAATTCCAAATTGGAAAACATGAAAACTGCCGTAATTTAAACCTTACCTTTAAAACAGCCACTCATTCATCACCAACAGGCACCAGAGTCATAATTGTCACTAAGTCTTCATCACAGAGAATATCAGTCACTTTGAAAAAACTTTCAATGTCCAAGAAATTAATTTATGCTGTTGGGTAGCACATTTTCTACGACCGAGGACCGCGGGAGCCCGGTTGGTTTCCGTCCCAACTCGCTGGCTCCAGACTTGAATCTGTGGCCCAAACAAGTCTGCAGTCCCTTTTATCCTAACCGGGGAGGAAACGCGCAGGCGTCCAGCACCCTGTTGCTTCTTCGGCATGGGAAAGTATCGAGTATCGATATCGATAAAAATATTATTAAAGCTGACGGGTAATTTTTGTTATCACTATTTTAATACTATTGAAATAGATTTATAATATGTTCAGTAAGGTTTATCGAATGCTATTCAAAAAAAAAATTTTTTTATTGTTTATTTTATAAATACGATGAAATTTTGAGTTTGAAGTATGGAAACTGACATTCAATTAAGTTTTTATAAGTTGGTTAAAAATCTGAATAATTACCATAAGCTAATTCGTTTTTAAATAATTTTATTATTCCAACATAAAATTTTGTCACAATTATGACTTCTATTTTTTTAATTTTTAATTATACACACCGAATAAATAATAAATCAGTCAATTCCTATGTATAGTAAAAAGGAAACATATTTAACTTCTTTTTTGGTAATTTTACAAGGCTAGTTAATCAATACATCACTATTACTTGACGAAACTTCTAATGTTAAAAATAAAATAGTAATGAACAAAAGCAAAAATTCGATAATAAACTATCGACTTTATCGACAACCGCGCGACTGAGCGTCACTACGAATTTCCCCTCACACCCGGGCAACCTGTAACACCCCTCTCGTCCTCCCTATCGTTTAAACACTGACTTATCAAAAAACTTATGTTTAAGTTAGATGCCATTACAAGTTTTGCCACAGTGACGGAGATGATGGGGGGAAGAATTCGCCTGTGGTTACCCTAGCCGATACCCGTTTCATAAAAGATCCATTTAATTAAGATATTGAGCGGATGGTTTTCCATATTCTTAAAGTTATGCCATAATCTGATTACGAGACAATGTAAGTTTTAACGAAAACAGGAGGAACGGAATATAAATTTTCAGAAAATTTTGTCGCAGACCTTTTGATACTTAAACATAATAGAAAACGTTTACGCAAATTATCGAAATAGAATTCTGAAAAATGATCCGGTACCGCCGCGGGCTTCTGTTTGAATTATTTGTTTTTATGTGTCTGTATCATAGCCGGGTTTCAGACCGCTGGTGTAAAAGTGTAAAACAAACAAACAAAGAGTCCTCGTTTATTTTGACGTTTACCAGGTTTTGAATAAGTCTACACTTTATGTTATTATCATTAAAGTATTTTAGAATTGTAATTGTATTTAATATCTGAAACTAGGTGCGTAATGACTTTTCCTCGAGGAAACGTTTCTTTGGTTAGAGCAATTATGCTTGTCGCGTCACTTTGTACGAGGCATCATGCTCCCCGTGTTAAGTAGAAACTCGTCTAAACATAACATAATGGCAGTACTCTTACAAACTTCTGTTTTCCTGGCCGACGGTTTTATAGCGCTGCACATTGTGAAAGCAGCAAAAGTAAGTAAGTATAGTACATGAAAAAAAACTAAAAGCATCGTTTTTATCGATTTATTAATCTTAAATTGAATTTTTTGCAGTTTTAGTTTTTAGCTTAAAATCAATTATAGGTATATCGTAAATAGAATATCCGTCTATATTAATATTATAGTTTTATAAATTTTGTTTTGGTAACGAAATTTGATAACCAGAAAATTAAATGATATTGACGTTTCGCGACCACTGCGTTACGTCGGATATAATTATGTCTACGTTAGATATGCGTCGGTGGATACTGAAATTTAATGTTTTAGATATAAAAGCTTTCCAATGACGGAGAGATTTTCAATACCTAAAATTATTTGTTTTGTAATATCCCATCATGCATCATGTGAGGATGGTTTTTTTTATCACGGCGCCCTTAGAAAAAAATTACATACAAATACAAGTACATTAAACAAAAATATCTCATTTAATGTAAATACATCTTAGAGAGAGACTTCATAATATTTTTCGTAAAATAGTTTGGAGGAGGTAACAGATATAATTGTGCATCCAACTTCGTTCGTTTTGTAGTAGAACGTGATTGTGTAACGAAGCAACTAATTTTCCCTTTTGTAACTGTGAACCCGTGTGATTTACTCACTCAAAATAGGTGAGAACGACGAAAATTAGCTCAATTTTCAAATATTTGATTACAGCACGTAGCTATCTATATACGGGTTATTTAAAATAGTTGCCACACTGTTTAGGAATAAGAATGCTAAGGAAAATGACCATGCACACAGAGATTCAGATTATCCAGTTTCAGGTTTCGTCACAATGTTTTTCTTTACCGTTCTTTCCGATGTTATAGACGAGGTGAATTTGTATTCGTTTACGATATTGAATTGTAGTATACGTCTCTAATCGTAATTAAGTCAAGGTTATTTTCATATTGACTACTAACGTTAAAATGTATAATAATTGTTATAACAAAATGATTGTTATTAAATTTATTATTAATAGTAGGTACCTAAAAATCATACTTATTTTTTTTATGAAATACACTGTGTGTCTGTCTGCAAAAAATATAATGGCAATACTTGCGATCTGTGAAGTACATCTGAGTCGGTATATTATTAATGCCGCGACAGCCCTGAAGGGTTTTGAAAAAAATTATGCATTTGCACCACGTTGGACGTTGAAATCCCGTAGATCGTTATTAATGTTTAGTGCATATCAACTAATAAGGTTGTCATATCGTAGGTAATTAATTAATATTGCAATTATTCTCTTTCGGTCAATTAAACAATAATGTGCTAAATAAAAGTCTGAATTTTGCAATTAAACTGGTATGGATGAATAAGTCTTGTAAAGTAATATCAACGGCCGGCAATGATGATGTAGCATTGTCACTTTATGTGCGATTCGTAATGTTTCACGGGAATAATGACTGGACAGAGACTTTTAATTGGACGCACATACTGTTCCGAAAACAAATGATTATAATGTAAATGTTAAAGAATGCCTTTTCTTGTATTGCGTGCTGATCCATGTCTGTGGCATTGTTGGTACGCTCGTTTGAACTCTTAAGTCAAATGAATAGAATATATACAGAATATTAATGTATATATACAAATAAATAGAATTTATACAAGGGAAGATGGCAAGTTTTATTCACGTCGTATCGTTATAAAACCTTTATAATATCAACCTTTTATAATTACAACGCTAAATTAAGTAACAATTATGCTGCATATAAAACAACACCCAAGAGTTTGTCTACGTACGTGAATAATAAAGTTTGTTGACTCTACATTAAATATAATTATTATGACGAAGCTGTTTCGTTCATAAGTCTTACTAGAAAGAACACCGTATTTAGGCTAACCTAGTGCACATGCACTATACCCCTAGTCCTCTATACATACATGTAACATTATATACTATGTATATACCTACAAATATATGTACATACGTTGCTAGGTACTCACAGCTCTAAGTGCAGAATACCAACTACTTAGCAACAGCGACAATCAGGGATTTATTTATATTGCTACGGTGGACACGACACCCTACGGCTACGAATACGGCTACGACTTTGCTACGACTGCGGCAACTTTGCTACGTTTTGTGCTTTCCATTAGTGTTTACTGATTTCCCTTATACTTGATTTATTTTCAAACTTTATTTGAAGTTGCTTCTCCTGCATCATTATTGATTTTACAGATGTGGGATTCCACGTACACTTACTCCCAGATTCCGAACTGTGGAAATATTTGTCTCATACCGGGATCAAAACAATAGACTTGCCATCCTTACATCGATATTTATACGTCGCGTCGCTTTAGGGTTAATACTGATTAACGATGTACGTGTCGAATGACTGAGCTTATTTTATTTAACTATTTTAAATTCTGCTCTCTATAACTGTATAATTATTATGTAGTAATTAATACCATTTGGCATCATAAGTTCCGTAAACTTTATAATAATTAAAGTAATAGTATAAATAAATATTGCAATGTAAATAGGAGATTTTCCACACTTATTCTCTGTTAATTAAAATTATAATACCTGTGGAGAACAATTTTAAATTAATTTCTTTCGTAGACTTACAAACCACTGATATTACAATGACAAGACAATGACGCGTCAAAAACAATGATTTAAGATAGCCTATTATGCCCGTGATTTCGTCCTAGTGATTTTTCATTAAAAATTTTGTACGTAGCAGTAGTAAGCGGATTTCCTGTTTAAATCTGATTTTTATAACAATCAACATGTTGTGATGAAAAATGGATTTTATAATAATTATATTTTTCGCCGAAAAATAATTAGGTTGTTTACGTAAAAAAATAAGTTTGTTATTTAGGAATGTTATTTTCTTTTCGTAAACAAGTTCCATAAAGTTATTGCCGTTGAAATGTTTATATAACAGTGTTATATGTGTGTGTATACACATTTCATTATGAATACAGTATCACAATATTAGTAATATTAATATTTACGTAAGAGTGTACATATACTACACTACTACACAAGTACATACTACTGTACAAGTGTACACTCAGTGTAACTAAGTACGCTCGCATCCGAAACAACCAACCTTAACCTTCCTGGTAGTAACCATCCTTGTTGACTAACCAAACTCTACACCACCGCATGAGCTGTTTCCATGTGACATTTAGCTTAAGCCGATACGAAGAAGAAGTGTGTGATTTTAAAACATATGGATGGTGTACCTACCTAGTATATGTATATAATTATGTATGTACGTACACAACGTGTTATGATTTACCAACATCAAAATCATTTTTCATATTAAACAAGATAGCTCTAGGCATATTATATAAGCTTGTTGCGCCAATATCTGTTAAAAGTGGACTCAACAATCAAAATAAAACAAAAGAGCGATACAAATGGTAGCAACAAAAAATATATGACTGTTGTTTAAATTGATGGGATAGCTAAAGCCGATTCCTCGGTGGTGTATATTATTAGAATCTATATTATGTTACACATCCAACAGCATGCAGCTCTATAAAAATAACCCTTTGTGGTTCATAACCATAGAGGGCAAATTTAATAGCGCTGTTAATCAGTTACCTGTGTTGTTTTACAAGTAGATTAATACATATGCATGTGACAATCTTATCTCCCCATTAAGATGAGATTGTCTTCTATGTAGCGAGCAGGCATGATTGCGCGTTTGTGAACCACTGCTGCGAGGTTTCGGCTGGGCCTGTCACTTCGCAGCAATGATGTCCCAATCTGTGTTCTCTTTTATTTTTAATCTTTGTACGTGTATTACTAACATAGTTTGTAAGTATATTGTTACTAACACTATGAGTCCTGTTGCTCGAATTAAACATTATTATTATTATTATTTTGTAATGACGTAGACTACACTATACAAGCTGGGTTTTTATTAGCTTCCCAGTTTTTAAGACTCACACACGATTTGTACAAAAACTCTTTAAAATTATTATTCTTCATAATTATAAGATAACTTTTAAATACCATATTTCAATATTTAAGTAATTACCTATTTGTCTGAGGGATACCAAAACAAAAAAGAACGTAAGTATTTTATTATTTTCACTCAACATTTTATTATTTGGGTATCGATTTATAAAGGCAATGTAAGTATATATATTACTAGCTTATGCCAGCGACTTCCTGACCATGGATTTTTATTAAAAACCCTATATCTGTAGCAGCAGAAAGCAGTTTTACTAATTTGAATATCTTTTTGCAAACATTTAGGTACAAAAAAAGTATACACATAGTAGGAAACAGACAGCCGAGCGCGCACATACTCACAGTCATTTCACGCCCACACACACGCGGTATTAATCGACAATGCATGAGCTGTACGGTGTATCTACGCGTTTTACAATTTTTATTGTTGCGAGCGGGCACCGACCTCTAATCGTCATTGATTCATAATGGTACAACTGGAAAATTGTTGATAAAATCAACAATTTGATAAAATCAACCATTTTAATGTCGTCTAATATGATCTGTTATTGCCATAATCGTCGAATATGGCAATAACAGAATTGAGAAATTTCCAGTTTACTAAAATATGACTTTTTTTTCAATATATTTCCTGGGCGGCCTTTATCCGCAGACTCTACACCTACGTACCTACTTTTAAGCGCAGCGTGCTTCTTTAGACACTTGATATTTTATTTTTATTTTATGTCAACGGAGGTAGGTAAATATTTTAATTGGCATTTATTCCGATATGATATCTATTACCAGACTGTGAAGTAGGCTGCTCGTTAGTGAATCACAATAACTTATATTAACACAAACAAGTCAAGAATACGTAAATATGTACTAATTGACGAATTTCTTTTATTAAACACGCAATAGAATAACCAATTCATATTCTTATACAATCCATCGGTGTGATTATGAATATTGCCAGATATGTAAGAATATTATGTTTTAGAGTACACAGTTCCTGTCATGCACCCAGTAATTTTGATATTAGGTATACGTATTTTTAACTTCATGTAAAACCTGCTAACTGTAAGAGAAAATCCAAATTTTCGATGTGATGCAGTCGCATTCGGAACCCACGATGACAACCGTGAGCGGTGAATTGGTACTCCATTAGTCCGCTCCATGAATACAGTTTAATTACGAACCGTCGCGTCGCTGCGATTGTGTCAAGTTTTTATTTTGTTTTTTAAAAAAACGTCGCCCCACACTAGGAATTTTTCCTGTATCGTGGGTGCGTTTCACAAACATGAAATATCACATACACAAACACCCAGACTCGGGACAGTCAAATGTGGATCGCACAAATTATTGCCCCGTGCGGGTATCGAACCCGCACCCCTTAGCTCAGCAGTTTAATCGCTTAGCCACTGCGCCAATCAGTATTAAAAATGATGCGTTTTTTGTCGTAACATAACATAACATCACGCCTGTATTCCCCGAAGGGGTAGTCAGAGGTGAACATATTATAGTACACCCACATTTCGCCAGTTATGTTGTAAGTCCCAATGTAACAGGGGGCGAGCCTATTGCCATCAACCGGGCACAAATCCAGACACCGTGCTGCTACTGAGAATTACCTAATGAAAAACTCGGTAATACTTTTGTCACGACCCGGGATTTGAACCCAGTACCTCTTGCTCAGCAGTCACGCTTAGCGACCGCTAGACCAACGAGGCAGTCGTATCTGCTGTTCAATCTCGGAACCTATTAAGTAATTAAACGAAGCGACTAAAACGTTTCTTGCGCAATGTTCTTGTCTGAAATACATTCAAACAATTAGCAAACCAAATTTTTAAAAATCCTGCAGATTGATGAATTTTCTTTTGATCTTGGCAAAAATCTGCAATTCCGGTAAAAGGAGCACTTAATATTTTTAAAAGAAACTTGTTGCTTGAGAAAGTCCTTATAACACTACTACATCACATACCGTAGCAATGTCTCACGTACTCGTACATACGTAGGCAATCATGTAATGGAACCACCCTTACTGTGGGCGATGTTTAAACCACGGAGACCAGTCAAGAATGAACTCAATAGTGTTTAGATACAACTGGTAAATCAATGTTTTTATATTTAATTTCATATTTCTGTTATTATTTGTTATTTATCTTAGAATTAGTATTTAAGTATACTTAATTACCGATTATTATCCGTAAGATTGACTTGACTTTGGGATTAGAAGTCTCTTTTTCGTTAATGTTTTTTTAAGATGCCTTCCCGTATATGTGTTATTCTTTTTAAAATCATATTTTATACTAGGTTAATAATTAGCTTCTCTGAAGAGGCAACTCAAGTAAATTGTATACCTACACATTTTTCTATTGATGAAACCACACCAATAACCAATAAAATGATTTAAGCCTGTGAGCAATATAATGAGACGTATTAGTGTGTAGACTAGTAGTGTAGTAGTAGACGTGTACTTACCGCGTAGAAACTCTACTCGAAACTCTAGAAACTGAATAATTAAATTACAAAGTTGGACTTGTAGATTCATAAAAACTCAGGTATAATCTTAAAATTGATCTTGGAATGCAGTCTATGAACGTTCTGCATATGAGTTTACTAAAATTTTGAATTATAGTAAGGGTTCTAAATAATTCTCCTGCGTAAATGAGAACCTTATTTATGCACAACTATGCCTGACTTCCGCATTTAAACCTGCCAAAAAGTTTCTCAAAGCGCTGAGCTAAAGTTATGCATTTTCTCCCTGAATATGACGCACATCGAATTTTATCTGCTTGACATTCATCGTAACTGCATAGCGTATTAATATATGTACCTCCTAATTAATGGGTGGATACTGTGGATATCTTATCTTTACTATATCTCTACTTTTCACTCTACAATACTACTACAATTTTATAATCAATGGAAGGAATAAATGAAGATATTAGATACATTCATACTTCATTAGGAAAAGTCATCGTATTTGTACTTTTTCTTTATTAAAGTATTAAATTATGATTAACAGTGCGTCTGGTTTAGTAAATAAAACATAATAGCCTATTTTTTATTTCGAACTCTTTCTCGTAACAATAAATTAATTTGAAAAAAAAAATAAAGTGGATTTAAGTGTAATTTTTTTTTAAATTTAGTAATATGATTAAAAATTAATGTAGGATCCTTAACGATGTGACTGAAGGTACAGATTGTGGTACAGAGCTAATGCAGAGTTACCACTCGCTGTTGCGCCGCGCTCGGACGACGGAGGTATGAACTTATTTCACGTCGCTTATTGCCCCTCGTTGCTTTCTTAAAATTATTAATTTAAGAAAAGTTGAAATAAGTCGTGACAAAGTAGAGGTACTGGGAAGTAATTCTAGAAAGAACAAATTAGAGCTTGATTAAAAGTATTTCAATTAGATAGTAGGTTAGAGAAATACTCTAACCCTTATTACCTATTTTATTCATTTATTTTTTATAGAAAAATATATAAATTTATAGAGAATTAGTACAAAAGAATTCTGAAACAAAATAAATAAAAAATACTATTGTAAAAGGAATTAAAAGTAATTTTAATTTAATGTATCTTGTGGATTAGAGTTTATAATATTTTAAATCTAAAAACTCCAATTTACGACGGATAATTAATTACTAAGTTTGTGGTAGCATAAATATTTTTAAAAATTAATTAAAAATAAATAGTTTAACTCTTACTCGTTTCAGAATTGAAATAATCGCCTAGTTACGGAAAAGTTTTTACTGATAAATCCGAGCTTGTCGTGTCAAACACAAATTCAACTATTATTTTAATACTTAAACTTTGCTTTCAATAACAGATGTATATTATAAACTTGATATGTTTATAATGAATGAAATATGATATGCTTTCCCATTAAAATAAAACTTTAACCAATATCGCTTTAATAGTGTACGAAAGTGAATTTACTAAGCTCCTACGTTAATTAGATTAGGCGCCCTAGACAAGGAGCAAAATGCTTGATGAATCGAAATCGAAATAGGAACAACCCGATACCTACACATGTAGGTGTCATTCAGACGGCTGGTCGAAACTATAAGACATTGGATATTTGTAACTTACTATATTTGTAACTCGTAGATAGATGGATATTATATAGATATACATAGATGGATATTATATAGATATAGATAGATAGATAGATTTGTACCTACCTGTTTTTGACTTTTGATGTCATTTTTGCCCCCTTTCTAAAAGTTCGCCTTTTAGAAAGGGGGGGTTGCCATAATCCCCTTAGGCCTTTGTTCAACAGTAAACGTCTTCAGGCTGATGATGATGATGATGCCATTGTACAGTTAATAAGCTTAATAATGTTAGTAGTATTTCAATTTATAGAAAAGTGCAACTAGCAATGTGTAAAAAATCTAAGTTTTCTTAGCATTTGTCAGTTTAATATCTCTAATGCCCTACCCTGTAAATTACTGTTGCTAATGAACTACCAACATTATCCTAACGATTGTTCTTAGCTAACTTTTAAAGCCACAACTGTTTATTTTCCCGCATTAAAAGCTCTCCTAATCCTATTAAAATAAAACTGGGTATAGAGCAACAAATTTTAAAGTCGGTGCCCGCGCTTCGTTCTGCCTCCGTCCCGTACGGTAAACTTTTCTAATATATTAAAAATTTCCCGTACAAACATGCTGCATTAAAGTCGCGAAGTATCTACAAAGTTGTTTAAATACCTACACACGGGGGAATTTATTGATGATCATGAAACGGTTTTCTTGATTTTTACTGAGTGACACAAACATGCAATTTCACATACTCAAACAACCAGACTCGGTACAATCAAATGGTGGATCGCACAAATGTTTGCGCCGTGCGGGAATTGAACCCGAGACCCTTAGCGCAGCAGTCTAATCGCTTAGCCACTGCACCAATCAGGATGTCGAATGGATTGAAACGATTGAACAAAAAACACTTTTCTCTTGCGCGGAATTGACAAACACAACCTTCTGAGACCCGGCTAATTATAGGTCATTTGCGTTAATAAAAGGTACCAATCTAATGCTACCTACCTATCTCGCCCAATATTGTAAAGGCGTTCTTAATTAATTTCTAATGGAAAATCATCCTGACTACATAAACAAAACCTTACCCACCACGGTGTGTATTGGCTACATAAAGAACAAACTAAATGACAATTTTAAAATGCTATTTATGAGATGTTATGTTTCAAGCTCAAGTAGTACCTATTTATTCCCTTTAACTATCTTCCATGAAGGCAATGTAACGTCAAGAGGAAAGAGTGCTTCATTACTGCAGCTAGTAGAAAGCTTTGAAGAACAATATTATCTTATTTATGTAGAAGTATTACTTGGAGAAGATAATAATTTAAAATATAAAACTTAGGTCTCAGTTTTATATTTTAAATTATTATCTTCTATATCTTATATTTAGGCGCTGTTTTGGTTTGTATTTTTATAAATTTATTCATGCTTACTTAAAAGTATGCCAATAGTATGCATACTCTTTTGTGATAAAGAAAGATTTTCTTCTTATCGGATGGTTGATAAACAACCTGGTGACAGAGTTAAATCCGTAGGCCTCTGGCATCTTTACACACCGTTGAAAAATAACTCTAGTATGCCGGTTTCCTCACGATGTTTTCCTCTAACGTATTTAGCACTAGTGTGTTTTGCTGGGTTTGAGCTTTGCAACCTTTGACTTGGCAGTCCAACGTCATACCGATCGGCAATCACAAAAATACAAAAACAAATTGTATATATTTACATTTTTTAATCATCCTATAATTACCTGCCTACGTGTATACGATACGTAAAAATCATTCATGCTGACTTTATTTGGCAGGTGCCTATCATAATACATTTTATTGTCCAAGGCAAGCGTAATACCGAGACATGAAATGACAAAATATTTATTTTAAATTTGAACAGTCTGAAAGTTGTACCAGTGTTATATCGGCAAGGCAAAATTCTATTTCCCGGCGAGACAAGATAACATTATTATTATAATGAAATTATCGAAAAATGTAAATCCATTTAGAGTTGGTTTGAGGGAGACTGTGTGGTGACGAGAATTATTTTATGCAATGAAACTCAATAGTTACTGCAACAATTTTAGCTAAGGAAATAGTAATAGGTAATATTGTCACTCCTCAATTCACCTTTTACGTCTAGTAAAACTGTTGTAGTATCGAATTTCATGATGAGATTGACTTTGGACTTTCGTAAACATAATAATATTGCGCTTATTAATTACGCTTCTAATAATAAAATAACGTAATTAATTATCTATATTTTTAAATACGAAGTTTAATAGAAGAAATTTTCTTAATAAACCTATTTAATTCCTTAATATATTTCTGCTTGTAAATAATAAAATTGTTTGAAGCAAGTAAGTTTGTACTGGTACTGGTAGTAAGTATTTCTTGTAACAAATCATTAATTTTTCCAAGAAGCTTTATATGATTATGTTTTCAGGGTACTCTTTTGATCCGATTTTATATGCAAATAAAAAGTATCGTTTCTTGTTATTCAGAACAAAACTCGCATATAATGTTTGTAACGGTTATATAATAATTTTCAAAAATACAGAATCTGTATTTTGTATGGTATTTAAAATTTTAAATTTTTATATTTTTATGTGTAGGTATTATTTTTAATTTATGTTTGTTTTAAAATGTAAATAATTGTAAAAAACTTATATAATAAAATAACACGATTAAATCTCAAGTTATTTATGAAGTAACAAAATATATACAAATTGGCCGGGTAGACAGAATTGACGTATCTATTGTTGTGAGTGATAATGAATACCAAGAAGTCAGAGGTCTACATTTAGGTAGCAACATATATATACCTATGCTGGTAACATGTTGCGACCTAAAAGAAGCAAACTCATTCTCAACGTATCCCATAATCTGCAATACAGAATATTTCCAAAACTGCTACGAAGAATTTTTAATATGTCTATATAAGTCTCAACAATACGCTTGACTGGGGAAACTAACTTACGCTTCTCGCGCTTAGGCGTTTCAAATTCACTATAAACCCACGCCAATTAATCATACAAATAAATATTTGTTGATGTTTTTAACATTTTGCTCCATCTATACTAATATTATAAAGCTGAAGAGATTGTTAGCTTGAACGCGCTAATCTCAGGAACTACTGGTCCGATTTGAAAAATTCTTTCAGTGTTACATAACCCATTTATCTAGGAAGGCAATAGGTTATAAATCATTTGAAATCCACAGGGGCGTAGTCTAGAGCGGAAGCTAGTTTCTATATAAAACCATTGATAAAAACGATACGCATGTTACATTTTTGTCTGTCTGTTTGATTGAGAGCTTCGAAATGGCGTAAGATGTTGTTCGTTTGGTCGTTTACAGGCAACTAAATATAAACCTGTACCATGACGCAGACTATGGTAGGCTTCAACCACATTATAAAATAAAATATAGAAGTAAAAGGCAAACACAAAATATATATACCTAATTGTTAACTAGGTTAGCTGTGGTATAACTTTTGTTTATGAAAACATTAACAAAGGTTAAAGTAAACATAACTAAAAGTTTCTGCATTGAAAACTTCTAAGTGAATACTTCTAAGTACATCAAAGAACTTGATATTTTTATATCGTTTTACCGCCGGTAAAGCCACATTCAATTTATTGCTAGTCTTAAATCAAGCAGACTTACAATGAATTTTTATATTTATCAAAATATTCACGTGAAATTCAAAATACACTGACTATAAATTTCGGATCCACAAGCAGACTTCCATTTCCATACACATAATTATAAAGAGCCGTGTGGTATCCGGCCTAGAATTGACCACCCCCTTTCCTCCCGTGGGTGTCGTAAGAGGCGACTAAGGGAAAATCCAGAAGATGGGCAGCAGCGTCTTCTGAAACTTGACGACTAACACTGCGATTCCCAAGCCGCTTGCCAAGCGTGGGGATTATGGCAACCTCCCCCCTTCGAAAAGGGAGAGGCCATCGTTTAACAGTGGACGTCTTCTTCCGGCTGATGATGATGAATTATAAAGAGCACTATTGTTAATCATCCCGATGGCTGGTGCAAACAGTGTGTTTCTTGAAAATCTGCTAAACTAATAATTGACGAGTTACGAGTTACGTCTGTGCAAATCAAAACATCATCATCCTGCGTTCTTCCATGGGGACAAAGTCCCGGGCATAGTTGCTAATAAAGACATTTATCTGAATAGGTTATTCTAAGGAATGAATCAACATGCATTTCATTAATAATCCGTCCAACTCTTTCGATCACTGATATTTACAATTATTCCATAATATGTTAACTACGTCATAATATACAGGGTTATTTGTAAATCTTACTCTTCAGGGAGATAAAGTAACAACATTTTTATTTTAGTTCCAACAACAATTTAAGCAATATTACACATCACCGACGTCACCCTTAAGACGTAAATACTAAAAGGGAACTTGAAATTCGATGGATGCGAGCAGCGACACGGTGGCTCAGTTGGTTAGAGCAGCGCCACGGATCGGCGAAGGTCGCGGGTTCGAATCCCGCTCGTGTCCATCATTTTTCAAATTTCCTTTATCAATTTAGAATATTACACATATCAGTATTCACAGTGTAAAAGTAAATACAGTATTTCTTTGTATATACCAAGGGCATTGGGATTAGGTGCTAGGTAGTGTATTAAACCACCAGCACTCTCGTGTGGTGGAATCTTTCACTTCGTGGAATTGATTCGTGGAATCTTTAAAAAAAAACCAAACTTGCCAAAAAAATATCATGAATCACCTTAAGGCAACTTTTAACGGTAAATCAAAGAGTTCGCTCGCTGACCTAACCAAACGCCGGTAACAAAACCATAGCGCCAGCTAAATCGACGCCAACGCCATCTGGATGAATAAAAAAATACTTTTTCGTTTTTATTTTGTCTTTTTATCCCTTTAAAACTAAGAACAAATATTCAATATGAAAAACTCCAAGATAAATTAATTTTTAGAAGTTACTTTAACTAGTTTTTCCAGGTTTGAATGTCAGAAATAACATCCCCCAGGCCTCTGGCGGGGTAAATTAATGAGAGACTCGTATTCTGAAGCAAAATGTTCGTAGGCAATGGTATTCTTGAAAATGATCCAAAATTAAGTTTATTTGGGTAATAATTTGTTAATGAAGAGGTTTTAGGTTTTTTTTAATGGCTAGAGCTTTTGACCTGTCATGCTAGAGTTAGGATGTTTCAAAAAGAGTAATTAAATGCCCTTTTTATAAGTTTGTTACAAAGCTCGGTAAGAATGAAGCACATGTACGCACCTGTAATAATAGTTGTAAGGTTTTGTTAAGTGTGATTGTCACATCAAAATAACCATGATGAGCACATACTTCTACTTAAGGTAGACTCCTGAAATTTTACATCGATTATGGTGTAGATACTTTTCATAAATTTACGGGTCGACCTAAAGGAAAAACGACATAAATATTTTCGACTTCCCTGCATTGATAGAAATATCTCGTTTGAAATTCAAAGTTTATGATAATTATTCAACATCAGAGTCACTTATAATACTGTAATGCCTGATAGTGTTCGATGAAGATAGCCGACTTCCTGTTATGCGGTGCCTGGACGGGGTTGTGGGGAGGGGTAGCTGGCGAATCCATGCCGAACACCAGTCACGTATCTGTGACTTGTACGCGTAACATGTTACAAGTGTGTTGGAAGTGTGACTTGTTCGTGGGAATGTTAAACCGAAAATGGCGGATATTATTCGAAAACTCTATATTAATTTACCGTCTACACTTGAAATATTTTGCCGTTACTGTTCGCGGAACATTTGCCCGTTACAAAATTTTTTTAGTGTATGGTATGGGTCCATCAGCAGACAAGCTGTTTTATTACGGATACCGAGGAATGTTCGTTGAAATGTTGCAAGTGGAACGCACCTTTAAGTTTCCGTAACATTTTTATACGTTTTCCTGTAGGTACCTACTCGCCGTCAGTCTTAATAATTAAAACTTCCGAAGCACAAATATATAACTACGACTGCTTCATAAAAAATACTGATGGCAGCGAGTACAGTTTGAAATGTGTTACCTCTTTATAGAATTTCGTGCTTGTTTGTGGACATGTACAAAAACAATCAAAGAATTTTATTTTACTCGTCACCGTGACGTGATATGCAACTTTTTAAACAATTTTAAGTATGTATCGTCGATTTTTAAAGGGTTGACAGTCGAGTGTGTATTGAGGCGTCGTTTTTCTTGGATAGGGTAGTTAGCGCTCCTGTAGTCCCGGTTAAGGTAGACGCCGTGTTGTTTTTATCTGCAGAAAGGGGGTAAGTCCTTTTGGCGAACAAAAGTTTCGACGCCGGAATAAATCCAATAGAAAAAATAAGCGTTCCAACTGTTTGTTTTGCTACCGTTATCGAATATCTTGATTGGTACCCAGTTATTTAACATTATCATATTTTTTTTTTTTTTTTACGGAGTAGGTACCTATATTTGACAATTTATAGCAAGGAAGAGATGGAGAGAAAATAATATCTTAAAAAATTACAAAACAACCTTCCGTGTACAACACGAAATGTTGTTTGTATTTTTTATTAGGGGGATTAAAATTCGTACGATGTGAACGCAGTTACCGGACTAGGCTGTATCCCTGTGCGGTCCTAACATTTTGTGTGATCCACTGATCAGACCCAGAGTACCCACCCACACAAGCACAAGCGTGTGTTGTGACTGCTTGTGAGTTTTCTACCCCTAAAAAAACACCTAATAATAGAGTATACTTCTACTTATTAACTCTAGTATAGAATAATAGAGTATAAAGTTAACGAAAAAATTAGGGACAAATTAAATTCAATGACACATTTAAAAAGCTCTAGTAAAATGATGTTTCTAAAAATTTTGAATTATATTAAGCCAATCTCAAAACATTCACGCAAGCTAACAACGTTATCTATAAAATTTTCTTTGAATCTAGAATGTCTATGATTGATTTAAGTCAGAAGCGTTCTCGTAATGCACAGGTTATTGGAAAACGTATTGCAATATTGAAAACTATTTTTATTTTTCAATATGCAAGCAATTTATTCGTAATACGTTTGTTTTCTGCTACGATGGTAAACTACGAATAATAAAAGAAGAAAATATTTTAATAACCCTGCCTGTGCCCAAGTGCAGTCCACGATTTTATGGAATCTATCAGTGATGTAACACATCACTGGAATCTATCTTCAATTTTGTCATTCAACCTTACAACAATGTAGTCTTACCGACGTTCAATTACTACGTAAACAAAGTCCAATATTAAACCAAATAAGCATCAATAAATTAAATATAAATTCCTTCCATAGTAATCCGTGATTTATTTATAAAACATCAGGCATTGCACTGTGAATCTCTGTCGAAACTAAAAATAAAACGTATAACAGAAAATTCAATTTAAGTTGCAACAACGCTTGTTCTTTCGCCTCGACTCTGTAACATTGGAAATATTATGTACGCAAATACAGTCAATGAAACATGTATCATCGTTATGTATATAATAAGCCGTTTTAAAATTTTCGTTTCCGGTTTAATCAGAGCTAATCAACATTTTCCGACAAGTTCATGACCAAATTCATTATACTTAGAGCGGATCCAATGTTGATTCCAAAAAATTGTCTTAAGATCAGAAACAAGAATCTGGGCAGTTTCCATTAACGATTACAAGTGTTTGATAAAAATTGTAAAGCATACAAAATGGATTTTTGTCCGAATTCCTTTCGTGATCAGTTCAGCTCGATTCTGCACGATTTGCCACAGATTATGGTCCTGCCAAATGAATTCCGAAGGCGAAAAAAGTTTTAAGGGCCCGGCTGCCGCGTCGCATCGGGTTTTTATCACGTGAATTAGCTTTCAACCTAAGCATAGGTCGGGCGGAAATATTAATGAACCTTGTTCAGCGTGTACACTTTCCGTGACATCGTTTATTGATGTAATTAGAAAATAATTTAATTACCGAGTAGCATACACGTACCATAGTCGTAGTACCATACAAGAACGTAAAAGTTTTTCATGTAGAGCAGTTATTATCACATCGAAAAATAAAGAACTTTTCATAGTTTCGTATTTTTATGAAAAGAGAAGAAAAATACGGTAGTTTGAACTGTTCAACCAAATAATTTGAGTACGTGACTAGATGACCACCATTATTATCAATAGATCTACAAATGCTATACACCAATCTCATCTGTTTTATAATTACCTTATTTCCACTATCATTACCAACATTACCGATTTCCTTAAGTACAAAGAAAATAAATGTGAAAGTAACTGTGTCACTCAACCCCTTTGTCTGTTCGTCACCGATAAGAGCCCTGGGGATAGACAAAGGCTACTTTACTTTCATCCCTGGTGACCGCGGCAAATGTTTTCACGCAGAGTCGAAGGCACAATCTAGAACTATATTATAAGTTTTCATCAAAGACATAATTGATTCTAACCTCCTTATGTTGTGTGTGACGACTTTGTCAAGTAAAGTTTGCAGTGCATGTTTTTCTTCCAGGTTTGAAGCGTACCTACTATTGCCTATACCTACTACCTACCTGTATTTTTATATGGATTTTAAACATAATTGTACTTAAAAATCCATAGACATGATATGAAGCTGACCTAATGAATTAGGTAGGTCAAAAGAGTTCGACATATACTAGTTAATTGCCAAAATAAATCATATTTCAATGTAAATGTGTACCCAATAAAATAAATGTAGTTCGGACATTTTACCTTATGGCTCGTGAGGCGAATTTTCAACCTGGTTTAATGAAAAAAAAAATGGTCATGTAAAATAATTTCTGAATTTCTTCATTCCAAACCCTGTAACCCACAGTCACAACAGCAATACCTACTAATATTAAAAACACCTACCCCCTTGTCTGTGGACTAACCGTCTCCCGGTATGAGCTGTCAGACGCCGCGTCTGTGGGCATACCGGGAATCGGTTACAAAACAAATTGCACGTATTTCGCTTATATTCGCTTAAATCTTATTAGAAATGATATTCTAACACATTATTTATGTTTATGGATATATAAACTAGCATAATATGCCTACTTTTTGTTAAAATATACTAAATTACGTTAGTAAACAACTCGTAAACATTGACCTTGAATGACGTCATCGCCGGCGAGCATTGTTACGTAAAATAAATGTTTATTTTGTGTTTATTTTATCATTTTGTGGTTGTAATAACATTTTTAAATAAGTATTGTTCAATATTTTATACTAATAACACAATATTGTTGCGTAGGTAGTTATAAAATTGATAAAATCGGTGTCGGTGTCGGGTTTCAAAGACGTCGTAAATATACCTACATTTTAACAATGTTGCAGTTATAAATAAAGGAAAATATTACTTATAACTCGTAACTATGTTATCTCTCGTCTTAGTTGAATCATTAAAGTCCTATAAGACTTATTAGAATCGCAGATGTTCCAATTGGAATGAAAATTGGGCGGAAAATTTGGCGGAAAAATGGCCGCCGCGGGCTAGTGAAATATGACACTCACAGATAACCCCTTAGGCCTACATTTTGAAAGCCCACAGTCAAAAGGCTACAGCAAAAAATAACTGATAGTTATAAATGTACCTGCGTATCATACGACATACGCATGTTGAAATTCGCAGTGACAGGGTCAGGTAGGTAGGTATGTAAAGAAGTTTAGGAAGTTACATCCAAAGTGCACCGGTCGTACAAACTTAGTCATCACTCATGGCGGCTTTAGAGTCCCATCTCTGTTTAAGTTTAGCGGGGTATATAAGTTTATATAACCTAGACAAAGGGATGAGTTTGCCTTAGCTGTTGCTATATTATTTTGATCAATATGTCACTCGTTCAATACCATTAGAAGTGTTGTATTACGTAGGTACCGTACCGTACAACGCAATAAGAAATCAATTACACGTGTCAAGAAGTACACGTGCTTGATGCCAGAATACGGGTTTATGGAAAATCATAAATAAAATAAAGCCGATCAAACAGGTCACGTTGGTAAATAATTTGTATGTTTCGCAACTAGTAAACTTCAGAGGAAATCTTTTCATCTAAAAAAGAAAAAAAAAAAAAGATCCCGACGAATTGAGAACCTCCTCCTTTTTTTTCAAGTCGGTTATAAAGCATAACAATTGACAATACGGCTTTGTAATCGTTCTGTTGTAAGAAAAAGCTTTATAACTTTGCAGTATTGACATCAAACCCCGATATAGATTTGAATACTGCGTAAAATATTATTAAAAAGGTAACAACAAAGTACCCATTTCATCATACTTCATTTGGCCAGAGTTGAAAATCGTTTCGACATTGCCTTCAATAAAAATGTCTTTGTAACAATGAGGTGCTACGAGGCACAAAAATAGAGCAACCGTCTAATAAGTTAATATATATATAGAAATAACTGCCCTTTTAGGTATGAAGAACGGTCTATACAATTTAGACTGAGTACTGGCTCAAAGAGTATTATAAATGATTTTTATTTTGCTAATAGGTTTACAGGAAACACTTTTATACCTTTTTTTAAAGACTAGAAAAGTAGCTTTCTTTCTTGAAAAAGGTTTCCAATGAATTAATTTATAATCTAAAAAATATTAATAATTTAGTAGGAATACATTGCATTACGCGCGAATGCTCTAGGTGAGGGAGCACCTTAAAGCCAACGTACCTACTGTATAGCTAGCCTGTACTGTATAATGTTTATCGTACTGTACAAAAAATCTCCCTTGTTTATTCTGTAATTCGTGTGCCGAGCTGTATCGAGCAAGCCATTTGGGGTAAACGCGACGAAAGTTGTCACATTACGGAGCCCAAATTACCCAGGATGGTCAAATGCCCCTCAAATATATTTCCAGGGGAAAAATCTATCTGTAATTTTCGTCCACACAGGCTACCCTACCGGTTTTATGATGACTATCATCGTTTACCATGGTTCTGGTAACGTTGATGACAATAAAATAGACGCTGTGTAATGGTGGGACATTAAAATATTGTTTTTATTACTTTGGGATAGTTATATTAATGTAGTTTAAACTAAATGTGTTATTATGTAATTTAGAATAGGCACGTATAATTTACTTATGTAATACTTACCTACTATTTCTGTTAAGATTTAAAAGTTATTGAATATATTGTGTTTGATAGATAAACAAGTGCCCATATCTTAATAAGTTCTAAGTCTGCAAAAAACCATTTAAGCTACAAAGTGACAGAAATTTTAAACATTATTCTTGAGCAAATTAATATTATATTAATTTATTTTAGTACCTACAGGAGAGTAGCTGAAACAAAGTAGAAAAATCGCAACGATAATCCAGGTCCATAGATATCATTCGGCCTACCCAAATGCCCATCAGATGGTATGAGACGGGGCGTCTGTAAGGACAGGTCGACTCAAACTCGCCGTGGTACTTTCATAAAAAGACTTCTTCTCAGACCACCTACACTGTTCTCACATAAATTATTGAACTTGTCTGGTCTTTAAAAGAGACCTTGACCCCTGATTTTGATTCGGTATTTCTTCTCAGAGGTAGTCAGTTAGGAAATGCCGACGCCATCTAATTAGTTTAAGAATAATGACATGTAAAAGTGTTTTTTTGAACCTATTTGCAGAAATAAATTCATTTATCATTTATCCTTTGTAATAATAAAAATCCCTAACATCAAATAGAATGGAGTTATAATATACATAAAGTATTTACCAGCATTGACATTAGAAGCATTCTGAAGGTCAAAAAATTCCATGAAGCGTTGTACTGCGTAGAAATGAACGATAATAACAAAGACACGTCATGACTCTTATCCACTCTATTGTGTACCTAAGAAGCCTGTCGTGTGCGCTATTGTACTGTTTGTCCTTAATTAAAAGCTTTTATAGTGAAAAAAACATACAACTGAATTATGTACCTCCTCCTGTTTTTGAAGGCGGTTGAAAAGGAATAGGTGCACCGAACACGGCTTGTGTGTATATGAATTGAAATGATAGTAGTTTGTGCTGGGCTTCTTATCTGACTTTCGTCGAGTGACGTATTGCCGCTTTGACTAGTACCCCCCAGTAGTATACTTGTGTCCTCCGCGCTACGTCTCGCTGTAGCGCAGCCAAACAACAGTCCTCATTTAATCTAAACTTGTCTGTTTCAAGGGGACACTTGACTTTATTTTTGACATCACGTAACCGATTTGTTTTTTATCCCGTCTAGGTACAATATAACAGTTGGTCCTGGTAGAAAACCTAACTGTGCCTACGCAAACGAGAAGGGTGAACGCAAATCAAAGCAATTGATTGAAAGGCACATTACAATGCCCAGGTGGGACACAGCTAGAAATAAGCTACATTCGCTTTTAATGTCATTGCGAATATTTAATGCGAGCCTTAGCCAGAATCATACAAAATTAAATACATTTTGCAGCACCGATCGTTCTGCCATAGATACCCATAGACATGGCATGGTATAGCTTATACTGTTACATGGTATGCACGAAACCAATCACAATTCTACAAAATGTTAACATAAAAAAAATGAATAGTACACCAAATATTTACAATTAATTTATTGGCTTGCATATTTTGTTGGCTCTCTTTATTGAAACTCTTTTACGGCCTGAGTGTGAACTACATACGAGTACTGACATACGTGAGCGTTTGTTTGTAAAGTTTCATATCGAAAATAAGGGTGAAATATTCCTCATGGAAGCACAAAACGAGCGGATAACCACCCGCCCTTCTAGATCCTCTGATTTTCACGTCTCAAAGAATTTTACTTTGAGACGTGATGTAGTTAATTTATGATGAAATATCTCTTTGATACAATTAACAAAAGAATAATAACAATTTTCTCTGACCGAATTTTTGTCATTTGGACCTGTCTCATCCCAGACTACGGAGTTATTATATAAGGATTGTAGTGTACAATTATACGCGTAAACACAGTTGCACTTCCTATTCCCACTCTCGCAAAGTCCGATGGGACGGTAGACTAACACAACCGGAGAGTGATCAGGCATAGGACCAACAGCTAAACGTGCCTTCCGAAGCACGAAGGGGTCTCGACATGTTAAAACGGTCACCCATCACAAGACTGACCGCCGCGAGCTCGGCTGAACCTCGCAGATCGACTAATCTGCGCGGTAGGCACATAGCTACGTGACCCTCAAAAGTAATTATGATACCAATATTGAATACAGAAAGATTACTGCAGTTACATACCTAAATAATATCGTCAATATCCAATATACACTTCTTACAAGCTTCATAATAACGTTTGAATAGTCCTAAAATGATAAAATTTAAAGGTTTATTAAAGTTAGTTGAAATATGCAAAGAAATAACAATAGCACACACATACCCGACCTACCCCTATCTTGTTAAAAGCACTACTTTCTATGCGAGAGGGTGCTCCTTAATTTCCGTCGCGGAAAACATATCGCTCGGAAGAGCAAAGAAAATTATCGCACCGCTAAATCGAATGCACGTTTATTTAAAACTGTTGGGTATTTAAATATTATCAAAATGCATTTGATTTTATCGTTATTTATTATTAAGTGATAGAAAAAGAGCGCGGG
This sequence comes from Abrostola tripartita, assembly GCA_905340225.1. Lineage (NCBI taxonomy): Eukaryota > Metazoa > Arthropoda > Insecta > Lepidoptera > Noctuidae > Abrostola > Abrostola tripartita. Next base: position 9,267,873 of record HG996486.1, read on the forward strand.
AGTTATTACTTACTGATGGTTGTCGATAAGCTTCCCGTTGAAATGTACTAAAGTGTACACTAAGCTTCGAAGTGGATTCGCAATTCCAGGTAAACTTAAGTTGTATCTGTAAAAGGCGACTGTGCAGGTCGTATACCTATACATATAGAATATTGAGGCCCAGCCAAGCTTAAAGATCTGAGTTAAATCGATCATGTTGGGATAAGATACAAAGCAACATTATATTAAATATTAAGTGTACTATGAATTATCATATTTATGGCGAGAAGCTTATTGTTTCTGAAATGTAAATAGATGATTGTCTTCTAGAAAGTATTAGTTGTCTACACGATGTGTCGCGACACTTATGGTTCAGGATCCCTTTGCGGCTATCAGCGGTATTTTCAACAGTAAACCCGTGATGGCCGAAGAGACAAAGGGACTTGTTGCTTCGACGTCGTCATATCTTTTTTGTGAACATCTTTTTATTTCTTTTCCTTTGGGACATTTGATTTTTTTGGGCAACGACGAAAAAGGTTATTTGTAACAACCGTATCGCTGACAAATCGTTGCTATCTATTACAATAAAAGTAGTGTACTTTATATAGAAAATGTTACTTAAATAAAGTGTTTGAGTTGAGCAACAAAATAATTGTGTAATTTTTTATGAATAAGTGCGATTAGCGCCCTTTAGCATGAACACCTGCTAAACGATTATATGATTTATTTATGTAGCTGTTTCAATTGGCTTCAAACAAGTTAATAATTTAGGTTTGAATCGTCATATAAAACTACAGAAAAATGTATTTTATTAATTCAAAAATCACTGAGTTGTAGGCAGATATTGATATTAATGTTCTTTTGGCCGTATTGCAGTTTCCCGCGCCGGATGCGTGAGCTTGGAATACAAACTAGTGCGTATATTCTTTTCACGCGCATTTTGGTCTTTTAATTAAATCTGTACTTTATTTATCTTTCGCCTTTCAGTGTTTCTTTGAAAGTCGCTATTTTTTTTTTAAATCCAACTAATTTAATTTATACTCGATAACAAATTCGTTTTTTTATGCTCAAGATGCCTTGAGCATAAAAAAACGAATTTGTTATCGACACAGGTAATTGTTAATTCAATTAAAGTAAACAATATTGCGTAACATTGATAATGTAAACAGCAGGAAACTTTTCTTTACCTGTAAACAAGTCTCCTGCAGAGTGAACTACGTTCAGTTCCTTTTATTTACTTAATTCTCAATCATAGTTTGTTTGTAATTTAAAAGTCCGTCTACAGTGCGGGCATAAAATCGGAAGTAAAGAAGACGTAAAATATCGCCAAGTCGTCAACTCTTTGAAATTATTACTACCTACTTTTAAAGTTAGTTAAGCAATGATTCCAAGTAATTATATGTTTACGTAAAAACAATATTGTATTTCCAGTAAAGCCCCACAAAGTATTTAATACCAAATTTCACTATTGAACGTCGAAACTGTAACTATATCGCAATTCTTGACGTTTGACGACTGGAGGGATGGATTGCGAAAGAGTTACAATTTTACTTAACTTACTTCCACGCGAACAAAGTTGAACCTTGAATTAGCTAACCCCCTAATTCATTTCAAATGTTTCTAGACGTATGTAACAAATGAATGTAAAACTAACAAATAGTTGGGAGCATGTTCTACTGGTACATTTTCTTAGCCTTGAAATGGAACGTATGAAGTATCAAGGGATAACGTCGAGCAAACGCGATTTTCTGCGATTGGAAAGTTGTATTCAATATCGCTAGTAGTGACGCTAACCGTATAAAACAAATACATTTGTTACCAATGAACCTGCTTTTTACTAGCAACGCGAATTGAAATCGCCCCCTTCCAAATGTGGGGTTACGACAATAAGTACACTCATACAATGGCATCGCGACGAATAATAAATGCTATTGATTCGCACGGCTGACCGATACTTTAATCCCCGAATGATCCCCTCGCAGAAACATATTGCTTACAGCTGAGTCTAATAAAAAATATCTAGGGGACAACATGCTACACAATCAACATGTGTAATAAATAAAAATGACATTTTTATTCTTGCTGGGGTATTTATTCAAGGTTTAATAAAAAAGCCGACATAACCACACACAATATTATATTAGGGGCACACAAGGTTATTCCAAAGTAATACTTCAAAATTAAATTTCCAAAGACAATCGAGAAACGCAAGTCTAGACGAGAAGCCCTTTTGTTTGAGTAGGTTAATCTTAAATATTGAGATCAACCTATTAGTGACATTAAAGGACGTCTCTGAAGTACAAACAACGGATGAGCTCTTCAGACTATTTGTACCTTTGTTAACGTTGCGCAGACCTTGTTAAAATAATGTTGAAGAAAAGATTACAGACGGTGACTTTGTCAATATTGAATAACTAGATAGCAAGTAAAATAACTGTAATGGTGTGCCTTTCATAAGTTTTATTATTGCGTAAAATTATTCATCATTGCGGATCTATTGAAATGTTGTTCTTATGACAACAAGCCGCCATTTTGTACAATGCGATCATGGACTATTTTGTTCAATCATTGCAATGTACCTCCCTCGACGACGGAGTAGACGGAGAGAGTATTTAATGTTTTATTTTGCAATAAAAAGCACGACGGCAAATGCAGCTGCACCACATTAGTTATGCTCATAATGGTGTTAAACACTGTTTTCTTTCTCGCTCTTCAAAGAAAATTGTATAACGCTTATTAACTTATTGTGTTCGTGTTCATTGTAGTGCTACCGTACCCTTAATAAATAAATGATTAACTTGGTAAATGAACAGGTTTAAATTTTACACAAGTTAATTCTGATAACTTGAGTTGATGTAGGACGGCTTTGTTCCTACATGTATTATTTATTCGTTACCTTCGCTGTGTAATCAGTATAGCGATGCCCTTTACTGGCCGTAACCTAGTTGAGATTAATAGAGGAGCACAAAGTTATTATTAAAGATTCGGTCGGGCCTCCTCCTTGTTTAATAAATTCAAGTTAAAAAGCTAAGTGGTCAGATGTTATTTTTATATATAATACGCTGTGAGTACACAATATAGGTATTAGGTATTTATTAAGGTAGGTAGGTGGATACATTTATGTATGTGTAACAATCTTATATCTTCGTTCTAAAACTGAAGTATAATATTGGTTTAAAAAATATTTATATGCTTATTAATTCAAGAAAATTGTTAAAGTCAACAAGGGGAGTTCTGTTGCAATATTTGTACATAAAAGAGTGGAAACGTATCATGTGCGTTTTCTGATGTAGAGTTCAGTCATTTCTTCAAACGTAGGATAGAAGCCATTGGTATCTTTGGATTATGAATTGAAGACTACAGAATTCTTAAGTAAAGTTGGTAAGGGTGTAGGTATCTTTTGATGTATACACGCAGGCATTTAGTAACGTGATTTTATTGCTCGAGTTCGGATTAATCACACTTTGATCTAACGGCAAATTGGTTACTATGAGACTTATCAAGACAGTCTCCAAAACAATTAATATAAATTAACATCTATTATCCCGTGAAGGGGTAAAATGCAGAGGGGGTTCTCTGTTATTAGATGTATAAGTACTTACCTTCCATTTTGCTCATTATTAGGGCCATGATAAGTAGTTAGTCTATTACCATCGTGGGAAGAAAATTATATTCTTAATCTATCAACTTACACATTTTTCATGTATCTACAACATACTTATTACAACACTTCGCTCTGCCAAAAATGACGTCACATAAATCTGCCCCTGAAAAAGAAACACGATCTAAGTAGTCATGCATCATGTTTATCAATAAGTTCTTTACTTTATCGATCGAACTCCGGAAGAGCGCTATACACGGTACTTTTTCACAAAGTGTTTTTTATTTGATGCGTTGGTGTAAGTCTTTGTTGGGACCCTTAGCGAGGGAACACGGGAATAAGGAGTCCGCTATTGTGTTCGAGTGGCGGGTGAAGTAGTCGGTTTTTGAGGATAATACAACTTATTCATAGTACATATAAAAAAAATAGACTGCCTTATTATTTTAATCTGTTCTGTAATAGTTCGATGTTAAACTTACTTCGCTTCTACGTCTAACATTTTTGGTACATAACGATTATAATTTTGTGAGTGTTTACTTCACTCGCCCGTTGATGTGAAAGGTATTTTCCGTCCATTAAACAGTTGATCTATTCGGTGCCAGTCTAATAATAACGCCGGTAAAATGTCAATGTACGACTACCAGAAAGGTTTTAGGTAAACGTATCTTTCCAACTTTGAACAATGCATGAGAGTTCCATTTATCGTTTACTGAAAATGAACACAAATTTTCTTTATTAGAAGCATAATAACAAAGAACTAAAATAGGTATATTATTGTAACCTAATACATTCATACAAACATGAGGTCCCGAACTTCTACACTAGATATCCGATATCTTATTTATCAGTACGTATTTCTCTGTAACAATAATAAGCAATTATAAATGTTATAAGTAGGTGGTAAAAATATAATATCTCTCGAATAAACAATAACAAAATGTCTTACCTACCTGTAACATAAACATCTCTTAAGCCTATTGACATTTCTTTTCTTTGATATTCGGACGAGAAAGACAGATATTGTAGACTATCGTAATATTGTAATTTTTTTTAAGTAAGAGTTTATGAGGTCTTACCACAACTATTGCCGAAAGACAAATTAAAAATATAACTAAATCATTGATATCATTCTCATAAATAGTTGGTATTTATTTATTTATTTAGATAGGGATAACAGACAGCTATATATTTAATATCATAACATAGCGGCTTATCAGTAAAATTAACAAATACACTACTCACAACGGTATCCACAGATTACAATACAGAAGAACTAGCTGTTTAAGAACTGTCTTAAAAGTGCTGAACTATAAAACTAACTATTAAATTTAATTATCGGGATTCAGGCTTTTTAATTACATAGTGATCTCTTTTTTAAACATATTGAGTCTTACACAATTTATACTTTGTTTTAATATATTTTGTTTTGGTCGAATCATCATCACCAGTCAAAAGACGTCCACTGTTGAACATACATAGATCTTCCCGTTTAAGCGCGGGGGGGGAGTGCCATAATCCCCATGCTTGGCAACGGCTTGGGGATCGCAGTATTGGTGGTGAAGTTACAGAACAGAAGACGCTGCTGCCCATCTTCTGAATTTTCCGTTAGTCGCCTTTTACGACACCCACGAGAGGAAAGGGGGTGGTCAATTCTAGGCCGGATACCACACGGCACAGTTGAATGCTCTTAATATTTTGGATGAAAATAAATAAATAAATCAATACTTTTGAACCGATAAGTCAGGCTGAGTGATGTAAGTACAATATTTCTCAACATTTCAGAAGATCCAGATTAATATTTATATACATCAAAGCTCACTTACAACAAAGACCATTGCCCATTGTGAACCATATCCACTTAAAAAACAGATATATCCAGACATTGTCTAAAAAATTAATTTTTTAGGTCCCCGTAAACAGAGTTAATTGAATTTGTCTCCTGCGGCGTCAAGTTAATAAAACCTTGTCATAGTACCGTGTCGTGTCCGACGCCAAACCACAGGGGAGGTTATTCAGGTAACATTCAATATTTGTGGTCAGTGCCGGTACTTGCCACACGAAAATGCACTTAACGCTTACGGCCTTTGAGATGATTATTGTATTCACAAAATATCTAAATTGATACGGTTTTTACGCAATAATAAATAATTAAAGATTACTGAAAACGTTGTGCAAGTTACTGGGCCATGGTTTTTGATGTGGCTCACGTTGATCGGTACCTACTGATTAACAACGGTAATGATTAGGAAAGCGTAGAAACTTCAAGCTTGGGGTTCTATTCTTGCTTTAAGGAAAATTACTGTGAATAAAAGGGTTCGTGTGTTATGTAATTTCCTATAGGTAGGTACGTGTATAATTGTATATTATTTCAACTGAACGTACACTTGATAAGATGACTGTGCTTTCTCATTATATTTGTGTGATCCTTACACATTCGGCTTGTGCTGGCCGCCTGCTAATTATAGGTAAGACATTCCAAGCCTTGAAAATGCACATACGTTATGAAAGCGAAATACAAAATGTTACAAAATATACCTAGTTATGAGCCGTCTGCTTCTGCTTTCCTATTTTAATGCGGGCCTGCTGATGTGAGTTTGCAAAATATAGAATGATATACCTAGCAAGATATATACTTGTATTTTTATTTGAAAGGTTCTCAATATCTCGTTTTCGAAATTAAAACATATGACTCAACATAGTCGTCGCCGCGTTAGTTTCATAGTTTTACCAAAAATAAGAACTAACTATGGTAAAAAAATGTTAACATAATTATGAAGGAGCACAATTATTTAATAAAATACCGTCATCATCGTCATCAGCCTATCTCAGTCCACTGCTAGACAAGTGGACATAGGTCTCTCCTATGGTACGCCACTGAGCTCGATCATGACTGTCATGTAAAAACAATATAGGTCATTTAATGCATTTAAAAGACAACTATCACTATACATAATAGCAGACAATCAACTATTCTGAACATAGAAATGCATTAGGTGGGTAATTAGATGATTTTTTGATGATTAGAAGACGAACTCGTGTTTTCATATTTTTTAATTATTAATTTGTTGTTCACAAGTGAGTGACTTTGTATTTTGTATTGACAAAAAATATCTTTAAACCTATACCTAATTATGATAAAAGCATTTTACGTTATACAGGCATCGCTTAATTGATACCGTATTAAATCCCCGTGAAACCATAGTAGGCAAAATTACCAATAAGGGGAAATTAAATATACTCAATACATCGTTTATATAGAATTATATAATACCTACCTATGTAATACCTACTGGTTTGGAATTTGTTCTGTACTAGTTGTGCCCGCAGCTCTTCTAATGTGAAACACTGTTAGTTACCGGACTCTAAAAGTTTCAAAATTCAGGAAATTCACTGCTATAGGTAGTTAGGTAGGAGGTATACCTATTTTGATACAAATTTGTTTAACTGTGACGAGTAGGTAACGGATTAGCATGCCAATGGTTGACGTCGACGACCTGATTGGCGCAGTGGCTAAGCGATTGGACTGCTGCGCTAGGGGTTGTGGGTTCGATTCCCGCACGGGACAAAAATTTGTGTGATCCACAGATGTTTGTCCCGAGTCTGGGTGTTTGTGTATGTGATATTTCATGTTTGTGAAACGCACCCACGATACAGGAGAAATTCCTAGTGTGGGGCGACGTTTTTAATAAATAAAAAAATGGTAATTATCACAGTATTTTTAATGAAATTGTAATTTAATACAATGAAATAAAACTGTTTAATACGGTCAATACATTGGCAAGGATTTATGGTTTGACAAATCCTATAAAATACTGTAATTGATCTTAAATGTATATGGTCGCTAGCAGACTTCTCATTATGGGTTATTAATACGATTATAAATACCGCAACAATACGTTAATAGCTGTACAAGCATAGCAAGACACCAATATCACTACCATCCAACTAATAGATACAATAATATGTGCAAATGTGTTCTTCTCCGATGCCCCTTGCAGGGTTAGGAGCAAGCTTATATCTCCCTAGAGATGCCCTTGAGCTCTATGAACTCCCCACGCGCGACTGAGTACTCTAACTTACGTTAACCCTTCAAAGGAAAGTAGCTGCCTAAAGCGCTCATTAAAATAGGCATTGTCATTAAAAAAAGTATAATTACAGTCATAGTTTTAAGATTTTTATGAGTTATAAATGAAAGAGATGCAACTTCGAACTGGTCGAAAATGCATGAATAGTAAACGACATAGGTAAGTACCTATCATTGCATTTGTACCGAAAATGTTATGATTGCTAGTCATACTGAAATACTATTATAAAAACTGTAATTAAGCGAACATAATAAAGTGTGGTCTGTATGTGTTTGTATAGAACGACATTCGTATGATGCCGTGTTAACGATCTGCGGCGTGAATCGGCCACTCGGGAAATCATCCGCTCGCGCCTGCCTAGCCAGTTCCCATAGAGACACGCGTGCATATCATTGCTTGTTTTCTATGTTCAGTGCCTGACTAAATGGGCCCTTTGTTTTACAGAATCACAATCCTTATAGAAATCTAAATAATCCACTATCTTCACCTGCTCCAAGTATGTTAACATGAGCTGCAAGCCATGGGTACATAACATAATTATCAATTACTAAGTACGCGATATATTTACAGATTTTCATACAATGCTTAGTGATTTGACATTGGTTTCCAAAGTAGAAAATATATTCCTATCCGTGCAATGGGTACAATAACGTATAATGCAAGTGATATCACTAGTTAAAGTAAATTATCATACCTATAAAAAACTACTATACTTACTTAATTTCTCCAAGCCGTTTTGGAGAAAAATGGCAACAATCATTTGTGCACACACATGCAAACAAACAACCTGTCACCCCAAACGCATACACCTTCTCCGTTCCATCGTGCTCGTGGGTAAAAGGTAACTGAAGCTGACTAAAGCAGGTTAAGGCCTGAGTTTGTAGTTGACCCATTAATGCAAATTAATTTCTTGGCCGCTTGCGGTTATTTGATGCAACTATAATGTGTTGCAGCTGGCTGTGACAGTCGATGATTTTAAAATCGAAAAATAGACTCAAAGTAAGTATTGACATTGTGAGAGGACAAAGGGAAAATAAATATCTCAAAAAGTACTTAAAAATTAAAACTACGTGAACATCTTTTTGTTGCACTTATAGGTACCTAATACTATGGATAAGTCCAAAAGAGCTCCCTAAATTACTTAAATGTGTAAATTGCTTTGACAATATACCACCCCTTAAATATCTTAAAATTATAATTATGAGACCAACAGACGATATGGAGCAATAAGTAGGTATCTAGTAAAAATATTAAGGATTTAAACATTAAATAAAACTTCCTCACCATAGTACATTATAATAGCATTATAATTTAAAATGTATAATAGTAATTGTACAATAAATAGTATCTAATCGGTATTTACATTAGCAAGTATCACTAAAAGTATCACTTATCATACAATTTTTATTTAAACACAACCAAAAACTATTTGAGAGGTAGGCCCACAGTCGACAAGCGTAAGTATAGTTTTGTTATCATTTAAAAAGCTATCCTGGTTTTCAGGCGTTTAAGTATAGGCAAGCAAGATAAACACATAATTGGCCAATTTATTTCAGATAATTTATCATTTCTCTCAAATACATTTTGAGAAAAATAATAATCATTAAAATAAATTTAGGACTGGACGATACCAAAAAGCATATTTATGTCTTATAACCAATCACTAAACAGGATACAAAAAAGTGAATTGTGGGAATCAAAAATGAACGAATGAGGCACACCTCAAGCGTTTGGCCATATATCGTACCCCCTTTGATAATCGAAAATAAAAACCACCTCGAGGTAGGACGCGAATACACATTACACATAGTCATAACTATCGAGGGCAAGGTCAAATAAACAATGCATGCACAATACCGATCACAATACGCAACGTTACAAACCGCATCGGATTCACAGTTATAAACGGCGTGTTACAAGATCGTAGATCGGAGACCTAGGTAATACAACAAAGTGATACAATTTTGAACATAGCCGTAGGTGGTTTGGGTATTCAATAGAGGTGGCGAAAAAAGAGATAACGCAGATATGTGAGACGAAAGTTTCATACTCTGAACAAAATTTTTTAGAGAAATGTTTAGAGAAAAGTCAGATTAGGAGTACCCTAAACAGTCGCGCTTGTATTCAATCAATTATTTTCACCTTCGAAAAAATCATCATGTCTCGGTTGTATTTTATCAAAAATATCAACCATGAAATTATATACGAGTTCAGGTGCGTCCGGTGACCAAATAAAGTCCATATGGCCAAACTCACCAGCTTTAACCACGTGATGCGTATTCACGTCTTGTAACAATGGTATAAGTGTATTCATGTCCGAAATTGTCGCTAACCAATCCGCGGGAGAGCTAAATACTGCTAAAGGTAAAGACACTTGTCTTAAATCATAATAAGCAGGAGTACTATTTCCATATTTCCTTAAATTATTAGGCACTCCATAGTCATACATCTGAAAATAACCACTTTTCACTAACTGCACTAAATGTATTATCGTTTTTGATGACCCTCCCGCAGGTACACGAGAAAGTATGTTATCTAGGTGATTTTCGTCTGCCATTTCTATACCTCCACTTGTTAATAATAACAGAGGATTCATACACGACTTAAAATCTCCTTTGCAAAATGCTTCTATCATCTGTTCAGGAAATGTTGTTCCATTTGATAGAAATTCAGTTTGTCCTATGAAACTCAAAGAACTGAGCCCATTTCTATTGTAAAAATCTTTTAAAACTCTGATTGGACCTTTTGCGTGATACATAAATACTAATGGTGCCAGAAGAATTGCTGACCTCAACTTTAAATTGTACTCCGGTAAAGTAGATAAGAGTACAAGTAAGGCGGTGGCACCCATTGAGTGACCAACAAAGTTAAGTTCAGCTCTATCTGTAACTTCACTAATATAATGGATTGCCGCTGGCAGATCGTACAGACCCATTTCATGCCATGTGAAATCCCAAAATTCTATTCTATCTGGATTCTTATTAGTGTGTATTCTTGAGTATTTGTTTCCCCGGGCATTCAATAACCACACGTCGTAGCCATTGTCAGTTAATACATATGGTAAAGCTCTATTTCGGCCTAAAAGCAACCATTCGTCGGCGCTACCCATAAGGCCGTGATGGATTAATACTGCTCTTTTGAAGACCTGCTCCACGTCAGGTAGCACTCTTTGCATTGTTAGCATATAACCATCCTCAGTAAGTACGGTGTGTGATTCTGCCCTATAGCCATGTGCCGTGATTAATTGTTCAGCAGTCATTCCAGGTTGTACTACAAACATTTTTCTGGAAACATATGCGGAATAATTATTAAGCTTGGGAATTAACGGTCCTCTTCCGGGCCACAGTGGCTCCTGCATAAGGCGTACAACAGCCCCTGGTTTCTTCAATTCTTTTTTCTTGTTTATTTCTTCAAAAAATACATGAAATGCACTTTTAGCACGCTGCCGTTTAACTTCGATTAATTTAGATTTAACTCCAAAAAAACTTTTCAAATTAGTAAAAAAATTTGAAAACGAGTCCATTATTGGAGTTTGCCGCTGCGGTCTAATGTCTAATGGTAAAACTTGTTCTTCCAAACACCCGACATTGAGTTTAGAAGAAAAAAATACTAATACTACAAACAAAATTTGATTAAAAAACATTTGGACAACTGTCTTCAAACAGAACACCGAATAAAATGGGCTCGCGTACGTATAATTTTTGAAGCACTTGAAGGGCAGATGACAATAGATTTATGATTCAATAATAGTATAGTATATTTATCAAAACAATTGCATTCTAACAAAAACAATATTTGTCTTTTGTCTAGTAAGAGCAGACATAGTACGAGTCTATTAAACACGGCTATTCAATAACGTCTCCTATTCCTAACAATCGAAATGATTCGAATCCGAGTGTTAATATTTCTCTTAAAGAACTGTTTATAATAATAATTCACACACGTTATAGATGACGGCACCTATAATATTTATATTAGACCGTAAGAAGGACCGCCGATGAAGCAAGATTGGATAGTAAATGAGTACGTAAACTAATGGCATACAGTCAAACATACTCATGTGATACCATGTTTTAAAACTGAAATCCTGTTGGAATTTATCTCTAATCGGCTACTGAGATGTGTATCAAAACCTTAATGTATTAAAATCGAGCAACCGGTGGATGCAAATGAAAAGTTATCGTTTATTGTGGCGTTCTAAGGGGGAGGCCTTTGTTCAACAGTGGACGTCTTCCGCCTGATGATGATGATGTATCAAAATATTGTGATGTCATTAAAATCTGTTTTTATTATGTACCTAGGTACTCACTAATACCACTTAACCACTAGGCTAGAACGTTTAGCGAAACAGTCCAACCACTCACTGCACCAATCATGACGTCAATGTCTTATGTATTTGAATTAGAATAATGTAAACATCAATTTACAACTAGTACCGCAAAGACTTTTATATGGAAGCTGTATTTCTATGATTACTATAATAAAATAATTAAATTTACCCCAACTCTGTTCGACACACAAAACTCACTTATGGTAAGCGCGGCTAAATGGATGACAACTGTTTACACATCAGCCATCAGCTGTTTAGCAAATAAACAAACATATTAGAATAGAATAGTATAGAATATAATTTATTTCCCAAAAAAATAGAAAATTTAAACTGAAAAATTTAAAATAAAAAAATAAAAAATTATCCAAATACAACTAGAAACTGCGTTAATCTATACGAAGTTTTCGATCTGATATAATATTATGTGCCTATAGATGCTCATATTTGTATCTAGGTACTTTAGTGGACTGTACAAATAAAGGTAGGTAAAGCGTCCAGAAAGAACTCAATAAAATATTGACTGTGTATCTCTTAGAGTAGGTATAGTATGCTGACGAAATGCCCACTGAAAATGGTGGCGAGCGACGTAGATATGCAGATATCAGATGACGTCACGTCCACTCTGATACAAACCGAGCGTTGTTCGTGCAAAAAGGACACGCGACAGCAGCTAATTGGACTCAAATCAATTATCATTGCTAGTGAGCGTCAGCTATTTGGGGTATTATCGTATTTTAGTATGTATGGGACCATATTATTTGATCCTCTGAAAAAAAATCTCTGTTATTTTTATAGGTATCTTTTTTAAATTTGTTGTATTATTTTATCTCATTATTACGTCAGACCTAATTTCTATATTTCATACATTGAAATATCGATTGCTTTGATTTATTTTATGTCTCAAAGAAAAAAGATGAATCTTAAAAAAATCAGTTTAGATATTTTTGCTTGCGGTTTTTTTCAAATTTAAAACGATCATTTGACCATTTTCACATTTATTAGCCTTTTATTATTAGCTTGGAATATGAAGATTGGAATTATATTTTTTTGTGCGTAGTGTGGTTATGAATAATATAATAGACTACTAATAGTATAGAGAACCATTTCAGTGAATGAAAAAGTGTCGGTTAAATGAGCTAAATAAAGCTGGCTCCACAGCAGCCACCGAGAAAAAAAAACCGTTCCAAATAATTTTGAACTAACAACTAACAATTTAACTCAAAAAATATTTATTATTTATTACGTAAATCTTTTCTCGAATTCACAACCTACTCTAGTCTCTAAAGATATTACATTTTCTAACTCGTACATTCATATCAAACCATTTGCCTACGTTAACGAGATTTTGGAGGGTATTTGACCTGTTACAGCTCTGTACTGTTTAGAGCTGGACACATTTGTCAACTTTCCGCCCGTATGGGATTTTTGAAATTTTATATTATAGATATGTTCATTTAGGGATATTATGAGAGGGTTCTCCCTACCTTTACCTTTCATACTTTTATGAATGGATGTCAGATTGCAAATTGATGAATTATAAATGTCTCGCTTTCATCTCGAGTTTGATCTAGATCTATTGAATGTTGTTTTCTATTACAAAATGCGACTTATTCACAATATAATAAATATTAACACAGAGTTCAAGTTTAACGACATACATACACACCTACTTTTAAATTAAAGTTCATCGACAAAATATAATACTGATGATGAGGTCTGTTATTTTCCAACTATCTTGATATTGACCCAAATCGTCTCCAATTAAATACTTGACCTCAGCCCAAAAAAACTGATATTCTGAGGATTTGGAGGTCACATTATTTCATATAGCTTGTCTTTATGTGCTGAAGAATATTGCCCCAAAAATATAGGTTTACTAGGATAAGGATTCTGCATGGAGAGTACTTGCGTTAAGAAAGGAAAGGCATAGATAAGTAACCTTCAAAGTACGTACCAGCCCAAAACAACTAAATTAGGTACAAGTGCAAAGTTTTATCGAAAGTAGAGCGTAAAGCGCCTACATGTTTATCATAGCTATTGACTATACCAATACCGCTAGTAACATTAATGCAGGGGCACTGCTCTGAGAAGATTGGCTGTGCGGTCTCCAACCGCCTTAACCAGACCGAGACTGAGGGCTAGCTATACCATAAAATATTCAAAGCCTACGTCATTTTATCTCATAAAATAATACGAATGTGAAACAAACGCATCGTCTAGATATTAGCCATAACACTACTTACAGTTTAATAACTTATGCGCTGTTATGTCAAGTCTATTTCAGTCAGATCAGACCAATGATATTTCAAGATCAGACAGAATAATATCCTCTCAATAAACTTATAAATGTTTTATGTAAAGGGATTCATCTTTATCATGTTACGTTCCTACTCATCGACCAGGGATACCAACCCTCTAAAAACAAACATAAAAATTTACACGGTCTGCGCCAAATGAGTTTCATTCGTCCCTATTAAAGTATCACCCAGTATTAGGGTGTGGATGGGGGACCAAATACATTGGATTTTTTGTTCTTTATGAAAATTAAAAAAGTTATGCTCATTTTGTGTCGTTCTTAATAATTATGGCTGTCTTGACTATATATTATGTAAAGTATGAGAGATCGGAGAGCGTACTGGGAGCACTTTATTATAACGATTATAGTTACTAGGTATTTCTTTATTTATCAGCTGCTTCGGAAGGCAAAAATTTGGTCAGGAGAACATTATTTATTAGCCAGCCTTATGGTGCACAACTATAAGCACAAACGCAGGCATCTCATGTCCTTGTGCAACTTGTTTCCTCTCACTCATAGTAACTACCTACGTCGGGCGGTAAACTGCCACTTAACAAATAAAGGGGAAGATAGTTACTAAGGTCACCCTGACCAACACTGTTTGACCAAAGAAATTGTTGGATCTCTGCACTAAGCGACATTTTACTGGATCTTTATCTTTGCTGTTAAATGAATGTCAGGCACTCTTATATTTTATTAGTAACGTAATCAAATTTTTGCTCACTTTATTGTTTTGCTAGGTTTTGTCTTAAAAAAGTAAAAGCCTACTTAGTGAGATCCATTCAGATAAGTAATGAATAATTAAAAAAATAATAAATTGCTTAATAACGCTTAGATGTGCCGAGTAATCGGCTCTTTACTTTTATATTTGTATTACATTTTTATGATGAAAAAATAGAGTAATTGAAATGAAATCATCTTCCAATTCATCAAAGAATACACGTGATTTCTTTTTCGATGTTATGATTCAATTTGAAATGTATATTATTTTAACGATAATTATAAATTATCTTAACTATGTAATTTACTAAAGGAGTTTAACTTTTTTTTAAATCTACGCTCGTACGAAAACAAAACTAACGAGACGCTCGTTTGCAAATTACTGATGAGACCAGAACATAATCAAAAGGAATGATTGGCATAACCGACGAGTTAGCTGTTCGGCAAACTCTTAGTAACGGCCTTTTACTACTAAATATAAATCATTTGATAAAATAATGTTATTGGTTGAGTAAAACTTTTAGTATCGTTCGTATTTTCTCTACAAACAGATTTCGTATGCACAAAGGTTTTAAGTCAGACCAACCTACCAATGTGACCTTTCAAATAATTATATTGTTATTTATTAGTTTGACACCACTCAACTCCTATTTATTACGCTTCATGATTTACGACTAATTTCAGTTTCTAATTATACTGAACATTATAGAATAGGAATATTCCTCGCCTGGTAGAGTATTGTAAAGCGATAAAAATTAGTGTCGCGTAAATGCACACTAACTTTAATTTGCATGCGAAAATTAATTCCACGTCTAAAGACATTAACCGCTTGAGCAAATTTATGTTTTAAACAAATAAATCTAATAATTTCAGACTCTTATTTGCATCAGAATACTTCTTTTGGGCGACACATTAAAATAAAGGATTTCCAGTTAAACAGCGTACCCCTAATGTTCTCCGAATGGCATAAATGCAAATCTGTTTTGTAAATTATTCTCGTTTTTTATTTGTTCTTCTTTATTGTCTCTTTGTCCTGTTGTTTTCCTTTGTTTCATCGATTAACTAAGAATAAAATGCTTAATCCCTAAATCATTTACATTAGGGTTGAGAGTTATCCTGAAATATTTGCGTGAATAAGATACTTACATTTTGTTGAACTTAAGTCTAAACGATACAATCTATGTTAGTTTAACGGTCAACACAACCATGCGTCTAGATCAATTAACATTATATGTAACAGTTATTTACTTTTGTTATGTATATAAAGTACCTATTTATTTACTTATTTATTATTTAAGCACACATTAACAAAATGTACAGAGGTGGATTTAATGCCATAGGCATTCTCTTTCAGTCAACCTTAGGACTGTGCAGAAATAATACCTACATAAATTATAATTATTCTCTTTCTCCTCTTTTAAAAAAACGTGGCCCCACACTATGAATTTCTCCTGTGTCGTGGGTGCGTTTCACAAACATGACCACATACACAAACAAATTATTTCCGAAAATATAACAAGAGATGTTAGTGTTTAAGAAATACATATAATAAAGTAAATTTTCGTTCAAGAATATTAAATCTGCAACGGAACTTCGGACACATCTTTGAATTTACAACACTTTACACTAAAAGCTTCCATGGAGAATATATAATTATGCTAAACCATGTTAAGTTTACTGTACGTCGCACGATTTGCTGCCAACTCATTGCACAATTATTGAACATTTTGATTAAAACCATCGTACTAATGAGTAACTTCTTTTTTAAATAACGTCCTCCACATTACGAATTTCTCCTGTATCGTGGATGCATTTCACAAACATGAAATATCACATACAAAAACACCCCGACTAGAGAGAATAAAATGTGGATCGCACAAATTTTTGCCCTTTGTGGGAATCGAACCCGCAACCCTTAGCGCAGCAGTCTAATCGCTTAGCCACTGCACCAATCAGGTCGTCAGTAACTCACTGCCTTTAAAAAAAAACATATAACGAGCATTGATCGCTTGCGCCCTAGTGTTCTAAGAATATCTAAAAAAGTATCTATAACATTGAAAAAGATAAAATGATACTAAGAATGTTTGGATTAGTTGTTCACATCAACGGAGAGAGGCTTTATACGGTTAAATAGAGTCTTAAAAATCAAAACTACACTAGTACTACCTACCATGCCACTTACACGTTAAAATTATAACACTCAAAAGCATTGCACCGCCCGTCGTAGGCGCCTCATCGATCCAGCCAGTGACTGTCAAGGTCACAAGTACACAGTGGAAAAATCCATTCCTTTGCAATAACGGGAAATATTTAATGTGAATAGGTACTCTTTTCATTTGCACGTATGTATATACTTACTTATTCTAATTCCCAGAGGTGATAGACGGAAAAGCAGAAGCGCTTTAACATACGCAATGGTGACACAATGCCGGTAAGATCCTAGCTTTTAGCGTCCAGGTACAATATTCTCTTGAATCAACAAATCCGAAGCATTGTACGCTCGATTCTCTAGAGATTTCTAGAGGTCAACTATGAGAACACTATTGTGCCTATCTTTACGAGAGGTTAGCTGTTTATGCCTACGATCGTCAACTGGTCAAGTCTTCTTTGACTGCGGCCCAACACCGTCCACGAGAGGTCATCCATAGATTTTATCTGGTGGTTTATTTTTCATAAACGTCCAAAAAACCATCTTCAAACTCAGGTAAAGACTTTTAACTTCGCATTTATACGATCAGCTTCAAAACAACGTTATTAGAGCTGCTCATATTATGTAGGTACCTACCAATGTATATAATACCTACCTTATTATCCTCGTAGACGCGCATCGGGATTTACTATTTTACATATATTAATATCATATATTGATCGACGAGTGTAATGACCTACACGTGCCATGTTACTGCCTGCCTAAATGTTTTTTAATAGACCCCACTGGACTACATTTTTTTCCCTGCCATACACGTTAGGTTATTGTGATTCAGGTCCCAGCAGGTACAATATTGATGTAATAATATGAGTTTTGTGTACCTTCTTAGTTATTTAAAGATACTACTAACGTTTAAAACACTGTGATGTGATCTGGATTGAGTATTCTGTGAGCACCAAACAGTTAAAGCGTTATCACTGCGCCAACTTATACGGCACTGATAGCCGAGTGGTATGACCGTTTGACTATCAGGTCAAAGGTCGCAAGTTCAATCCCCGGCACGCACGTCCTTTCGAATTAATGTGCGAATTATAAATTAGTTATCAGTTGATAAACGGCGAAGGAAAACACCGTGAGGAAACCGGCACACCTGAGAGATTTTTAACGGTGTATAAAGCCATGTCAGAGGCCTAGAGGCGGTTTAAACTGTGACAACAGCTTGTTCATCAACCATACGATGAGAAGAAGAAGACCTCTTGCTCTGCGCGAGAAAAGTAGCTTATATTCCGTAGGTCACTTACGAACAAATAACCTTTCATCTGACAACCGACCTCCTAGATGTCTTTGGCCATTGGTTTACAATTGTGTCTGCGAACGCAGACGACCGCATAATTGCTAGATACAATTACGCAGGTGCTTAAGCAAGAAACCATGTTTTATGCATACGAAACCAGGCCTTAGTTTATATAACAATATATTTAATATCAACTCATTTGATACGACAGTTCATGGTTCCTTTATATTATTATTACTAGATGTGCCCGCGACTCCGTCCGCGTGGAAATTCGGAAACAGCAAAAGTATTTTTAAATTGTTTTCAATATATTAGCTAAGTTTGAGCGAATTCGATTTAGTAGTTTTTACGCCATGCCGTAATATTTTATTACATGTATAGCTGTTGCCCGCGACTTCGTCCGCGTGTATTTCGGATAAAAGACCAGTAGTAAATTGAACTTTTAACAGAAAAAATACCTACCAGGCAGGCTTTTTTAAGTAGGTTAAAAATCTTTAAACCACTTATTTAACTAAGAATACTTTCCGGTATTTAAAAAAAACCGCAAAAATTGAACGGTAGTTACGGAAGTTACAAACAGTCTATTGAAAATAATATATAACTGAAGAAGAGAACATAAATAAATCCGTTTTGTGCGTTTCTGAGTTCCTGTACATTGAAACAACTGTAGAAAAAAAAATGCCAAGGATAAAAGACAACCGTGACGACCTGATTGGCGCAGTGTAGCCACTGCGCCAATCAGGTCGTCACGGTTGTCTTTTATCCTTGTCATTTTTTTTGAGCGCGAGCGATTGGTTGTGGGTTCGATTCCCGCAAAAAAACGTGTGATCCGTTTGTCCAAAAAAAACTAAACAAACTAATTATTATTATTATTTAATAATACCTACTTTAAACTTATATCTAAAAACTACGTATCTGTATTTTTAAAATCTAACGTGCGCTTATTCCAAGGAACTTAATGCACTGATAGCCGATTGGTATGACCGTTAGACTGTTAAGTCAGATGTCGCAAGTTCAAATCCCGGCACACACTAATGTCTTTTCGAAGTCATGTGCTTACTATAATATTACATATAGCGGGTGCAACCAATGCTGCTTATAGAAATCTTGTCAAACTACCCTCCATGCACGCTCCGGGTTGTCGTGTGTTGAGACACTTTGAAGAAATGCCTAACGATCAAACACGTTATTGTGGCTAATTTATAAAAGATAGATATATACTATTAAGGACTTTTTTGTAGATCTTTTGGAGACCATCATCTTTGTAATACATACTTTTGGTGTATGATCAACGAATGCGAGGATAAGAGCTCGAAAGCGCATTTTCATCCGACTTGCTTCAAATTTATCATTACTGCTCAGCTCCTATGTGTTTTAGCGTTATGTTATATAGCCTATAACCTGCCCAGGAGTATGGACTACAATCGTACCAAGTTTGGTTAAAATCCCTTCAGTAGTTTTTGACCCATGCGTGCACATACAGACAGACAGACAGACAGACAGACAGACGGACAGACAGACAGACAGACAAAAAATTTACTGATTGCATTTTTGGCATCAGTATCGATCACCAGTCATCCTCCAATAATAATTTTGAATATATATTCAATGTACAGAATTGACCTCTCTACAGTTTTATTATAAGTATAGATTATGTTATTTAAATACAACATCTAGGTACATAAGTCACGCAGAACGTAAGATGTGAAATAGCTTATGCCCATGTCCTCGTGAATTCCGTTTAAAAAACCTGTACATAGCAACAGTATGCAGATTTACCTATTCGAATCTAATAATGTTAACAATTTCACGGATTTTTATTTTTCCCGCGGAACCCTATATATTTTCATAATAAAACATAGCCTAAATTACTTTTTATAACATCAGCTTTCGACCAGTTTCGGTTTCATCGGAGATTAGCCGGAACAAACAGACAATCAACAAATCTAAAGCATGGTACCATATACAGCAATACCGGTATCGCTTCCGTGCCTTCCCTTGGCGTTCGTGAGACGCTTAAACTAGCCGCCAAAGCAGAAGCCAGATGAGATCTCGATATTATATCGCTTATTACATTATATTTATTTTTTTGCCATCTTTTTATATCCTGTTTCTGGTAATCAGCTTTGTAACTAGTGACAACGGAAACAACTTATCTCCAATTTGTTCTGCAATTTCATGCTTCTCACTTTGTTGTATTGATTTAGTTAGAACCATTAGAAGTTAGCGTGGCATCGACGCCAAGCCGTCGCCTAGTGAGGTAGGGTTATGTACGTTGTCATACAATTTGACGTGTTTTGATGGGCGACGCTAACAGCGTCGCTGCCATGGCATCCTAATAAGATCCTTATGGTAATTTTAACGCTAAGTGGTTATGATGTAAAAATCTTGCTTTAGTTTTATTGCTCTTCTTTTTTTACCAAACTTTTTCGATTTGCTTAATTAATAAATTATAACCACCGAACCTCTGCTTATAGGCTACGTGGTCACGGGCTACAAATACTGTTTAAGTTGATTACAAAAGCCGTATTTCTATTAACAAGGTATATTAATTAATACGACGTAAAAAATATCTAGCTAACTAAATATATACCTTACATTATTTCACTATTAAAGTTATATAAACTTGTATGTTAATAACAATAGATTGGTTTCTTGTACTTCTACAAACGTACAGAGTATATAAATGGCAAGGCTGTTCAGAGAATAGTTATTGGGGTCGCCTTTTACCAATATTGTTATTTTTTTCAGTAACAGTACTTTTAATCAAGATGAAAGTTACCCTATGTCCATTTTTGCACTCCTGATAACATATATGCAAAATTTCATGATGATCAGTTCAGTATTTTAAGCGTGAAAAGGTGACAAACAAACTAACTTTCGCATTCATAAAATTAGAACTAATAATTAGAATTAATATACAGACTGCATCAAATGTTCTTGTTTCTAACTGCAGTTACAAATGTTACTCAGTCTAAAACTCTTAATTACCTGATGCTGTACGAAGTACATTTCGGTTAAATATTATTAGACGACGAAGTTAATTATTGATGTTTATCTACCTCGTACTTAGAAGCCATAAATTAATTGAATAAAATTACTCAGAACTTATCCTCAAAGTTTGTTGACTGAGTAAGAAATTGATTGTTGCTATTGTATACCCCTGTAAGTACATAATATAACATCTCGACTGTATCTATACCCTGAAGGGGTAGACAAAGGTATATAGCACACCATCATATCACCACTTATGTAGGTCCCAATTGATAAGGTGGCGAGCCTTTTCCGCTTACAAGACACAAATCAAGGCATCCTTAACACTTCAAAACTCTATGTTATACTTACTTTCCCGACCTAGCAATTAAACCCTGGATCTCACACCCAGCGATCACTACACCAAGGATTTAAAATATTTCTTTGATTCCCAAACATTTGTTTACAGGCCGTGTATAATTGGATATGGATTTAAATATGTGCAAAAGTTATTGAAATTTTCCTGTCTGTAACTCGCACACACGATACAAAAATTATGGTAGAGATTATAGGCAAACGATGACATACAAAAAATGGTAAATTGCTTCTAAATTGATGAAAGACATTTCAAAGACGCTCACTAAATTAACGTAATGTAGGTTTTGTATCAATAAGAGGATTGAATAAATCAATTTTTATTTTTCATCTATTTAATTTACTGGCATATTAATAAAAACAGAAAAAGGCTGTTTTATATTAAAATGTTAAATTATGGCAGCACAAAAATACAATAAAACGACTTTAGACTATCAAATGCATCACCGATAAAAACAAATCCAAAATCTATTATTATCACACATTTTACAATATATCGTTACGCACTTCATTACTTTTGTAATTGAAAAAGTTCAAACCATTATCCAAAAATTCCAGAATTTTCTTAAACACTAAATCGTTTGCTTGGGCACCCCAAACAAATTCTGTGTGACTCATATTTCTGCCTCGGATAATATAATGGTCAATTGGGTTTGCAATGCTAAAGTACAATCTTAACACGTCGGGTATCGTGGCTAGCCAATCCTCACTGGAACTGAACAAAGCGATCGGCAAAGTAATCTGGGTTAGAACGAACTCTTCGTAAACGTTATTAAACTTATGAAATTTACCACTTTTTACTATCTGTGCGTAGTGCAACATTGTGTCAGTTGAACCACCAGCTGGCACATGGTACAGCAACCTTGCCATAAAACTTGGATTCCAATAATGATTATCCTCCGGTATACCACCGCTAAGGAAATATAGTGGGTTACTACAAAACAAGAGTGGGCCCTTACAATACTTCATTGCTAGCCATTTAGGTATTTTCCGTGCAGGAACGAATTCTTTGTTTCCAATAAGTTTAAGCAGTTGCTCGGGTGGGCTCGTTGCCATTGCTGTCAGAACTTTTAATGGCCCATCAACGTTGCTCATAAATGCTAAAGGTGCCAGCAGAATACCAATTCTTAAGTACTGATTGTAGTGAGGCGTCGTTGAAAGTAATACTAGAAGCGCAGTGGCTCCCATAGAATGTCCGATGAAATCAATAGGATCGGTATTTTTTTTAATTTTTCTTATGTAATCAATTGTAGCGGGCAAGTCATATTCCCCCATTTCTTGCCAAGAAAACCTCCAGAACTGTTCTGAATCCACTGACATTTTAGCATGACCTCGTGAATAATAATTTCCCCTAGCGTTTGCCATCCAAACGTCATAACCGGCATCAGATAGTAGATAGGGTAGGGATTTTTGAGGTCCTAATAAAATCCAGTCAGCGGAGCTGCCGAGCAATCCATGATGAAGTATAACTGTGTGGTTATTAAGCTTGGCGTCGTCTGGAAGGTCCGATTTGGGCGATATTCGATGTAAGGTAAGTAAATAACCATCTTTCGTGTGAATAATGTGTGACTCCACCCTCCGTCCGTGCAAGGTTGCAAGTTGAGGCGTTGACATGAGAGCTGTTGGCTCTGACTTCAGGTTAATATATTCGGGAATTTCCGTTTCATTCTCAGCAGCAGTTGTTTCCACGAAGTCGTTGAAAGTTTTCTTGATGTTATCATCCACATATTGGTGTAAGGGTGGAGGTAGAGATTCCGGGGCATGTGCTATGAAAAGTCTCTTTACTTGAAATTTGAGGCTTTTGAAAGTAGTCGCCAGTGAACTTGCTATATCACTAAACTTTGCTGTGATGAAGTCTAAGAATGGATAACAGTGTGCACTTTGATTGAGACATAGTAATATTACTATGGTTATTATTAAAATCTTCATGATCACACATGCGTCCTTTAGGATAGCGCTCGCGTAACTGACTAATAATTACGTAACTATTACAATCATGTATAGACTACACCTCAAGTATATTTACAAAATAGAACAATGGCACAGTGATCATATTTTATAACAGTTTTAATGACTCATTGATTATATTAATTTCAGGACAATTGGATTATGTTTTATAACATTTATATTAAAGAGTAACCTGCAATAGGAAATGGTGACATTGTTACTTTCTTTTATCTTATATTAATTGACCTTTGTACCTAGCTGATGGTCGCTATATAATCGGTTACTGTCGGTTCATCGGCTTTTTGAACTCTCGGTTTTGAACCTTGGTGCTGATACAATATCATAACTATTTACTTGTATCCTAATATAGTGGTCATGATAGGAAAGGACTAAAGTAACTTATCACAAACAATTTTCTTTCTCACTGATTATAATGAATATCTCAATTGCATTATAATGTTTCGGCTCAGTGTCGGTTCCGAACTCTAAAAACGAACCAACTCGTAGTATGAGAAAATGAAGTGACAACACTTAATAATTTATTAAGAAATATAGTGGTCTGAGTAGGAGGTATTTCTTTGACCCTATTGGAGATACTTAAATGTTAACCATGTTCAGAACTTACCAGAATTATAGAAAATTTTAAATACCAGTCCTTGATTTTTCATTTCTTAAAAGACCAACCCTCCGAAAATAGCGTTCATTTTCATATACAATCTTTCTATAATGACGCGTGTTTATTATTGATAGGGTCATATTATTGTGTATTACTTCTGGTTTATTTTCTATTGCAATAAAACAATTAAAATAATACTATTGATCCATAAGGACGATAATTTGAGACCAACATGCGACAACAAAACTGAAACACTACGATATTTGCTCTCACAGTAATAGCCCAAAATCTACTCGAAACCCTTGAAACAGGTCAAAAGGTTCTCATATGATTATGCGGAAAAATTAAATATACCGACATCAGCGGAAACTTACTTGCCTTTCGCCCAGTTCGGGAGAACTTTCTTTCTTAACGACGTAAACAATTTAAATCTAATGCAATATGCAGACCGTGCCGGCGACTCCGACAAGCGGGGGTTCCGCACCCCAACTCACACCCTATACCTGCGTCTTTATAAAAAATTCACCCTAATCCTGGGCCCAAAGTGTTCAGGAAACCTTAGGTTTGCTCACTACTCGGGATATCGCCACTAACTCTATATCTTGGGGATTATTGTTTTGTTATGACCACTTTTGTCTGTTTACGCCTTCCTCGCAGTATGCTTGAAATAATTTCTTAAATTACTTATAGAAGGATCGCTAATTATTTTACCAACTATGGACAAACGCTTGTTGTTTCACGGTATACGATTAAGCGGTGGATACAAACATAGTTTCTCTCGGTTGGTGACTGATACAATTTACTCGAATAGATATTAATTAGTTGTATTTGCTAGAACACTCTCTGGCTCTCCCAAAGTAATTAAATAATTGAATGAAAGTAAACTAGATGTAGTGGAACTGTTTGTGTGTATGTATTTACTACGTTGACCACAAGTTACAGTAGCGCTGAGTTAAATAACTGTTCATGAGTTATCATAATTTTATAGTTTTCATATAATTTCAACTTGTACATCTACTTAACTTCACTCATTCTATTCTTTTTATCTGCTACATTAGTGAAATGAAAGGTCATGCTATTTATTTTTTTACTTACCATGGAGGTAAGATTACTGTTATTATTTTTAATATTATTATATAGACTTTAAGTATCCGCAATTAAGTCCAAAAGCGGCTATATAGATGTGCAAGCAAGGAGAGTGGAAAGAATCAGATCGAGCAACCAACATTGAACTCATGCAAAATGCAGTGGCACACCTTTCCCCTCCTATTTGGAGCGCCCCACGTAACCTCCCCCATTTATAAATGATTCGGAGCTCAATTTCACCCGCACTCACCCACCGGAATATTGTTTGACTTGTGGACACACTCGTACAGGCTGGCCTTTAGATTGTTTTCTCGTACTAACAAAAAAAATTCTAGTAGGTACTTTACTTATTAGGTACAAAACTGAGAAAGTATTAGGTAAATTTTATAGCATTCGATGAGTAAAATTTTAACAGAGGTATGTTTTATATTATGATATGTTCCCTTTGGAGATTACCAGCGTGATGTTAAACACACAATCAACAATATGTTTAACCAGTGTTAACATTTTTAACTGCTAGACAAGCTAACGTCACTATGAGAGAAAAGATGGCAGGTGGAGAATAGTTTGGAGTGGTCTTGAGTGATATTATAATTGTGCATTTTGGAACAAAAACTATCTCCCAATGAATAAATAAAACATTCGAAATTAACTTGCTGGTTTACTTTCAGATTACAATGGTTTGTTTAAATAACATGTTGACACAGTGACAGTAAATCTGACGTGCCATATGAGAAAGGTTGTGAGTTTTGAATGAGATGACATACAAATGTTTGTATAAACTGAATATATTTTTTGTATGGCCCGCGTGCCTGCGCATAATGAGATAACTATTTCCTTTTCATTTATATACATTGTTAATTTATATCTTTAATTAAATTATACTATACATTACTTCGTTTGAATGTTTTTCTCCGTATCGGCACCTGCTACATCCAAGTAACATTACGCCGTACAGTAGAGATTGGTCGTTCTACAATGATGGCAGTAAGGATGACCGCCCAGGGTGCACCAGACGCACTTCGGTACTTTCACTCGTAGAGGCACTCTACCTACTTCTTAAGTTGCGCTTGCGCTCCACAAATTATAAAAATGGTGATATCAATCAGTCTGTCAAAACGTCATACCAAAACCTTCAGTTACGATGTTCGCATCAAAATTTATTATCACATTAGTTTTAATTGACTACACTCTACGCGAGCTGAGATGTACAAAGAGATAGCATAATGTTTACGT
This sequence comes from Abrostola tripartita, assembly GCA_905340225.1. Classification (NCBI taxonomy): domain Eukaryota; kingdom Metazoa; phylum Arthropoda; class Insecta; order Lepidoptera; family Noctuidae; genus Abrostola; species Abrostola tripartita. Next base: position 9,294,560 of record HG996486.1, read on the forward strand.
TACAATGGCCATTGTTTAATATCAGCAGATTTTAAACGGTTTTTTTTCAATAAAATGCATTCATTTAACTACAAGTTTTTGATCGATTGTTCTATTCTAAAGTGGATTCATGTAAGGATATTGTGTGGCGCCTTTTATATAAAACTATTAACAAATAACAAATTGTGGAAAGAATGCTCCAGTTGAATATATGTGTAAATATAAAAAAATATGTAAAATGCATTATCAAGTAAATTTTGCTATAAAGTTAACTTCCAAAACGAAAATCCATATATTTTATTATTGTTATTAGGTAACGCAGTACAATGTCACACTGTCTAGATATTGTTTACCTCATCAATATTTACATAACAAGCTATGCGAATGTGTACGATACTCAATAAAAGTGATCTAGAATGACTTTTGATTTAAAAGCATTTACTAACTGCTATAGTACCATTCATACAAATTTTTAAATTAGCACGAAATATTTATCATCAATATGACGACCCTATATTATTATTTTTAAAACGATACAGCCTCTCTACATAAGGGGAAAGAAATTAGTCACAACATCATGTCAACCATATATTCTATTCATACTTGTATTTTATTGTATCCGTCTAGCTTAGAAGCCTCTTGTCCAAAAGGGGTCTGGTCAGGTCTTATCATTAAAGCATTGTACGTCCATAATCCTGGTTCATAGTTTAAAAAACACAAATTCTCGTTATAAAAATCGACAATATCTAGGGGTTGACTCCATCGTCAGTACGTAACATTGATGTAAATAGGACACGGTTTCATTTCAGGTATTCCCCGTTCGAAATGTCAAATCCAGACCGATGCAATCGTGATTGAAGCAACGTTATTAGGTTACTACTGAGAGTCGGTATACCGGAATTGCAAGAATATTGCCAACGAGTGCTAAAATGATACCCTTGATTTTGACAGAACGCTCTTGTACAAAATGACTTTTATTCGCCTATAAGAAGTGAACTCCTTAATTTCCTGTTTGATAACTTTTGTAAGGACTGTTCCATACAAAAGTTACTTTGTTTGTTGGTTCTTGCTTTTGTCAACGTTGCGGTAGGCTTTAATGATCATGTCATACTCCCACTTAGCAGTACACTCTCATCATGGAAAAAAGACGAATATAAGGTAACAGAAGCGTCCACACCAAAATCAATGTCAATCAATCATAACTCTAGATTTCTCAATCACTCATAGGATACTACAATTTGGGTAAAATTAAGAAAGGGAAAGCAATGATATAACTTCCAGACACCACTGAATGAAATAATACTATTTACATTACATGTCATGATGTGTTATGTTTGGGTTTGGTGAATGGCAATCGATTTACTCGCAAATATTATAAGTACATGGGTCTCCTGTGAAGAGACTTCTGTTGACACAGAATTGAAGTGCCCGGTCAAAATAGAACCTCACCATAACGTCCCGTGGGTGTCATAGGAGGCGAGTAGGCGACTGAGGGAAATTCCAGAACATGGACAGCAGCGTCTTCTGTAACTTCACCACCAATACTGGGGATAATGGCAACAGCCCCCCTTTAAAGTGGAAAGCCTTTGTTCAACAGTATACGTCTTCCAGCTGATAATGAAAGCAGAATATGCCTGTTTACTTTTCCTGTAGAAAAACATTACCTACCATATGAATGGATAAATAATTGAAGTCGGTTAAAAATAACATATTACACCTATATTCCCCGAAATGGTAGGCAGAGGTGTGTAGTACACCCACATTTCGGCAGTAATGTTATAGGTATATTGCCATCGTTTGGGCATAAATCCAGATTCCGTGCTGCTACTGATATAAAAACCCAGTAGGTAACACTTTGCCTGACCTAGAATTCGGACTCATGTTCAGAAGTCCGGCTTAGCGGCAACTAGACTAGCGAGATAGTCAGTCTAGAATGGATGAAAAATCTTAATTTTATGCCATATAAATAATGTTCTCCTGACCGAATTTCGGTGACGGCGGCCGATCTCATCTGCGACCAGCCAACTACGCAGGAGATATTATAGTGCACAAGTATGCGCGCAGACACAGGTGCACTTCCTATTCCCTCTCTCTCAAAGTCCGATGGGACGGTAGACCGACACGACCAGAGAGAGATCAGTCGCAGGCCACAACGGCTTAACGTGCCTTCCGAAGCACGGAAGGGTCTCGACATGTGAAAACGGTCACCAATCACATGAATGATCGCGGCGAGCACGGCTTAACCTTAAAATAGCAAATGGACTGATCTGCGCGGTAGCCACGTTGCTACGAGCCCCACAAATAATGCCATATATGACGGTGGTAAACACACTGTCTAACTCACGGTTTACCGCCATCGTAAGAGCACGGTCGTTGATGCATAGGCACATTTTCTCGACAAATAATTAAATTTGCCATCACCTCTGGTAGATGCATCCGGTGACCCCGATAAGGCTTGATAAGATTATTTATTGAATACTGAAGGCAGTTAATATTATTACGATCTAACTTGAGACCTGCACTTCAGGCTCACATCATTAATATTATGCTATATTTTTGTTGCATAATATCATAGATTGTACGCATTTACGAATATAGAAAAAAATAGATACTTTTATACCTACCTAAATTGTACTTTTTTTACAAGTCTACATTCGATAGGTATCACATTCTGGGCAATTCTAAACACTAATATTAAGAGTTATTCCATTACTAGGAAATTACTCATGCAATGGGTAGGTAATTGAATTATTCATCAGGCTGTATGGCACGATCATACGAAAATAAGTATGATTTACTAGAATATATAATTATGAATGATATATGAATTTTTTTTTTTAATAGATTTACAAGAAACACTTTTACACGGAATTCTTTTTAAAAATAAGATGGCGTCGGACTTTCCTAATTGACTACCTCTGAGAAGAAATGTCAAATCAAACTCAGGGAATAAGGCCTCTTTTCAAGTCGAGACAAGTACAATAAAAAAGTACATAAGTACCTACTAAATGTTCTGACTTTTTGAAATATACTTGTTTGCGAAAACATGAACATATTAGAATCACACCAATTAGTAAATAATCTTTCTTCCCCTCTACATAAGAATATTTTTACTTCTAAGAACCACTTATCATGATGCTCATATCGAGTAATGAGGTACTAATTATGAGGCTTAAAGCAAAGACAAGGACGTCAATGAAAATATCAATCCTGTAATGAAATACCTATTAAATTTATTTATTAGACAGACAGACGAGTGCAAAATAAATCCTACCACCCAAGCATTACTGCATTTGTTTCTAAAATTAAGCCTTTCCAATTACTCGTTACATTCAGATTCAGTTTACGTGAAAACGCCATTTATGGGGTTCTATTTTCCCAATCAAAAGGGCTAATAACTTGTATTCAGCAGTCACGGATGATTGATATGCCTACAGCGGTATTTGACGCCAATTAAATTTTCACTAATTATCTTCCGCACGTATCGGTGAATGCCCATTGTCACTCATTGAATAGTTTCAATATGAATACGTGTAGCTTTGTCCATATATTGGAAATTAATCTGCTATTACGAAAGTGTAACATAGTTCGTTTATTGAAATTTACCGTTCCCTACACTGAAAATAAGCAACACGTAGCGGTGTATGGATTTAATTAAAACGGCACCTTTGAGAATATCGTATAGCGTGAGGTATGATTTTAGGCCCCATCTCTGCTGTGCCTTTATTTTTCTATTCAAAATACTTACGAACATTGAAATTGTTAGTTTGATTTATAAGTTTATCAATCCTAAACTGTTTAAAACGTAAATTAGAAAAAAAATCTCTCTAATTTAAATAAATAAATACTTGATTGCATAATGCATTGCTAAGTTCTCGCAAACGGTGAGAATACATAAAATACGATAGACCTTAAGTTAGCACAACAGACACAGGAGTTTAATTATAATCTGCCTCAGTTTATTGTACTAATAGAAACCTACACTCAAACCATCCATTGTTCAGTAGAATGTTGAAATGTATTTCGGTTTGTTAATTAATTTTCAAAATGTATTGGCTAAGAGTAGATCATGATTGTACCACTACTTCTTCTTATCTTATGGTTAATGAACAACCTGGTGTCAGAGTTTAAACTGCCTGTAGGCCTCTGACATGGCTTTACACACCGTTTAAAATCTCAGGCGTGCCGGATTCCTCACAATTTTTGTATAAATTAAATACTACATTTTGTGCTTGCATGTTAAAATAATTATACTAAGCACTTTATGTTTTCATTCCTTCTTGAGGTTTTCATATTAATGTTATTTTCTAGTTAGTATAATTGTGTTCCGCTAAGTATTGGCTTGGGAAAAGCACTCGAGGTATTGATAAGCTTACCTGACCTCTTAGTGAAGGTGTGTTAAAAAGCATTGGATAATTTTAATATCACCCGTATGTAGAGATGGACCCTTTAAAAGTGGCCATAAACACACAAGGTTTTCATTACTCTATAACAACAGAAAATCTTTTGATAATAATTATCTGGTAATAATTTGCTGAAGTTTTTTGTTGTTAGGTCCTTTTTATAAATCAATATTTTACTACACAATAATTATTAAAGTTTTATATTAACAAAATAGAAAAGGCATTGAAGTAAACTATTTTTACGGATGTTATCGCGGTTTTAATTTTGTTTTTTATTAAGGAAAATTATAAGGATTAAAAGGATATCATCATCAGCCGGAAGACGTCAACTATAGAACGAAGGCATCCCCCTTTTAGAAGGGGAGAGGTTGCATAATCCCCACGCTTGGCGAGCGGCTTAGGGATCGCAGTGTTGGTGTTCAAGTTACAGAAGACGCTACTGCCCATCTTCTGGAATTTCCCTTAGTCGCCTCTTACGACATCCGCGGGAGGAAAGGGGGATCAATTCTAGGCCGGATACAACACGGCTCATATAATTATACACAAAACATATACTTATAATTAAAGTCTAACGATGGCAATTTTTAAAACATATGTATAATTGTATATTTTACGTTAAATATTACAAATACACATAAAAATATCAGTACGGCAAGGGTTGCATGACACTACACTAACAACATACGAACCTTTTACGGTATGCAGGTAATTGTCAATTACCAACTTGAGCAAACTCCCGCGTCACACAACCAATGTAAAAGTTGGAGCGCGACGACACTTTCTGCTCATCGTATGCATATTTTTCCTACTATTATTATATATATATATCGTTTTTACGTTGTGTTGATCGGCTAAGAAAATCTAGTACTATTTTGGGGTTAGAATACTCTAAAATATTGTTTAGATTTATAGGGCCTTGTAAATTATTATGTTATACAATTACATCAGAAGGTAAGGAAACAATGTTTACTGCTATCCGCAATAAGTAATGAAGACTGATGATGACTTATTCACATAATGATACAAATTATAATACTTCAAGAAGTCATAAACAAGTCCAAGCACAGATAATTACGAGGACAGCAAAGTTTAATCAAAAATTATTCAACGCTCTCTCTAGTTTCAATCAAAGTTTTTGACGAGAAGTGCAACAACCGTGGGAACTCGCAATTAATAAAGATATACCAGCTGTTTTGTTGTAAAATAAATATTTTCGTGTATATTTATCATTTGCACCAGTGCAGTGCGTTGAATTATTTAATGCTAAGTAGGTAAGTACCAAATGCTTACGCGATCAAAAGAATCCTATTGCTTTTAGGTATACATTAAAATTACAGTATTTTTTTGAAATCGTGGTATCCACATTTCCACATTCATATTAATTACATATTATGTAAGAATGCATTACATTACAATGCGTTACACAAGAAACTGTAGTATTTTGTTTTCCTTGGCGGTTATTGGGCCTGAGACAAGCCGCTTAAGTGTAAGGTGGTGGAAGGATAAGATTAGTCAGCTAGACTCTTCGTTATCGAGTGCTAGCCAGGTAGTCCAGGATGCGCAGGATGTTTGTAATCGCTTTACGATTTAGAATGACACCAACTGATTTCGATTAGTTTTTTGAATTCTATCCCTTTTTGGTAAACCGGTGTCAACATATATACCTATACATATATCTATACATAATATATGTCTACTAATATACCTACTCATTTTATACTGTACTTATAAAATCATTTTACGGGCAAGATATAAATATCATTTTTAGCATCCTCCTACTATTTGGTTCTATAGTGGTTTTAGGTATCTAACTCGAGGCATAGAATCAAAATGTTAACTTCCTCATAATGTGCAACATGAAATTTCGATACAATACACGTCAAAATACATATAAGTTTAATTTAATAGTGCACAATGGCTAGTTTACTTATATACTTATAGTTTAGTTATAGCCGCCTTTACTTATGGAAAAAATACAACTCATTATAATAGAATGAAGATCGCTGCTCTGTTTTAGATCACAATTTGGAAGTTTCCGATGTGATATGACAAAATAACTGAGTTTAAAAAGAATTTACTAGATTTTATTCAATATAGGGTAAAAGAGGGCTAGGTGCCCCACTTTTTGAAATGTACTCCTAATTTAAAAAATATTAATATTACATAAATAATGATGAATATAGTTAGTTTAATCCTTCATGTTTAACTGTGATTTGTTTTTTTTTACCTATAAATTACAGATTTTGCAGATTTTAGATTTTTGTGGAAGTCCTTTTTTGAGGATAGCTGCCTACCCGTATGGATAGTTGCCCTACCATGAAATTACTAAGAAGGATAGATGCCTGCGGCGCAGGATAGATGCCCTTCATACTATATAAACGAAAAACTCAACCAAACTTTTATGAGGTTTTGAGGACAATTGGTGTTTTAGCAGTAGTAGGCTACTCTTAAAACAGAAATTGTCTCCAAGTAACACGGGCCTAATAAAGAAAAGCATTTTGCAGTTTTTAAAATCTTTTAATTGTCATCGTTAGAATATGATTCTAATATGAGATCAAATAAAATAACCATAATAACAATCTAAAAGCATTTTCAACAAAAAAAGAAATTCTAATTATAAAATATTAATTATTAAGTTACAACATGCATAATCTCAAAGTCATTCTATTTAAAAAATTAAAATAGCAAAATAAAGATCTTCATTTCGTAATCCTACTTAAATGATGCTTAGCCGGATAGTGCTTTGCGGTCTGCTACGTTGTATTTTTAGCAGCATAGCGCCTTCGCAATGTTCTTGATGAAATCCCGAACTATCGGGATATTTCGTTTATCCCCATAGTATTTCTGTCCATTTCGTCGAAAACTGACCGCAATTGTTCTGTAGTCCAAGAACATACTCGAGCTCGCACTCCTTCCTTTCTTTGTATTTTCGTGGCATGGTTCTGCTACAATCAGTTAAATATAAATATACGTAAACACATAAAAAATATAACAGAACACAAAAATAGGTTCAAAATATACACTGAAACCACATATGGGTATAGATAGGGGCAACCTATACCTCGAAAGAGCATCGTTTTATATCAATATACGTCAATATACTGATTCATCAAGTATATTGGTAAAACAAAAATATAATGGAATTAATGACTACTTATAAAGTTATACAACGGCAAATACTAACCTTTAAAACTTTGACGTGTTCGTAATGTTCGCCGCGGAGATATATGCACACACGAGCGAAACGCGTCCTCACCGCACGACGTTCCGTCGCTAACTTAAGTGCAGGGCTCAAAATACAGAACTAACCAGAAGCCGTGAACGCACACAAAAATGACACCACACGCACACTAATTACGCCGAAGTAGGGTATTTGAACGATTTGACATTTAGTTCACAAAGATCGCGCGCATCGCTGGAACGTTTTACACGCTGCACATTTAATTCAATTATGCCGAGCTGCGTAATGCAAATGTGCAAAACTGCGGACGGAATTATACAAAAATATGTTAGGATTACATATATTTAATTTTTACATTTCACATAAATATGTCCTTTTATTTAAATATTGAATAATTTTAATCGTAGTGATTGTTAAATAAAACCAAGCGTCCGTTTTATCACTGTTGCAAGTATTTGGTTGAGATTTTACCCCACGATTTTTTATTAACTCATTTTTGCACAAATTTCTAAAAGGAGAACGAACTATGTTTTTGTGTGCGTTAGGTGTTGAGTTTGATTACCAGTTTGAGCAGTGTCATTGGATAGCAATACGGAGTCTAGAATTGCATCTAGTCCATGCCAATAGGCTCGCCCCCTATTACACGACTGTACTTCGTGTATGCATTAAGCTATTAATATTATTTAATGTATTGACCTACATTTATTTGTCCTATTGGTCCCAGGACCTATAACATAAATTACGAAATGAGGGTATACAATATACCTAATGCCTTTTAGAAATACAGTTTATAAGAATACCCATTCGAGAAAAATACAGGCGTAATGTCATATCATGTTAATTGGTAGAATTTAAAACTATTGCATTTAAATTAAATATATATATAACCTCTTATAGAAATCATAAAATAATATGTAATCACTAAATAATATTAATAATATTATTATTATAGTATACTTATGTTATTTATACACCACTTTGGGTTTGCTTATAAGAGGAGGAGGCCCACCACTCTGATACCATGTTGTTTATCAACCATACGATAAGAAAAATATGATAAGTATCTTGTTAAGTCTTCAACTAAAGCTAAGTTCTTAACAAGTGTTCCCGCGCTGGAAACAAGTGAGTACTCGAAACAATAATATAATAATTAATCGATTCTTTGTAGTGGACTTGGTGCGTACCTTTTCGTGATAGTTGGCTTAATCACCTTCGATCCTGGAAGACATAAGTGTGGTGTTAATAATTTTGCTTGGGTTATTATGGTTGTATATTCTATAAGAGGTTTTATCCATACTTTAATATTATAAATGTATATAAGTAACTCTATCTGTCTGTCTGATACCCTTTAGGACAAAACCTCTGGACGGATTTTGAAGAAATTTAGAATAGGTATAGAAAGTTTAAGACTCGAAAAATGAATGACTAACGAGTTTAAATAGGGTTTGAAAGTTTTTATGAAACTTTGTCCGTTTTAAAGCTGGAGCTACAAAACTTGGTATTCAACATATTAATTCAAAATAATTGCTGATCTGACTCCGTAAGTGCAGTTGTGTATGATTGTGACTTTATATTTACGTGTTAAGAAAAAATAAAGATTGGATTTACATGCCTTTATGTGCCAGGCCGTATAACAACTTTCTGTTACTATGTCTTAAGTTAGCGTTGAACTAAGCTGTTTACTACATATTTACGTTTATTGCATTTCTCTCTTCAACACATTTCCACTACCGTTTGGAAACTTTCAGACTAATTACTGCAGTGTAAAATATTGGCGCAATATACGCTCAAACTAAAACTAGAAACATCCATATCATTTTTATAATTTGCATTGGGGTGAATACCAAAGTCAGCATGGGGATCGCTTGGCAACAGGGCAATATTCGCATAATTGGATCAACACGACGGGCCAAATTAGTTGGTGAAATATGCACAACATTATTAATGGTCTGCTTTATTTGCCGTACCCTTATTAGTATTCTTAATTATTCATAATGGTTTCAAGAAGGGGACGTGTTTAAGGGGAATTGTAGCTTTTTATTATTATTTATTTTATAAATCTATTAGGTACGATTTCACACCGTCTGACTTAGACGCTTGAGGCTAGTACGATTGCTTTTACAGTTCTCTAAAGTATCTATATCAGGAGCATTTGCCAACAATTCTACGTATTTAGGTAATTGTTATAGATAGTTAAATTACTAATTCCTTTTTATATAATACATATCCCTATAACCGTCTATAACCTACTTGTGGTGACCATTACAATGTAGAGAATAGGTATTCACTATTCATGGCATCAAGGTATAATGACTTTTGAATTCCGATGTGATTTCTATCCCGGTAACCAAAGACTAATGTATAATAGGGTATTTTACAACATGTAAGAAAACATAAAAATACAGTCATGTTTACCACCTCAAGATTACAAGAAGAAAACAGTTTTCCTAAAAAGGTTTAATACCCTATTCTCTGCACCAAACGCGAAGTTAATCGTGATAAAACCCTTTGATGTTTGAGAGTTTACCGACGGGGTAGCAAAGTGTCTTTGGCTTCACTTGAAGTTCCGAAGACTTCTCGAATATTTTGGCCACATACCTACTTTGCGCATGCGGCTTAGATATAACGATTTCGAAGCAAAGTTACCACTTGATATCAAAACAAACAACAAAGGTTTCCAAAAAATATAATGCTTCATATTTTTTTCGTTTAATCCGCTTTCATTATATTTACAGACTAATACCTCTCAAGTATGAATTTGAAGTATGAATGTATCATAAGACCCTATATTTTATTAATTACGTAGGTAAACGAGGGATTTAATGTTTTTCAGATGTACGAACGAGGGTTCGAAGACAGCCCCATTCTTAAGAAGTAGGTACCTACTTATCAGCTATAATAACAAGTTGTAAGAGTATTGTTTTATTAATACAAGTCATCATTATATTATTTTGTTTATGCGTCGAGAGTTTGGTGGGAAAGAAATGGTAATAGAATAGATAGGTGCTCATACTGCTCATTCATTTCATATACCTACATACATCCGGGCCGGATTCAAAACGCCGTATTACTCAGACAGTAAAATTGATAATATTATTGTTTTCATATTTACTCATATGATTAAAGATTCCATATTTAAACCGTATTTGTAGTAACAGTATATGTGCAGCACGTTGTTGAATATAGAAAAAAATATTATGTATTTTACACATTAAAAAAAATTACAAAAAATATTTCACCTAATACCAAAATAACGTAATGACGAAATTTCCGTGTAATAAAAATACTGTGTAACGAGGCTAAGTGGTTGAAAAAAGTGAAAGAGAGAAAAAAGTATAAAGTGCAGAGTTATTAGAAAACATAATTAGTGTGCGTCGTGTAGAATAATTATGGAAACTAGGAATCATTTTCCGATAAAAATTTATAGCATATAATTTGTTTTTTATAAAAATGTCGCGTCACATTAAGAATTTCTCCTGTATCGGGGGTGTGTTTCACAAACATGAAATATCACATACACATCACCCAGAGTGCCGTGTGGTATCCGGTCTACTTTCTTAAAAAGACCTCTTCTCACCCCACCTACACTGTTCTCACATAAATTATTGAACTTGTCTGGACTTTAAAAGAGACATTGACCCCTGAGTTTGTTTCTGTGTTTCTTCTCAGGGGTAGTCAGTTAGGAAATGCCGACGCCATCTATCTAGTTTAAAAAAAAATGACGTGTAAAAGTGTTTTTGAGGACCTATTTGCAGAAATAAAATCATTTATCATTTATCAGAATAAATGGGCCAGAAATAAATTCATGAAATTATATAATTAATGAGGCGTAGGTACATTAACAAATTTATGTAGTGTACGAGTTTTCTTTAGACAAAAAAAATACTAGTAAAACTGTACACAGACCTAAAATACATGTTTACTGCAAATACTTAATTAGTGAGTGGACGTAGTGAAACTAAAATCTTGGTGTATCTTTAAGTAAATTGATCGTTACCAGCCGTGACCATGTGCTTGCACTAACTATTCGAGTTTTGTACTTCTACTACCGTACACCAACACGATTTGTTTTGTCTGAAATAAAACTGGTCTGGTTAAAGATTAAAGAACTTGCGGCTAGATCACTTCAAAACATAAAGGAGTCGTGATATAAATATATATAGTACTAGTTTTGCCCCGCAGTGTTACCTGCTCCATTTTTTCGGGAAAAAAGTAGCCTTCATGTTAATCCAGGGTGTCAGCTACCTCCATTCCAAATGTTAGTAAAGTCGGTCTAGCCGTTTGAGCGTGAAGAGGTAACAAACATACAAACGCACAAACACACTCACAATCTTTTGAATTTATAATTATTAGTGTTATGTGATCCTTTTAGTTACTACACCAGATAACACGATTTATGAGGAAAAGTGACGGTTTTCACGCATCGGATTTTCTCCGTGTCGCGCGTAGGTCCTGCGCCAGATCTCTCTCCGGCAAAGTTGGTTTACCGTCTCTGTGCATATGCGAGTGAATGCACCTATATTTGCACATACAAAATATATTCATAATTTTAATTTTGCAGAATATATGTCCCTTTCGTAGATTAAAGCCAACGTGATCCAAGTTCAATCAGTAATATTCTCAGCGCATATCTGTAGCGTATGACGTGTGAGTTGGCATAATCTGTTCCCGTTTCTAAAATCCGATTAATATGAACTCAATAATGTTCGCTGCAGTTCATCGCTGGAGGCAGACGAAATATGGTGATGGCAGCGTTCGTTACGGTTAAAACTTGCTGTAAGATCCCTGTTAACGTTTTCTATTTAACTTTGCTATTAAAGCCATGTTTTTCATACTAACTTACAGTATGGTTATTTATTTCGTTGCATTGTTGATTAGTGTAAAGTACGTAGGTATACATTCGAGATTAAGAACATTATTTAATAATATTATTTGCAATGTTTTATTTTTAGTTCAAATTGTTATTTTTAGTAATTTGAAATTACAAGGACATATGTAGGTACAGAAACTTAAGGATTGTTGAGATCTACGTTCAAAAATGATTGACTGATATAACATAATACAGCGACAATTTGATAACTAGCGCCTTGTTACGCCCGGTCCGTATAGAGAGCGCGGTGCGGTGGTCGCTTCAATTTCCTTGCAAATAACGAGGTGGTTGACAACGCACTCGCCCCTGACCATAACTGAGCAACAACTTAAGGCTTGAGTTACAAATATCGGAGCAAGGCTACCGCTTTGTCAACCTTTACTCTGGACTCACTTTCGCACCTATCTTACCTAAGAATATCAGACCCGCTGGTATGGTGGTCTTGAAGCGAGACTGCATTCCCAGGTCGCATAAAGTGTCATTGGGTTTTCAATCAGGCGATTGTCAGTAGCAGTTACAGTTTCAGGGAATACAGATGTAAACAGATGTAAAGTTATGTGTATGCTGTTCTCCTCTCTCCTTTATGTACCTATTGCTCGACTCTGTAACGTAACATTACAGGCGAATGCTCCAGGTGAGGGAACACCTTAATACAATAAAATAACACTACTCCAATCGGATCGTTAAACCGCCAATTAAAACGGGATTTAGTTATCCAGCTTCGTCCCTAGCCGTTAGCGACACCTTTAGCCGAGATACGTGACCTGCAAAGTGGCACCTAGGATGCAGTTAATTTAATTGAACCTTGCTAAAGGGCCTTCAGTCATCGCAATTTATTGAGTTAATCATCAAATGAATTATACCTAGGTCAGGATCAGGAACTCGGTATATTTTAAAAGTTAACATATTAAAAATGCCTCTTCTTTTATTGCGTTAACTTGACAGAGCAATTTTAATTAAAGTCAGTCCTCAACTCAAGTTCCAGTTTATACTGCATGACACCTAACTTTCCATTAGATCACTTGATACTAACGTGCGATTTGTTCTTGGCTTATATAACTTCCTTTATTTTTCTAATTTTGACCGACAGATTGTGCTGCTGGGTAGTTTATTGCGTCGTTATTCTACCTAGGAATCGGTGACGGGCGGGCGTTTGGTTCTGTCTTGACTGGACTTGACTTGTAATTTGAAGTTCAAAAATTACGTTTTTTAAGTCTATTTTGAATAAAGATTTTTTATCTTATCTTTTTAAGCGATAGTTTAAAAAAATAGGACTTGACACAGCAAGATCAGACACTCGTAGAATGAATGATTATACCCGAAGAGGTGATTGAAGATTTATCAATATCAACCTGATGAACCTGACAACCTGATTGGCCCAGTGGCTAAGCAATTGGACCGCTGCGCTAAGGTCGCAATAAAATTGTGTGATCTGCAGACGTTTATCCCGAGCCTGGGTGTTAGTGTATGTGATATTTTATGTTTGTAAAACGCTTCCACGATACAGGAGAAATCCCTGGTGTGGGGCGATGTACATACGGAACAAAAATAAGTATCTACTTCTGAACAAAGAATGTTTATTTTTATCATCTTTATGGAAAAATTTAATTGTTTTTCTGAAATACATATCTTCATGTCTATTAAAATAATTCAACAGCATCAAAGGCAGAGACGTAGCAATGTCATTGTTTATACCCACACCCACGTCCCACCGCCTTCAGGTCTGTTAGAAGTAGTAGGTATTGTCATTCAAACTTATTTTGAAGGGGAAAATATAAACATTATTCGATAAGAAGTATCTCACTCGTCTGCATCCCACTGTTTATTTACAATAACTTAAATTGCACTGTGGAATTGCTAGATAGTTACGCGATGGCGACGGTTTCTAGAAATTTCCCAATCTTAAACAGCATTTTTTGGAATGGAACTCGTTTAATGTATTATATAAATATAGCAGGCGTCTAATAAACATTCGTCATTATTTAAAGCCGCTAAGTGTTGTATTACAGCGCTTTAAATGAAACATCACTGATGTCACCTTTATAATTGATAAATATATTACAAATCGTCCGCATGTAGCACAAACTAGCATCTACCAAGTAAATCACCTCAGTGTCAGCTCAGCTCATGTCACCACTCACCACATAGAAAGGATTGCTGATAGTTCTGTTGTAAAAAGGTTTAGAGTATTCATTCATAGGAGACTTAACTTGAGGACCTCACAAGCCTGAACTTACAAAACGTGCATCAAAAAACATAAAAAGCCCGTGATAAAATGGAGACACCAATTTAACGTACCGGCTACATTATTTAAAAGCGAGCTGCAGTCAACGAAGGATGAGTTCACTATTGCACTCGAAACTTTGGGCTTGCAACAAATTTCAAATTTAAGCTTCACTCGCGTGATCCTGCCAACTACGTATGAGCAATATTGAGTTTCATTTTATTCACATTTTAATTGTTTCACTTCTACATTTATGCTGTGTTATTTCGCTATTAGCCAGCATTTTAGAAGTGCCACAGTTCTGTTGAACTGTTCTTGGCTGCAAAAGCAATCTTGTGTCAAATTGCCAAGCCTCTACAATACTCTAGATCTATAGAAGCTGTATATCACCAAAATGGAGAAAAAATATGATGGGCGTTTGATATAATCGCCATTTACTTCAAAACTGCAAAAATTCACTACGTTAGTCGATAATTAGATTTTTCAGACTGATTGGTTTGAAACATCTGGTGAATGCGAAGTTTTAAACTTTAGTTTCATGCAAATACCACCATGTACGGGAAATGAAGTCTCCTCCCTTTCTTTCAGCCTATCGCGGTCAACTGTTGGACATAGGCCTTTCCCAAGTTGAGCCACAAAATTAATAATTTGATAATAGCGAGCAATTTCCGCTACCCAACCCAGTCGCCCGATTTATTCAGACTAGTTAAAGTAACGAGTAGATTGTTGATGTAGTGTTTTACTGTACAGCACCACAAAGGCAATTCAGTATCCGCCCATCGTGCGTATGCCAACAAGGACATCGATACAAATGTTAACTACCAATTAAACAAACAAGATGTAGTGATGCGACATTAGAGTTCATTCAGCGTATATGACAACGTGTGGCGAAATAAATACGGAATTCGCCTGCACTCTTTAAAAACGTAAAAAATTGCATGAAACTAATGTGAAACATTTTTATAATTATGATTGGCAATGATTTTTCTTCTTTGTGTAGGTAATACTTAAAACATAAAAATAGTTCCTTATACCACGGAAAGATATACCAGTTAAAAATATCAGTGTATTTTCATTTCTTTACGTTACAAAAGAGAATAATATAGTCTGGCAAATGATTCTGGCTGATAAATGTCAACGTAAGCCGTTTACAACGACGACTGCAACCATAGCGATTTAAAAAATCATTTGAAAGACAAAAAGACAAAAATCGAAGTCATATTATTAATGCATATTATAATAATAATTTAATATCAAAATATTTACAAAAAATATTAATTAATTTTTATATTGGATAGTAATCATACAAACTCGCAACCATGCCTATTATGAAACGAATGAAGGGTTTGCCCCAGGATCTCCTGGCGGCCGAGGGTCTTATGTACCAGGACTGGCACGCGATTTCCGTGTGCCAGAGAGAATGTACTACGCGACTTGCAATAGCAATTCAACGGGAGCAAGAAGCATACAAGATGCGACATCCAGAGGTACCGCGATAATTAAACAAGCAATAATAACTAAGTATATTTTAAGTCACAAGGTGCTCTTGAACCGTGTTATTAAAGTTACTCTCGTATCTCTTGTTAATTTAAACACAGGCATAAAAGGTCACCTAATCTATACGAAGGGCTTTGTTTTTTAATAAGTTATTATTGCATTATTGTGTAAATCGACTAGCTTTAAAATGTGTTTTTAACTTTCAACCTCAAACCCACTAGTATGAGTAGTAGGTAAATCAACCTGTTGAATTTGTTATTGCTTTGTTGCGTGAGATAAAGGCAAATTGGTTTACTGTTTTAAACAGAGAAATAAAATGCCAATCCGATTTAAAATGGCATGAACTAGCAAGCATACAACATAGTACCTAATACCCACTCCAAATAAAACTCGTTGAATAATAAATAACAAATAATATTAAAAACAAATCTCTCCTCTTTCTGTTCAAAGGATTCTACATTTTTTGTTTTCCTTGTAAAGTGGCATTGAAGCTTTGCAGTTGCAAAAGGTTATGTGACCGTAGCAATTTGTTTAATTGGTTAATATGTCGACCAACCAATCAAAGGCGTATTGAATGAATAGGTTAATACGGATTTAAGAGTGGTTTGCCGTTGACTGTCGTGTAGTAGGTACTGCAACGGCAAGAGCCACCCTTAACCTAAAATATAGGTAGCTACTTAACAAAAAGCCAAGCCTGTATTTTGGGCCTTAGCAACTGGCAGCCGTAATAAAAGACCGTCCGGCGATGAGTTCCTATGTTTCTTTTTCTTTGTTCGTGTATGACAATTTATTTTGTGACCAACAGATCTTAGCAATGCTTAAGATATTTATAGCCAAAATGTCACAAAGAGCAAAACGAAAAGATTTTGGCAAGGAGGCCGCTGAACACTTTACCAGATCTTTTGCAGACCTCGACGAAGAGATTAGGACCTTTTTGGAATCGCCAGAAGATGGACCATATGTAGACATGGTCAGTAAAAACTTTTAGCTAACTTTTAGGAATCAGTTTATCTTTTCATATGCTAGTCAAGGCTTAAGCTATATGGCAAAGATTAAAAATCTTTGGTTAGAGAGTTATATTCCAAGGCCAATTTTAACGTAACTATAGATGTAAATAAATATCATTAGGAGTATAACGTATTTCAACAAGAATGTATATTTTATTTAAAAAATATTATTTATTGAGTAGTTTTCATATTGTAACGTTTTTCCCAAAACACAGATCAATGTTTTACAACTTTATATTTGGAACTGAGGTTTTATTATCTTGTCAAAAATTAAATTATTCTTAATCAGCCCCCATACCATGAACTCTTAAAGAAGGACAGTTTACGATGTGGAAGCCAGACGCCGCTACGTGCAGTGTTCCACAACGTATAATGTCCAGCTTTAAGAGTTCATGGTATGGGGGCTGGTGCCTCAAAATACCTATAAATATATTGGATTATATTACTTAAAATTAAGTTAACATTGACATTTGGTTCAATTTTACAATATATTAGAATGTTTTATGTTCAATACAAAATGTAATGTTATTTTAATTTTTATAAAGAATGGCAATAATAAGTTGTATAAAATATACAAATGAATTACGATTTGGTGGGAACAAAAAAAGTGAATACGATTTGTTTAAGTCTCTCAATTTACAGAATAAGAATCAAAACTAGGTCTAGGAAACTAAAGAACGAACTCGTGTGTTACAGGGAGATAGATCCGAATATGTGTTTGACGACGAAGATTTCTTAAGCGACTTGAAAAAAATAATATCGAATTATTATCCACCAGTGCCTTGGCTTGTGCCCGACCCTCCCTTAAGTATCCCTAACACTGAATCATCTTCTTTTCTATCAGTACGAACATCTGATACGACTCTACCTACACCAGGTGAGTTTAATTCAGACCGTTTCGTTTATTGATTTATGGATTTCGTAGAGAATTTTATTCTTCTTTTCTTACGCAGAGGTGTTTTCTCTTACCATTTCGTCCCTGATCAAGTAATAGATGCTCCAACAGACCCACGCATTTTTAGAAACATTCAAGCGAAATGTTAATAATCATAGTTAGAAAATATATACCTACGTCACAACATACACACATAAATTATAGTCAAGATTGATTAACATAAAGTTCTTTACCTTTACAGAGCCTATCCCGACTCCTGAGCCGACCATTTCGGAGATCTTTTATACTCTCATCTCAAACACCGTGGATAAGGTGATTTACGTCCAAGTAGATGAAGGCGCAATTCTCTACGACACCGCTTACGTCGAACTAATGAAGGCAGTAGAAGAAGCTATGGAGATCCCTGTGAAAGATATAAGACTGGACATAGCGGCGCTATTTAATCACGCATATCGCTTGTTCGAAATTAATATTACAGAAAAAGAAAAAGTTGGTACGTACAATTGTAATTTGATGTTGTCATTATATTATTAGGAATCATTTAAATACTTTTCTTATCTACACAAGTATTGTAGTTCAACGTAACAACAACTTTAAGAGTATGATTTGTTCATATTTTAAGGAATTTTAAGGAAGTGTTTATATTGAATAGAAATCTATTCACACGATATTGAAATTCTAAATTTATTTTACAGCTATAAAACGATAAATCATTCCATTAGGTGAAATGATGCATTAGTCAATTAATAATGTAATAAAAGAATATTATCGCATCGCATAATATGAAGCTTTGAAGTTTTCATATTCATGGTATACCTCGTTATTAACTAGTTAATTGGTTCACAAATTAATTAATAACGTGTACACTAAGAACAAAGCGTGCTGGTTACTGTACACGTATTTCTAGCAATATTCCTTTGTTCTGATTTCAATGTGATAGTATTCTGTTACATGGCATATTAATAAATATGTTTTGTGTGTTATTTAGGCCGTCATCAGTACGCATGATGGCATGTCCATTAATGGGCTTTTACCAATAGTGCTTTCAATGTGATACATAATTTGTAAAATGGATTTATGAATGCTTTACTTATTTGTGTTATAGCTGCTGCGATTGCATGGGAAAAGCGAATGAGGAAAAAATTAAAAAGATCATTGAGGCGACAAAAAAACTTTAAAGGTACGAACTCTTTTGTATTGTTAGCTGTGTTGTTACCTGTCAGTTTACAAAAATGTCACACGCAGGAGCCTTTATAAAATCAAAGTTGTGTTATTGATACGTGAACATGGGTGTTTGGAAAATAAATTAATGTAGGTATATATTTTTGAAAGGTTTAATTTCATTGTTTTTCTTTAGAAGAATTATTTTTTATAGATACAATGCTGTAACCAAATATTGGATAAAAATGCCGATATATGGTAGGCATCTCATAGGCATGTTGCTTTGTTGTAGAGATATAGTACAAAATATTTAGTATCTTTTCCCTTTCATCATTTTTTGTTTCATAATAATGACTGTGTTCAAATATAATGTGAAGGTGGAACACAAAATAATAGTTTATACAGACATTTCTTTTTCCTTGTGAAATTGGATGTCAACAGTTTCGTCAAAACTCCTTGGTATCCTTAGATTAATTATTATGTATACTTTCCGTCACGAGATGCTCAAATTTTTTGTATAACACATTAAGGGGTTCGCAACTTTTTATCAAATTATAAAAAACAGATTTGTAATAACTTTTTATATCAAAAACAATAAAAAATGCGTCAAAACCTTTAGCGACCGATTGGTGGGCGCTATTAATCCCAACGTTGTTAGGCCCTTAACAGTATATCTAGACATAATTTATTGTATCAAATCAATTAAATCAAAGTTAGTGAAATTGCTTGCAGTGTCGTCAAGAGTTAGGTTACTCTTTTCTGTCACATGGTGAGGGCGCGATGGCTGATCTTGCTATCGCAGTGGTATTTCAGGATTATTAGTAAATTACATCCGTTAGATTTCTTTAATAAAGATTAGTGCAGACCTACACTTCAATTGATTACCAGTTATCTAAAATACTGCCACTGCCCCTTTAGGGCCTTGGGTGTGACTGTTATAGCAAAAAATATAATTTGCAGGATACGAAACGCCACCGTTGTCTTCGGAAAGTGAATCTTCTATGTCAAACGACAGCATTAATAAGGGGCCACCCCCAAGGCCTTGCCCGTGTCAACCACAGTGGCACTACAATAGATATGGAAAGGTATAATAATTTATATACACCTTCAGACAATAATCTTAATAAAATTTCATCATCATCATCATCATCAGCCGGAAGACGTCTACTGTTGAACAAATGCCTCCCCCTTTTTTTTAGGGGGCTTTAAGTTTACTTGTTTAGTACATTTTGCAAATCTACGAATCAACATATTACTCATTAAAATTTGCCTAAAAAATAATTAATTATTTCCACATTTTTTATTTCAGGATCGTTTCGGGATTTACTTGCCAAGAGAAGGTTTTAACAAGAGTAATATAACTACGACTCCAGCTATTTCCACGGAAAATCTAACGGAGGGCGACGATAGGACAGAATCCAAGTCTCTTATGAGCAAAAGGTCGACGACGACATCAGGAAACAGAAGTGCCACTCACTCGGTGGTTTCTTCACGAAGCGGGACAAGCAGAAGAACTAAAACACCTGTACCAGACCCCGGCAACTAATTTGAAGTGTCATTTATTTAAATATTTATTAAGATTTTTAACAACATCCTATTTCTGCAATACACAGATCCCTAACTTGAAATATGTTTTTATACGTTATTGAATTTCAGATGTTTAGAAAGCTAACTATTTTTAAAACAATTTATCATTCAACGAATCAGTCTAAAAGGTAAATACAAATTATTTCCCAAGTGAAACCAGCTATATTTCTTAGCGACACTGAATAATCATCTGCAATTAATTAAGTGAAAGAAATAAAAGCTCAGAAAGCAATTTAACATCTACATAGTACAGGACTATAGATAGCTATTCGTCACATTAGACTACTACGGGTCGTTATCCGTGACAGGCTACTAAGGGTCGATACACATAGTGTTGGTTTCGGCACGATATTGGCACGATCTTGACGGGACTTTCAAATGGCGGAAAGCTGATGATACAAGGTCAAATAAAGGGTACTTTAAATTACGAAAATATTTAGAATTCCGCTAGAAAATGAGAAATTCGGTTACAGCTTCTACGAGTTGGCTGGACGTATTTTATCGAGACTTTTACTAGCAAATAGCCTAAGCTATTATAAAATATGTAGGGTTCCGAGGAATAACTAATTTATTTATTTTAACCAACTCAATATATATTTTTTCCGTGA
This sequence comes from Abrostola tripartita, assembly GCA_905340225.1. Classification (NCBI taxonomy): domain Eukaryota; kingdom Metazoa; phylum Arthropoda; class Insecta; order Lepidoptera; family Noctuidae; genus Abrostola; species Abrostola tripartita. The sequence goes on from HG996486.1 coordinate 9,315,972, forward strand.
CATACTAGACATTTTTAGAACGACACCCGTAAAACAATGCAACAAACACACATTGATCGGACGACTAATTGCCACGTCAATGTCACCCAAATCAAAACTGACACTGTCACGCTCACATGAGAACCAGCTTTTTAAAATGGATTATTTAAGTCGGGGTTTATTAGGTACTACAATTTTTAAGGCAAAAGTATAAGGATACATTTTAAGGGTGACCGTTCATTCTGTCAGGACGGCCGGTCACCGAGTCGTAGGGTTGAGGGTAGGGAATTTCTTCTTCAGCGAAAGTAAAAGTCCTTCTTTCTAGAATATGATCGAAGCAAGTTTTTGAGAATAGGAAGCAAATAGAAGCAATAGGGAAGCATTTGTTGTTCATAAATTCAACGTTAAATACGCCTAGTGACCGTTCATTCTGACGGACACAAAAGGAGGAGGATAAAAAGAAAACAGCAAAATACCATTTAAAAATATAAAAGTTTAATAATTAAATAATAATCGAATAAGAAAAACCATACGCATGCTTCACGATGTACGAGACAAACATGATATTATAGTACTACTAGACACACTAATTAATAAAGTACTCTTTTAAAACAAAATTATTAGACCCCATCCAATCGCAAAATAGAAAATGCTTGCGCTTGGTAACCTCCTTGGTTGCTCAATCATAATATTTACTAGACTAATTTAAGTAATGTGGCAATAAATCAGTCAGTATTGTCAACAGCCAAGGAGCCACTAGATTCTTTTATATGCGGTAGCTGAGACAAGAGCAAATACTCAAACGGTACAGCGGTGCTCCTCGACACTGAAGCCTGTACTTTGACCATGCAGCCGTTACCAGTACGACCTAGTTTTTAATGCTGACTAGATAGGGCTTTATAGATACATTTATACACATACGTTATAATTATATATTGGAATGAAATTATAACGCCAAGTGTCCACTAGCGAATAACTTCACTAATTTTCCTGTTTAAATAAAATGCGGGTTTCCACTGACTGCAGTTTTTCTATTGCATGTCGTGTCGTTAGGAGTGTGTAATAGTTGATTCGCTGTAAGATCTTAAAGGAAAGTTTCTACGTTAAACAACTTGAGGAAGTGCGGTTAAACAAGATGCCTAGCAGAAAATGAATGTGAATATCAAAGGACTGGCCAAACCCAACTTGTGCTAGATTTATTACTAGTGAACACTTGACTCAATGTAAATAATACTTTAAAGAAAATAATAATCGTAATAGCCTAAACCAGCCCTTCTCATAATACCAGATAGAGATAATAAGGACATCTACTCGTAATACAGAGGGTTACATGATTATCTTTCCTTCGGCCCCACTTTTTTACAGCCAGCTTCTGTCTTATCGCCTTCTGTTGCCAGAATAATGGAGAAGGCGAATGGACGAAATGGATAACCGCCGCCAGAATAGAATTTACTCATAAATTCAACCCTGAAATTGAATTAGATCATTTTATATGATTGATTGATGAATATGATTAAAATTAATAATCTGGTCAGGAGTATTAAATCCCATGGGGTATTTAAAATTATGTCAACTGTAATCAACGTTTCTTACTATTTAAATAAATAAGTGGCTGACTGACACTGACAGGCAACGCAAGATGAAGGAATGATTTTTGGAAAGCTAGAGAACACCGGGAGCACAATGTACAATCGTGTTGCTTGCGTTTGACCGTTTATTTTGTTGTTAAACATAATTATGTAATAAGATGTATTACATATGATACATATACAAAATTGTACTAAGAAAAGGGCAAGTTTTTTATGTCCTAAATTGGCTTCATTTTTACTTACCAATGTAATCGTAAAGTATGGAGAAAAGCTGATAAACCTTCCATAACGACGAGAATAGACATAGTAAATGCAGCCCAAACCGCAAAAATTATGTACAGTTTTATGCAGCCCACCATGCTATGATCTTTCAGTGCCAATTTCGATAGAATCATCACCCACAGCATTTCGGACAGCTCTAAAACATGTTACAATTCGATGAGTATTAAAATTCATTTAAATAGCAATGAAATATAAATCAGTTTACTTCCATCTATACTAATATAATAAAGAGAAAGTTTGTTTGAATGTATGAAGTTTGTAAACTTGAACAAAAAATCTGATTTTCAAAATTCTTTCGACAATATTTAGTATGGATTTTCAATGCATTGGCAAGTTTAATCCCGGAAAAGGCATAAAATAAATATCTACGCAGACGATGATAAAATAATATTATATTATATAAAAAATATTATAACTGGCAAGTATAAGGGCTGTTCGAATTGATTTTCATTAATTTATTGCGCGACACGGAACGCTACTCTTTATGTACCGAGTCAAGTTTTTTTTAATAGCATAATAATCAGTGTCTCACTACTGGGCAAAAGCCTACCCATTATTCCGGCCAAAAAACCGTTATAATTTCCAGTTTATACTGATACCTTCGTCTATGATTTTTGTTATTGCATGTCTTATACTATTGTTGTATTTCACCAATTAGCTAGTAGCAGGTAACCATCAAAATATGCAGTGTTTTTGCAGAACGAAAGTAACTAACGTGCATGAGCAAGTGATAGAGCCCATAGTCGCAGGTAGGATGCCGTATGTGATATGGTACTCAGCACAAATTCTATGGTGTGAACTCCCTGGTGTATCATCAACTCGGCAAACGGAGAACTGTATTTTTCGACTTCTGCATTCAGTGCATCTTCAGTTTTCTTATCAGGATTCCCTTGATTTTTGTAGGCTTTGAGATTAGCCTTAAACAAATGTATTTTAAATTTAAAACTAGGCAGAGTCATATTTCTGTACAATAATGAGCGACTTTAATAAAATCTAAAGAAACATTCGTAACTTGTGGGCTAAAAAGAAGCTGTGTCAATGGATCGCACGTAAGTATAAAAACATAACGTCACGCCTGTATTCCGCGAAAGGGTAGGCAGAGGTGTGTGTGGCCTATTGCCATCAACCACATAATTTAAGCTATTGTCACAAATTTAAACCTCTTGCCGCTACTGAGAAATACCTAATGGAAAAACTCAGTAACACTTTGTCCAACCTGGTTTTCGAACCCGGACCTGACGCTTAGCGACCAGTTTACCAACAAGGCTGTTAGACACAAAAAACGCAAAAAAAATACAAAAATCATGTTAACACTTACAATTGCCTGTATTTTTTTCCTTTTATTATATCTAAGCTTATAAAGGGGTGTTCCTAAGAGTAAAAGAGGCACACATAAAACTGATAAAAACACCAGTGTCATTTGTATCGTTCGCTGGCCACTAAACATGTAGGCCTCCTTGCAGCCCTCATCGACAGGCTTGGTTTTGGATAAAAGCGCCATATCAATAAATAATATTAAGATTTGTGGTGCGCAACTAGTACTTCTTTCTTGATCATCTGGAAAGTAAATGTAGGTATATATTATATAATTGTTCGCACATGAGACATATTGGTACATTAATGTTAAACATTTGTTTCCAAAAAGTAGCAATGTGGCATACGAAAAACAATGGTAGTAACCACGTGTTGGTTAGCACCAATGTTTTTTGAAGTGATATGAAAGACAAGTTGCTCATACCGAAGCGTCGCCTTTGCAATATAAGGTACAATATACTAGTCATATCATAAACTAGCACTTCTAGCTATCTTGCTGCAAACAAGCTTTAGCCGTAGTAAAAAACAACAAGACTGTAGCGTTTAATTTTTTTTGACATTGTCTTATAGTGGAGTATGTTAATGCCAGTAATTTAAATACGAAAATTATCTTTATAATTATGCCATTATAGACTCTACAACCTAACAAGTGAAAGCGAAACGTTTCACTCACCTGATTTAGCAGAGTACGTAAACCATTTGTAGTAAATTAAAACCACCAGCCAAAAGAATAGGAACGTCAAAAACAGTAATTCGGGAAAGAATTGCAAAAATATTGAATAGGTACGCTTGAAATATCTGAAATGGGTACAGAAGATTATTACAACAAGCAATTTTATGCTCGGAAAACGCAAAATGAAGTATTCCGCGTAAAGGCGGTCTTTGAACTTCAAGGTTCGCAACCGACCACCTAAGCAACGTTGCGGCAGAAGTACTTAATAAGAATAAGTATAATTATTAGGTTTAAAGAAGAACTGTAACGGGCTCTAAGAATCATTAAACTAAATTGTTAATCAGCTATATCCGTAGCCGTGTCAATACAATATTATGTACAAAAGTACACACTTGATAAGCATCTACTTGAAAAGTTGAAACAAGACAATACTATAACAGCTTTGAAGCATGATGTAAAATCTTACCGGTGATTGAAAAAACTTAAAGTGATCCCAAATATCATGTGAATTACTCCAACGATAATTGAAAGTTTCATTTTAGTAGAATTCTCATACATAATTTTATTTTTCGCCGCCTGGAACAAAATGTAGCTAAATTAGTATCAACTTAATTATATTGAACGTGAAGATAATTATTATATAAGAAAACGTTGCTAAATTCTACTGGTAATTATAATTTTGTAGGTACGCAATTAATATCGTGTGCCTTAGTCATTTTCAATTAGATTAAAACACATGTGCAATTGTGTATATAGTAATATAGATATTTTTTATGGTAAATAGATAGAAAGAAAGAAAAATAAACATGTTTTTGATATCGATGCAAAACCATAAAGCTGTTAAGAAATACAGATATCAGAACAGACCAGGCAAAATGAAAAACACAAGAGCACATAGGTAATTCGAACGAAGATATTTTTTCAGAAATAACCTCGTCCCGTACTACGTAGTTCATTCTGTGTACATCAGACACATTGAAAATAAGATATTATGCAAGTAATTTACCGTTCACATTGTTACTGTAATGGTAAATTTTACGGCCAAGAGGTACTACAGAAGCAAATCCTCTATTGTCATTATTTTCTATACCACCCAATTTTGATTAAGTTAACAATAAGGTAAAAAGCTCAAATTGAATACAATTACAATTATTTCAATCGTAAATTTATGAGATGTTATTATAAAGGGTCACTACATACTTAAAAATGCCCTTTTTGAGTAGTCTATGGTCATGTTTTGTAGTGGTTATAAAGTCTTGGGACAGGAACGCTCATGAAGTATTTAATTTTTGCTGTTACAATAAATATGCTCTATGGCAGATGCGTGGCGCTGGGAGCTTGAAAATACTTAGTTCAGTATCGTATAATATAATAAAGTACCTAGAGTGTACATGATAATTCCTAACAAATATGTTGCTAGTAATGATAGTGCAGGCGCTCGTTCAAGAAACTGAAATAATGTGTGTATTTTGAATACTTTATATAAATAAAAAGTTAAAAAATGTTTCGTCATGACGCTATTTAACGCTAGGCGCTATCTTATGCGTTCCTCGATCGATCGTTTTTACGTACGCGTAATTCAGTTGTGATTAATAATCACCATGAGAATTTATAGTTTACAGACAGGCATCGAATTTGTAATTCCACAGCTTCGATCAAGGGACTGGGTTGCGGTCACCAGCCCGTCCGCTTACAATAGCAAATGAGCAATACATTGGTAGAGAGCCCTTTGTAAAGCAGTGAACTGTAGAATAAATAAACGTATGAGGCAATCAAAATGAGCTCGGGGCTCTACTCCCGAACGTTTAAATTAACACGTTATTGTAAACAACACTGACGTCACGACCTAGATACTCGGATGTAGTTTTCGCAAAAATGAAGCCGCCTGTCTACTTATGTAGCATAATACTAATAAAATAGCGCGTCTACCCATTTGATTAAAATTTTAAAGCAAAAGGTATGTTTTTGAGATCTACAAGACAAAAACATGTCGCGCGTTCAAACGTTCCGTGCTCATACTTTCTAGCTTTATAAAGGCTGGTTTACATTGAATTATTGTAAACAGACGTAGAGCATTTAAACACTAAAACATATTCGTTTGCACTGAAAGATCAAGACAGAATGCTCTTGTTCTAGCTCTAGCTCTTTATTAGTTTGGTTCAAACGCTCGTTAAGAGTTTTGTGAAGTGCACTTATTTGACTTCAATATTTTATTTATTTTAACCAACCTTTGATTTCATCTGAGATTGCACAACAAACTTAACAACTTACTGGAAACTTGCGAGACGAGAAGCCAACCAAATAAAAGTTACACGGCCTTTTAATTTTCCGTGCTTGATTGATATAATAAGTATATTTAAGTATCTTGGCCTAAGTTTGACCGATTTATTACAACACAAAGACCGCAAACGCGAACGCTCAACCTGAACGTGTGACCACTTTCTATCGAATATACCTCTTGTAATTGTGACAAATTCTAATCTGACCATTATACATAAAAATACGTCATGAAAGCGACGTATTTAAGCGCCAAACTACAACTAAACTGATGGGATAAGATATGAAGACAGCTTCATATTTTGCCCTAGGAACCTCGACCTATTAAGAACACAGTCAAGCTCACGTCATTGTATTTAGGTAAATTATGTATTCCAATACAGGCTATCAATATTTCAAATAAATGTTTGTAACTTCGTAGCCCAACTAGAATGGGGATTACGTTTTCATTTACTGGGCAGACTTCTAGGCGATTATAAAGCGGCTTTTTAACAATGCTGATTTGTGTATTATAAATTGAAATGAAAGGCTACACAAATTCTCAAAATTTCGATATGTGAAAATAAATGAAGATTTGATTTATAAGGGAAGGATTTAATTGCTGCTGCCGATGGATATGCACAAAACAATACATAAATATTAACCTAGACTGATAAAAAGATTATACCTTGGTATAAAGAAGTAAAATAATTTACATAATCTGACCGACCGGCCGTTTTTATTAACACAAACAGCAATGCGGGAAAGCAATATTTTATAGTAAGTATACATTGTGAGCGAAACATTCGTAAACATGTTAAAGCAAAAGTTCGGACTCAAAAATAGCTTTTTATGATGACAGGCTGTCGCCCTGGTTTGTATTGAGGCCAGTTTTAGTGACTTACATTCGTTTATATTTCTTGGAACTTGCTTATTGAATACTCGATAGCAATACTACGTAACAATGTACCTATTATAAATTTACTTGAGGTTAAGAACAAACAATTCAAGTTAAATAACCGCTAATACGTTGTTAAGTTTTAGTACTAATCACAGAAATATCATTAAAATTTTAGGCATTCGTAAATTTCGTCTATCCAAACACGTGTAAATAATTAGTAGTAGGGTACTACTGACTAAATACAATATATCATTATCACTTCTTCATGCAAGCCAATATTCGACACAAATATTTTTACTTAGTACTTGTTTAGGGTCATCAATTTAAACATTATGTACCTATTGTCTTTTAAACCGCAATGTAAGTACCTAATGACTTTAGATCGACTTAAATAAGCGCATTGGATTTTAAAAACCTCACAAATAGATGCAGATTATATCAAATATTTTATAGATTTGATGATTATGATAGGTGGTAAAATAATGTAATGAACATTTTAAAGTAACTGCTATAATTATGAGCGCTCTGAAAGTGCTCGTTAAAACTGGGTTAATTATATTATTATGAGTCTACACGTGACCATAGGGCTGGTGGATTTTTGGTCAATGATTCAGCATTGCCAATCATTGTGACCAACCATGCTGCCAGTCTTTTGGACACATTACCAGTTGACATCGATGGGGATCAATATTAGGATGCTTTTTAAATATCTATACATATTTGTGTACATTATTTTTAATTTGTGTTACATATAGGTATATGTTGTAAATAATTGTAAAATATGTCAAGTAAATGAATGTTAACATGATACTTCAATATACGAGAGCTGCTAATTACATATCTACCTCTTTTTACTTTAATAACATTGTACCACTTACCCCCCAGATTGGATCCTTGCCCCACACATAAGGTGAACGAGTCTCACCAGCGGGGTCTAGGTCACAGTATTCATTCCTAGCGAGCTCCTCTACACTAAAAGTATTGACCCAGTAGGACCTCGATAATGCAAAGGGCCTAGCAAAGCAATCGTTGTAAAAAAAGCCAGTGACCATGCTGAACGTTCCAAGAAGTAGAATCACATACCGTCCTGGAAATATTAACAAAGTTTACTTATTGCATACATAGTCTTCATGTTGTAACAGTTGTATTGATACTCTTCATATAAAAAAACGTTGCTACCGCGCAGATCCGTCGATTTGCGAGGTTAAGCCGTGCATGCCGCGGTTAGTCTTATGATGGGTGACCGTTTAAACATGTCAAGACCCCTCGTGCTTCGGAAGGAACGTTAAGCCGTTGGTCCTGCGCCAGATCTCTCTCCGATCGTGTCGGTATTCCGTCCTATCGGACTATGAGAGTAAGGGAATAGGGAGTGCACCTGTGTTTGCGCGCATACTCGTGCACTATAATATCTCCTGCGTAGTTGGCTCGTCTCAGATGAGATCGGCCGCCGATCGCTGACCGAAATTCGGTCGTGAGAACATTATTATTAAAAAACAATTATGTAAACTCTATGAGTATAATGCGGATGGTTCTTTTGAATTTTCAGGTGTTTTCTGACAAAACTAAAATGAAACTATATTATCTATCAATTTAGAATTGGTCTTACTCAAGTCTTCGTGCAACGGAACTATACCCTTTTAGCGTTGATCAGGGTTTTTGCAAAATAATAAGTGTTCATTACGGCGTTTTGTTTTTTTTTTCCTAGTCCTTTGAGCGTGGCCAATAACGAAGAGCGTATATTTAATATGAAGTCTAGACTATTAAAAAAGACCAACTGAGTTTAATTTACATTGTTTATGCTTGTAAGTTTCACAGTATTTTGAAACATATACCAACGTTATTATGAAGTTAGTTAATTGAACTTAACTGTTCATAGTTTATCCCTAGTTAATCAAGTCTAGAAAGTTACAAATAATATATTATGTTTTATGACTTCAATTTAGTTGCAGTTGCAAGGGACTTCTAAGGGGCACACCAATGTTGCAACTTTCAACCACGCCAAAAATTATGCTCATCGGGTAATCACCAATTTAAAAGCACCCTTTGAATAACCGAATTATGTTGAACACCAACTGGTTGCGGTTAACGGGTTAAAATTCATACAGCTTACTTTAATTTCCATTGCATACAATATGTATTATGTTTAGTTTTAAATAAAAGTTCTGTTTTTCAGCACACCTGAAAGAGATCATAGTAAGGCTTAAGAGCCATTTTACATTTTTACGCAGTTTTCAAAGATTTCGGACGCCTAATTTACCATCTTAGGTAGTATATAGGAATTGGTATATAAATGTAAAATGTAGACCAATCTTTCGCATTGACACATAAGCTAATAGATTTACAAAAAATAACTTAATTGCTATATGGTGATCAATCTCCCCCAACACGTTTTCTGAAAAATCATCGCAGAGTCAATTTCGGGCTCCAAATTCTACCAATTACATTCACAAATTTAAACGATAAAAATACAGTAAGCATTAGGCATATATTTTTATTGAAACTTACGGTGCAACATTTTCGATTAATTACACTTTTAATTGATAAAAAAAATAAAACTGAAACCTATTTTCACGGTTTATACTGTAATTTTATCGCGACTTTTTGGTTTGAATAAAGGTATATTTTAATTTTAAAATCATGTCATAATAAACTATGCTGTTTCAGAAATCTAATAACATACTGATTTTCTAAATTCCTTTATTTAATTAGAAATCACATCATTTTCAATATTACTCCAAATCACAATAAATTACGATGCACAAACCTAGAATGATCAGTCGGGCCCGAGCGCCCAAAGAGGTAGGACCTGTGTCACTTTTTTCTAATTTTAAATTACGAAAATTCGTATTGTAAACGCATGTTTATACTACGACCACAACGTTTTCATTTTCTATGTATTATTTTCATTCGGTTTTGTTTATTATCAAGTAAAATATATTATTTAATTTAATTTATTATAAGAGAAAAAATTATATACATATACACATTTAAATTCTACCTCCTTTAAAAAACTATTTACAACTTAAATATAAAATTAAAAAGCATCGAAGTATTCTTCCTCATCGTTGTCAAAAGGAAACGTGCACAGAAGACTGGCAGCATTGCCACGTCGAATGGCAATACTGATTCTTTGACCTAAAAACAAACCAGCCCTCTGATCACGCGAAGCATCGACTAAATGTTTTGAAAGATCTTTAAATAAAGCTCGGGCGCTCGGACCCCATGGCCCAAATGTTACGACCCCAAACGGCTCAAAAATACAATTCCCAATCAGATTATTGTATTTTCGCCGCTTAAGGGTTTTCGCAGCAGCAGCAGCAGTGCCAGCGCAAACTGCTGATCCAGAAACATGAGAAGGTGCAAGGGTGTCGACGCACGTTGCGTCCCACACCAAAGGCCTTCCTAATTTCCATGGCAACAACGACATACCATCCGGTCTCTTTCCATCGTCACGTACCAAGCCATTTGGTTCTAATACAGCTGGTACGCCGGCGGTGACAAGAGCACGACGGATGATGTCATTCAAGGTAGCGTGTCATGGTATGCGACCAGCACTCCTACTGCAGGACAGACCATGCCGTCCAAGGCTGTCGACTGCTTCACCACAGTGACATCGATGAGGAGCAACACTAGGAGCCCATAAGCGCAAACTAGTAGCTACGCGGAATGTGTTGTCGTCCAACATTGTTCCAATGTTGGGCGACGGAAGTGCTTGTAACCAAAGGCCCGACTTCCATTCACCCACAGCCAGCAGACGAGCGCGCTCAGCAGTATTGATTGACGTATTAATCAATTCATTCCGTATCAATCTGCAGAGCGGCTCGTCCCACTGCCTTTGGGAGAAAAGCTGGTTCGGGAGATCAGTGTTTGGGCAAGCCATTTTCCAAGCTGACACTGCCTCAGTTAAGCACGATACCTCAAAATTAACCAAGCAAGAAGCTAGAATTCTTCTGGTTAAAGTCTTAGTACTGTGGACTGAGGAGAGAAATGCCGGTAAACCTAAACTTGAAACTGTACGAACTCCTAAACCACCCAAACGGACTGGAAGCGTGGCTTGGGACCAAGCTCGGTCGTCCAAGGAAATATTCATAATCGACGTTAGGTTGGTCCGGATAATTTGATCAATTGTTTCCAAAAGCTGGATATGCTTCCACAACGGGGTTGACCGCAGATTGTAAGTAAATTTTGGGCCGAAACAGAGCCGAAATTTTGGGCCGAATGCATGGTAATTTTGAAAAGTCTGTCCGAAATTATATTGAAATTTTGAATTTTTTCTTCTATAAAATCTGGATAGGATTCTTCCAAAATAGGAGACCCTAGGAGACGTAGAGAACTTCTATTTATAATTTTAAGATTGGGAGCTATTTCATTAAATTTTGCTAAAGTAATTTATTTTATTAGTTTATGATATTTTATTAAATTAATATTCAGCTACTTTAATCTTGACTGTACTATTTTTGTCCGCGACTTGGTCCACTTGGATTTTTTTTACGCATGAAAAGTAGCTTGTATCCTTTAATATCTTAATCCAGGTTATAAACTATCTATGTGCAATTTTTTTTCTATGTCCTTTTAACCGTTTTTGCGTAATTGAGCAATAATCCTCCAAAAATACAATCGCTTACATTTATTATTAAAATAAATTTTACAAAAACATGATCTATTTATAATTGGTGAATAAATTATTATTGTAGAAATTATAATTTGTCTAAATAAATTACTAAAGAAATAAAAATATTTTCATAAATCTCGAATAAGAAATATTGTAATAACGATCAAAATTTTTACGTCCGTCTCAAAACTCGTGCTACACTGTTTGCATTGTTTTTGTGTGGGTGCGCTACGCACACATGACAATTTTGACAGAATTCGAACGTCACAATTTTGTGAAATGGCTCTTAAGTACTATGATCTCTTTCAGCAAGGAGTTTTTCATTGTGAAAGCAAAATGCGACGTGCAGTGTAGTCTTACTTCCACAACGGAGAACGTAAACATAACATAACATCATGCCCGAAAAACCGAGTAACACTTTGCCCAGCCCGGGATTCAAACCCAGGACCTAGTGCTCAGCAGTCGCGCTTAGCAACCACTAGACCAACTAGACAGTTCTTAACAATTCCTTTAATACTTACCACCAAAAAATATTGTCCATATCTCATTAGTAGACCTCGCTTCAATAAACTCTTTCTCGTTTCTCCACATCCACAAACCGCAAGCAACAAGAATGAATCCATGGCCGAGATCTCCGAACATCATCGCAAACAAAAATGGAAATGTAATAAGAGTGTATAGACCTGTTGATGAAAATAATCATTGTATTAGTTAAAATTTAAACTAATTATAATTCGTAGAATATTGTTTTAAGCATTTTGAGATTTTTTTGTTGGTTTGATGTCTGCATGGCATATACATATGTAGATGCCACAAACATATCGATACCTTTGGGTAGAAAGGTCGTATAAACCAAAACCCGACTTTTCAGGAGAGCAGAAAAACAATTTTTTTTTACATAAAAATTCATAACTTTTTTGTTTTTGAAGTTATAAAAAAATGATCTATGAGAAAGGTTCTTACAATTTGCAAATGAAAAAGATTAAATCATCAAAACCTATCTATCTGCTTTAGTTTTAAAGTTAGCTTGGATTTACGTCTAAGAAAAAATCAATTCTTGGTTAATACACCCCATGAAAATGTACTTTAAAAAACTGTATAGGTCGTATATCCATTTTTGGTAAGCTTATGGTCACATTTACTGTCGTAAAAACCCATATATTTCGTTTTTTGTTTAGATAATGCATTTAACACGTTAGGGCGTATAAACCATTTACAATTAACGACTAGTTTTACGCCCTGAGTTAATGTAAATTATGGTCATTACATCATAACAAAACCAAAAAAAAAAACATTCGGCTTTTACATTGAAAATTTACCTTTTGTAAGAGGCTATGACCGAAAATTTCTGGGTCGTATTAACCATTTTTGTGTGAATTTCTGCATTTCGTATATACAGATCGATGGAGAAAAAAATTCTGATAAAAATGGTATATATAACTCAATTTGGCCAAAATGGTTTATACGACCTTTCTACCCAAAGGTATCGATATATAAAAAATAATATCTTACCTGGATTCAGTTCTCTGTAAGTGGAATCTCCGTAAGCATTTATAAGACCTTGAAAGCCATTCGTGAACTTGTTGGTCCGATGAAAAGTGGGAGGCATGTCGGTCGTGTCAACTTTTGACGTGAACGACGGCACGTTGGTTTGGAGAGTTTCCTAGACATACAAGAAAGATCTATCGAAATGGTCGGTACAGTCTTCACGTGGCCGTAATGCGGTGTAGTTTAGATGATAAAGGATTGAATTGAACAGGCTGGCAACGTCGCAATATAGCCGCATAGCATTGATAACCGAGTCGTATTACCATTGGACTGCCTAGTAAAAGGTCACAAGTTCAAACCCCGGCACGAACCAATGTCTTTTCGAATTCATGTGCGTATTATAAATTAGTAATCAGTTGGCTAAAATCGGTAAAGGAAAACATCGTGTGGAAATCTGCACACCTGAGAGATTTTTCAACGGTGTGTAAAGCCATGTTAGAGGCCTATAGGCGGTTGAAACCAGGTTGTTCATCAACCATACGATAAGAAGAAGATGTAGAACGTGGCAATGCAAAAAAATGCCAATAATCACTACTAAAAGGAGAAATTAACAACTCGCAAATGATAGTGTGGAGATAGTAAACTCTAAAAAGACATAGTATGCATTTTTTAACCTAAGACCAAAACACGTATATGAAGTCACTGAAAATACATAAAGAGCTAATAATATATAATTTAGCTTTTGCACTAATTAACTAATTGCAAACTACAAAAAATGCAGCTGTTCTGCTAATTAGTTCTAGGGCACTAATATACCCATACTTTATACAGTGCAAGACAACGGATTAATTCACGTTTTGATTAAGTTTTTCCATTACTTGTTCTCACTTCGGCTGTCGTATTCGCGAGGGACACACTTTAATAAATTAACCATTGTATTTTGCCATGCAAACGATATTATAGCATTGTTCCTGGTGGTGACTGATTACCTACTGACTAATTCATATTAATACTAGCTAGCTATGCTCGCGACTTTGTATGCCTGAATTTAAAATAAAAATTATCTAATTTGTTTGGGTCAGAAACTCTGTCAGGCGTCCTCAGAATACCCCAAGTTTCATCACAATTTGATAAATGGTTTAGGAACGTTTGTAGGAGAAACATAAATTATTATTTATAAAGACCGGTGTGCTCACAATTATCATGTTTCAGCTTATTTTAAGGTGAAGGTATTTTAGTTAGAAGAGGCTAACCGCCGGAAACAAAGTCATGTAATGATTACATAAAGAGACACAAAGTAAAGATTTTCATCTTAAAATATTTAGTTAATGTTAGTTTAAGCTTTCGCGTGTGGCGTAAATGATAAACAACATGGTCACTTGGAAAACACTTCCCTTGAACAAACACAGATTAGGAACAGAGTTGAGTTACTTTCTATTAATTTATGTAAAACAGTGAGAATTCTGTCTTTTTCTTTTCTGTACAAATTATAGTAGGTATTAACCTCTACTACAGTACGCTAGTTTCGAAGTAAGTATGGCTTAATACCAACGTTTAAACCTAGCAAATTTGATAAATTGTTGAAATCCTTTACTCTGTATTACAATTTCGATGTCACGTGTAATTCCTAACACGCGCCTGACATGACGTAGGTACGCATTTCAAATACGCGGTACTTGTATGATTATGAGAAACTGGCGGAATTTAGAAGCAATCAATCTCAATGTTGACATATTAAACTAGGCCCGTGTTCTGAAAATGATTTTATATTTAGTAGTTAACATGATATAATATTAATGGTTAGCATATTGTAATAGTTGTAGGATTTTGAAAAAAAAACTCAAAATACCTTTAAACGTTCAAGAAAATACATATATATAGTAAGAAAGTATATACCTAATGCTCAATAATAATGTGTGAAACGTAAATCTTGGGTCCCATTTTAAAAATATTGCGCGCTCCTTTGAGTGTGGGATTTGGCATCGTCTAGTTACATTGAGTTTATACAGATAACTTCGATGGCTATATTGTATGTACTGTAAAAGCTCGTTTTTGGTAAATCCTAGGTTTTACTAGTAAATGTACAGGCTTACCAACGACAGTTGGTAAATGTTAAAATTTTTATGATCAATAATATTTATGATAATAATATTAACTTTAAAATGAGGTAGATCTTAGGATTTACCACAGTTCGTGCTTTTAAAGTAACATTAATATAGGTATATAAATATGGTCGAAATTCGACCTCTGGGCGACTAGCAAAAGAAAATAAGCTAACAAAAGAAAAGTATAGAGAAAACTTACGGAACATTTAAATAGGGTCTTATTCACGTAATCCAGGTCTGTGTCTGGAATCCAAGCCTGGCCTATCAGACACTTCTTCGTGATGTCTAAATTAAATAAATTCATTGTGTGGTAAATAGCCTTTGCTTTTCTCACTTGCGCCATCCACTCTCGCCACTGCTTGCTCACTGCTCGCAGAGCCTTACAGCGAAGATAGGAAGTCTTCTTAAGAACCTACAAGATTTTACTTTTTAATAATGATGCATCCTAACCATTCTTAGTTTTTAATTAGGTATATTGACAATTGACGTAGTAAGCAAGCATTTACTTCAAGATGGCTTGATTCAGATAACAAATCAAATATTTGATGTGTTTGTTTGCCAGCTAAAAAGTGTAAGGGAGAGAAAGTATATTACTTCATCCATATCACTGATCCTTGTCTCAAGGTTGTCCATCAATTCCTGTCTTTCTACAAAGGTGTTTGGGCAAGGGTAGGTGTTGACGCGGAACCCAGAGCAAATCTTCTGAATTCGATCCGCTAGTTGCTCACCTTGACAGACCGCTAAGAATGCCACTTTTCTTATTTCTTTACGCTGTAGATTGCAAAATGGTTTAGAAAATATTTATTATTAAAATATAATTCGTCAATTTATGTACCTACTGTATATTTTTATAAACATATAGTACTGTATAGTATTACTAGGGCTAGTATAATGTACAGGAACTTGAAATTGATATTGTGCATTTATATTATGGTCACATCATTTGTATAATTTACGCTTGTGAGACTTACTATAATATGCTACGTAGGTATTGGACTGCTTCTAATTCTTTTAAAGAAGCGAGTCTGAGAAAAGCGGCAATTTAAACTGGGTGTCTGGTTACACTGTTCATAGTTAACAAATTTGTTCAGTCATAATTTCTTCCATAATATGTAAATAGACTTAGACGAATCAAGAAAGCTGTCGTTAACTTGCACTTAACGATTCAAAAAGGGTGTCCTTACCTTACATTTAAATCAAGTTAATTAATGAATTAAAAGGAAAAAGAGGCATAAGTTACATACGCACGATCAATGTTCATAAGCGGTTTAGGATATTATAATGTAAAACTGAATTTTATGACACGCAGAAGTGCCGTTGTTTATCGAAAGTGAAATGAGCGGAGTTCATGCGAGCTTAAGGTCATAGCACCCTCGTATCAACTCGAGCCATGCAGTATTCTGAATGAAATTCCCTACTGCAACGCACATTAATCTGAATCGTAACGTAATCGCATCGCTTCGGGAAAAGCTCAAATCGCGGTGCAGTGCTTGTCAACTTGCAGTTCTCACGCTTACGGCTCGCCGGCCCCGCGCTTACGTCTCGCCGTCCTTGCGCTGAGCGCTCCGATCCGTACGGTTATGTGCTTACTTTAAGTGGACGCCTGTTTGGCGGCAAAGCGAAAGGCGATACGGTGACGATCGCTTTTTGAGTTTATATGTGTGCTACGACCCTCATTAGCCGAGTTATAACGTGCCACTTTCGGAGCGTTTTATAACCTATAATTGCTGCCTCTTTTTACCCGACACTTCTAAACATATCTAAAATATACACACAGTTTGTGGATCTCTAAGAATCTTGTCGTCCGAAGCTTGTTTGTAGTATATGATGCCGTGGGAAATACGCCAAAGCATCATCTCGAAAGCGAAGCATTTGGTACGCTGAACCACTCCAGTTGTCACTATAAGGCGTCCACCAGTCCCTATGTCACCAGCAGCAGCAGCAGCAGCGGCGGCGGACTTTCTGTTGTTAAAGTACAATACTGAGCAAAACAAAAAAAGGAAAATACAAAATGTTCAGAGCGTACCTGTACATAAAAATTAAGTCTTTTTCTTACTTTGAACTACTACTTGTCCTAAAAGTACTTAATATATCTTAAGTTTGTAAGTATTATATGTTAACTCTTTAATTATTATAGGACATATTAATGTACGTTACTAGTACCTCATAATAAAAATAAAATAAAATAAATACATAACTATTCTA
Organism: Abrostola tripartita; assembly: GCA_905340225.1. Lineage (NCBI taxonomy): Eukaryota > Metazoa > Arthropoda > Insecta > Lepidoptera > Noctuidae > Abrostola > Abrostola tripartita. The sequence goes on from HG996486.1 coordinate 9,333,376, forward strand.
TGATGCACGCACTACTACACTACGCATACTCGTAACTTAGTTCCAACTGTGAACCTTCCGCGGCGCCATTCGAACACTTCGGTATGATTATGAGCCAAAGTCCTAGGTATGAATGTAAAATCCCCGAAGGGTTGAATTCACTTATTCATCAAGAATGCAACACGTAATAAATACAAAGAAAAACGTCAAGGTAAATTGAAAAAGATATTTTATTAATACAAAATCGTGAAATAAAATATCTGTTGGTAAAAACGTCTGCCTCTATCGCCTTTATAAAAGACAATTTTTCATGCTAATATTCAAATCTGAAGTAACCACTTCAATAAACATTGAGTTATCTACAAAACATCATTAGGTTAACGCAGATTCGCCACAGCCAAGGAAAGGGAAAGTAAATTCAGTTATAAGCCGAGTCTGAAGAAAGCCGGCAAGCGTCTACGTCTTTATTATAAAAGCCAGTAACTTGCAAGCAAATAAACGTTTATTTCAGCCCACACCACCGTCTCTTCTACTGAGTTAACTTTTATTTCAATGTTTCACTAGCTTTTACTTTACAAATATTTTATAGGAACCAATATTGCCCACGGGGTACTGTTTGTTTTTGTTGCAAAAAGTACAAAACTTTGAAGTCAATGTCCGAACAATAGTCTAAATTATAGTGGGTTTATTTATTTACAAAAGAATAACTATTGTGAACTGTACGAATAGCAGATGGTATAGCTACAATTAATATAGTATTTTTAAGATTAATTTTAACTTAAGCTATAATTTATTTCCAAAAACATTAGAGATGGAGCAAGTTAGCAAAGCCTACAATTTTTTTGTGTTCTAAAATGTACTCACGTCATGAGTACCAGGATAACAGAAGTATATGGAGATTTAACTTTATTTGATTTGGGGTCGCAATGTTTTGAAAAATTGTTCGCAGCAGCCGTGTTTTCGAACGTTGGGTACTAGGATTTCAGAAGTCTTATGGAGATTACATAAATGCAAATGAAAATCGGGTGAAACCGCGGGGCACAGCTATGGTTAATATTAAACAACTATAAATACGTTTATTTAATTTACCTAGGAGCCTGCGATAGCCATAATAAGTCTTCATCTTATATAGATATAGAAACTACCACATAGGTACTACAGTTACATAAGTACGAGAATGATAATTTAGCGGGTTCTAAGATCTATCTAAAATGTATCTTTTAAGGCAAAAATATTCTTCTTTTCATAAATTATGTTAAGAATGGAAGGTCTTTAAGATGATTTTATTAGTGGTATAATATTGCGTACACCACCGGTACTAAAAATTATCGAAGTTGATGACGATTAAATTATACCTGTCACTGTCATGGCACTTGCATTTAATAGAGGGGTCAATAGACTTAAGAAGTGGTTAACTTAAAACACATTTTAGCATCGTTTATAATTAAGAGGGTTAGTATTTAAGTATTGATTGACCTAGAACCAGGTAATGTCATGGTTAGTGCAGAGAGACTGGATACAATCTATGTAAGTACATGGTCCAGAAAAGAGTGGACCATGGTTATCCTGCATTGTTTTTTGTTCTAAAACCACTTCAATAATCGTACAGCAGAAACAAAAGCAAGTAATGTGATGTTTAATACTTATTGAATAGCGAGTCCCTTCTTATTTCTGCGTCCCCCAATAAGGGTCCAATATAGGTCAATACATAATACAACTCCGACAACTCCAAATAACTCTTCATTAGGCCCACTTCATTGTGTGTCATTTCTTGAATATCATTTTCACATTTTTCTATCATATTCTGCAATAAGAAAGATATTTGGTTAATATTAAACTGTAAGCTGTAACCGTAACTGTATAAGCCATTTTCAGAGTTTCAAAGAAAAGACATATGCCTCTAGCTACTCGACAATAATAATTAAGAATTTTATTTAAAATAATCATAGATCTATAAATAATTCAATTAAAGATATATTAGAAATATAATTTTAACCTTTCAAAATAGCAAATACACTGAACTATTAATAGATTTACAGGATCCCATAAGTATGAATATGAATATTGAGTTGCTTTAAAATTAAGATAGAAATCTATTTCAAATTCGCAAACTACTAAAATAAAAAAACTAAATCAGAAATACATCGTCTGGTTGAAATCAAAGAAGGAATGTTTCGAAAGATGAATCAAAAGCGCTTTTACATTGAGATATCCGACTAAAACCAGGTGGGCACTTCATTAAGTTTCATAGACGTCTCGGATATCACTGAAGAGCTATTAGTTAGCCGGACAAAAGGATGGCGGCGTTTGGAATTCTCTTCCCAAACATGATACAATTCAGTAAGTTTTTTTTTATCAAAAATAAACCTAACGTCTAATTAAGCCAGGTTGGAAATATTTACAAAAAGGAATGTTAATCTACGGCGATAACTAATATTGGCATAGCGCCTACACATTAGTGGATGCGGTGTGTTACCTATGCTCGATGCTCACAGCAAATGAACCAGGTATGTTAGTAATTTATCTTCGGATATCGATTGACTAGTACAGCAGTAATTCAGACACGTGCCTCACAAGCGCTTTTAATATTAGCTCTTTTAGTAGTTTACTTCAGTTTACTACTTTCTCGAGGCGTAAAACCAAGTTACATAATGATGATAGGGCTAAAGTTTGTATGTTTATCTTTACTTAGGTTAAGTAAGGCGTCTGCTTATTAGCAGGCGTGTAACACTTTTTACGTTTAAGCCTTTTTATCTACTTGTATCGCTTTCGATAATAACGTGAAACTTATATTTTGTAATTACACTTATATTTGCTTGATCATTTAATTTATAGTATATTAAATTAGGACGATGCATTAAAACGTCAATCATACGTTTAAATGATTGGCTTGCAATTACAGAGCGCTGGTACCCTCAGGGGAGAGAACATATTTACACTCTCATAAATAATTAGATCATAAAATAGATATAGAATTAAAAATATTGAGGTTCATAAAAGCATTTGTGTAAGTTAATCCCCGTTAACTTTTTACTAAGTTAAATATGAAGAACCTTATGCAAACTCGACTGTTAGTCAAAACGGCAGAATATTGACTATTTGCGAATTCTTTCAACTCAATCTTTCAGAGCGTATAGACTTTAGAATGGCTTAGATTGGTAGTAAGCACGTGTTGCATTACACGTAGAAGAATTTTACGACAGGTTTATTGCATTCCTATTTGTACCGTCACTGGCACAAACGCATGAAAAGCATTATTGAAATATATCTAAAACAAGCTTACAAGACAAATATACGCATTCATGACGCTGCAAACAAAAGGGCCTTTTCACTTGTTTGCAACAGGACAAAGATTTGTTTCATCTCTGTTCACCTACCTGACTCCCCCGACGCACTTTTCGGCACCCGGTAACATGACGTAGAACCATTAATTTCGCTTTATTGTTAATTTTGTCGCCAAATATTGAACTTAAGCCAACCATTTTTAATGTAGTAAAATAAGGATGCAAAGAAACTTCTCGTAACAATTTTCTTTGTTGTCTTAATTAAAACATTGCCCGTAAGAATTTCTGACAGCCGTGATAGTCGATTGATATGACCGTTGGACTGAAAAGGTTGCAAGTCCCAGGCACACACCAATGTCTTTTCGAATACATATGCGTACAATAAATTTAGTTTATCAGTTGATAAAACGGTAAAGGAAAATATCGTAAGGAAACCGGCTCACCTGAGAGATTTATCAACGGTGCCACAGGCGGTTTAAACTCTAAGACCAGGTTGTTCATCACCCATACGATAAGAAGAAGAAGGAAGGAATATCTCCTATTACGTGCGTTTAACAGACAAGAACAACTGCAGTATCTATGCAATAATAATAAATAAACAAATGCTAGATTGAGAAGGTACCCACGTTTCAGCCTACTCCACCAATTGTTGTTTTAGGCGATTGGAAAGGTAACTGGAGCTAAAATAATTGGTAAATGCAACCTAAGAGTAAGTACTAGTACGGCGGCCTGTTATTTAAGGTTCAGGTTCAGTCTAATTTGGACCGAAACCAAAGACGGTTAATAGATAGATAGACATAACTAGCTTTACTTCGCAAAGCCTTGTCTGTACTTTGTTGATCGCCATAAGATACGTAAATAATATTTTGAAGTAATTTCTACTCTTCGGAATAGATTAATATTTTTTCTAGCTTCAAATCGAACTTGCTTTAAATTTCGTGATACTTTCATATCCGCTGCTTGTTTAAATGTACGACGAGTAACCGACGAGATGGTACGTAAAAACCGTAAAGGCTGTATAGACGGTCCAATTCGTCGTAACATTTGTAGTTTCAGCCTGATCGAAACGTCAAATCGGTAGTGTATTTACGATTTACTTAATTGAAGTTATCGGAGATTGCATTAAGGAACTGTGCAATCTGGAATATCGTTGCGATAAATCGTCAGAGTATGGCTCTTCATGATCGATCGTCACGACTTTCCTCGTGATCGATCCAAACGAGCGAACCGTATATGGGGCCCAATAATATTCTTGTCATCGACGACCATACCTCAAACTGTATCATCTCGTGAAGCGGCACTGCTTTCGGGTCAGCTGTTTGATCACATATTTCAATTTCGAAAACTTTCATTTCAGCTTCCATAAACCGAAGCTTACGTTCCATTTCAGCAAATCGACATACTTCTATGACGTAATTCCTTTGAAATGCCTGTAGTTCAGGGTTCATCTGAAAATTTAGTATTCAAACATTCTGTTTCAATTCCTTAAGATAACCACTACTTACTTACGAACATCAGGGTATCAGTTCATCACTTTGCTACATCACACTTATATCTAATAGTATAGCCATGTTGCCCCACATAGGTTCCATGTAATAGGGTATCAAGTCTGTTGCCGTTAACTAGGCTGAATACAACCTAGTGCTATTGGGAATATTTCCTAAAGGAAAATCCCAATAACACTTTATCCGACCCGACATTCGACCCCAGAACCTCCCAGCAATCGCGCTTTGCGAACAACTAGACCACCGATAAATGTAGCAGAAATAATTATTATTCTAAGTAAAGATAAGTACTTATAATTATTTATTATACTTTAATAAGAAATAAGTCCCTAATTTTTTACAAGGAAAATATCGAGAGACTCGAAAACATTTCTTTATTATCTCTTTTCGTACGAAGGTATTCAATACCATTGCCACGTGTAGCAGCTTAGTGATTTATCTGACAAATTGATGTTATAATTTAGATACGAAACCAAGTATCGGCTAGTAAATAATATAAAAATTCCATGTTAAAATATCGATCGCTTTAATTACGACTGTACGGAGTGTACGGTTTGTATACAAAAACCTCAGTAAATCACGAAACGTATCAGAAATCAAAGTAATGTATGACCCGTCGGGCGGGATATTGTATGTCACCTGATTATGTATTATCTTGTGTGGCGATACGATCAGCCATATAAGTTTAGTATACTAACATCTATGAATTGCACACATCCCATTTCTCCGAGATCCGACAGCACCTCAAACGCTGCCTCCGGTTGCAGATACATGTCACACAATGACATCGGATCGCTTCTTAACATACAACCCATGATGAATCTGGAGAGAGCTTATTTTATAATTAGAAATTCAGGATTTGTAGGTACATATATGATAAGCAAATATTAAATCAGATTGACAGTTTGTTCTGCTTCGGCTTTGAATATTTCTTACTGTAGATGTACCCATATACATAGGTATTATTATGAACGTATAGAATCGGTTCCTTCAAAGTGAATACTTACGTGTAGTAAAATATCGCGGCGCTAAGGTAAGCACCTATAGATACGCCCTATGCTCTACGCCAATCAATGTCTATTTAGTTTATTATCTGCTTTGGTCTAAATAGGCATCTTATGTTAAAAAGTATATAAACGGCAAAATATTTTATTTACCAATTATCCTTCAAGACCTTTCTATAAAAAATACTTCAACAAAGTTTTAAATAATATCACAACGTACTTCAAATCGTTTCAAGACACATAGTAAAAATCTATTTTTAAGTTTGACGTGGAGATTTAAGGAATTTTCTTTTCATGAAAAAAAATGCTACAAAGAGTTTTAAAGTAGAAAGAAGTTTATAACAGATTAAGTCAAAATTATGTCATGGTGCGTTACAATTCCGATTGCAATCTTATTTAATGTGAGTTCAGAATCACTGGGAAAGATACTGAGTAATACTTTACAGGGCAGTATTTTGTAAGGCACCACCTAAAAATGTTTGGATGAATTAATATTATAAACCACGTGGTTTTAACCACGCAAGTTTGAGTAGACTGAAAACAACTCTCACCTTCAGATTCAATATCAGTGTATTAAATGTGCCTGTTATCGAACATTACTAGCTAGCAAAGCAATCACTGAAGGGTTTCAATATTAAGAACTGGTCAATTGCCAGACATTCATACTCCTGACTTCTAACAATGATCAGCCTAGGTATAAAATATATAATAGACAAGATAGACAGTACAACGCGGTCTCTAAACATGAAGTAAGTCAGTATGACCACGAAAACGCTTTCCCCAGTCATTCCGACAGATTGATCGATCTTCGCTGTAGCCACGATACCGCAATAGTCGATCAATTTATAACGCCAACGATGCCATAGTATCTGGATTATTATTTTGAGTGTGATCTATTTGGAAACCGCGCCAAGTGAACCTATTAATTTACGTAAACTTGTACGCTTTTTCATACTTAAAGTGGCCACATTTCAATTAACACAGGCCTGGTAATTAACGCCATTTTAAAGCGTCTCACACTTGATTATGATATACAAATAAAGATATACTGAGCGCCGTGTTGCTTGGTACGCTAGACATTGTTGTAACGTATGTTTGTATAAAATAGTATTTATCACCCGGTGTATCGGCGGGCAACAAATCAACGAGCCCCAGCTCAATCGATTACTCGCTACCGTGCAGCCTTCTTCTGTTATTCTTCGTCTCCCAGGAGAACGGCAGGCAGCGGAATAATTTACTGTTTCCCAACTAAGTTTTGAGGTGGGCCCGTAGTTCCCAAGGGTTGCAGTGCCTATTTTCTCCTCGTACATTACAGTCAATTGCAAACATTACTTTGTATAGTAAACTGAATATGTTCCCGAAGAGCCATTGCGCATAAAATTACAGTTTCATGTTTTGTCTCGTCTGAAAAAAGGTTTTGTTTTATTATTAAGACCTATGTAAATTCCTTTCTATCTAGTTAGCTATATAGAGTAACAGATGTGATTTTAATTTTTTATTGTGAGGTATATGTTTCAACCTATTAGGTTGTAAAATGGGTCACTATGTCAGCTGTCAGGCCCATGTTACATCTATTGCGAGAGTACAGTGTGTTTGACTAATAACTATGATTCTATAATTCGGTTCTTAGCTGTTATAGTTAGAATTTCATTAAATAAAGTTATTGTAAAGAATATTATTAACGTTCTTGAATGTTATTAACATTATAAACATTATAATCGGTAATTGAGTATCACAATAATTATATCGGTAAGTAACATTATAAAGTTATAACATTGAGAACTTGCACATAACTGGTGAAATATTAGTGTAAGGACTGTACAGCGTACACCTCTGCCATCCCCTTTACGGAATACAGGCGTTATGTGATGTTATGTTATGTTAAAATAACATCTTATCACAATTTAAATCCAGTCATCTATAGAAATATGATATCTATCTAATTATCTCTGATAAGACCAGATAAATAACTTGCAGAAAGTAAACATTAGACTATCCGATTACGGTATGATTTATTTGTTTGCTGATTTATATTAATTATCTAAATAGGTACTTATGGTCGATATTAACCACATTTATTTGTTTCATTCTTAAATTTAGTATGGGATCATTGGAATCGGATTGTATTAGTTACGATAGAATCATAATATTATGTAGGTTTATAGGTAGATACTTTAACTTTTTTATTGTTACATATTTAGTTATACACTCGTGTTCATGGCTGGCATACCTATGTGATGATAAAAATGAAAGTAGGTACCTCTAGATAATCCTTTTTTTAAACGGGAAATGCTCATGGACGGTGCCCGGTTTGCCTTGCTCGGAAGAGGAGTAAGGTTTATGTTTCCTTGTCCGACTTCTACTGCCTCTTGCGAGCACCAATTCCTTGCAAAAGGAGGTGACGGCCTTCCGCTATGAATGATTTTGAGGTCACCGATCGCCGCACCTCTAGATAACCTTGTCGCAAACCGACTAGAAAATTACGTAATTTACTTTTAATTTCGGCCATGATTGTCTTTTGCGTGGCATTTAACTGTAGGTACATACTTACAGTGGGATTAGTGAACTAAGGCCGGGTTGTTTCGAACAGTTTGTTAACGTTACACACGAATCGTATGTCTAAAAAAATAACGATTACAGAAGATTTTTAAAGTACGTAAACCATGGTAAAACAGCCTTGTTTCGTGGCATAAAAATCCTGTTGTCAACCTTATTAAAGGAGCCAGTAGAAAACAAAATTGGTAATGCCATCTTTAACATTTACGTGTTCGTCAAGGGAAACTGGAGCAAGCCGACCCTTCTTTCAGCTTGCCAGCTGAAGGGCGAATAGAAATACAAACATAGGATTATACAAAGAGACACCACGGATTATATTTAAGCATATAGTTATCAACTAATAAAATAAAACTTATTGTTATTGATTTATAACCTACATTGTTATTTATACCTTTTTATTCTAATCGTAAGAGCAAAGCGCGAATGCAGAGCTCAGGTCCTTATTGCGATTCTGGTTTCTAGGGCGAGCAAGGTATTGTTAGGTTTTCCATTAAATATTTCTTCGTGCCTTTGAAGTAAACAGGAGTGATGTTATTATCGTAATCGCAAATTCGCACAAATATAGGAAGGTTTTACTCAAACAGATAATACAGGATTTACATGATTATAATGTATATATTAGACCGAAATTAGTTTTTTTTTTGTTTAGCTAAAAACTCTAATAAAACCTCATTTTTTAATAAACGGTATGTTGGTTTTTTATAATAATAATAACAGCCTATAACTGTCCCACTGCAGGGCAAAGGCCTCTTCTCGTATAGAGAAGGATTGAGCACTGATCACCACGCTAGCTCACTGCGGGTTGGCGATTTCAGATAATTAAATCCAGGTTTCCTTACGATGTTTTCCGTCACCATCAGTCAGTGGTGTCTTAGAATATCTAAGAAAGTATTTATGACATTGAAAAAGTCACATTGATACTTGCCTGGGTTTGAACCTGCAACGTCGTGCATAGAAATCCGGTATGTCAACCACTAGGCCACCACGACTTTTATAAACTACAACGAAATTTTATAAATAATTACAAAGATCTACACAAAATAGAAGAGATAACAAATATCCCCCATCAACATTGCTTCATTATAATTGCGTACGAAATTTATAAATCTCGGATTACTTATTAGTAGCAGCGGGAGTTCTTTCAATAGTCCCCCTCCCCCGCCCCGTAGTTAAATAGATAAAGTATGAAAGCATTTCGAATGCTGAAACGACGTAATTGCTATCAGTGAATACAATTCTTAGGTAAAGAAACTGTGAGATGTCGCTGAAGGTTCACCAGCTGACTTCAACATTTTTAATATATTAAGCAGAAATTTTAGTGTTGGTAAAGGTACCTAAATCGATTTTCTTAAACAATATTTAGCGTATGTCGCTTTCGATCGATCGTGTGTCTTGGAAGTCCATTTGTAAAAGATAAGTGCTAAATAACGATGGAAATCAATTCGCTAACCTCGGATGCGGCGCCGTACGTTTTCATAGTTCGACGTGGGTCAGGTTCAAACAGATCTACGGAATTTATTTCGCATTTCCAATACTAAAGATGTACCTATATACCTATGCTCAAATCAAAAAAAGAATCAAATTAATTAGTGAAATTCTCCATTCAATAACTATAACGCTTTTATTCAAAATTTCATCCACAAACTTATACAACTGACATTGCGTAACGATGTTAATATTTAAAACAACCCACGTTTCATTTCCAGGAATTGAATGCAGAACGAATATGACAATAAACTTTAATTTTACTAGAGGGGCATGTAAGCACAAATCATTATGAATGGCCAAATGCTGCGAAGGTATGCGAGGCACGCACGTTGCAATTAAAATGTGTAGAATCATTTTTGGCCGCAATTGAGTATTCAGGTTTCACAAGCGTTGTTATTACTTTTCTTGTTATTGCACAACCAAGCTGGGTTTTGTAAAAATAGGGTTTGCTTATGACTCCAAAGAGTACTTATAAGGATAAAAGGAATTTTGTATCCACCAGGTATCCACAAAATGTAGATATGGGTATGATGACGAAATTCGTAAAAACGGAATTAAAAACGTGAATACACGAATATGTACAATTTTATAAACGATTGATTTTATAACTCAATATTTAGATAGTGTGTCTAGCCCACATGGGTTGACAAACTGAACAACCTCGCTACCAATATCCTACTTGACTGACAATTCTCTACACCACGGCGTAGCCTATTTCATTAAAACACTAGCTGACCCCTTTATGTATAAAAAGTCGCCTTTACATCTGTGAACATTATCGCATTATCTCGATTTCTTTTGCTTGAGTGGTTCTTACGTCATAACAGGAGCCACCCGCTTTCATGTCGTTCTTAATTTCCTCCAGCTAGTTACTATAAACTATATTATGAATACGCTTAATTAAGTGCGCGAGTGCAACAAACATTATAATATTAATATGTTACACAAGTGGGTACCTCACAGCGGCTTTGATGAATTTAAAAGGACTACTAGCTTGTTTTTCGTATACTATCTGTTATCTCAATAAAGCCGAGGTTTATTTATTAACCAAGGATCGTTAACGAATTCCAATTATTTTACTTTTAGTACTTATTCATTAAACAATACTTAATATCTATCTACGCCGGCTAATAGCACCCAATGTCGATGCTAAATGTTATGGTCTATAGAAAATTATATAAATGCTATTTTTTAGCGTTTATTCATTACAGATACCCTACATAATTATGTATTATAAACATATACTTGCATCTCCCACATAATCATTTTGTGCGTATATATTAGACATAAAACGCACCAGTGCTCGTGAGCTGCCCTTTATAGTCGAATCAAATGTTGCGGGGCACAATCCAGAGATCACCATTCACTGGACTTAAATAACGTCTCTTACATTCCACCCGCCAGGTTTTACGTAACGTGAGACTTCGTAATTAGTTTGCGTGAACGTAAGAGAGGTGAATTAATAAAATTTCCCACCCTTACGGGCTCTTACGAGTAGCGGGAGAAAATAAAATGTTGGGACCTCTAAAATATGAGCCATCTGAGAATTCACCGAGCCTACTCCTTTGTTAAATGAGGAAGATTTGAAATATAAAGGGTTTTGTTTTAATTAGATATTATGATGTCAATTCGCATCTACTATTGACATATTCTTATTAGTAACTTAACTACTTAATGAGATTGTGATTTGCAGCTTACCGTTTTTAATTACAAATCTCATTAAAAAAGCAACAAACAACAGTGCAGCGCAAGTTTTGAGACGGACATAAAAATCTTGATCGTTAATGTTTCGAGATTTATGAAAATATTTTTAATTCATTAGTAATTTATTTAGACAATTTCTACAATAATAATATAATCACCAAATATAAATATATCATGTTTTGTAAAATTTATTTTAATAATAAATATAAGCGATTGTATTTTTGGAGGATTATTACTCAATTACGCAAAAACGGTTAAACGAATATAGAAAAAAATTGCACATAGATAGTTTATAACCTAGATTAACATAATTAAGGATACAAGCTACTTTTCATGCGTAGAAAAAATCAAAGTGGACCAAATCGCAGACAAAAATAGTACAGTCAAGATAAAGTAGCCGAATATTAATCTAATAAAATATCTTAAACTAATAAAATAATATACTTTAGTAGATAATAAACAAAACCGAAAAACCGAATGAAAGTAATACATAGAAAATGAAAACGTTGTGGTCCTAGCATAAACATGCGTTTGCAATACGAATTTTCGTAATTTGAAATGAGAATAAAAGTGACACAGATCCTACCTCTTTTGGCGCTCCGGCCCGACTGATCATTCTACGTTAGTGCATCGTAATTTATTGTGATTTGGAGTGATATTGAAGATGATATGATTTCTAATTAAATAAAGGAATTTTGAAAATCACTGTATTATTAGATTTCTTAGAGAGCATAGTTTATTATGACATGATTTTAAAATTCAAATATACCTTTATTCAAATCAAAATATATTTTTGGCAAAAAAAAACCGACTTCTAAAAAAACCTAGACGCACTAAAAAGTTAAAAATAATACAATAAGCTACCTATATTAATAATCTAACCTAACCTACGATTAACCTATAATAAAATTTAACAATTTTTTGGCGTCCTACCTACAATAAATGACTAAACACTTACAGGCTAAGAAATTATGCACTTGGCTTGGCACCGACTCCAAAAAATTGTTAAATTTTATTATAGGTTAATCGTAGGTTAGGTTAGATTATTAATATAGGTAGCTTATTGTATTATTTTTAACTTTTTAGTGCGTCTAGGGTTTTTTAGAAGTCGGATTTTTTTTGCAAAAAAATATTTTATTAGAAATCGTGTTGCGGAAGATTGGTCACCTTAAAGCAATTAAGTTATGTTTTGTAAATGTATTATATTAGCTTATGTGTCAATGCGAAAGATTGGTCTACATTTTACATTTATATATAAATTCCTAAGTACTACCTAAGATGGTAAATTAGGCGTCCGAAATCTTAGAAAACAGCGTAAAAATGTAAAATGGCTCTTAAGGTTATGTACAGTAATTAAAATATTTAAATCCAAAGATTTACCTACATATGTGTCATTACGTAAGTTACAATACGTGCATAGTGCTGGTTACCTTGTGCTAGACACTGCGATTATAGAGTTACGCTATGTTATGAAAGCAATTAATGTAGAAAAATATAACTACAAAATATTCAATTTTTTATCATTTTATTTACAAATAAATACATGCGATATGTGTGTATATTTAAGCGTTTTCAGACACGCGTTTTATGACACATAACTACTGTATATTGCTAGAGAAATCCACTTTTGGTGTAACATCTATATTAGGTAATAACTTTTTAATTTTCTAATATCTCAAAACTTCAGCCAGTTCCGTTGCCAGTCTGAGGCTAATCTATTTTCATGGCTACAAGTTTTTCATTTCATGACTACAAGAAAAAGTACCCAGATATTGGGGAACCAACCTCTTATACCTAAAACAAGACGGTGAAAGGACGCTGAAAAGTTTACCCCAGATTCTTACTATATGAAAAACTCTTTATTATTATTCTTCTTCGAAAATTTCGGTTGAGCAATAAACTAAAATCGCTAGTACAAACACTACCGTCAACAACAAAAATACTAGGTAGGTACACTAAAAACATAACAGTAGATAAGATAAGATAAGATATTTTTATTTGTTGAGAACATGAGTGTACATACAATTTATACAAGTGCATGTAAGATGGTACAGTTTTTGAGATTCCGTCATGTTTGCCATGTTACAGGCGTACAAATATTGAGTATTATGATTACAGCTTAATATTATTATACAAATTAAATTAAATTAAATACTTGAATATACAAATAAATATCTGGATCAGACCATATTAATATGTAATAAAAGTACGAGTACGTTGAAGAAACATTTTCTCTTACAATAAATACAAGATCACTCCAAACGATGTACAGCTAATGAGATTGTAGAGTTCATACAAAAACCCAACACAAACCCACGAGACCGAAGAGGTTGTATAGGATTCTTGTCTCATTATTTACAAACTGTTACAACTCCATGTTGAAGCCCTATTATTTATGCATTGCAGTATCTACATACATATGCGAGCCATATCAATTAACAAAAGAATTTTTGTTGTCCGCCTGACGAAACAAAAGTCTGATAAATGACGTACTGGGCTACTGGCCGTGGGGGATGGATGGTTACCGTGCTAACAGTAGTGTAGTTATACCGTAAGCTAATCTGTGTAGGCACTTATGATTGAGCCTCAAAGGGGTTTTGGGTTACTCAGACCTATACCTGTCTGGTCTAATTAAAACGATTCTATGCAGACCGAGCTTTGTACACACGATGTTGGATTGAGATTGAATACCTTTGATGGGAGTACAATGGACAAGGACATGCATTCTGTTTTGCATGAATGAATGGAATGTGCTTTGTTTATTACATACTATAAGAGTAGCTTCTTAAATCTTTTAATATTAAATTATTTAGTCATCAGCTGTTCGCCGTCACCAGTAGACTATGATCAACATTCTTACACCACACATTTTGAAGTAAGTAAGTTTAAAACACATAAATTATTTATCGAAAGGTATTTCAATACATAGTATTTATATAATACAGAGGTAAAGGATTTTTTTTCAATTTGTGACGAGGCTAGTTGACTTATGAAACCGATTCCCGTGTGTAAACAGCAAACATTGTCAACAGTGACTAACAGAAAAGTTATTGAAACGATTTGATTGCTTTTAAGGGTCACACGCTAACAATTCTGAATTTACCTTTTTTAACTATAACACATCTTAACTATATCAATGTACTACACTGATGGCATGCATATCTCGGAAAAAAGTTTTGTCCTCAGCAGAAAATATTTAGAGAGAGTCAGGACTCGTAACTTGGAAGCAAGCGTCGTACAGTTAGCCGTGTAAGTCTCAGCTGGTTTCAAGGTTAAATACTACGGCCTTCAGTCTACCCTGCGTGTGTTGATAGGCCCTGAAACTCGGCGCGGGATGAGGTTCCGCGCTACTTACGAAATAAACGTGCGGCAAGTAGGCCGTAGGTGGTGAGCGGGAAACCCCGTAAACAGGTGGGTCGCAATCTGTTTAGAAATGCGGTGTAGCTTACGCAGACCCCGCGACCCTCGACCAAAGGTAGTTAGGAGGACACCCTGGGGTTTAAGCTGGTAAAAAAAAGGAAAAGTAAAAGTCCAATATTATCTCTCCGGAGGAAAGAAAGGAACGGGGGAGGTCCATGAGGATTACCCCAACAAAAAGAAAGACTTAGTATACCTAATTGAGTGGAATTTAGAATTTAACTGCTCCATTGGTGTAATGTTCGCAAAATGCGACTTTGAGCTTAAGTCTCGTCGTGGGTTCGTTTTCCAGGTCGGAAAAAGTATTATTAAAGTTTCGACTAATTGTCGATAGCAGTACCGAGTCCGAATTTAGGCTGGCCCCCCGTTACATTGGGACCTACAACATTACAGGCGAAATGTGAGCCTAATGTACACATCTACCTGCCTCGGGGAATAAAGACGTGATAGACTAATATTGTAATAAATATTAATAAAAATAAATAATTATGGTTTTAAGTAGTTCCAACTATTTATTTAACTTTTGACAGATTTGTTACACTTTACTTTTTTTATAAAATAGTTTTAATAAATCTCACACATTTTTATTTTATTTTAAAGTTTTGTCTAACGTTTCATAATGTTTTTTTAAACACAATCAAGCATTTGTACGACGTTTTATTAACCGACTCCTACTATTTTTTATTTTTTTGTTTAAAAAAAAGCGTCGCCCCACAATAAGTATTACTCCTGTATCGTGGGTGCATTTCACAAACATGTA
Source organism: Abrostola tripartita (assembly GCA_905340225.1). NCBI lineage: Eukaryota > Metazoa > Arthropoda > Insecta > Lepidoptera > Noctuidae > Abrostola > Abrostola tripartita. Next base: position 9,349,073 of record HG996486.1, read on the forward strand.
ATATCACATACACCCAGACTCGGGACAAATATTTGCGGATCGCATAATTTTTTTTCCTGTACGGGAATCGAACCCAAGCAACCCATAGCGCAGCAGTCCAATGCTTAGCCACTGCGCCAATCGGGTCGTCTTAAATGACCCCATGAAACGTTACGAAGGTGCCATTCGACTACTAATATAATAAGCATCTGACTACCACTAGATACCTACAAATCAAAATATAGATAACAATGAAAACTTGTATATTTCGTACATTCGTTTATATCTTCCCAGTACCTATACATCGCATAAGCCGTGTGGTATCTGGCCTAGAATTAACCACCCCCTTTCCTCCCGTGGGAGTCGTAAGAGGCGACTAGGGGAACATCCAGAAGATGGGCAGCAGCGTCTTCTATAACTTGACCACCAACACTGCGATCCCCAAGCCGCTTGCCAAGCGTGGGATTATGGCACCCCCTCTCTTCTAAAAGGGGGAGGCCTTTGTTCAACAGTGGACATCTATTGGCTGTTAACGACCTATAAATCGCTTAACTATAGATTACTTCTTTTACTTAGGAACAAAAACGAAATATAACGTCGAATTACAAAAAAAAAATATCAGTGGTATCCACATTAATATTGTGCTTTTGACGTGGTGGCATAACAACCAAACACGCAGACTTCAATTCCAAAAATGATAATAATGGGTTCTATTAAGCCTCTTTAACGTCCGCACAACTTATTGTGAATATACCTTCGATGTAAAGAATCGCTCGTTCATGGATTTATTATATTATGTATGTATATAGATATAGATGTTATTAAAGCCTTCCAAAGAACAAAATAAAAATAATATACATTTAAAGTGAGATAGATATTCTAGTATTGGGATATTTTACGATTTTCTTTTGAGCAAAGGCGGGCAAAGAGATAAGAACTACAGACTATCCCGAATGGAACGCCTTTTGGTAGAAACAACAATGACAGGCGTGCTTTTCGCTCCATACATTCCTCTAGAGGTCTCGAGGTAGCGTGCGTCTTCTTTGATAAACAGATCAGCAAAGACCGGATACGACACCAAGCGAACATTCAGACACAAACAAAAAGAAGCTTTTAAATCTAGTAAGGGGTGAAGGCTGTGGATGGTCAAACACAAAATATACATAACGAAACTTGATTGCAGACGTTTATCATGAACTTTTAATATTCTTACATTTAGTGGCAATAAATCCTTGTTAGCTGACTTTAATGAAATGTCGATAAAGCAATGCAATACCTATCGTTTAAAAATTCAGCGTCCACTCACCCGTCAACAAGTGCAGGACGAACGAATATCACTTAACGTCGAGATTATTGGATTGTAGCTGAGCAAGGTTTAAGCTATACAAATCAAGGGTTCAGGGAATCGGATGATATGAAAACGTTTAGTTACGAACACGGTCGTTTGTTTATTACAAAACTATCCGAACAAATATTGCACCTCATAACGGAACTAGTTTATTTGAAGGCTATTAAAATAAAGTTGAATGTTGAAAAAAAATACGAAGCTAAATAATGTGTAATTCGAGTAACTATGTTTAGTAAGATATCAACTGGTCACTGGGCTAATACCAATCCTGTAATAGTTCCTTAGACCCGCAATAATCTCTGAGTAACAGCTGAAATCTTATTCAACGATCTATTGCTGAAGAGGTTCCATTTATACATATTTTGGTTTACAACTGTAACTACGCACTATTATGTTTGTACGTAGACTAATCTTTATGAACTTTACTAAGGTGGTACTAAGTATCTATTATAAAAGGTAAATCATCAAAACGTTTCATACGCCTTAATGCCACTGCAACCATTTGAAGTACCGTAAACATGTTTAAACAAGCTTCACATTCTAGTACCTGTATTAATATACCTAATCATCTTTAAAAAGCCGGATGAGCCATACGCCCCATAGCAACCCCGTCCGGATCGATCGTAGTAGGTACTCTGTTAACAAAATCCGTCTGGATATTTGGGCGCACTGAGGGGATTTGCCTCGCTAGGTATTTGGTAACCTAGCTACCATTATGGACCCCTGTTTAAAACGAAGGGGACTACAAAACATAAAATATCAAAAAATACATCGAACGACTCAATAAATATACTTAGAGTCAAATAGCACGGTAATAGCCATAAGTAGTTTATTCTGCGCTTGAAGTCATGTCTTCATTACTATTCAGTAATTAGATAATGATAGCGACCGACGCAGCTCAAAACTGATGTAAGATAGAAAGTTGTTTGTATTCTTATTCTGATGGCCAATACTTCCTTCTATACATATATGTATGTGTATAAGGATTTCAAAATCTAATATTCACATTTGCTGTACCATTTGAAACAAACACATCGTACAACCTAATTCAGTAACATGGTTGTTCTGTTAGCAGAGTTAGCGTAAGTACGAGTAAATGTTTGCTACACTGCCTGTAAATATAACCGTACTGCTTTTTAAAAATGGGATATACTATGTAAGACTAGTTACAATAACTGAATACCTGTTTGTCTTTTGCATGGCGCTTAGGCAACTTACGAGTATATGACCCGACCGTGATAAACTTAAACTCTATGAAATATTGGTTATGGTCAATCAAGCTCATGTCTAACATATTAAAGTATAAAAAAGATATGAAAAAGCCATCAATACTGTGCCAAATAAAATCGATTTTCGAGTTTACGAAATAATCCGTCTGTCTTTAAATATCACTACTGATATTGGACTGAACTACGAGTATGTTCAACGTCTGGGCATTACGGATTTATTACGGTTGTTATGGAAACCGGGCATTAATAAATTTTAATGTTGATGTACTGTCTAAGCGCAGGTACCTTTTGCTTGTTCGTTCTTCTTTTGAGTTTCAATTTTTGTGTAGATACTCGTTACATATTATAAACTACGGTGAAACTTTTATGTGACATAATTGTTAGTAATGCTAAAAGAGAAAACCATGTGTAGGTAAATCACATTAAATGTTTCGTAACATATTAGGTATTAACATTTTTTTTATTATAGATATCACATCTGACAAGTAAAGCGTTCCGGTTATATAAAGAATCATGCTATTCTCTCTTATAGTCCGAAGGGACGATAGACCGACACGACCGGTAAGAGATTAGGATTAACTTGCCTTCCGAAGCACGGAGGGATTAAAATGTAAAAACGATCACCCATCACTGGTCTGACCGCGGCGAGCACAGCTTAACTCCGCAGAACGACTGATCTGTGCGGTAGCCACGTAGCTACGAGCCCTTCGAATATCCTTACCAATGCCGGAGCAGCCTTAATACGCGCTTGTCAGTCATTTCACCATTAAGTGCGGATAGTGATCATTGACTAGTTAACACTGTTTTTATCATATATTATGGTCCTATTCCAGTGTACAGGGAACCATCTTCTGCTAGCGTAGCAAACGGATAATGCACAACGATTACCATTTGTTTTTCGTTTTCTATAAATAATTCACAAATTGAGTAAGAAGCTGTTCTAGATGCGCCGAGGTAAGGAAAGTCGATCATACGGAATACACGCTCTACAAATATTAACCTGGTACACATATCGAATCGGTAACGGTGGCGCCCAATTGTTTGTTTGTTTGCCTACTTTGTGTTTACAACGTGTGTTTGATTTCGGCTTTGGATACAATGGTAAGGTTAGAATATGGCACTTGGAGGCCACGTGAAGATGTGACAAGAATATATTGTGTTCATTATTTTCATATTTAGTAGCAAGCAGTGCAACAAATTGAAAATAAATAACAAAACAGCGGGAAATGATTAACCTTACATACAATTTTGCGAAAAGAGGCCTTTGTCCTGCAGTGGGACGACGAATGACATCTAAAATTAGAAATGCTAAATAATTATGTTGATTTTAAACGCATATCTATTGTCTTATATGCTGTAAGTATCTATTGTCATTTAGTATGTAGTAGTGAAAAATTCCATGTCGAAATGCATAACAAACGCAGCTACATATCACCCACGAATTGAAGAAAGAAGTAGTGGTCAAGTAACGTTGTATTGAGTACCATTGGTTAAAGCATTGGAAATCATTTCTCTTTATCCTATGGACAAAATGCATGCAAAGTATTTACCTAAAGGAAATTTTAAAGAGGTTCTTGATAACCTCTTTATTTGATTGCAACGTTTGAAGGTATTGCGCAGTTATTGGAACGAGGGAGATTGGATCGGAAATCACAAGTCGTACAGAAAATAAAATAAATGTAATAGGTAAATTCCAAAAGGCACAAAATATGATTGCATGTAATAAAAGTCCTACTCGAATGCACCCTTATAAAATAATTACAAATCTACTCATAGAAGCGCACTATGATATTTTAATAAAATTAAGATTGATAAGGCGTGATAAAAGTTTTTCGATATTTCTTTAGGTGGTAGGTACCAAGAATACCATTTTCAACCTCTTTAGCTATGTGGAAATCTCATTAAACATGAACATCAACACGACATTATTTTGCAGTACATTTTATGTCAATGAACTCACGGCGCAAAATATTTATGGTTTAACGCGAAAATAAGAATAATATTTTACATAATATTATCAGCGTATACATAAGTGCGCCGGACAATTTGTGAATCCATCTAAAGGGCGCCATACACGGAGGAATCGATTGCTTTGAAATGCGTGCGATCGATTCCTCCATGTATCGAACAATCGCTGTAAAATTACCGCCCACACACGGCGGCAATCACTCGCTGCGATCTGTCATATTCTTGTTCGGAACGGAACAAAAGCGACGTAATTTTCAGGATTGCACGGATTTCGTTGCGATTTGTTACCTCCCGTCCAGCTAATTTAATAAACTGCCACTGCGTTGGCAAAGATGCATCGATTGCATGAGTAATTACTGTGATTAATAGAAATAAAAATATAGAAAAAACTGGAACTTTTATATAAAAAGCGGTAAATAATTAAAGACGATAAAATATACAATTTATAATTTCGCGGATCACATCAGATATGCAATCAGCCCACTACCATAAACAAGCTTCCGAAAATAAATACAGGAGCCATTAGACTGTTGAAGTTTGCATGACTATCTTGACTATACATAGGTACACATTGTAGCAGTCAAACCAAGAGGAGAAACTTGCTAATTTACCGTCTATATTCCAGTTGACTGTAGAATGTGGCGCGACTTTACCAAGCATTGAATAGTTCTGTACGGTTACAAGTATGTTTCCATTATCCTTTATTACTTAACTAATGTTAAGTAATCACTGTTGGATAATAAACGTTAGTTACAATTTCTGTCCCTCGCCGTATTTATAGTTTGCTTACATAACTTTAAAAAGTAATATCCAACGTGTTTTACGTGTACAAAACTCGTCTAATACCGCTATAAAGTGTACTAGTTGCTAGTTTGCACATAAAATAATATTTAAATTTGAAGCTCTCTTATGTACTTTCTTTAATAACATTTTAAGTTACTTTAACCTTCTCTCGGTTTTACGTTGTTTTATAGAATCTCGAGGCGCAGCGGAAAAATCAATTAAATTTTCTAATGTACTATTCATAAATGTTGTTAGATGTTTTATAGTATATTAGCCAAATTTGGAGGTGAAAGCTTGTTCATAGTATTACCTAACAAAAGATCGAATTTGAAAAAAAGTTATGTTAGACATGATCAGCATTATGGGTGTGTTAATATAATTATAGTTTTAAATGACATTAATTGTTGGAGACAGATAATAAGTTTCTTGGTTAGTTGGTGGCACACAGTACCTATATTTAGAGTAAAAAAGTGTGTCCTCGTATCCCGGTAAAATTAGGTAAGTGGGGCAGCGAATTTGCCTTGCATCAATGCATGTAATACTGTTATCGGTTATCCTTCCCATACATGTAGATACTGGTATCGCCTGCGGACGATATGCGTAACGAAATTCATTAGGTTTGCCAACACATACTCGTTCGTCCCCGCTCTATTTATTATTGGGTTTCACATAGACTTCAGCTTTTTTCGAGCTTATCTATAGCACGGTACCTGTCACAATTATACCATCAGTTCATTCCACTTGTTACGCGGACTTTACATGGTAAAGCTACATGATGTATTTATATTGTAGGCATGTTATTAGGTATGTTCATCGATATCTTCGCACAAGTTGGTGCTAACTTTATCTACAAGAATCCGGTTCGAGAACTACAGTTTCTTAATTTATTAAAGAACTAAGTAGGTTCTTAATAAATGTATTTTTTAGAAGTGCATTATTTTTTGTATTGCTTTGTCGTACCGTAAAGGATATTGGGAATAGTTAAGGCTTTTATATTCCAAAAACAATAAGGCAGACGCGGTATTGAAATCGGCTGCGGAGTGCGGCTGGTCATTTGTCTGCCTTACGGCGTTCTGCCTCGCCTACAATCTTAATACGCCACTTTAACTGACTTACGGAATGCTTGTTGTGAAATACATACAATGAAGCGGCTTGATTTCGTGCCCATCCATAGGGATGTTTTAAGGTATAGATCTTACAACATCTTAATTATAATTACCATTACTACATTCTCTAAACATATTTGGAGATAGAACGCAAAATTGCAACAATTCCAGCCAATATTCGTGGCTAATATTGTAATCGGTCACATCTGGTAACAAGACGATATCTTTAACGCAATCCCGCTCCACGTTAGTCCCGTCCGTTCGAAACCGTTTTCCTTATTTCCATTTTCGCATTTCTAACTTACCAATAATTATGATAAATGAAATCTTATTGTCAGTCCACGGAGGGGACAAACAGTCCATTGCGATGAAAACTTTAATATCTGACTCTTTCATAAGCGATTGATGTTTTAAATGGTTCTTTGTATCATAATCATATAATTTAGTTGAAAGGTTATTTTTCCAGCTGCAGCAAGTATCTAATCGAGTTTGAAGGTCAGAGTCCCGAGCTTGATTCAATTAGGTATCATCAGGAAATCTTTGTAGGTCTTAACCTACAAAGACTTCCTTAGCCTTTCTTAACTTATCTATTAAGTATATCAGATCAGAGTGCGATTTTAATGAAAAATCACTTGGAAGTTTCTATTAAAGAATCTCACTGAATGAGGCCACATAAACTATCAGTTAAAAGGTTTTTACTCAGCTTGAGAGCTTAATTTACTTATGCTGACAAGGATAATAATAATCTTATAGAAATCACTAATGGTTATTTTGACAACTTAAAGTGTATCAATAAACAAAGAAATTTATTTACATAGAAAAAGCAACCGAACTGCCTAAATAAATGATCGATACTTATATGAATCCCCTATCATTTGTGTATACCAGTGAACTATTGGAATCGTGACCTAATGATAAATGACAAATGATTTTTAGTTTGCAAATAGGTTTACAGAAAACACTTTTACACGTCATTCTTTTTTAAAGACTATAAGACATCGGATTTTTTTAATTGCAGTCAGTCATATTTATTGCAATCAGCAGATAACATTAATATAGAACAATATGCATTTCTTCTACTATTTAAACTATACTACCTATCACTTTAATCACAAAACAGCAATAATCTAAATTATAACATGCCTACTGTTCCGGTCTATGAACAAGTTGGTTGCCGTGGAATAAAGTTTAAACAAGAATTACCGTAATTGTTTTCCAATGTTTGTTAAAATTTAGCTTTAGGTTGGATAAGATTGCGTTCGGTCGATCGTACAATAAACATTGCGTAACAAATATTTTTGGTTGAAATGTAAAACTCATGACTACGATAAGATCAATCGGAAATGAAATGCGAAAACCAATAACTTGGCTTTTACGACGCGGAGAAAGATAACATATTGGATATGTAAATACCTGAAACAAGAGTTTAACGTAATAAATAACTGACATAGTGCTACGGCAAGCTTAAAGCTTAAGCTTATTCCTATAAATATTTCCTAAATGATAGAAGACGAATTGCTTGGTTTGTAATAACATTCCTTACCAAATACCTTGTATGGCATTCTCGTGTTTGCAGACTATATATTTGGATTGTTTTGACGACTCAAGTGCCAAACATGTGAGCTGGTTTGAGCAATGCATTAAACCTCCTCGCGGAAAACCGCGCTTCGTTCTTCTTCCTCTGTTTATCACGGCTCGCTTTACCGACAAGGAAATCATTTGGAACAAAAGTCAGTATATTTCTGTGTGGCTCACGGTTAAACATAGTCTCGCCCACGCTGCTCACACGTCGTACCGCCGCGGCCGGACTGCCCAGTCCCATCTTCCTTCTCGCCGCCTATACACGCTCCAGGTAAGTACCAATTTTAAGATTCTCTTTCAATGCAACCTCAGCGATTTATTATTCCATCTATATTTGCTGTGCGATATTTGTAAATAGTTGTACGAGTTGTTTTAAGACAATTCTCTTCCGTTACAACATTTCCAAATTTTAATTTGGTTTGGTTACGGGTATTGTGCGTTCGAATTCCTATTGCGTGATTATTTTTAGCTTTGCCGTTCAGCGTTCAACGAGTGCATATTACAATACCTCGTGTCGGACCAAAAACCCGGTTTTCGATACTAAAAATATCCCCATATCGAATGTTTGCGAATTCTATTTTGAATTTGTTCTACTGTTCGACGCACGCGTCGATGATCCAGGTTACATTTTACTGAGAGGGGATGATCGATTATTCAAATGCCGTTATGATACCGCCGCCATCATTGTAATATAATTTATAGAACATGCCGTCGCGGACATCCGTAGTAAACAAAATATGTTTATTATAAAATTCATTGAAGTAAAATACTCATTGATTTTTTTTCCATTTCCATGCCAAAAATCCAGGCTTACGCATGAAGATACTCCGCATTATTTCTCTATAATGAAGCGTCGAAACACTTGTCCTGTCGAATTAAAGTTTCGATCTCTATTTTCGTTTTCAGTTATACTTTCACAAGGTTTTTTAACGCTAGCAACAGGATATTACGTATTGTGTTGCCCGTGCGCCAGTTTATATCAGATTTTAATGCTTTCGACACATTGTTTTTACAATGAACTTGATGAGTCTGACGTGATGTTCGTAAAACACACAGGCTGAGTTTTTTATAGTTTCACAAACAAACGGGACGCGCAAAATTTTATGGAACGTTAACAAAATATTTCAGAATAAACAACATGAAAAATTACCATAAAGTTTTTAACCCGAAATGAACTGTGATCAAATACAAATATTTTGGGAAAAAAACACTGATTATTATTGATATTGGTGAGTTGAACGTTATTCACACAATGTTTACTGATGCAAAGATAGGTAATTGGAAAACTGAACCAGAGTGAACTAAAATACATACCTACAGTCATGGTTTAAAATACAGAAAGATATAAAATATTAAATAGTCCCAAAATAATGTTAAATAGAAGTGATAGCCGAGTCGTATGGCCGTTGGACTGCCAATTGGTTGCAAGTTCAAACCGGAAAGTCTTTTTTAATCCATGTGCAAATTAGTTGTCAGATGCTAAAAACGATGAAGGAAAACATCTTGTGGAAATCGGTACACCAGAAAGATTTTTTAACGGTGTGTAAAGCCATGTCGGAGGTCTACAGGCGGTACACCAGATTGTTCATCAACCATACGATAAAAAAAAGGAGTTTAATATCGAATACCTACATATCATTTTATAATTCACTTACCTATGTACATGGAACAATGTATATTGATGTTTGCACTGTACAAAATAAAGCTATCTGTGTTTAGGTATTTATTGTTTAAAAGTATTTAAGAAATATAATTTTTCAAAGATTTATTTGTATTGTTTGAATATATTCATCATCGTCAGCTGGAAGACGTCTGGTGAAAAAAGGCCTTACAATTTTTGCCTTACGTACGATAAAATGGTTTCATTGTTACCGTTACTGATCCATATTAAACTCCGGCTAACCACCTGAATTTACAATAATTAATTCAGTATAAACGGAAGTTATTTCGAAATAAATAACGTTTTTATTGATTAAATCAGTCAAACCGTGAAAAAGTTTTGTCATGTTTATACATTCACATAAAATCATCAATACAATATGTTATTAGTAAACATAGCCCGTCATAAAGTTAGCCGTTAGCGAAATAGTGGACTGCTCATATCTATTCTACACCAACAAGTTTTTAACGTATTCAGTAATACAGAACGCCTTTAAATATAAAATAAAGACATTATAGACGCATTTACCTAATTAATCTGGGTGCCTTTGACGTAGAACATGTTCGAATGTAAGTGTAATACCCATTAGTGAGTGTTATGTTAATAGCTGGCCCCGGGCAAACCTCCGCGCGCCGTGTAATTCGATAAGAGCTGCAAATCATTCATATTAGGAAGGCCGTATGCATCGAGTACGTTCGGCAACATCACTGCGGAGGCTAGATCACTGACTATAACAACGTTTCACGATTTATCTCGGCTAATTTAGGTTTATAATACACTGTAATAATTCGCATTAAGTGGAACAACTAGGAGACCGCCGGGCTTTCTACTTGGATTACATCTTAAAGAAAGTAAAAATCTAAGTATCTCAGACATTAAACATTCACTTATTTGTAAAGTACCTAAAATATTACAAGCTGATTCTTTTCTCCTCATAATATTTTCGATAAATTATCACTATTGTTACCAGTATAAGTAACTGAATAATGAGATGCCCAATGTTTCATACGAACAGATCCATTATTTAAAAACCGCGAAGTTTCAGACGTAATGGCAATTTTAAAAAATCATTACCACTGCCTAACTATCATGTCTCGCTTCCACAACAGAAAACGTCCTGCTTTAAGAGCTCATAGTAAGTGTCCGATTTTTTTTACCGGTAAATTCTCATGCTCTATCCCACCGCCCAGGGGGTAGAGCGGCGGGGGTGTGTGGGACTGCCCGTTGTAAAACAACAGACCCTACCCTCTAAAATAACCCCGGTGTATCCCTCATTTCTATATGGGACGGCATTCCTAAGATTCCCTTAGGTTGACGCCACGCCGCCCCCAGCGCTTGGCCCGACACACCTCATGCGGGGGGGGGGGTAAATGTGATCATAGTACTGGGCCAGGGTCCAGGACCTCTTAATATTTACCTTTAACCTCGTAAATAATAAAAACACTAAGTGAATATCTTAAAAATACGATCAACCCTTGTAAATTTAACGTTTGTATTATTATTGTAGGAGCAATTCGGTAATTCGGAGAAAATAAAGGATATTTTCCTTTATTTTCATTGTTGAGATTTTCGTAGTACTTATATTGATGCAGACCGATAAAGTGGTGCTTCTCCAAATATTATAAAGATAAAATTCACGATGTATGTTTTGCGCGAATTATTATACAATTAATTTACTGGATAACTTGGAAATGGGAGCAGTTATACGGAAAAGAACCAACATACAAAAATATTATTTATAACCAGTTTCTTTGAAGCGTAGTCATTTTCAGAACCCACCTTTCTACTTTTGTGTATGGGTATTTATTATATAACCCAAATTAGTTCTGGGTATTTTAATTTAATACCTTTTTGTTAAGATAATAAGGAACGTGGAACTCTATGGGAATACCGTAATTCTAGGTCATAGCTGGTAGGGTGTTTCTAAGGGTCTAATACTGACAAATACGGCTCAAGACCTCCACAGACTACAACCATCTTTATAATAGGACCGTGAATATTGCTTCATAAATAACTAGACCACGTTACTTGTCACTACCACCACGTAATATACATATTTGGCTAATGGTCCCTATGTAGATAATAATTTTCGACCTGTACATTTAGCTTAGTACAAAGGCATGCAATAGAGGGTGTTCTAACTAATACAATTATTGACAATGTATATGTCCCTCAAACTGTTACATACGGAAGAATATCAGTAGTCGTATTTAGAACATTAACTATAAGATATTAACCTAAGTATGATCTGGTGGCCGAAACTTTGTGCCATATTGTTTTAGACATTATCGTTATACTAGTACCGCAACCTTCATAGTAACCACATATCCACGACCTGGCCACCGCAGCTTTCCGCAAGTTCAATATTGCCTTTAAATTCTGTAGTAACAACCAAATTGAATAATCTACGTGGTGCCGTAACGGTGGTGCCGAAAGCTATCAAGCCTCTGATTGCTCTTAATGTCAATCGCGTCCAGTCGCTGCATAAAGTGTTGTGAAACATGTAAACACGACAGATTTATGACGATTCGTATCTGCCGTCATATTTGAAAATAAACACACGAATCAGAACAACGAATGTGGCGGTGGGAAGGTGGTGAATGCCAGCGTATGAATCAAAACAGATAGCTGAAATATACACACCTACCTACCTACTCGCTACAAGAACATCATCTTAACTGCAACCTACGTCTACCACCCACTAGACTACTAACACTAGAGTATTCTAGACAAATATCATGTTTGTTGCTTTAATATTGCTGTAAACATTCTTTATTAGTAAATATTGCAAAACTAAATGTGATATGTATAGTTGTATAAGTATACCTACTGTGATAAAACTAACGTAAAACTGTCTGAATTATTCGCAGATAAACCAAGATGAGTCGCGTAGGCCGGACCCGACGCACACGCGTCTACGATTGCAATTTCGACAAAGGCGAGAGCTACTACCGTCCCGTGCTAGACCGGCTCGACGGCAAGGTGCCGGCAGCGCGCGCCTCCGAGCCGGACCGCGACCGTATCCGGGCCGACGTGGAAAGCCGCATCAAGAGCGCTCTGGACGAGGTTGACGCGCAAACCGACGACCTCTTCGACTCCAGGGGATCCAGAGTGCAGAGGGGAAGGCCTCTGTCCTCCGCGTTCGACAGCGAGGAGCTTTCTGAGGATGTAAGTATGCTTTTACTTTACACAAAAAAAAAGACTCAAAAAATTACACAATTTTTAAACATATAAGCGTATTCAATCTTAATAACTTTTAAATACCATGTGAGTACTACGTAAATTATCATGGCAGAATATTGAAAATACTAATTGAAATTGAATGCATTCTTGTTTTCCATGCATTAAAGCTCTGAATGTAAATTCGTTTATTAATTAATGTTCTCGTACAACATTGCGTGACGTTATAAATTAATATAGGTAGTTTTAAATTTTCAACGGAGTGCATTAAGCGCCATTACGATAATCATTAAATACCATTAAATAAGGTTTTGTTTTCTGGTGCCTGATTGATGTTAATGCACAGTAAAGGCGATTAGCATTTCGCTTTGAAAGTTCACTATCGATCAATAACAAAATATCTGTATTACATGTAATAGAATTTATGAGAAACAAATATGTAGTAAACACATTGGAAACTAGGGATATTATTGAAACAACAAGTCTATAACACATATCTATTCCTAAGATATTTGATATAAACTTGGACCAAAGACGTCGTACGCTCGGAAATCCGAGGTGTCCAGTTATTTCACCTATTACTTATTTTATCCAAAGTTGCACATGAGTGCAAATATCCTGCCCTGGGACCGAGGCGAAGAATTTTCATAACTTTTAACACGTATGTAGTTCGCGCATCTAACCTAATTCCATCTCGTCACATTTCTAGTTTACCTTATACTTTTCCGCATTGAATTTTATTTCGCAGCCCGTAACTCTTAGTAATAATATATAACAGAAAATGGAGATCGCAATTTATGATTTTGAATTTACAAACAAGTATGGAAGTTTTATTATTTAAACATTAACATTGCCACAATTTAGTCGGTAAAATTCGTTAACAGTAGTTCCAATAAAAATATAGGGAATAGTTTTTTTAACGACCTATTTTCATTGACAAGATGCCAATTTTTTGTGTGGCTGAATGGCACTATTATGTCTCTTTTTTCTATTCAATTATAGGATTTAGACTTGCCGTAAAACAAATCGTTGTAAATAGATCTATTATATAAATTTACGCGCTTTAAGAAACTGTCATGGTTAGTACTAATAGAAGATTTTCATTATCATTAACAAACTTATTCACAAATGAGTCGAAAGTAGTAGTTATTAGTTACAAATTTTATTTCGTAACTACTTTCTTATTGTCCCACATGAGTTAAAAAAAAAACAAGTGTTATTATTACCCTTATTCCGTGTACCTCGCTTTGTTTTAAGTTCATTAACAGCAGGTCCCGTCACCTGGTGTGAATTTGTTAAAAAAATATTGTTCTCACGCGACGCCACTCCGCGCTACAAAGCTCTGAAAGCTCCAAATTAATGTTTTTTAAATTATGTTTAAAACATGTTGTTTTCCAAATAATTCACAGGTTCAAAGAAGATTTAGTCGGTACATATACCTATAGGTGGATATATTATATATATATGTATTATTGACGCTAGCAACGCGTTTTGATTTCGAGAAAAAGTTTATAGAAGGGAGCTACTGAATGCGAGAAATGCGGAGTAAAAATTCAAAGCGAATATTGCAGCTTAGGGCCGACTCACACAACGCTGCCACGCCGCTAGAAGAGCGCACTAAATGACGTGAATAAATGTGATACATTTTACATGAAGCCCGGCGACCGCATGGCCGCTGTGCCTCTACATGGTTTGCGACGCGACTATATTTTATGCCGTTATTGTTAGGACACAGCTCTGCCACGATAAGTCACGGGTCATTTTCGTCAGTCGACCTCAACCAATAGTAACCAAAGAGATGTGTGTACCCGGTGTTTACTAAACAGACATTTTTATTTGAGTGATTTAACTTCTCGTACAAGAAATGTATAGCAACGATAATTTTGAGTTAATGCTATTTAACATCGCATAACAACATTCTATAATTATTAATATCTACGTTTAAAGCTTCTAAGTAAATATTTGCACACACAGATACTAAATCCCTAGTTATTGTTGGGAAAAAATACATTAACTTTATTTCAGAATATACTAAACTACCTGTTTATACAATGTGTTTACGTTAGTTTATTATTAGGACTTGACTAAAAAGTGTGAATACTCCCTAACTTAGTACGAAAACCAATAAATACTGCTAGTACACTACGTCGCTTTGATATAATACTACGTATACTTAATATCGCAAGTAGAAATTAATAAACATACGTACAGTCCTCGTCTGTTAAGGGTTCTCTTGGACAAAGTAAATATGACGATGACTTTTCTTTTTTATAACATAAAATTCGTTTTTGCATAATGTTGACGTCTCTTTATGCATATTGATTTATTGATTGAATAGTATTTTTATAGGTAGGCATAATAATAATTATTATTGTTTAGGTAGTAGGTACTGTTTAAAAATAACTTATACCTACTGGAATTTTTGTTGGGATTTAGCAATGCCAAGGAAGACTAATAGCTACAACGCTACAAGTATAATATTAAATAAAAGTTACTTAGTTATTTTACAACCACATGATCTTTTATATACTTTTGTTTCGGTATTTTCCGAAACTGGCCCCTAATAGTTAGAAATCTTGTAGATACTTTTATCAAAACTAGGTTTTTACCGTCCTACACTTCTTTTTAATAATAGTGACCCGCCTTTTGGTCTAAAAAATACTAGGAGCCCGATGCATAGATGGACGCAAACGTACTTTTATTATTTTCAATCGGTCTCGAACGTGTTGCAACGTATGTAGGTACATGAGGCTGTATCATTATTTTACATGAACTCTCATCTTTTTTCAGGAAATGTATCTTTATAATGTGCGCATGCCAGTAATATGACGGACTTAAAATTGAATATAAGTAAATGTCACACTATAACGTATTCTCGAAAAAAAGTCCAATTGCTTATAATTACCAGTTTAATAATACTTCAATTAAAAGTGTGACCGAGGTGAGAGACCTGGGGGTATACCTAGACGATAATATATTGCTTTTCTAATAATCTTCAATGTTTCTATTTACAGCTGATATCTGCTTGTAATATATCAATCATTTAAGGTCCCACTAATTTCAGATAAAACGGACTAGTATGTATAGGTTTTGCATTTTTACCACATTGTTTTCATTGGTTAAACTTAAAACGCTGTATAATTATAGAATTTTACGTGTATTAACAAAGTAGCCATCTGGAACGGAGCCGAAGCACGAAGGTTACTACATGTGACAGATTCTGATACACGTAGAATTATTGCGCTGCCGCTCTGACGTAGATAGTAAAATCTAAATTTAAATTACAGTTTCACCCTTTAAGAAACGGATGAACGTTTATTTATAAAGTTGCCAAATAAGTCTTGGGACAGAATGATTGCGGGTTAATGAAATCGCAGTCTATATTTAATGTTATGACTTGGTTTGTGGCAGCTGCCGACACGTGCCTGTAAACATGCGCGGCCTGTGCAGGTGTCAGGGCATTATGATGTCGAGACTCAGGCAGCCATATGTCTACGTAATTCTAATTGCTTCATCTTTTCAAATGTAGTTCTGTTAGTTCTTGGTATCTAGTACTAACTAATAATGTTAAGAAGCTGTTATTCTCATATTACTAGCTAGCTAGCGAGAATTAATTTTCATGTGCGATTTTACCATCCATGACGAAATAAATCCTAATTGTGGGATAATTTAATAAAACCTAAATCATGAAGAACGTAAGAAAATTGAAAGTTTTACGTATATTATAGTAATTACTGTTGATTTAGGGGCAATTTATCATAAAGCAACACAAAAATCATAAAAAAGTACCTATTCAACGCTGAACTAGAAACCACATTAATATTATTAGGCCTAGTTCCGACGGAACGCGTCTGGACTACGACGGAACACGCCTACTTGTTACAAACGTCTTCATAAACGACGATTTTATAAATGTCATTGAATTGCAACACCGTAGCGCGATTGTAAACGGAAAATCGCTCGTTAACCGTCAAAGTAGACTCTAGCAAGCAGCTATCGCGTAATTATTTGTCAGTTATGAATATTCAGTGCATAAGACGTGTTTATTTTTTACTGGGGTTTTTTTTATTGAAATATAGGTATATTGTTTTTATAATCCTCCGATGACCTTTTTACAGCCTTCCTTTTTTTTTCTAACGGGTCTACTGTACCTTCATAGGTGCATAGATTAAGTAATTAACTCAGAGAAAATCATCAAACAAACTAATTAGTATCTTCTGTCTACGTCCATTTAACAATTTACTTGTGCAAGTTATTATAAATTTTAATATGAGCATGATGTTGACAAAAATTAAAGCAGCTTGCCGTAAAGTTATTTGATGAGTTAGAAGCCGAAATTCTACTTATAATTAAATGAATAAATACACATTTATTAGATATTCAATGCTTTGGAAAGTTTGTATTGATTGGTTTGACATTTTATTGTTCAATCATAGTAAATAAAACGTCACTTAAATAAATACATAAAAATGTATGTTTGTATGTTTGTCCACTACGCGTTCCGAAACCATTTATCTGATTGTGATGCAATTTAAACATTAGTAGGGTCTGTGAGGAGGCGCAAATGGGTTTCTGGCCCAAAAAATCGATTCGAAAACGATTCCTATACGTTCACCTCATACAGTGGTAGGTAATACTAAATTAGTATGTCACTTGCCGACCAAAATTAAGTAGTATTCGTACTTTCCCTAACGAATCCACTACGTAATTTATTATTTACACTCTTATTTTAAGAAAATAGAACGATTCTGATTGCCTGGCTTTCTCTATAAAAGCAGCCTGTATAAAACATTACAACCGCAAAAAGCAATCAACAGGGTTTTGCTTTGTAAGGCGGCTTATCGGCAAAAGAGAGTAAATTCAAGCCATACTTTAATTATTAATGTAACAAGACTTTTTAATTTGCTATGATTTAATAACCTACTAATATATTTGTGCCTGTAAAATATTCGCTTACTTATTGTCAGTATTGAAAACGATACTCACTTACAGATATATACATATACACATTTAAATTCTACCTCCTTTAAAAACTATTTACAACTTAAATATAAAATTAAAATTAAAAAGCATCGAAGTATTCTTCCTCATCGTTGTCAAAAGGAAACGTGCCCAGAAGACTGGCAGCATTGCCACGTTGAATGGCAATACTGATTCTTTGACCTAAAAACAAACCAGCCCTCTGATCACGCGAAGCATCGACTAAACGTTTTGAAAGATCTTTAAATAAGGCTCGGGCGCTCGGACCCCATGGCCCAAATGTTTCGACCCCAAACGGCTCAAAAATACAATTCCCAATCAGATTATTGTATTTTCGCCGCTTAAGGGTCTCCGCAGCAGCAGCAGCAGTGCCAGCGCAAACTGCTGATCCAGAAACATGCGAAGGTGCAAGGGTATCGACGCACGTTGCGTCCCACACCAAAGGCCTTCCTAATTTCCATGGCAACAACGACATACCATCTGGTCTCTTTCCATCGTCACGTACCAAGCCATTTGGTTCTAATACAGCTGGTACGCCGGCGGTGACAAGAGCACGACGGATGATGTCATTCAAGGTAGCGTGTCTTGGTATGCGACCAGCACTCCTACTGCAGGACAGACCATGCCGTCCGAGGCTGTCGACTGCTTCACCACAGTGACATCGATGAGGAGCAACACTAGGAGCCCCTAAGCGCAAACTAGTAGCTAATAATATATATATATTATATTAATATATTAAATATTATATATTAATAATAATTATTATATATTATTATATAATTTATTATATATTATTATATAATTTATTATATATTATTATTATATTATATTTAATATATTTTAATTGTTTGTGCCTTCGTCCCTTTTCACGATAAAAAGAAGTCCGAAAAATGTACAAGCTTTTTCGTATTATGTTCAAGATGTATTTTTACTAAACGTCAGTACATTGGTTCCGTCTCAAAGTAACAAATAATAAGACTAATTAAGGGCCTAATATGTTCCACTGCAAAGCCAGGTCCCTACTTTCTTTCCATAGATTTAAAACACCAAATAGTTTTCCTTCCATCGTTCCGTCTCAATGGCTGCCAAAGTTGTGTATTTCATAAAGGAGTATAATTCATCTCACAGAATGGGTCTGCCACGCTGAATTTCATCCTGTTGTGTTGAAGGACCCATTGTGATGCAATTTAGACAGATAAAATATATCAATGTCGTTTAACAGGCAGTAGACGTGTCCAGCCAAGTTCTACCACACCTTCGCTGCTCATAAGGAACGTCAGTGATTCTTTTTGTGATACTACAGTTCATTCACGATAACCCTTGAGTGTGAAACTTTGCTGTTCCGTCAATGGCAATGGCCGTATCCCAAGGAATTATTATTTGAACTTAGAAGTATATATATTACCGATACAATACATTTTAGGCATTCACCAGCTCTTAGTCCTAGGCAGGTATTCCCTCGAGCAACGGATCGAATGATCCAGCACAAAAGGCATGGTATCGAAATATAATATTTTTCATATTATAATTATCTAATTATATATTATTTTCATAAATATTATAGAGATGAGAGCTTACAATTTGCGTTTACAAAATTACGGTTTGAAGGTAAATTTAAAGTAATTTTTTTTATTGCATAATAAAGCTTACGTAGGTAGGTACTAACTACATCAGTAATAATAATCAAAATAATCGTCGAAATGTCTGTAGGTATATTGTAAACTTTTACTTTGTAAGTAACTATTATAACTATAGTCGTGGTGGCCTAGTGGTTGACATACCGGATTTCTATGCACGAGGATGCAGGTACAAACCCAGACAAGTATCAATGTGACTTTTTCAATGTCATAAATACTTTCTTAGATATTCTAAGACACCACTGACTAACGGTGACGGAAAACATCGTAAGGAAACCTGGATTTAATTATCTGAAATCGCCGACCTGCAGTGAGCTAGCGTGGTGATCAATGCTCAATCCCTTCTCTATACGAGAAGAGGCCTTTGCCCTGAAGTGGGACAGTTATAGGCTGTTATTATTATTATTATATTATAACTCCATCATAAGCTTTCTAGACGGAAGACTGTAATTCCTACGAATATGTTGCCTAATTCATGGCGAATACCTATATGTAATAGGTAAAATAGTATATATTTTTACAATTTCACAAAACACAATCATTCTAAAAAGGCACGCGTAGACACCGTGCATAGAGGCAGGTAACGCAACCTAGAACTCAATCCATTTAAAGAAAATGAGCTAATGAAACGTCGATATTCTATTCACAAAGTTCCAAGTTATAATCTATGTGAACAACCGGCAAGAAACAGCAAATATTATTCTGGTAATATTATTATATATATTTTTATTTATATTATTATTAATGGATACATAATAACGGCACGGAAATCCTCCTAAAAATCTACGTAACACTTATACGAAAAGTAATAATACAATAATATCTTGGGGCAGCTCATACACGGTCATCTGATCCCAAACTAGGCAGAGCCTGTATTATGGTAACCAGAAAAATACAAGACTACAACGTGCAAAAACTTATTTGATTGAAAAATAATAAAATCCAATGAAAAGCACGACAGAAGAGCCTTATCGGAAGCTACTCAAACACGAGTACGTGCAATTACACAACTTTTTAGATGCACCTACATGAAATACTTTAACAATATTTGCGCTGATATTCCAGGCTGTGCTTGTAAAGCATCCTGGTGTATTACCCGTTGTTTGTTAGAGCCATAGGCTAAGTAAACAGTTGCTATTTACAACTACAATAAAACAAACTGAAACAGACTATGTTAACGTGTGTTATTTAAGTTTCGAGTAAATTAAACAAGTACTTGTCGAGCATCGCCTGACGACCTGTTAAAATCAGTGAAAACAATCGACGCTTATTATGTGAATGCCGCAAAAATATTTGAGGAATTTAGTTTGCTTTTGTATGGCATCATTGAATGCCCTCATAAGCCAGATTAATCAGTTGCTATGCGAGAACGATTCCATAACATGTCAAATTAATCAGATTGCCTGATATTAGTAATTGCGCCAAACAGTATCGCTGATATTCTAAGCCGAAAGGATTCACCGATCCGCATTCATGCATTTTGCTAAAATTTCCTATGGAGGTAGCTGACACCCTGGATTACCATATAGGCAGGTTTTTATTCCGAAAAAAAGGAGCGGGTAACACCGTGGAACACAGCTAGTTAAATATAAATGTACGATTAGATGGAGGTAGGGTATCTTGCTATCAGAAACAGATGGATATTTTGGCAATCTGGTTCAAGATCAAAAGTAAACATGTAATCTCGGCGTTATAAATGTTATTACAAAATTCAAAACTTTGTTGCGCATTAAAATTCATAATAAATAGTAGTTATTTCGTACTAGAGGCTTTTTAACTTCTTTATTAATAAAATACATAATTTATATATATGACATTTACTTCATCACAATCTACTTGATAGAAACGTGATTTAAGATTATAAACGGGATAAATAAAGCCGGTGCGGTTTAATCTGAATCTAGTCGAAATGCGTCGCTCTCACCAAAACCAATGTAGATATTCAGGATACCTATTCGCTTCCTCAGTCCTTTGGTGCGACACTGGCTGAATCTCTGAATTTGAATGCCACGCAAAATATCTCAAGAGAATTCAAGTGAATGTATCTTCATATTGTTTTAGAGTCGGATTTCATGTCGGAATTCTATTCTAAATGGCCCTTACAAATAAGATCATCGTTCTCATCTCGTCAGCGATTAAAGGCGTTTAATTGGTCGCGTGGAGATAAATGGCAAAGTATTTGCAATTGAGTGTAGGTGCAATGTCCTTCAGATTCAATGAATCCACAATTCGAGGGTTAGGTACAGTCAGCATCATAAGTAGCTGAACATTTAATTTTATAAACATACCATTAATTGAAGAACAACTTACTAATTACACACTAAAAAGTCTTAAATATTTTAAGATCATCCATTGGACGCTCCTATAATTTGAAACAAAAACTTGAATTGGTTTTTGTTTCTTTCCATTATTTGACATAAGGTTTCGTAATATGTTAATCTACTTATGATGCTGACCGTACCTTAAAAACTGATCACAATAAACAAATAGTTCCTATGTGCACCGTATGTACGTATACGATGTCTTCAATTTCAGATATCTTCAATTCGCTTATAACCCTTCATCAACCATAAAAACCATTAATAATAAAATATAGATATCAACTAATCCCATTATAATAATGAACAAAATGTAATAAAGTCAACCATCATAACACAAATCAAAATCATGACTCACAAAAAATTGCTGTTTTAAAAGCATTCCTACCTATACAAAGAACATACAAATTGCACATGCATCAAAAATACCACAGCCGGCATTGAATAACTACGGGCTTATTCAAAGGCTATGGAATACCAAATTCCATGGCATTGTGAATGAAAAGCCGAATAGAAGCGTTGATATTAATATTTTTATATTGTCTTTTCTGTTTTATACGTCGATGGAAAATACACAAAATCAAAGCTACAAATTCCAATTATTATACGCGCATTGCGATCGTGAAACGCAAATGGTACCTATTATGCGTATCAACTAACACTGTATTTTTTACACAAAGGTGCGAATTTTACAATCATGAGAACATGAAAAAGGCGAATGAACTTTTAGTCTGTATCCACTTAATTGGGAGAAGTCGCGTTATTTACAGACTAGTATCATGCTGCATCCAATTAGGGCAGGCAGATGACCCCCACATAGTTGCAAAAAAACTAGCATTAAAAAAGTGAATAAATTTGTTTTATACCTACTAGATATTATATTGCACAACAAAAGTGATACAACTTAGAAGGACTATACCATTATTTTGTGTTCACTATCTTACACATAACGTCATGTCGTAGTAAAACACGTGTAAAATGTGATTAAACAGTCAAAAACGAAGTTATAGTACCAAAAGCGACATATTTATAACACCTGAATTACTCTGTATAATGTTTTAGTGTCGAATAAAGATTGCTGCATTGCTGTAAAAGGAATTTTATGATCAATACCTGGAGTCCGAAGAAATTGTGAAAAATAATGGTCCTAGTTATTTTTTGTAAGCTATCGTTGTTGTAATATTTAGGTATCACATATCAAGACAGTCATAACAATAACGAGTTCTTAGTATATGTAGGATAAATAAAATATTAGATACAACACAATAATAATGATGAGGTTATTTTATGTTTTATTGGGTTTGTAATGGAGACCGATATTTTAGCAAATGTTTATGAAGATAAGTAAGACAAATATTAAAACAATAGTCATCTTTTTAACGATTAACCAAGTAATATTAAATCTTTAAGCACTAATAATCTAAATAATGTACGTTACGATATTCTCGAGGTTCTAAGTTATAATTTTAAATCTGGGAATTGTAATGGATTTCGACTTTGATCGACAACAAACATGACATAAGGAACCGTGACGCCAAACCATCACTTAGAACCAACTGTACAGCGAAATTCGCTAGGAATAAATTTCAGTTAAATTAAACAAAAGTAATTGAAAACGATTTAAGAAAGATAAACATTATTAATTTCCGATTCTAAAGACTAGAAACAGATTTTCAGTCTTCGGGATGACGCAGACGGTTAATTATATTATTGCTAAATTAAATCCACCGACAGCGTAGGTTACTGGCTGTCGTAGAGACGATATTGCTGTCTATGGATTTTAATTTCCAATTCAATTACTACGGGGAATGTTATGAGCTGCGTTCGAGGAGGTAATAAGGTAAGATATTGTGAAATTATATGAAAAATTATAAACTCAGTAATATTATATAAAATCGCAATCATGTCTGGTGTATGTCATTGGTAAAGCTAAATTATACCTATGAGTGACGTCTCTCTATGATTTGATAGCTATGTCCGGCGAGCTAGACCGGTCAAATACGCTACCATCTTTGTTAAGCGTCTAAGTATTCTTTAGACATTACACCTGCGTAGTCAAAATAAATGCTCAAACGAAAATGATAAGAATCTTTTTTTATTGGCAGCCCGTCTGTGACCACATTCGGTAAAAGTTGAAACCAACCGAAATGTCAAGCAAAAATAAAAATAACGCTTCAACTTCCGTATTATTAATTAATTTGCATATAAAACGCGATTTAGATTTCTATTAGACGTAAACCACATATGTCATACCAAATTACAGGCAGCCTCATCATATCCAAATAACTGCACAAAACTATTTATTTATTCCAATGTGAATGTCGAAATTCCATAAACAGACGGTCATTGAATGTATTAATTAATTACAAACATGCATGTAGCCTTTCACTAGCCAGAAGGAATGCAGAGATAGACTGGGATTCGTTTATTTGTAAAGGATGCTGATGCGAATTGATTCAACAGATTTATTACGTCGGTGTAAGATTCATTTATTTTATGCATGGATTCAGCTTTGTAAAACATAAGTACATTGATATATTAATTGAGGGTGGGAATGGGTTGGGAATTAGACGGTCTAAAAAGCACAGAAATAAAACTGTTTCATGATCCATTTCTTGACCATGTATTTAAGGCTATTATATTATATTATCTACATAGTGTTTGTCAAGTGGAAATTGGCAAATAAAAGCGGTTTTAAGATTAAGTATCGGCAATCACCTAAAATAGATTATTTTAAACATACAAAACTAATTAATCAAAAATAACCGGAATAAACATAATTTTTGACGTATACCTAAAGCATTGAAAATGTGGTTGCAGAAATCGTATGAAATACTCTACTACTCTAGTATTCAAACAATAATTGACAATAGGCATTGTATCTATATTTAAATAAATTAAAGTTATTAACATAATAACATTGTGGTATTAATACCATTAATACGTAGGTATATTTGAATGTACGAGCTTTATAATGGAGATCAATTTAAAATATTCCATCTGTTGTACAAATTTCAACGGTTTCCCATTTGTTTAAATCTGATTTGTTTGTTTTAAATACTTTCAATGCACACATGCTACGTCTGTTACTTTTTAAATTTATGGTTGATGATAGCATATTACTTCTTAAAAGTAATTAATATCAATTACTGTTAACTAAGGTTCTCCGGCAGCGAGATATCGACGATATTGCAAAGGATCCGGGCCTGGATGAAATTGGCATATAGCTTAAGCGAGGCCTATACGCAGTAGTTGGATATTGGAGCTTTATCCAGCAGTGGGATATTCGAGGCTGGGAATGGTGACGATAATCGACCGAATATAAAACTTTTCTTTTTGACTGTACGTGTAATTAAAGAATCAAGCTACTATTTTATGATAGATTATCCGCGTGTAGGTCAGATGCCAATCGATTGGAGAGCTTTTTATATTACTGTCTTCAATGTAGTGCGCTAACTTTAAGTCTTAGATATTACGTCAAGAACGAGACATTTTATTATAATAATAATAATAATTAATTTGCCAGAATGTAGGTACAATAGATCACATAAAATTAAAAGGAGCCAATACATTCTGCCTCATTACTGAGGCGTGCAGATATTAATCTCTGATATTATCTAATATCATCTACTGATAAATATATCTATAGTAGCTACATCTACATTTCGCCAGTTATGTTAAAGATTCATAGAAATGTAAAAGAAAGCAAGCCTGTTGCGAAACTTAATTATCAAGATCTATAATATATAAATATAGGTACTCAACATTGTCCGAAATCGGCAATACCAGTTCAAATTAGTGATAATTATGTAAATCTACATACCTAAAGGAATACCTACGAGTATCAGAGCTAAACTAATTGAATTGAAACGATGGTTCGCTGGGTTGAAGTGTTGAACCAAACCACAATTGTCGATAGTTCCAGCTTTGTATTGTTACCAATCTACATTCAGGTAAGTGCATGTAATTTAAACTGCATTACGCCCTATAAATATATCATGTGGAAACTAGCACTTTGCATGTTTCTTTATTAACAAGATATACTTGGAATTTATCGGGAACTTACCTACATTTACAACAGATATGTGTTTTGACTGACAATGTTAAACTCGAACCTAAGAGGTATTTTTCTTGTAAATAGTACATTATTAAATACGTTATTAGATCGTAAGTTAAGTATTCTTTGACATTATAATTATACACCCTGCACCAACCTTTTCAGGGAATATCGGCGTGTTGTTATGTAATAATTAGGTTATACTTTACCTTATTAAGAAATTAAATATTTATTTCTATATTGATAATTAATTATGGTTTTCAAGAATTATCTTTGCGTGTTGGTTTAGGAAACCTATTTAAAACGTATTAATTATTAGCTAAGCACTAAACTGATAAAACAGTAAAATGTATACATAGGTATATAATAAAACTCAATCCTCAATAGAGTTAACTTGGATCCATTTAAAGATCATTCAACTGCCATATCGCATCAGATTTCAAAACTGAATTGGAAGGATGTACGAGTATAATAGGCCGTCATGCATGTTCCATTTTTCTTGTGTTTTACCTGTGTGTACGACCGTCGAAGCCGTCCTAACAATATTGACAGCATCGGACCAACTCGTATGTGGTGAAGCTCGATTCTATTTCGTAGATGTGAATGTCCAATGGCACGTTGTTAAACTTTTTTTAAAGTCGTGGTCAGTTTTGTTGTACATGTCAAAACCTAGACAGGTATCAATGTGACTTTTACAATGTTATACATACGTTCTTTGATACCTTTTCCAAAAAACATACAGAAAATATGTACCTACCTATTTTCATTGGGACAAAATCGCCAGCCTACGTTATGCCAGCGTATTCATAGATAAATATGCCAGCTTGGTAAACGCTTGAACAGTGCTCGTCCCTTCTCTGTATAAGAGAAGACCTTTGCACAGCACTGGAATAGTTTATAGGGTAGTTTTTGTCATTTAATTAAACAGTTATAATTAATGTATAGACGGAAAATTGGCCTAATTGTTAAATAACGATAAAAGCTACTTTCCAAGCTTTTAATAATGGTACCTACATCAGATAATGCAATGCCACACTTCCATCAAAGAGAATATAATCATCATCATCAGCCGGAAGACTTCCACTGTTGGACCAAGGCCTCCCCCTTAATGGGGTTCCATAATCTCCACGCTTGGCAAGCGGCTTGGGGATCGCATTGTTGGTGGTCAAGTAACAGAAGACGCTGCTGCCCATCTTCTGGATTTTCCCTTAGTCGCCACTTACGACACCCACGGGAGGAAATGGGGTGGTGAATTTTAGGCCGGATACTACACGGCATACAATGCCGGCACTTCTATAAGAGAGATATTTCGAGATTAGGGATATTTATCATTACAGAATATAATACTTGAAGAAGAATTTCCTTGTTGCTTGTGTACCTACACCACGTGTAATCTTACCTTGTCGTGTATGTTCTAGTATATTGAATTACAAGAATACACATACATACATTTACGCAGCACTGCATTCGTTTTGTTTAAAAATATGTCGCTTTCTTGGTTCCTCCAATTTGTCGCAGTTTAAACATATTTTATTTTATATTTAACATGCTTTTATCAGAAAAACCATATGAGGTTTAATCGATTGTTGTGATAACATTGTTATATTAAAATATCATATTCACTATCATGATGAATAATAAGCATAGCATTGGAATACAACATCGCCGTTAAATTAAACAATGATCAGACACTGATACCCACTAGTCAGACCGCCGATAGTCAGACCGAAATAACTCCGTAACGTCTACAGATGATGAGACTGCCAAACCAAATGACATAAGCCACTTGAATCCCAAACATATTTTAATGCATACCATGATGTAACCAAAATGTTTTACAGTGGACTTATGAAACGAAAAATAAGTTTAAATTTATTATGCCATTGACTGTAGATTAGGAATGTTTTATTCAAGAAACAATCTTTCTAACGTTTGCGCATACTTTTAAATTTGTAATCCAAGCATTCTGTTTTAGCTGTACATTGGTTCTTTAAAAACAACTTGGTTGGGTATACAAACTGGTGGGTCCCCATTTATCATAACTATAAGATTTGTACAATGTTCCTTAAATTGTTCTATTTATCTTTTCAGATCACAGAGTCTCTGAAGCGTCTGCGTGCTGGCAAAAAGACATCGCGTTTCTCTGAGGACATCGACTTTGAAAGCAACGTTGCCAATCTTGAGAACCGCATGAGGGTTTCTGACAAAATTCTTGAGAGTGTGGGTATTGGTCACTCTGAAGTCAGCGGCGCCAGGAGAGCGCTTCAGGAGAACGAAGAGCGCACAGAGAAACGCATTGCGCGCAGGCTGAATGATGAGAACTCGCTTACAAAATGGACTGCGATCAAATCCGAAGACGAGAGCGCGGCCGCGGCGAGAGCAAAGGTCACGAGAGCGCGCCTCACCGACTTAGAGGACGAGATGAACGAGCTGAACGAAAGGACAGCGCTAAGGGAAAAGCGTGCCGCGCGCCTGCGCGCTCTGGTCGCTGACTCTGAAGCCTCTGACACAACGGTCGCTTCCTCCAAGATCACCATCAGATCCGAGAGGGAGAAGAAGCAAGTCACTTTCTAAACAATCTTGTTACTCTCTCGTAGCTCGCGGCTCTAAAACTTGCCGTTTTAGAACACAGTGAGTTCTGGTTATGAGATAAATAAGTTTGCTAGAATGTTATCCTGCATTTGCCTATGTACAATGGTCGAAGTTGATGTCTATTTTATATTTGGATAGAATAAAATGCTATGTATTTCCCTGTTTTCTATTTATTAAAGAATTAATAGAATAATTTTACACTGAAGTGTAATCTTTTAATTTTATTCCATGCGTACGAAAATGAGTATAAGTGTGTCTTGTAGGTATGAGAATCATTTCTATTAAAGGTGCGTTTCACAAATATCATATACACATTTCTGGAAGAAATAGCAGCATTCAAGTACTCTGAAACTTCGAGAATAATTAAAAATGTCCTTGCCTATGTTTATTGAACTTTTGCACATGTATTCGGTTCATCTGACCTCCAAGTCGTGGGAAATCCCCCTAGTGTAAAGCTGTATCATATTTACGGGCACATGACACTTCGTTTAAAATTCCATGAAACTGTGGCTAGTCTTGGCTTGTAACTGCAGATAAGACATGACAGAACTCTCACAAAGGATTTAGACGGTCGGGTCTAATTGGCGGCTCAAACAGACAACTACGCTTCATTGAAGTTGGAGTAAGTAGAATGTATTTTGAATTGATTTAGTAATAGCGCGAAAGCTTCTCAAACGCTAATATTTTGAGTGTATTCCTAGAAAAGCTTAAGAACAGATTAGAGTTTACAAGAATATGTATCTGATATACAATCTATTTTAAATATAGATACTAAGTACTAGGTATATTACTGCAAGGCAATATGAATTTATAAACATTTTTCTTAATAGAGTCCATAGAGATTAAATGAGTTCTATTAATAAAACAGTCAGCATCAGTATATTAATAAAACAGCAGTTAAAACAGTCAAAAAATTTACTAATTATATAAGTTTGGATCCAATGTTAGCTATAATATCTTTTGACTTCAGTACCCTATCGAAAGCACCTAAAGCTAATACCTCAGTGAATTAAGACAGAATACAATTATCACTATTAATCAAATAACATTACGTAGAATAGAGTAATATGGTGTAAATTCTAATAGTACTTTCAATCAGCTCTGGCAGTTGTGAATTTCTCCGATAAGCCATGAGATCATTAAAATGACATGCAAATGTTTATTAATTTGTCTAAACAACAAACAGGTAATCACGAATAAATATATCTCATGAACTGCATAAGCTGATATGTCAAAAAGTGTCAAAATACGTCATATGCTAACAAAATGAACGAGAAAATTGTTCCGAACTGCACTAGTCTTATGTCAAATTTGGACATCAAATGTACTACCCTCAGACCAAATAAATACCCGTACTACCCGAGTCTACAATTGTCCCCTTTTCGAGTCTTCAAAATGAACGCGCTAGTAAAATAGCTGTACTTTATTAAACTCTTTAAAATAAATATTATGTCAATTGGATTTAGGTGCGGTGTAGACATAGCGTGGTTCGGCTCAGTATATGCCCATTATAAGCTCTACTAAGTGCTCTGAAGTAATGCTTCACCATCACCCTGTCTAATGAGTTTATTTATTATCACTGTTTCACAACTTTGTATACTTGGTTAAAAGTGAAGTTTGAAGATACATCAAGAAGCACATCGGAAAGAAACCTGCCGGTTAATTAGCCAAAGAGTAAGAAAGGAGAAGGGTAAAAAATATGGTATCGTGACGTCGTGTGTAGTTACAGCATGGCCCATGTCCAGTCCTCAAAAGGAACAATTCAAAGTCAGCTTGGCAGGGGAAAATATAGCAATGGAGCATTAACTAAAAATGTTTACTGTAAATGTCAACAAAACTTAAAACATTATAGTGGTCGCCTGCTGGTCCTTCAATTGTACCTAATTAACAAAAAAAGTTATTTTCAATTATCCTCCATATCAACTTCCACTACTCCAAATCACACATAGCGCCATCTAACGAATGAAGCGCACGATTTTTAACGTTGAGATTGTGAGTGTAAGATTATTGGCTTGCGCGATTAACTTAAATAATAATGAACGAGCTCACTAGATGGCAATACTTTCGAACATATTTTATATTGAAAAAAAAATGTAGTTATTGAGAAGAGCATGCTTCAATGACTATTAAGAAATGATAGATGTAATATAAGTGGCTAAGTAATAATGGATGGATGAAGCAAGTGATAATTGATGGATATTTTCGCGATCGTATTATATTATACATTTACCTACTTATGAAACTTATGTACTTATGACCAGATGCTCTTAACCTATCTTCGATCTGGTCTGGAACCACATTATTTATACAATCTTGTCGGTTTGTGTTGTGAGATGTTCGTGTGATGAGAGTGGCTGAAGCGATATGGGCAGGGTATGCTAATGTCGTAGGAAATGTAAATCCATTGCTTCTACTTCCCCCTTTGGTTATCAAACGTATATAATTAATAGGAAGTTAGCGCTTTCCAAAATGGATACATGTGGTGCCTTGATCATAAAAATTGTTGGCGTTTTTTAGAGAATTATCAATCAAGTTTTCTTTATACATACATACATTTTCATCATTCATCAGCAGTCAAAATATTCCCACTGTTGAAAAAGGCCTCCTCTTAGAACGCCACTCCCTACGGCAACAGGCCGTTTGGATCCACATGCAATCATACAAACTTTAATCCATAGAGGAATAAGAAGATGTATTTATTAGTTTTATTTACTAACAAGCTGTTTCAGTTTTTTTACTCTGTATCCAGGTTTTGCTCGCTTGTTTATTCGGGGATGCCAGTCTAGTTTCGGACTCAAAAAGAGCTCTCATACATTAGTCTTCTTCTTTATATCGTTTGGTTGAAAAATAACCAAGTGTCAGAGTTTAAACCGCATGTAGGCCTCTAACATGACTTTACACTTTACACACCGTTTAAAAATCTCTCAGGTGACCCGTTTTCCTCGATGTTTTCCTTCACCGTTTTTAGCAACTGATTACTAATTTATTATAAGGACATAAATTTCAAAAGTCATTGGTGAGTGCTGGGGTTTGAACTTAAGATTTATTCATGAGTGAGGAGTAAGATATCATTGTGTATTCCTTCACGAGGAAAATATAAACTCACATACAAGGCCATATTATGGCTATCATTTCAATTAATGCTATGGTCATAATATATAGTCATTGAGTAAATAATTTCAATCACATTAGCGAATTTTATATAAGCATCCGTAATGCTCAATAATAAACAATACTAAAACGTGATTGTTTCCTAAACAAGCCAGTATTGTCGAACAGAGATATCCCTAGAAAAGAGGACGCTCAACTAGTGGGTACGTAAACTATGCTGTACAGTTATAGATCAATTATATATTATTCTACTTAGTAATCCTTTTTTTATTACATCTGAGTTAGTAATGAAATCACCCTCCATTTTCACTTTGACGTAGTGAAGTAAAAATATAGAATGTGACATGTATAGTTTTAAAATTTAAATAACAGAAAGTTTTTTTTTAGCTCACAAATGTCATTAATTATATTGAATTATGTTTTACAAAGTGTAGGATTAAGACTTCATTTGGCCGAAATAACACAAACATAATTATGACGATACTTAAATTATTTATCATTAAAAATGTTAAATTGACAAAAGGTATACCCAAAACGATTAAAAGAACCCATATTATTATTTTGCTTACTCTTGTTAGTTTTCTTCTCATGTACCTACCTAGCTATCTTCTTCACAATTAATCCAAATGTTTAGGTTTGAAATTGAAATGTTTACGTGGTCTAGCCAAATCTTTACAAACAATGAAGAGCGGGAGTATTTATAATTAATTGCATCTTATATCCATGCACTACAAAAAGTTTTTATAATAGCATAGCATATTTTCTAAATGCATGTATAAATAATCAATTAGCAAGAGGAACAGTATTTTACAATCGTGATGAATGGAAGAAGAAAATTGAGGCGCTGCAGTGGGACGATCATAGCTAAAATTAATAATAATTATTATTATTCTGATATATTTGCCGTAGACATGCGGAAAGTATTAACTTATTATATTTTAACGCAACTTCTAATACCTATTCAAGTAGATGGATAGATATGTTGTTATTACTCCTACTCCTACTAATCGACTATAATATTGATAAACTAGCTGGAAGGCCTCTTCATGCATTGATTAGAACAGGCTGATTTATTTTACATCCGAATCTACGTACTACTGCAGGAAAAATAATTATTGACCAAATAAACAATTCACACGAGACAACAACTCCATATTCCGATCGCTATCACAGGCTCACAGCACTAGTACAAGGTCTGAAAATGACGAATTAAAACGACCGCTTCATATATCGAGAGCACTCTTACAGGGTGAGCACTATTAAATTAAAATCGGGATGTGGAATTTAAGTGGAAAATTGGATAGGCAGACATCACTCCCTCGGACAAAAAAGTCAATTGCACTGTAGAACCACCATAATTGGTTTTTGGTCAACCATGCCTGTTAACAAGTGCTTAATTTGACAGTTCAGTGTTTGCAAAGGAAATAAATAAAACGAAACAAATCTTGACTATTATGTACTATTCATCTTCGTGTTTATGCTAACCAAATAAAATGAATGTTTATTTGACTGTTGAATCAAAATTTACGCAAACATAATATTAAATAAACAATGTTATTATTGCATAGGCGTCGGCGTTGGCTTCATAAAAATATTAAAATTTACTAGCCTAGATTAACCCTAGAATATTAGAACGTTATTCTAAATCTCCTTTGGTTGTGATTCATTTTCTGAGGTAACACTGAGACGAAGTTGAAAAATATTAAAAAGTGCCTATTCTGAAAAGATGAGATTAGTACGTGGTTCTTTGACTCTGACGTGGTTCTCTAAATCCGTCTCAAGAAATAATTATCTCAAGAAAAGCGTCACCGAACATGTATCGCTAAAATCTCTTTGCTTAACATTAAAAAAATACTAAGATCATTTTAAAAGATTAACATGATTATTCTATAAAAGGGGACCGTATCAAAGATAGTAACTAATTAAATTTGTGTAAGTAGGTACATTTTACACCGTTTTGTTTTTTATTTTCTCGAATAATTCCTGCGATCGTCAGAACTAAATTGCTTTTCTAGAGAAAAAATAATCATAAACTTATTTTGCCATTGGAATTTTCAATTAGCTTTAAAAATGGCGAGTTCTTTAAGATTCAATGCGAAAAGTACTTGAGCAGTAATGTTTATTTAAAAATGTTATGAAGCTTTAGTAACAAATTCAAAAGCCATTAAACATATTACAGATTCTTCACGCGAAAAATAAATATTATTATTGCCTTATTATTAACCTACTCATAATAAAAAGTACCTACAAAAAAAATATTGTGACAGTACTTTTTCAGAAACGGTAGACATGGGAAAATTGAGCTACTTATCGGATTTGGAACCTGGATATTTTGCAGATATTGTTTATATACTTAGACACGAAAAAACTATAGAAAGTGTGCCTCATGAATCCTCATTTAAAATCTATTTAATCTATCACAAAATCTTAAAGTTGACAGTTTGAAGACACAATTTAAAATACATTTATTGAAAAAGTTGTTTAAAATTTTAGATAGAATAGGTAGGTATCAGTAGTGTTAACAGGTTGTCTGTCCAGACAGAAGACACAGGGGTTAAACAATGAACATGTAAAGGGTTAAGATACCAAATGCTGAGAACATAGTAGGTGGTTGAAAGTAGATACTTTCAAG
Organism: Abrostola tripartita; assembly: GCA_905340225.1. Classification (NCBI taxonomy): domain Eukaryota; kingdom Metazoa; phylum Arthropoda; class Insecta; order Lepidoptera; family Noctuidae; genus Abrostola; species Abrostola tripartita. Next base: position 9,383,234 of record HG996486.1, read on the forward strand.
TTTTAACCACCCACACTGTTCTCAGCATATGAGATTGAAACGAAACTCACTCATGTGGTAATTAGCCTGCCTTTATTTAATAACCGACGGCGGCGGTCGAATGTAAACGTTTATTTAGTAATTAACCCACCACTTTACATTATTTAATACAGATAACAAGCTCTATATTTTCTGATACACACAACTTCAGTAACATTCAGTTATTATATATTATACCCTATAAACTGTTGCTTAGGCTTTCCTTCAATATTTTCGACAAAAACGGTCAGATTTACAACTAAGATTATAAATTTATACTCTTACATACACTGAACCTTTTGATAGAAGCTTATTGCCAGCTTCGGTGCGTCTAAAGACTTGCCTCGGCCTTTGCGTATTTAAATCTGGCTGTCTTTATTCGCTAGCCAATGATTACACGTCACAAACTGCTGCTGGATCAAACGATGTAGTTGTACGCTGGGAGTACCAATTTAACCCAAGCTTGGTAGAATTGTATGAAATTGTAAATGGGAAGTGTATGTCAGACTAGCAACGTGGCTAGCGTTGGCTAGTAGATTGAATTCAAGACGCCCGCATGTAGGCGTGCAAGTGACTAGTTATTAAGCTCAGCAATCTCAGCATGTTACCTTCTTCGAGCATCGAGGACCGACAAATAATGGAAGGCTGGATACTGTCAAACCAAGTTTTAATAGCTGCAAGGTTTCCAGGTTCCTTGTATCTTGAGTGTGATGGCAGATGAACCTTAAATATTCAACTTGTTACTATGTAGTGAAGTAGCCAGTTCAGCCTAAGGAGATATGTATTGTTACAAATTACTTTTTCACCATCAATATTGTTGCAAAAAATATTACTAGGTATATATTCCTACTTATTTAATTTAAAAGTAAGAGGTGGCCAAAATTATACGAAAGTGAATACATAGAGACCTCATCATCATCAGCGGAAAGACGTCCACTGTTGAACGAAGGCCTCCCCCCTTTTAAAGGGGGGGGGGGGTTGCCATAATCCCCACGCTAGGCAAGTGGCTTGGGGATCGCAGTATTGGTGGTCAAGTTAAAGAAGACGCTGCTGCCCATCTTCTGGATTTTAGTATCCCTTAGTCGCCTCTTACGACACCCACGGGAGGAAAGGGGGTGGTCAATTCTAGGCCGGACACCACACGAAATGTGTATAGACCTACCTACTTCCAAAAAAAAAAATATACTACTAATTAAAACATCGTGTAATTACTTGTACCATGCTGCAATGTATATAATAACCCCTTAGTAACAGCACAACAAGACCACAATGTTCTGCCATTGGTCACCTGTACGAGACCTCAGCGTAGCACGGTAGCACCGCAATTACATATACTGTGTGTACCACGTAGGCACGTTAGTTCCGGTTTTGTGGCCTGCAGATTTCAAGATGGATTGACGTTACGTTGACTTATGCTACGTCGTAGCACTCGTAGGTAGGTATACCAAAGGTTTCATATTCGTAGCTATGAGAGCGATTACTAAGTATCTTGCTGAGCAATTATATGTCTCGTCTTTAATGGTATTGAAATTCAGGAAACATTAAAAAATACATTTTGAGTGTGATACGGTATCGACAAGGGACAAGGGTAAGGATAAAGTTGACAGTAACTATACTTAACAGCGATTTGGAAGCCAAATTATAAGATAGACTTTACATAATTACAATATAGTTACTTCCGAGTAACTTAATTCATTAAAACATCAATTTTATAACACGCTGTAGATCGCCTAAGTAGGTCAGCGTATGACCCGATGATTGCAGCCAAATAACCCGTCAATATTTTATTGTGGGTTGAGACATCAATCACTGTCGCGTTAAACTGTATGAGTATCAAATCCTTTCACTGATTCATATCTGTCCCCAATGTCGTTTTAAAGACATTATTTGTACAATATTTTCATTTTTATATCGTCACTCTAATATTTTTAACTCGTGATTGTTTTTTCTACGAAAATTGCGAACAGGTGCTGCCAAGATGAGTAAGTATGCAATTTTTATAGGATATAAGTATTCTGATAATATACTCATGTTTGATATTAAAAATGCAGAGAACTGTCAAAAACAGCCTCAGTGATAGGAAACCGATTAGTTATGACAAGTTAAGAGGAAAGATTATGATGAAGACGCTCAGACAAATGTTTGACCTGAAATGACGAATGGGAGGTCTAAAGAAGAAAATACTTATTATGCCTATAAAGGAATAAATAAGTTCAAAAATGCACCTCGATCACAATCATCAGACTGCTACAATAAACTTTTTCTTGCTAAAATATTTACGCCGCGACATCAAGCCATCAAGAAGAGTCAGTGCGCCAATAGAGACGTCATTCAATTAGTCACCTCTATCTAAATATAAATTGTCTTAAGAACATAATATAGCCAGACTTTTTATTGACAACCCCTCAATTATATTCTGAGCAGTTCTATTTTTGGACTACCTGAGAACAATACTCACGTGCATTTTTACTTTTAGTATACTTTAACAGATGGGTGTTTGCCCTAAACAGGCGATCGCACCAGCATTTTTTTTTCGAACTACTACCATGGATAAGAATCGGTACAAAATCAAATAGTTTTGTAATTCTGTGTCTGAGTAGAAAATAACGGATACCTACAGAAAGATTTGACCTGCCCATATCGACGCTGAGATCACTTTTCGATGCAATCGAAGTCCTTTAAATCATAATTCCTTGGAAAGACAGTTATTCTAACACCTTTTTCTTTAAATATTTCATTTTCCTGAAGTTAAAAAGTTCAATACAACAATTTTCCGTAATTTAATAAGCATTTCCTATTTCCATTATATTTTCTGGTCTGGTTGTCATGTTAGTGGTTTCCTATATGGCTTTATTTGGCAGCAGTTTGATTGTTTATTTTATACCACTTGGAATAATGAAGTGCTGTTTGCATTGGAAATTTTGGGTGTTGAACTAATATTACACAAAATAATAATATATTAATAATGTTTACTCTGTACAATATCATCAATTACGAAATTAATACACTTGACACAACGACTCGCTAATAATATTTTGTTTAAAATACCTTCGTGTTATTTTTTTATAATTCGTACCTAGACATAAATGGACAAAACCGGGGCAGATTTTCTTTTTAAAACCATTACCTCTTACTTGAAAGGTCCTATTTAGGTGATATCTAAGAAGATTGAAGTAGGTACATTTTAAAAGTAGTACTATAATATATTGTTGATGTTCTATTACCATAACAAGCGTACTGTATGTGTACAGTGTGTACTATACATCTCGGATGTTTATTTTAGAACAGTAACTAACAAGATAAGAAAGGGAAGAACAGCCCCTTTACCATAAACTCTTAAAGCAGCACAGTTTACAGTTATATTTATTAGTTTACAGTGGAAGCGAGACGCCGCATTACACTGCACGTAGCGGCGTCTCGCTTCTACTACGTAAATTGTCCTGCGTTAAGAATTCGTGGTAAGGGGGCTGATCTCCGTTAATTATCGGCAGCACGGAGTACCATCGCAGTATTGACTAGCAACTCTTTTACCTCATACTAGTTCCCAGATTATGGTTTACAATCGATATATAAAGGAGAAAATAAAAGGGGAACGAATACTTTTGTTTTATAAATGCAAATCCTCTTGTATGTACGTCGTTATTTCTCGAAAAATAATGACGTACAATAATTATGGTGCACATTATGATGGTTTTAGGATGGCTGATACACAAAATTCCGAATATATACGTCCCAATATTATTTTGAAAGCATATTTGTTGTAAAGCACTAGTCAAATACTAAAACAACTTGCTTACTGACTCATCACACTATTAGTTATACAATAACGTACTTCTACTAAAGTGAGTTAATACTTTTATCATTACTTTACACCAATCATGGATTTCCGCAACTCTTGAAACTAGAAAAAATACTTTATCGGGTGTACTTCTGATAATGTTTTTGCACTTAGGCTCAAGACAGTAGCTACATAATTTTAGCTTTGTCACAGTGTGTATTACAATGAAAGCTAAAAATTTGTATTAAATATTCAATAAGTCTTTTATTTGTTCACTATGAACAAACCATGCGTGTCTTATGACGTCATCCAATGATCCCGAAAAATGGTAGCGTTTATCAGCTCCATATTTCTTTTTATAGTGCTTTCAGCCAAATACCTACCTATATCATGTTTCAGCAGAACCGATCGAGCCGTAATCGCAGCAAACATTTGGACGTTGGATATGCAAACATGTCTCACACGTGCATTTATAATACAGTATAACTGAATGACAATTGCTGCAAACTACAGGGCGCTTCATCAAAGTACAAATCTAACTTCTAATAATTATGAGCTTAATGGATACGACATTGTGATTCAGCGTATATTCGGTTAATTTAGACACTAACGGACAGACATGCGGGCATGTTTCACCAGATAAAGGCTCGACCACATTACACGGCACAATTGTAGTGAACTACGATGTCTGGTGTGTTGTGTGCGCTGCAACACAGACTGTGTGTCCCTCACCTCCGTTTCACTGTCACCCACTGAGACCCGTATTACAAACACTCACATTTAGTGTCCATTTAAATCTTGTCAATTAAAGCCTGTCAGATTAAACTGGCTCGAACTTTAAATATAGATTCTATTTTTAAACAGTTCTACTGTTATCAATCTCATCTATTAGCCAATTTATTTAATTACGTAAAGCGAAAACATTTGGATCCTTTTTTACGAAAATCACGCGGACGAAAGAGTGGGAAATTTAGTACGGTTAAAGTTTTTATAAGGAAGGACTGCAGAAAGCTATTTAAAAAAAAAGAATTTAGAAAAACACACTAATATGCGTTTGGCACACACACTTCTAAAAAGACATTCATATTTATTTGATATATATTATAATTGACCTAGCTGTCAAAAATAAATGTTTTTTTTTAACGTCTATGGTCACACTTAGACGAGATATTATTTGTATTTATTCTCTATAGTCTTACTGAAAGTCCAACTTCATCTACTTAATGCATGAAAAACTTTTCAAGAACACGCAAGTTGGAGTGTAAGATTTGGCTTTTCTAAAGAAGGAAATAAAGCAGAAAGCCAAAATCATAATTACGGCCAAACGTTAGCTATACATTTGTATGGATTGACAAATTTGAAAAGCCGGTAAGCCCCTAATTAAAAATAATCGGTGTCTTCCAATTTGCCATAGGTACACGCGGGTCTATTCAAATTATATTATTAAATGTATACCTTTACCTTACTTGAAAAAAGCTTCCCATTTAGTTGACCCAATAAGAAATGCAAAGCAAATGTAAGAGCAATGTAATAATGTTATACCGTAAAAATAACAAACAATGTGTCCAAGGTGATTTGCTTACTGGGGCTTTACTGTTATTTACTAGAAAAATATTTTTACCTGGAATGAACAGAGAACTGCTTAGCTTAGGTGTAAGCTTTTTCTTGGAACTTGGATTTTAAAAATCCCAGACCGCAGTAAGCTAACTGGAAGGAACTGAAGGCGCTAGAATACGTAAAACTTAAGTATGAATTTCTGTTCGTGGATGCATGGGTGATGATATTGTTGGATTGTCTGAAGTTATGTTACTATTGTTTAGTTAGTAATTAAATTAAAATAAATATAAAGTACTTGCATAGTAGTAAAAAAATGCTATAGGGACTTGTTAAGGCAATTTCCAGAATCATAAAGCCAAAACGAATCGTCCAAATTACCTGCCTACATTACAACCAAGTTATGCCATAAACGTAGTGATGTAATTAAAAAGAAACTGATGTTGAATTAAACAAATAAAACATAAAGGAGAGAAGTGTTTAGTCTCGTATCTCTATGTATTGTACACCCATCCTAAATAGCATGACAAACAAGCAACAAGTTACCAGTGCTAATGTAAGTACATATTACAAATATATACACACCATACAAAATACATTTATTTAGTTCGAGAATTGAATAGAACCCTATTTAAGGGCTCGCTTCAGAAAATTAACGCCATTGTCACACTTACTCGTATATTATGCAATTTTATGGTTTACGCTGTTCTAATCACGCTAATAATATAAAGGCGAAAGTTTGTGAGTGTGTCTGTTTGTTTGTTACCTCTTCACGCTCAAACGCATGAACCGATTTTGATAAAATTTGGCACAGAGCGTAGCGGGTAACACCGCAGGGCGCAGCTAGTATACATATATATTTATCAAAATAGTTTCTTTTACATGTAGGTACCTCAACTTTCATAGTAAGCTGTATAAATACTGTGTTAATAAATTTTCGTTTACATATAGGTATGTTGATTGAGCACTGCACTGCACCAGTCTATAACTATCAACCGCTCATCACTTTATTTAGCAGATTATATTTCAATATAATTAAATATATACTATTTATATAATTTAGATTATATTTATAAACAAAAGCACGTACTCTATACATCAATTGCTTATAGTTACCTATTATAATTATATACGTATATAAATAAACTTGTATATATAGTACTTGCATACACTAGTCTGGGCTCCATTACGGCGTGGGAAGTTGTTTAGCAAATAAAGATTCTAGAATAATAAACGAGGTGCCATGAAACAATAAACAGTTTTTGGGTGTTGTCTGATTAGTATCACATGATATTTATATATTGAGGTTATTAATTAACTGTCACATAGCTTAAATCTATTTACCTGAGAATATCTAGATGCCGATGTCGATATCAATATCAGGTGACTACTATATTTAGATTTATATAATTAACCTGCACGAAGAGCGACTGGCACAAGTCAAATAATCAATATTTTTAGCACATATATTGCAGTTACGATGTATGAAAATGCGTAAAGAAGAAGAAAAAAGGGATAATCCTTAGATACTGTAAGAGGGAAAGTGGCAGCAAAAAAATAGTTTGATAATGTGCTCATCTCAAAGTTTGGTGACTATTAAGCTCTATTTACTTACAGGTATCTTAACAAAATCAAATTACGTGTTGACTACATACGGCGAAGGGTCTTTATAACACGACTGCCCCCAGGCTCCCTACGAACATGGAAATGGATAATATGAAATATATTTCCATTTACTAGTTATTCCATAAGGTAATGTTCGTTTAGGGTCTTTTCGAAGAAGTCCAATAAAGTTATCGAGTACCTATAGAGTGCGGAAGAGAATTTCAAAAATACGCGCAGTAGACAATGTATCTACTGATTAAAAGGCGATGGATAGATTGAAATTGTATAAATATTCTACTACAAATTAAACGGGTCCTTTAGACTTTTTGAGCATAAAGTATTCGTGTTTTATTTATAAACGAGTTATTGTGCTTTCATAGGTAGATGGTATGAGCCACAAATCAGTCTTGTCGTTTTTCAACATTTTTATTTTTATTTTACAAACTACTCTATCAATTTGATGACATGTACGTTCTTGTTTCTACAATTCTACTAAAGTATTATAGGCACATATTTATTTTATTTTAGAAAAAACGTGACCCCACACTAGGATTTTCTCCGGTATCGTCGGTGCGTTTAACGTACATGAAATAACACAATTACAAACACCCAGATTCGGGAAAAACATCTGCGGATCACACAAATTTTTGTCCCGTGCGGGAATCGAACCCGCAACCCCTAGCGCAGCAGTCCAATCGCTTAGCCACTGTGCCAATCAATAACTTAGATCATAAAATATGAATAAATGTATCCAATTCAATTCAATGCAACAAAAAAAATCCTAATTCCGAACTGTCCCCTTTTCCCCTCAGGTGTCTGGTCTTTCCGTCAACAAATCGTTTAATTTAATCATATTGTAGCCCGACCGAGACGAAATACATTGTGTTGAAGCACGTTTGGCATCCGCTACCTTCTTGATCGTCACGAGTGTGAAATCTTTGATAATCGGTCATTAATCGTCATTAATAAATTAATCACGCAGAACGTCACTGTAATTATTAAAGCCGGACTTCATTTTCGGCCAATCAATTTGTTCTATTTTAATATGGGGGTTTATGTTCAATTTATACCCTTGCTCTTGAAGTATGCAATGGATCTTTAATATTGCAATGATATGTTAATATTTTTCCTGCTATATAAGTCAAACCTATTGTATAAGATCACGCCAATACAACAGGGCGCAGGGCAGTATCACCGAGGATAATTATTATAAATATTTATCTTCTGTCATTAGCATTTGGTCGATATATATTCAGAGGCTTGAATTTGATTTTGACCAGTTTCCAAGTCGAGAGAGAGAAAGAAGTATAGATTTGAAGAAAACCAATTTATTAATGTTACAACATACACATATTAAGTAATTGTTTACAAGTAAAAAAATAAATCATTAAAGGTCTCCCGTACGACAAATGTACCAACATCATTTATGTTAGAGTTAGTGACTATCTGGCTCATCTCCACCCAACTCAAGACAATCTAACGGAAATTTAATATGTTTGTTATGTCTTTTCATCTGACACCGGTAACTAATGACCTCGGTACGATTTATTCGTGTGTAGATTACAATTAGGTATACCAATCGCAATTTTTATGATAGCAATTTGTAATAGTGACTTGATTTATTATAACATTTTGTTTCATCATACATCTTAGTGGACAGATATTATCTAATACCAATATTGTATCTATTATGATTCAGTCCACAAACATTTGTATTATGATGGTGACTTTTCCTAGATCAAAAGCGACAATGCGTCAGTTGGCACACTAATTAAAAACGACTAGGAATTTGTCAATACAATGCATGGTCAGCGTATTGACAGAACATCATTGGCAGCGAGTCGCGCAAACATAGCGCTTGCGACAGCCAGGTGGGGTCAAAGGGAGATAAATCGGGAGGCTGCGATCGCCACCGGGGGACGGAGCTGACAGTCGTAGACGAACGAGCATCCGCACCACACGCTTCTCCAAACCCAGTTAGGTCTGTGATGTAGTGCCGGGACTGTCGTGATACCTGTGAAGTTCCTTTAGCCAGTGACGATAATAACGAAGTGGTTTTTGATCGCAGAGTACCCCTTTGCGAGATGTGGGATGATGTAGAAGAAGAAACCCCTGCGCCGGCCGAACCCGCGCCGGAGGCGGCAGCCGCTGCAGCAGCCGAGCCTGCGGCGGCCGCCAAACCCGAGGAGGCCGAGCCCCCTGCGCCCGAAACCACCGTCATGGGCACTGAGCCTAAACAACTTGTATTCAAGCATTGGATCAGGTGACCCTAATTATTTTAAAAACTTTCGTAACGCGCAGTAGCGGCTGAAACTTATATCACATTATACCACAATTCGGCGCAAGCGACTCATCTGTAACTATTTTTAACAAATTAAATATGGCTAGGTTTTTAATTGCCTGATAAGTTTTATCAAAATAAGCATAATAGTTATTGTATATTATGTTCAATACGATCAATATTTTTCTTCGATACGATATAAAATGTTTCCTCTAATATTTACTAACTTACAAACATAATTAATTTGGACACAATTGTAGAACGTAATCATTTTTAATATATACATAAGTCCACACTTAATGCTGGATACAAGTACCTATCGACAGATCTTCATGAACATATCCCCTCACATTGCAGGCCCAGATTCCTCCAATACAACTACCTGTACGACTACCAGCACAACTACTACAACGACGTCATCAACTACCTGGACAGGCGGAACAAGGGCCTGCCCGTGGAGCGGCCGCGCGCGCAGACGTGGGGCGAGCGGGTGCTCAGGACCTATCTCTCCAAGGCAACCTCAAGCCACCTAAACAAGTCTTCGAAAGACTCCTCCCTCCTTCGCCACATTTCAACGGGCGCCAGGTTCCAGCGCTACCATAGCAAGTCCCTCATCTCGAGGAAGTATTCCAGACTCGGATTTAACACCGTCTCCATCTAGCTTCGCTCTAACACCCTCGCTTGACCTCGCTTAGCGGACCCAGCTCCGAAGTGCCGGCGTGACCTTAGTGTCGATGTTACAGGATTACGTTGGTGTGAAGCAGCTCTCAGCGGCCACCGCCTGAACGGTACAATACAGTGTTCGGAAGCCGTCCGCATTCCTATTTTAATATCTGTCTTATTTGAGTAAGGCAATAAAATTTTAAGTTAATTTACTTAGTTTTATTTGCTTGCGTTTTCCTAAGGGCTGAAACCCTAAAAGCTTCTAGTATTATAGAAATACACTAATATTATACCTAATCAACAAAATAACATGATATAATGCAAAGCGATGATTAATATAACTTGCTATGCGATTAAGTAGGTAAACTTGACTTGGTATTTTCAACCAATAATACATAAAGAATCGATGTACTGCCTAAATATTTAAACAGTAAACATAAGCACTGATAAAATAACTACAGGCATGCATTAATATGCAGCTCTCCGACATAAATTGTACACAGAAACATGATAATAAATTTTCAACCAGCTAATATGATGTACTGCAGTATGTTATTAGAATTACATGTGTTCAATCTACATCTGGAACACATGCTGATTGAACATCTGCTCCTTCATATACTTCAATTAACAAACACTCAGTATATTCTCCTAAGTCATTTCATATTTCTAAAAATGTAACAAAAACCAGACAAAGAAAAAGTTTCCGTGATCAAGAATTTATTGTGACAGAAACATTAAAAAGCTTTAAGACTTACCTTTATAAATCGCGTTACATACAAAAGATTCCTCTCAAATACACGCGAATACTTATACAACAACAACACAAGGAAACCGAATAATATCAACAAATTTGCGCATATTTCTCGTATCATATAGGAATAATGGTACCCAATCGATCCCCAGCAACGACTAATAAGGTACCGTATATTAGATTAATACCCAGATAAATGGCTCCCATTAACTTCGCTTAGAATAATAAATCTGTGCGTAGATTTCTTAATAAAAGTGATTTATGATCGAATAATTAAAATTATTTATGGTAAATCCAAATGTCCGCGCTAAATTTTTAATTAGAAGTGAACTATTTTGTTATAGTAGGTAAGAACTCGCTCATTCAATATTGCTAATACAACCAAGTTGATGGGAATGGCGTCATAATGATGTGATGACTAATATCATCGAGAGTAAATGATTTGTTGAAAACACCACACAATAATCAAGTACCTTCATGTATAGCTTGTCCACATGACGCGAAGAGTAAGCAATATGGCTCTTAATACAAGACGTTCAATGTCATAATTGCGTGACACATCCACTCAGTGGGCGCACAACAAAATTTCAATGTCGAGATATCTAAAATAACTTATCTTTGACAGTTCAGTGAATGTAATCGCTTGGGCGTGGGCCAAACGTTGGGCTACCTAACAGGTAAAGCAGGCAATCGGCCAAATTGAAGATAATTAAATGTTACAATGACCAAGGGAACCCAGACATCGATTGGGTACTCGATGGTTAATAATAGAACGCTCAACTTGGGACACCGCTACTATTGCCATTATCAATACTTTAATAATACAGGTATTGATGTTATTGTCTCCATACAAAACTCACGCACGGTTTGCACAGTGAGTCGAATCCAAATATACTTGTAAATAAAACAAATAATTGTTCTTTAAAAGATCACACTCGATAAAATAATATGTGCGTCTATTTCTATTCAAAGGAATTACATACAGTACGAATAAGAACATTTCAGTATTGCAGCGAATGTGAGGTTAGACTTTGCGCGATATCAGTAGCTACTAGCTTCTACAATGAATGAGAGAGTAGGTAATATAAGAAGGTTGCTTTAATGGCAGTAATGTAAGTAAGGTACTCATTTTTATTTACGTTCGTATTCTATGTACAGAACAATAAAAGTCTACATTATATACTCAATAATAATCAAATTTCGTGCTAAGAAGGTATCAGTGGCACCCTCTGTCATCGCATTATCGATTGTCAATGTAAGCGAGCCGTGGATGAGTTGCCGGGACACTGCGTCATCTATCTGCATCATTTCTGTGGACAAGCCTCATCAATTCATTCATAAATGACCGAATAATTAATCGTCCTGGCAGGCAGTGAATTTTAATTACGGGTCATGCCGAACCTTTTGATACATATCATACGTACGGTCAGTAAGAATAGCTGTAATATAAAGGGGAAGAAAAACTTGACGATATTCCTGCAGGACTTTTTGTCACATGGACATGGACACATGGCCAATCAAGGATTGTAGTGGGGTTGTCTATCCAGAGTTTACCAAGCCTCTAGATATCGTTACTTGTAGACCTTCTCTACTTGCACTCCATGCCCTCTACTTGAATTGCTGTTTACCCCAAACTGTGAATGCTAATCAATTTCTAGGCTAAAATGCAATGGTTAGTATAAATCACTTTAAGTGCGTCAACACATAATAATAACATCGATTGCTGGCCAATAACAAATACTAGAATAATATTCATTCATCATATAGTTAGTGTCACATGTAATGTAATATTTATATATACATATAACTTTTATTAAATACAAAGATATGACTACAATCAGATAATTATGATACTCATAAGACCAATATGTTGTTCCTTAGAACGAACCCTCAGGTTCATTCCCCGCTCCAGTCAAATATGTGGATGTCTCACAGATATTTATTTTATTGAAAATCTGGATCTTCATGGAAAGGTTTTATAAGTCTGTTAACTTCTTGCTCACTCACAATGCAGATAAAATTAGAGCGGGTAATGATTAAAAAAACCTTGGACTGCTGCGGGTTGCGAATTCAATTCCCGCACGGGACAAAAAATTGTGCGATCCGCAGATATTTCTGGGTGTTTGTGTATGTGATATTACATGTTTGCGAAATGCACCTACGATACAGGAGAGATTTCATGTGTGGCGCAACGTTTTAAAAAAATTGTAGAGTGCATGATAAACATTTGCATCGTAGCTCATAATAAACGAAAATAAAGTAAGACGTGTAGAATGGAAAACAAAAAACTCACGTCGAACGTCAAGTCTGAACATGAAATATTAATAACACTACAACAGAGTAGCAATTTATTAACATTAATCCCACCGCTGCTATGCCAAACTCTATCTCATAGTGTCGACAGACACGGTGCGTATGAAGATGCAGCGGAGAAATATTATTAGTAGATACCTCATCTAGATTTGCTCTTCAAAACTAACACTCGGCTTTTGAAAGTTTGATCCTCGAACTCACTGAAAGCGTTGTTATCTATTTTGATTTAATAAGTTTGTCAGCTGACAGAGTAAATATGACAAGTGTGTAAACATCTGTCATTTTTCATTAAAATAGTATGTCAAACACTCTTTTAGGGTACTGGAAATGTCTTTTTTTATGCCTACCTTACATTTAGGGTTCATAACATACATAAGGCAACGCTCATAATCCCCGAAAGAGCCCCTGTGTTCTCTTTTATCCTTTCTCAGCGTCTCTACACTTCCAGGTTGGTTTACGCGCAAGACTAGCTTTCTCGGGCAACAAATTCTGCATAAACTGTATGAATAGCAATATGCTCGCACTTATTACGTAGTTGTAAATTTATGATAGCAGGCGATAAGTGTCAATAGACGCGGTAAAGGAAAACTCAAAAAATATAAAGTCATGTAAGAGGTTTTTCAAATTTATTCCCCTTATTTTTAATGTCCAATAAAATTAAATAAACTAATTGACAGCTAAAGTCGTATAAATATATGTAATAGACTTTATTACGAACTTTTTTGACACTAATACTCAGCGATAAGAGAAAAATAAATCGAATGAAACTAAATTATTTTATCCCACAAATCAGTATTGATTCAAATATTTTCTTTGAATCTTTTTCCGATATATTTTAGGACCACTGAATCACATTTTAGCTTGTGATGTGCAAATTAAAATTTTCCCTTTATGAAGAAAACCGGAAAACGGTGACAAAAAATTAGCGTAGGTTGTTTGATTTTAACCGTAAGATCGTTAGGTTTATGAGGAAGTGAAGTTTAACTAACTTCCTTTTGAAAGATAAAAAGTAAGTTGTCTCAGTCTACCCCAATGGGGTGGGTAACTTTATTTTAATTCGCAAGGTATAATTCTTGAAAATTTTAACCTTTAGCAAAACTTAAATATTTTCCTGAGCCACACAATTAGCCAATTTCCTATTTTAATTAAAACATAATATAATATTTAGTTCGTTAACCATTTGTAGCAAATTTAACATCTAATGTAACAACATTCTAACAATTTGCTACACAAATACCTGCAGTTCATCATAAACTTTAATTAATAGAAAAGCGCAGTTGAGTAAATAACTCAACTGCGCTTCATTCATTTTACAGGTTTCCGAAAACCGAAGCAGGAACAAGTTTTAGAAATGAATTTCTGCTGGAGCCCAAACATTCTGCAATTTTAATGTAGTATCAAATTAAATGGACCAAAGTTTTACCTAATCTCGGCGAGAATATTCCAACATTACAAATACAATCTTGATTTCAACATACAATTAAAATTCATGCATGTTAGAACATGCACATTACAATCAAAAACTTATCCTACCTATATACCCAGGCATCTGCGTGGAAAATGCCCGGATGCACCTATCTTCGGTTTGTAGTACTAACACGTCAGGTGCATTATTATTAAACCACTTAAGATAACATTCTAAACCGCGTTAAATTTGGATTTTATGGTACATTTGGACCAAATAAACCTTGAACGTGAATATACCAACCTATACAGAAGCATTTGGTATAATATTATCTCTTCTTTCACCACTGATAAATAGAAAATTTATTATATAGGTACCTTGAAAAGCGATGAAACGTCAATTATGGCTGAACCAACTTTTGTATCGACTGTCTCATCCCTTATAACAATATTTGAAAACTATAATAATTTTGATTACAAAAACAATTTCAGATAAATATTCATAAGATAGCACCTGAAACAAGATCCATGAACTTGACTGACCTTTCAAAATCGTTACAAATGGCCACTAGTATTTTTCAGAACTGTACAATCTTTTGTATAAACTTGAAGACACATGAGTTATGTCACATGCGGAGATATATTATTAACATTCTCTCACCGTAGGCCAGTGTCTTGGACGACTATTTTTATCCACTGCCCAGCGAAACAATTGTGTAGAACTCTTTCGCCAATTGGGAAGAGTTGAAGTCGGTGACAGTTATAAATTGTCTTACATAAATATTTTCCAATGTCCCGCTAGAGCTGGGTGACAACGTCGAAATGAATCACAATAAGGAAACTAAAGATAAAACTGACTCTGTAGGTAAATGAAGACGATTTACAATCGCAGTCGCGTTATCGCATTGATCAATGTCTTATAATAAATTTCAGAATGTTTGCATCTGCTTTGGAATTATTATTAGCTTTCACAAAAATGGCACGGAATCTTGATTTTCTGAAAATAAACATTAATCTACAGTACATTTTTGTAATTTAAAAAGCCATAATCCATTGTTGTCAATTATTGATATGATTTGTTTTAAATTGTATTGTAAATAATTGAACATGCAGCGTTTTAGGCCTGTTTGGCATTTTTCAATGTTAGGTATTTGTGTTTAACGAAATGTTGATGCACAAAAGCACACTTTAATATACATCCCTTTAGGGAAAACAGGGATAATTAGGTATAGGTACATGTCGTTATAATAAACATACAAAAACATTATCAAATATCAAATCGAAGGGCACATGAGGTATATGAGGTCCCTGCCTGTAGAACTAGTTTCGCTCAGTGTTTTTCTTACTTCTTAGGTCCACTACTGTACAATCGTATAAACAAGATGAATTCTTTACATATTATGTCAAGATTTACTTGTGGTAGGGCATTGGATAAGTTTTTGTGTGGTTTGGGCTATGAATGGACTGAAAAATTATTTCATATATATCATTAAATGTACTATTATGTAAATACTACAAAAAGTAAAAATACATATTAATTTAATAAAAAATACATAATATTTTAATAAAATATACACATACTTATCTATCGTATATGTAGTATTATATTTTAATATATATCGAAAATTAAAATATACATACACAAAAGGATTTTAAATTACCACTTCTAATATTATTATTATTTTATTCATTTATCTGTATATATTATACGTATATATATGACTACAAATAAAATGCACATTCACTTTAAGAAAAAAATATTATACTCAGATAAGTACATTAAATAGAAGAAAAAAAAAAAAAAAAAAAAAAAAAAAACGACCTTTAATATACATTATTTTAGATATTGAGTACAAAGAATAATGAGATGTCATAGGAAACAAAAAAAAAAAAAAATACTTACATAAATTACCATAACTTTATTAAAACTCATTATCTGTATGCCTTGCATATACTACGTGTTTACGCTAAACCGGTCAACTCGCCTGTCCATTGTTCATTTAGTCATAGAATTACTAATTACTGCGATAAGTGTCTTTGCGTTGATCTAACTAAGGTTGGTATTTATTCGAAGCGAGAATCTTACCTTGCCGTAACACAGTTGCGACTACCACGGGAGGTAAAGAACTTTTTCTTTGTATACCGCCAAATACTTATTATGATGTATAAAATGATTTACATTTATGGATGTTTAGTTTGTTATACTCTGTTTATTGCTTATTCATGTGTAACTCTGTTATAGTTATTAAATAGCTAAAAGTAGTGCATGCATAATTATGTTTCTCATACAACACTAACATTATATTTGCTATGTTGTGATTATTCTACAAACCATGTGTTGTAACTGTAAGTTTACCTATTACTTTTGACAAAAATTGGTATACTGTTCTATTTTTTTGGGAAATAAATTATATTCTATTCTATTCTATTCTATTCTACATTTAGGAATAAACTTATACCTTGCAGGTGACGGCAATGCGCCGACACCCGTAAAGCAATAGATTTATTGAAGCTGTGAAATTTCACAATTCTTCTCACTAGTGGAAGAGTATTTGATGCAGTTCAGTAAGCAGATGCCCTCATTCAAGTGCAGTCAGGAAAGAAGGCAACCCTGTCTGCGGAATTCTTTTAGAAGTCTGATCCAAGTCTTACAATTGTTAACTTTCGAACTATTTACCTGAGTACCATATTATTTGAAATGTATTCTGGTTGCCCTCATGTGTATTTTCGGCAACGCTCGACTTTCGGACCCGAACGGAGCCTTTATTTACTAACTAACTAGTTGGCACCGACTTCCACTTCACTTATGTAAAGTGATGTGATAAAATATTATTTTTCACTTTTGAGATTTTTGAAGGAGGTTTTAATATTATATTTAAAATTTTTCATTTTACGATTTTTATTGAATTTCTCTCACTCTCAATTCTAGAATTTATTCGCCCCAGACTTTTGTGAGACCAGTTTATGAAATCGTTGTACACACAAAACAAAAAGCCCTTTTAAACGATACCTTACACGATATATTTAATCCAGGAAAGTGATAGGAGGGGGGTCAACTCACCCCCACTCGTGGGAGTAGTAGTCGATAACTAACCACTAACAAGGAAGACCTTTATCGACTACTATACATATCATCAAGTTTTGCTGTGATCCTATGAAGAGGTCCGTTCCATATCTTCGAAGTTCCTCATCAGGTAATGACAAAAGTTCTAGGAGATCAATCGGAAAGTAAACCCAATCATATGAAAAAAAAATTGAAATCGGTTCATAAATGACTGAGTTATCTATTATTAATTATAAAATTATATTTATAATAACATACAAAAACAAAGATCCCGACGAATTGAAAACCACCTCCTTTTTTTGAAGTCGGTTAATGATGATGAACGGATGTATGAAACTTAGATATGTTTAAAGTAAAATGCATGTTTCACATTCATATTTATATTAAATAAATAAAATTACCCAAGCATAAACATTTTTGTAAATATCGACCCCATGGATGGATATAAAATGTATCTACTGACGAAATCACATTTTCGCCACAAGCTACCTGTCGTAAAATAACCAATTAAGATTATCATACCACATTATATTTTTTTTTTCTCCTATTATATTATATAACTAAAAATCTTCAATGCCTCACGTGACTTTGTTTAAATAAATAAGTAGTTTACCAATATTTGTTGTAATATGTTACTTTAACAACAACATTTTATTTCAACGTAAAATATAAGGATGTAAAACATAAAACCGATGTTAGAATATACCTAGAGCGGTTTTATCGAGTCGCTAGAGCAAACTTCGATACAGTACGAAAGGTGAAAATAGAATTATTTAGATTTAAACTGATGATGCTGGCTTATCCGTATTTAAAAATATTCACTGTTTTTAGTTCATTTCCACTGATAATTGGTAACGATAGACAATATAAAGCAGCAGCCATAGAACTCGATCAGAGTGCGGATGACGGGGAACTGTTTATCAAGAGAATTTACAATGGAGAGAGTAAGTTATGTTTTGTTTAGTTTGAGCAAAAAACGATTCAAGGGCGACTAACTGTAAAATAAACTTATTTATCTGTCATAAATTCATTTTAGAAATATCCGCAAAACCTGGAATCTTAATGTTTACTGCACCTTATAAACTGTGTGATGGTGGATGCAATGGAAGTGACAATGTTAACATCGCGATGCAGTTTCCACTGTTCATTGGGAGAAAAGGCCGGGAGGCTTATAGACGTATATTTCGTAGAGACTTCGAGCAGTTACATTCTACAAAAGACTCAGCACCGTTTAAACCATATACAAGTAGAGCCACAACTGCTTCATCCCCTTGTATCATTGTGAAAGTGAACGTGATTCCCAAAACAGACCCCACCACAGAAAGCACAACTGAATCAACAACTACTACAACTACTACTACCACTCCGGCACCCTGTCCGTACTTCCCGCCTGGGGTGTGCTTAAAAAGGAAAAAAAACAAAGTCTCACTTGTCACTACTTTCTCAAAAGAGAGTCAACCTTTTTTACCTTTTACATTAACATACGAACCACCAATAATCGATACCCAATCAACGATCGATACAGAACTATCTACGGCAGATCCTGCAGCGAATGGTATGACCGAAGTGTCAGTTCTTAGAAACCCTGGCGACATGTCATATTTGGAGGATTATCCGACAAATTATTACAATTACGGCTATCCAACACCTTATAGACAACGAAGACAACAATGGAGTCTGCCTACAGTTGGAGCCTACTTTTAGGAATATATTAAGACTTCATATATCCTTGGTACATTTAGTTATGTTAGTCTGTTATTAGATGTCTGTGAAAGGAGTTATAATGTATGCATAAGTATAAATGTCTGCTTTAAAACTAGGTAAACTAAACATCATACAACTGTATGCGCGTCACAAAAGAGATCTTCTATATACTTAATTATTTTTAAATTGTTTAATGAGATATCGTACCAAATCATTTTATACGAAAAGAAAACCTTGTATTTACTTCAGCCTTAATACAAATATAGCAATTTTTCTAATTGTTTATTTATTATTTTGGTATGTAATAGTTTATTTTTCTTCTTTATCTTTATACGTAGGTACCATATTTAGTTTTAATTCTACGCATTTGCTGATTTAGGGAACAACTTCAGAAATAGCCACTAGATGTAAGCCACGAATCTTTGCTAATGGCATATTAATGTTATCGAAGTAACTAAGGGCAATATTCTGTGTGTCTTCATGAGTTTGAAGTGTTGATATCTATCGAAAACGTTTGTTATTTGTATGACAACAATGAGCACTAAGCCCCTGTAGTTAACTCCAATGAACTAAAATCTGTAGGATGCATAAAATGCAGCGTTTTATGACTCGGTACAAAGATTGTCAAAGATTCAGTCAGTCAGCCTACCCGCGTTTTAGAAACTTCACGCTATTAACTTTTGTAACTCATGATTGACACATGGTTACACATGATAGATCAAGATTGGCAGAAACATCACCAAGGAAATACAATATAAAATACATTTAAACAGTAAACAGTTGTAAAATATATCAATGAACAAGTTAGTTCTAGATTTTTATGTCTTAAAAATATAGTTAGCAACAATATGAATACAATAAGTTTTAATGTATATTATTTACACCATTCCAAGTAGACAACACCTACGATGCTTTTTAAATAAGGTCGCATGAAAATAATCTCGCTTTTTATTTACAGATGTATCGCGTTCTTCTAGTTGTGACGTCATTGATGATCCTGGGATCAGAACAGGCCATAATGCCCTGGGATAGGTGGTCTTGGTCGATGCCACAGGAACCCATCGAGTACTTTTTTCGAAGACAAGACAACTTACCCATTAAATCGCCTACTTTTATATGCGAATGTCCACCACATAAGGGTAATGTAATTTATATATTATATAATGCGAAAGCATTCCACGTTTCTTTAAGGAAAAAGCTTTCTAATTAATGACGATACCTTCTGCATCGTTGTGTGTGTTCTCTAGTTTCCGACATATTTAATTCAATTCTAAACATATTTTACATAATTACTGAAATGTCTGTCATATTTTACCTCTTTTAGTTCAATAGCAACCTCCACGTACAGGTCAAGCTATCTCTAGTGTAGTAACCAAGAAGTGTTCAACAATATTCTGCTTTAATTAAATTATTATTACTTAATATACATATAATTAGAGTCTTATACTATACAATATGACATAAGTAAGTGGTGTTCTCTAATTAAATTAAAAGTAGTACGAATATACTGATTACTGATCATATCCACCTATGTACCATCATTGAAAAAAAAATCAGCTAATCACTCATGGGTTTTTCATTTAAATTGATTCTAGAATGCGTAGTTGATTTTAAAGTCAATGAAGATATGGCCGACTTTCTTAATATACGAGGTATAATCAAAAAAGAAGATTTAAGAACAGTGCGTGAAGATTTAAACAAATTAATTCATACTGGAGGTGCTTACGAAGGGGATGCACAAAAGGGCCAAGCATTGAATAGAAAGCGACGCAGTGGCGCCGAGGAACTAAGTTGTTGCTGCCCACCTAAAAATGTATTGCTACCTGCCTTCATAACTGATAAAGCATTCAACGAGGCCACTGGAAAATTCGGCAATCAAAACAACATACAGGATAAATCAAACTAAAAATGTAATACACTGAAATAAACTTACGGAAATTACATTTGGATTTTTATTGTTTTTATCAGTACATTTTCGATCGTACATGTTGCACAACTATATTGTTATATTTTATAGAACACGTCACGTAAATATTTCGATTATCAAT
Organism: Abrostola tripartita; assembly: GCA_905340225.1. Classification (NCBI taxonomy): domain Eukaryota; kingdom Metazoa; phylum Arthropoda; class Insecta; order Lepidoptera; family Noctuidae; genus Abrostola; species Abrostola tripartita. Next base: position 9,404,420 of record HG996486.1, read on the forward strand.
TCCGAAACCATGTTTGCCGCAATTTTATTTCTTACCGTTATGTCAATCAACTATTTGCTTTGCCAAGATATACCAGATATGTCATTAAATGATATAATGCAAGAGAAGCGTATGTATTCCGCATTCTTTATTCGTAAATAAACAATTACTGGAAATTACGTTGACCTTAGGTCTTCCTATTATAAAGTTATCATAATTCCATAAGTATCATCAACTAAGTAATTGGTGCATGAAACATCTCTCATTCATACAAAAAAATTTTTTTTGTAGGTATGCATGTTTTACTTGTTTGGATTAAATAAATTATGTGTATTTTTCCAGCTTGTGCTAAGCCACCAATAGTAATACAGCCCGTCATTATTAAACTGTTCCGATATCCAAATCAATCAAGAAATGCAGGAACAAGAGAACAGCTAAAAGACTTAAAAATTGGAGATTTTTTGGGATAAACTGAAATAAATGCCTGCTATCGCCAATATGTGTTTTAATTTGTAAGTTTTCCAATAAATTCCGCAAATTGCATTATTGCATAACCGTGCAGGTGGTGGTAACACAATAGAAGGCGACGTCAACAAAGTATCAGAAAAAATAAACAGAACAATGCGATAAGTAGGTGCCAATAAAGTGCGAATGAAAGAAGTTGACGTTAAAAAGCAAACACAAAGAAATATGACGGTGAGTCTTTAACTGATTAGGAGCCTTACACACGCGACGAACTAAACAACGAAGACGCTAGGAATAATCTCCTCGTGACAATACAGTACAGAGACTAATATTTAGTGTGACTAGGCTCTTACACATTTGTCTATTTTTTGCAATCCTTTGTAAACACTTACTGTTGGTCTGATGATAAATAATATTCTTATTCTGGTTATCCGAACATTTCTCAAGTCAATATGGTACTGTTCAGAATTAAATATACAGTATCCCCGGAGTTATTAAGAGATGAAAACAGTCATCGCACCAGTTGCAATTTAATTAAAATAAATTATAATATCCCTGCATACATTATAAATATCGTACGCCTACATATTGGCATGAGATTATAGTTAGTATTAATTTAACCTGGCAAATCCAGCATACAGCAACCTGCATATTTGTAATTTCCATCAGATAGTGATATGACGCGAAATGTTGACTAATTATTGAACATCTAGTAACTTATACCTACACGTTCATAAGTCAATGTCCGTTATCTGGGACAGCTATTTGATCCATTGAAATAGATTATTATTATATTTAATAATTGAGTATCAAAATAAACGAGCTATCTTTTAACTTCTTTTATTTTCTTTCTTTGGACTTATACTTGTTTATCAAATTGAAGTCTACCACTTTGATATGGTTACTCAAAAACAGATTGATACGAATATGTAACAGAAAGTAATTAATGAATTTTTCAGAATGTAAAATTGACTCTACTGGTGTTATTGCAATACGAATCCATAATAATTACATCGCCGTCCATCGCTGGCGTCACATATATGGACCAGTTTGATTTCGAGGAGAGATACAGAGACGTTAATGAATGCAACCCATTCCATTGGCATCCACTGCACTTGCCGGATTATTGCGGTGACATGTTTGAAAAATTAATACGATCTAGGTTAGCCAGTAAAACACCTGTACGAATTATGAGAGAAAGAGAGAAAACAAAGAAAAGAAAAGACACTCCCTACTCAATGAACCCAAGTCTCACCGGCTACTTTGGGAACTATGAATTCCCGTTCCCAATATATCAAATGACCAGTGCAGAGTACGAGTCTTATGAGCCGCCATATGGCAAACCATTACCAATGAGCCCGTATGAGAAACTTTTAGAAATGCTAAAAATTGATATAAAGAAAGGACCGAGCGCTCCAACTGTTACGGTTATGCCCAATTTAGGTCCTGTTGCAGTGTACAAACAAGCAATATCAAAGAAAAGTATGCACATGATAAGACAACTATCAGAAGCTTTTGTGAAAGCTACTAAAAAAGGATACAAAGATTTTTACGCAGCATATCCTAACTTCCCAACTGATAAACAACTGTATGTGTATGACAGCGCGAAGAATAATACGAAGGCAGAAAAGAAAAAGAAGAAAAAGGAAAAGGAAAAGAATAAAGAAAATGAAAAGGACGATGAAAGTAAAGTTTACAAAATGAAAACCAAAAACGGAGACGTGGTCACCATAGTTGAAGCGAAAAATATGGAGTTGATGCAAAAGGATGGAATTGAGGCATTCATAAAAATGCACCAAAAAAAGAATAAAATGAATAATTAAGTAATTTCAGGCAATTGTATCGTGTATTCACATTAAAGAGATTTCTAACAATACCTATACCTTATTGATTTTTATAAATTATTTGCAGCACTGATTTGTTTTTAATACGGTATAAATATTTGGATTTCCAACCAATAGTTTATTTCAATACATTCAACGAATAAAAACTATATTTTTTGGTACAATACCTTATAGTAAAAATATTGGCATTTAAAATATAACGTTTACTTTTAGTAAGTCTAATTTAAATATCTATTTTAATTGAGTAAGTATACTTCCTATTTTATGTTCTGTCATGAAGTTGTAATGAGTATGTTACGGCTTTAAGGTGAAATACATTTAAACCTAGTCTAAGCTAGTTTTAACTGAATCAAATCCAAGCAGCCTGCCCTCGAAAAGTGGAAAAACGCTTGTCGAATACAATGAAAAAATCTTGTTTTTATCAAACTGCTCTTAGGCTCCTAGACCAAGATAGAAAATTATAATATGATTAGCCATTGAAGCGTGGGTTCAAATCCTGCACTGTTTTTTAGTATCTTTATCTAATAATATAGATATTCACTTGACAAAAGTTATGGGTAACCCGAGTACACAAATCTAGTCAGAATCTTTCCTAAATAGAAAGATAAAAAACCTATTTTAATATTGAATTTTCCTGAAACACCCTGGTTAGATAAAGCCCGGTAAGTACCTTAATTAATTATACCACCAGTTCTATCATCATCATATAAAAGGGCTAAGATGGTCACATTGCGCGCTCCCTTCTTAGTTTGAATCTTTTACAGAATTTTCTACAAATCCTATAATATTTATAAAATAGTTACAATCAAAATCAGAATCATACATGTTCATTACCAGGGTCATATTTGGAGAAATGAATGAATCCTGTAATAGGAATCCCATCCAAAACATAAATGTGAAAGTGAATGATGTGGTGCCAAGTTCTGTGTCGAAAGTTCTAAATTTTTTGTAACTAGAACATGCAGCATTCTAAAATAAAATTATATACCTGACAATTACTTCGTTCTTGGTACTACTAGAATATTTACTGCTTAATAGGTAAAATAAATTTACTAATTAATATTTACAAAATGCATTTATTTGACACAAGATTTAACTTGACCTTAATTTTACTATGTTATACAATTAAATGTATCGAGTGAAATTGATGATCGTAGCTTTACCTACATCACTATAATATAAACAGTCATTACATTATTGCCCGAGAGCTCTAAATGTGTGTGTGATATACATATTATATAATATTATCTCTGTCTTGATTAATATGCCACTTCGTTTTTACTAAGCTTTGGCCTCAGAGCAGGTATATTAAAGACCGGTCTAATAGTAAATAGGGCGAGACGAAAAATGAAATGAGTGCGTGCTTGACATATAGTGCTGTGACACACACTTTCATATCGTCTGTCGATAAAAATTACTTATAATTGGAGAACTAAAATAATTACTTATGGTTAGAGCTATTAAAAAAACAACGAAGTTAAACTAAACCGTCTGAATAAATTAGTTTGATCAAAAAGTATTTATTAAATTGGACAATAATATGAACAATAAATCAATGTCTCAAAATAAAACGCCACGTAGAATATCGAGCAAAACCGATATAAAATTAGATATTTGGGTAAAAATTATACAAAATTCACGTAAACCTATATCGCTTTAACTTACACTGTACTAAGGTCTTTCTGTTTGGCACTGCCAATTTAAAGTAAAAATCTATGTTTATAACAAACTTTTAAGGGAAATTTTATTACTCCTTTTGAAACCTTCTTACTCTACCATTACAGGTCAAACGCTCTAGTCATTAAACAAACCGTAAAACCTCTTCATAGAAAATATTAAAACTCCCAATAAAACCAAAAAAAATAGAAACCCAATTTTAGATGATTTTCTTGAATACCATTGCATACGAACATTTTGGCTCAGAATATGAATCTCCCATTTTCCCCGCCAAAGGGTTGGAGGATGTATTTACTGACATTCAAACCTGTAAAAAACACTCAAAAGTAACTTCTAAAAATCAATTTATTGTAGAGTTTTCATCGTGAATATATTCTCATAATTTTAAAGGTTAAAATGACAAAATAAGAACGTGCAAGGAATACTCTCGAGTACAAGCAACATGTTCTAAAAATATTTAAAAAGCTGCTGCTTCGATACTCAATTACGTTTCCGTTTCATCATTACTTTATTCATTAATAAGCTTATCAACACAAAATCAAATCATAACAAAAGTATTTTAACTTTGGAGTTTTGTAGTCTAAAAATAAGTAATCCCATTGTCTACTATAAAAAGGCTCATTGTTTGGTTGAAGCCTGAATTGTGTTTATAAAACCCCCCTCTCGTTCTAACAACTTCAGTCTCGGTTGTAAGGATGAATACAAGGAATCACGTAACAACGATTTTAAAAATAAAGGTACGGATTATGGCCATATTTACTTACATTCTATTTTTTTCTCATTGTTCTTTTTTACAAAAAATAAATTCCCTAAATTAATTAAGGAAAGTTCACGAATTTGTAAGCTGACACTGCTGAAGACAATGAAATGTAATAAGCATGTTTTAACAATAGCAGTCATGGTGAACAGTTTTACAAGGAGGTTTCGTTATGAACTGATTAATAATATTCATATTTAATTTGGAAATGCTTTTATTCCATCAATAACAAGCGCTTCTGAAACGTTAATAACCAAGTTTATAAACATAGTAAAACATCCGAATGACACTTTTTCAGATTTCACTACTCCCATGAATATTTTTAATTTGCACCGTTTTCAGACCACAAACCAATCAAATCGATCGGTTTTCTCCAAATTCAACATGGATGTTACTTATTTTAACGATAAATAATAAACTCGTTTTCGTCAATGATGAAATCACGCGCTTCACTGAACATCGTTCGGTCATTACACACAGACTCTAATCGCACTCTACACATGATTGGCCGCGTCTAGGTTCTTTTCCCTAAGCGTCGCGTTAACGCGCATCAACGCGCCCTCGTGTGAAATGTTGTATGTCAATATAATTGCGTCTCGAGGTGCGAATTTAAAGCATGCGGCCTTATATTCTGAACATGGAGGTTTTAATAAAATGTATGCTATCCATAACCACATTCTCAAAGATATAGTACGACATTCAAAATGATTTTGTTAGTGTACTCCTATAATAAACAATCTACTCTGATGATTAAATTAAGTTTATTCGATAGGAATGAAATATTTTTTGTTTAGTTTCACACAAACAAAACTATAAACTAACCAAGCAGCCATGGGCTGTGCTGCGCCAAGAGCGCTGCGCTGGTCGCATACTGCAGCACGCAAATTTAAATATAACTATTAAATAACTTTATTTATCGTGCCCTTGTCACCGCCGGCTTCCCAGCTATGTTAGAACCGAATGGCATGGTCCGTGACGATGGGAAGAGACCATAGTGTATGTGTTTGATGCCATGGAAATTGGGTAGGACTTTGGCGTGGGATGCAACATGTGTCGACACCCTTGCGCCATCTCCTGTTTCTAGCAAAACGCTTTGTTCTGAGGGTGCTGATGCAGCTGCGGAGACTCAAATGGCGGAAATATAATAACCCAATTAGTAATTATAGAGTCCGAGAGCGCGTTTCTTATTTAGAGACCTATCTAAACAGTTGGACTCTTTACATGATTAAAGGGCTGTCTTACTTTTCTGCGAAAGAATTAGCATTGACATTTAACATGGCAATGCCACCAGCATTTTTGGTACCCTACCAGTCGAAAGCGATGGGGAAGAATACTTCGAAGCATAATTTGTAGTTTTTTTTTTACCTACATATTATGATGTATTTAATATAGTATTGAAATGTTAAATTGTGTGAATAAAGTGTAATAATGCTATATTTACCATGAAGTATTTTGTTACAGTTTATAATCATCGTCTTATCGTTGAAAGGAATAACATGCACAATAGATGGATCTTTATCAAATCGCAAACCAAACGATACGAAAACTCCTGATGACCCGTGCAATCCTCCATACTGGTACCCGCAGAATATTCCCGAACACTGCTTCTTCAAAAACATGCCCACTCCAACACCACCCGTACCAGAATTGCCGATCCCTATCCCCATACCGGTCCCAGTGCCACCACCCCTCCCCATACCTATGCCTATCCTCCCGCCACCGGTTGTGCCTCCTATCATGATGCCTCCCTCAGCAATACCACCGGGCCCACCGCCTCCAATTATGGTTCCTCAACCAATGGTACCTCTACCGATGCCGTTGCCTTTTGGCATTCCGCTGGCCCCTACAAACCCTATGGTGCCGGTGGCTGGAATCCCTCTTCCACCCCCACCGCCACCAATGTATCCAACGCCGTACTTACCTCCATACTCGTTACCCTACCCGTCGCCTTACTCTCCATTTCCAGCGCCGTACCCAGCTCCATACCAGCCACCTTTTCCTTCTCCTTATCCATCTCCTTATCCTGCTCCTTATCCTATGCAACCACGAAGAGGTTTTGGTATGGTGCCCGGTATACCAGGCTTGGTAAGCCCCGATGGTGGCATAAACATTCTACCATTCTCAGATGCATACGCTGATATGTTAGAAAAACACAAGCAGAAAATGATCAGGAAACGTCTTCAAAAGCTACTTAATGAATACGACAAGTACCCTTGGAAGTCCCGCAGAAAGGGAAATCGTCGCAGTAGCAAACAAGAGAAGCCGGAAGAAAATACGATTGAATAATCTGATGTTAATGAAGTAACTGCAGTTGGCAGCTGTGTGATTGAGGTTTATATTTATTTTTGGAAGTTAATTTAAATAAATGTACAAATAGTTACAAGTAAAAATTTTATTTGACGAGAATCGTTATCTAATTGGTTGGCAAGCCTCCCGAAGTTACTCATATATTTGCATATCAAACAAAATTAAAACACGTCCTATCTACTTCCTAAGTTTGAAGTTCCCACGATGTCCTATTTAAACTGTCCCCATGTCAATGTTAGTGACGATATTCTACATGGACTATTGAGATACTAGTATCATAATATTTTATTCACACGTGATTACTTACTGCATTCCAGAGAACCTTCAATAGTTTCTTGCAGTTCGTAGAGCTCCATTCCATCGTTCTTATATATATTCTCTTTGAAACTGGTACTTATACGTGCAATCTAATGAAGATTAGTAAGGAAGGCAAATAAGAAGATTTCAGCTGTAATTAATAGTAAAATATGTCATAGTAATTATATAACAAAAAAAAGAAGCAGAATAAACATAATATTTAAAATTGAGAGTACTTACATACTTATGTTACGATTTTTATACACTGCTCTGGGGTTGTCATAGTGAACGACGTCCTTTACTTTCAACTGTCGATCGTTTACAATCTTTACATGTCCAGGTTGTATAACATTTTTGTATAATATTTATACTTGTGACAAAAGAAACAGACAGCTTTACTTTTTACTTTGAAATGCGAACATTTCGATGTAATGATTGATCAAAGGATGCCAAACCCGAGCGCGCCTTAGCCTCGCAGACTAAATCATCATAAGTACGTACGTAGACGCTAGTGAACAAAGAGTATTTTAACAGTCATAACTTTAATAAACTTAAAATAATCTCGCGATTGTGTAGTATATTCAAATCTCCCAGACTTTGATCCAACAATTCCTGAACGTTACTATTTCTGATCTACGCTTAGTTGCAATGCACAAAAGCAAAGGCGCGCCGTTTCCAAAATGAATAAGTACTGTATTTTGCCAATAGTGTGTGGGACATGAAAATATGTCAGAAACCTTTCATTAAAAGGTCCCATAGGTACGTTTAGCGGAAGCTTTACTGAAGTAGGAGTGTTGGTAAAATTGTGTATACCCCTATGTTGTGTTTTGAAGGACATTTTACTACAGATGGTCACGCTGCAAGATTTTTGTATTGGCATTTCATTCAGTTAGCACATAACTTACAATGTCTTATATATAAAACTAGTTGTGATCCTGATTGGTCATCAGACAACAGCATCGGCAAACATTACAAAACACACAGTTTATTGCAACCTCAAACGTATATCATCTTCGGCTCACGCTAATTAGGAAGAAATCATCCGTATTACTTTTTCAGGATTATATAAACTTATAGGCAATATATACACATTTAAATCCCACTTATTATAATCCTATTTACAACTTAAATATCTATCTATATCTTTGCCACGTTGAATGACAATGCTAATTTTTTGACCAAAAGCAAGCCAAGCCTTTGATCACGTTAAGAGTCGACCAACCGTTTTGATAGGTCTCTAAATAAAAGACGAGCACTTCCTAATACTTTTCAAAGAAAGATTACGGCTGTTTTCTTAAAAATAAAATTCTCATTGTTTTGTTATTAGAATAACAAACGTAGGCAAAGTTTAAGCTTGACCTAAAGGGAGGTGGTATAATTTCACTTGCAAATATACCAGAACGACATACAAACTTTGAAGGGAACTTAATTCAACGATATAATGGCCGACAAGTAGTCAACAAGAAACGTGATTAATGCTATAAGTTTATATATTACTGCGTGAAAAGGTGTATTTATAATAGGACAGTTATGTATTCATATAGAAAATTCATACACGAATAATGAAAAACTAATGATTAACTATATTATGAAAGTACGTCATTTTGAGACAGCGCATACTTCTTGAAAGTGGTTTCATTTTAAAATAGTTCACATGTGGTGTCCGACAACTGTTGGTTGGGTGTGAGTGATGTGTCGTCCGCGTTGACGGAAATGCTACAAATCTGTAACAGATGTGATCCAAAGTTACGTAATACCAAACCATCTAAATTTATATTTCCACTCTTTCTTTGTTGTGAGACGAAAATACAATATGAACATTATAATCACCTGAAACTAGTATGTATGTTTATTAGTCATCTCTTCTCTGTCTTGGCATATACTGAGGTAAACTCTCACTCAAGGTGCAAGTGCTATTCATCATCATCATCAGCCGGAAGACGTCCACTGCTGGACAAAGGCTATTAATTAACCCAAATTTAAATGACACTCTTAAATCGTCTGCAATAAAGGTAGAGACTACTAAGGTGATCACTAATCTCAAGCATTATATTCTAACATAATTTTCTGTTAGGCGTCTTTATTGGCTTCATAAGTAGTGCCTGTTCTAACATTCACCGCAAAACGTCCTCATTTACCACTATTTAAATAATCGCGATTCCATTTATTCAACTCCGTGTTCTACCAACCTTCAAGCCGGTACCACCGCCATAACAGAACTACCGAGCTAACAAGACTATCCGTTTAAAAAACCTGATATTTATTTATTTAAGGATTCTCTTAAAAACTGACGATCGGAAAAATAACAGATTCTGTTTGCCACACCAGATTGTTGACATGTGGATTGTGGAGTAATTCAGCAACCACTCTGTTCATAGTTGTTATGGCCAACTGTTTGAACGCCAAAAGCCTCGATAGGTCAGAGGTCAGATACAAAAATGGTCTGTTTCTATTGTAGGTAGATTTCTTTCTGTAGATATATCATTTACCCCTGATCGATCGAGTGATACTTAATCGGTGGGTCTTAGGCGAGAATTGACCTACAGTAGGTACCTACCGCGAGCAAATAATAAAAAGCACATTATTTTTTGTCATACGATCTTTGCAATATCAACAAAATTTAATTTATATGGATTTTGAAATAAATAATGGCAACATTAACAGAAAAAGATGTTCATTGTTTATTTCACTGTTCTCATTTTAGTCGATTTTTAATTATTTTAATGCCCCGCCGAGCCTTGGTTCGGTCCAGCTTTATGAAAGCGAATGAAATTTGAAAGGATGGCCAGTAGGACTAATCTGTTTTAAGTAAAGCTTACACTGTTCACATTTACAGGTCTTTTAGTGTTACAAATGTAGGTATATTGTTTGTATGTACATTGTACAGTCTACAACGAAAATAGCAGAACATTTTTTTTTATGATATGACGATACTTTATGCCAATTTGTTAGTTAGTAAAAAGAAATATAATTTTTAGATGATAATTTGAACATTTGGACTCTCTAACAATTTATGATAAACTCGAATTGATGTATATTTTGTTTAAATAAAATTATATATCTTTACCTTATTAAGTTACTTGTGTTGCTGGCTGTACAGAGCTAGAACAATAAAAGCAAGCAAGCTTCTGAACAAGAAGTGACCACAATTATAATTTTAAAAAGTCTGACACTATGCTTCTGCTGACGTCTGCTGGTTTTCATTAACTTTTAAAACTTAAGAAATACATACCATAACTTTGCTGGTGTTTTTAATAAAGGGCTTTATTAAGGGCCCCAATGGGTATTAGTAAGACATTGTCATTTATCTCAGGGAATTATTACTTTGGCAACTTGCCTGCCCGTATCAGAGTTTCAGTTTTGGAAATTAATAACCAGACGGGGTGACCTAATTTGGGCAGGGTTAAGCTTGTTGGTTTTATACTACCAGTCGTATGTGTGGACATAACATATGCAGGATTTGTATTCTGCACATGCTATGTCCATACGATGCATATTTTTACTGTACTGTGTGTCGCTAACAGTCAGTCAGCGTTATTTTTACGTGACGGGAACTATACACGACATTACACGTGTCAAGAACAAAAGTACCTTTAATTGTTGATAATTTGTTACACGGTAAAAATCTTAAATATTCTCAGATCATCATTTGGAGGTCCAAATGATGATCTGAGAATATTTAAGATTCCCATAATTTGAGGATATAACGTCAATATTTTCTTTCAATTACTTAACATTATGGAAGAAATCTATGTCAATATACCTACCACATGGTATAAGTAAAACACGTCATTATACTAAAACATTTATTCCAATTCAAATTTAAAGATATAAAACATTGGACACAAGAATATCTAATTTCTAGTGCCCCTACAACAATTCCAAATATAGGTTTTTAAAATTTGAGTGACATACGTGATTATCTATATAATTATATTCACTATCTGAACATTCCAGTTTAATTTTAATGAAAATATTATATTGTATACATACGCAAACTATTATATACTCTAAGTGCACTTATTAATATCACTACATAGTATCAAACAAAGTCGCTTTCTCTGTCCCTATGTATGCTTAAATCTTGAAAAATACGCAACGGATTTTGATGCGGTTTTTTTTAATAGATAGAGTGATTGAAGAGGAATGTTTATATGTATAATAACATTCATTAAATAGTGGAGAAATACTTATAATATATATTTTATACCCGTGCGAAGCCGGAGCGGGCCGCTTGTATAATATATAATTATGACATTTTCATCTATGATTATGAATTTGACAAAAAATTAGTTTACCTTAAAGGTTGAAACCCTGCCTATTATAAGGACAGTCATTCTTGGTCTAGATAGAGGATTCATAATAATCGGTAAAAAAAACAGTTACTCTAAGTAATGTGATGTTTGACTAATTGATAAGGATTTTTAATTTCAAAAATTACTACTGATGCTTGTTTAAATAGCAGTTCAAGATTAGGTAAAATTACGTGTGTATAATTAAGTGCAATCCTATTTATACATTTAAGGTGATTTATAAATACTGTTATCCTAGCCTATTCCTACAACCTTAATTATTGGACGGAATTCCTGAGGGCTCCAAATATATACACATTACATAACTTACTCACTACATCTAATCTAGTACTACTTAGATTTTTATAAATATTCAAAACGTGTAAAACATTTACTAATGTAAACGACGGTATAAGGTAATATAAAATTACATCTAATGACAAAATTGATTTGATTCGCAAACCAATGATATGAATACTGTACGAAATTAATTTGATTGTAACATTTTATTATTCGAATTCCGAATTATATTCACTCTAATGAAAATTTAGAGATTTACCTATACTATATCGATACTTGATATAAATCAAATAAAAATCGCGCACTCTAAAATCCTTAATGTTTTTTGAACAAAGAAAATACAAATGTATGGATGGAAACATACATATCGACGTAAATCCGCATTTAATCAGATGTTATGGTATCTAATTATGTATGTCTAAGAAGCATTCGAGAACATGCATTATAGTGCTACAGTGTCCTCGCTTTCAAGGACTATTATGTATTCTATGTAACATGGAGGAAATCGATTTTAAACTGTGTTCTCGAAGCAAATGAGAGTCATATGAAATTTTGTATGCTGATGAGTATGTTTGGCCTTTCTTTGGCAGTACGACGTATATAATGTGTGCAAGGTCATTTAGAAGTTAACTACCTCCCTCGTCGTTAGTCTAACACTTGTATAATATATAGTGTGCATGTGAAGTGACAATAGGTACATCACTCCACGTTACCTCGATTTTCTTAATACCTGTTGCGGGAATATGTGGCCCTTTATCAGTAACCATAGAAGCTATTCTATTTAAGTGCATTTATGCCGCTAGAGTTTAGTCTTAACTAGATTACCTTATATACAATATAACTTAGATTACATTAGGATTATATTTACGCGTACAAGCATTACTTACAAAAAATATAATTTCAATACCTGTGATTCTGCTGCTAGTTTTAGTCAGCACCCAATTTAGTTTCAGCGTGAATGCTTTATACAAGTGACTTGACTATATTATTAAAAACATTTCTTCAAATATACAAAACTAAGATTGAATTATTAAAAATAAATCAATTAAATAATTATAACTACTGGAATGTGTCGTATGGATAGTTCTAAAATGAACTTAAATTATTATCTAAGAAATATTAAATTAATAGCTATACCCTTATATTGCCCTCAAACCTTTTTATACAAATACTTAAATGTGATGCTCACTTAATTGATAGCTACTTATCTACTCGTTTTTAATTAAACATTTCATGTTTCTGCAAAAGACAATAAAACAAAAGACAGATTCAGAGATTCATTAATAGGCGTTCAACGTAAAATAGGAAATCCTGTAAAGATTTTTTGAAACCATTAATAAAGGACAGTATTAAAGCTTCAATCAAGAAACATTAAAATAATAAAATAAATTGTCACCAATTGGTATATTGGTACTAAATAATTAAATAAATCTGTTAACGAATAATTTTTTGAAATCCCCAAATTGCAATACTGTGATGTACAGACATATTATGTACCAACTAATCCGTTGGTGTATTAGACCAGATAATAAAAACTTCTTCTTTCTCACAAATTACCTAAAACTTATATCAATGATTTATTGTGATTAACATTCCTATGACGTTACTAATGATAACTAATCTATTGCTACTTTAAAGTATGAAGACGCCTGGCAAATAAATACCTCTTAGCTAAATAGATACGAGATATTAATATTTTACGGGAATAAACGGCGACGATGAGGCCAGATACCTAAGGTACTACCAAGCTGTCTTAATAAAATACTTTATACAAATAAATATAGAAATACTTAATTTAAAAGCTTGCTCGACAGTTGTTACTGGAGGAAGATTATTTGCATTCTACGGGTTATAGGTTATATAAATTGTAACATGAAACGTCTACTCAATAACTAAAATCAGTATCTAAGGGTCGGAAGACGATGGATTAGGAGGCCGCGACGCAGATCCCTCCGACAGTGCAAGTTTGTGAAAAAATCATAAAAGAATATTACTAATTAACTGTGCTCTTGTGAAAATTATTAGGAGTAGGTACCAAATAATCTTGTAATCATCTACAGATACTAAAATACTAACAAGATATTCGGGTACTTCGTAGGATATTTTTCAGACTGAATATCGCACTACGAACCTGAAGTAGATACTAATTGAAATAAATATTGAATTTACAAGTAAATAGACACTCGATTGCTTTTAAATCTTAAACCACACTCAAAGCCTACGTCAGTACACGGATAACAATAGTTTTACAGCTTATCGGTAAGGTTTATGTGAATCAAATACCTAAATCAAGAGTCTAAGAAGTTTAGACTAGGAGGGCCCTTCACAGGCTGCAGTAGTTCTAATTACATATTGATACTAATTATTAAAAAGCTGTTACTATTTTTTACAAAAGAATGGCGATCATCATACGTAGGAGCTAAAGAGGCTCCTAGTCTATTTAACTGTAATAATTATCCATTAATTTACATGTCTTAATTAAATCTAAGAAGAAATAATACATACTATTCAGCTACTTGTAACGTACGGCAAAGACAAAAAACTTCTATAAAGTTGTTTAAAGCCAAAAGTTTCAATCAGTGCTAAGGACAGGAACTGTGAGCGTTCTACAAATTGATTGTCTAAGGTGTGAAGCTTTTTACATGAGAATAAAGATAACTAACTGATCGGAAGACGATGGATTAGGAGGCCGCAATGCAGATCCCTCCTGAACAGTGCAGGGTTGTGCAATGAAAAATTAGTCCACTACATAGACTTATTGGTACTGACACATTTGACGGGACATGCGTCATCGTATCGCCAGACTACACTGATGGAACGGTAACAAATCATCAATCAACTATGAAAAGTTGGGTGTTCTGTTTATTTTCTGTTCAAGCGTTACGTGCCCGACAATACGCGCTACAGCCCTCAAATGTGGCAACACCCTAAGTCCAACTTAAATCATTAGGAGATCAAAATAAATAACTGTGTTCGTGTGAAAATGATACTTATTTCAAAGTGTCTACCAACGTTACTTCTAATTATAAGTTTAATTATTGTAAGTCCTAGTTTAATTATACACAGCTATAGATAAAAACGTAAAATTTATAACCAGATTGGACAACGTATAAGAGACAAACTAATGTGTAAAACATAATGGGATTTATTCCTAAACTCCACACAGGACAAATTACTGTTGGGCCCACTTGCTCCATAAGCTAGGTTACATAAAATCATATAGGTAGGTAGCACCCGGCTGTGACCAAGACGTAATGGTAATTTAAGTTCATATTAGCAGCTATGTAACTCGGGTTTTATAAGATTACACGTGCTGGTGCAAACGGGCTTAGAAACTTATTGATACGATAAAAACATGGGAAGATCGAGGATTAAGAGATCCAAAGCCGGATTCTCTTATTTGTTAATCAAGGGTAGTGACTCTGACACGTGACGACCGTCAAACTGGTGGTCGAATGGCGGCCGGGATCGACGGCTTAATGTGCTCTCCGAGGCACCCAGTGACAAGTTACTAAATATAGTATTGAACCTTACTAATACTTATTCAACGCTCAAACGTAGAAGACGAAAATTTACAGATATTTCTAGACTACAATTTCGGCATAAACTAATAACTCTATCATTGAGAGGTAAAACAATATAGCCTAATGTTATTTTTGTATTTATTATGATAATATTCGTACCTAACGTCCTACGTATTATGTTCGCTGTACATATAAAAATTTAACATATAATTTTTATATGTACAGCGTATTAACTATTATATTAATCACACAAAGCAAAATTCACTTTAATTAAAAGGGTAAACATGATGAGGGGGCCACCCGTTGTGCAAATTCGAAATATAAATGTAGGAGATTGTAAAAATAAAGAGAATGAATCAAAAATAAAATGTTTGCGAACATTTTTCGATTTCAATGGAAATTATAAATAAATAAGATCTGTTTTTTTATAAAATATTTTATATACCTACCTACAAAACTTTAATTATTTTATAGATTAAGTGTAGTAAGATAAAAGTAAACCGGAATCTGTGATGGGAAATAATGGTGACTATAATTAATAAACTGCTAATAATCCAGGTCACAAAACCTAAATGAAAAATATTATAAGTGTGAATTAAAAAACACAGACATTTCTGAAATGAACAAGATATTAATCTAGACTTTACTGTCTTCACTGCCTGTACAAATTTCGTTTAAGATCATTTAATTTAAAAGCAATCGACACACCACACTTACATGATACACGTTATATATTACAGAACTTATAGAATAATTAACCACTCAATAAATTAAAGAGAGTAGGATTTGAAATCTTTACAAATTACAGTATTAGAAAGAGAAGCTGAGCTATCTAAACGAAATGAAGTACCAGAAATAGGTAAAATAAATGTATTAAAATTTCAAGCGCGCTCTAAGTTCTTAAATAAGTTAATTTAACATTTAACTATATGAGATAAACTACAAGTCGGAAGACGATGGATTAGGAGGTGGCAGGACCGATCCCTCCGACAGTGCAAGGTTCGTGCTTAAAGAGAATATTAAAGTAAAATCTAATACATTCACACACACACCATACAAACATAAAAAAACAAAGACGAAATAACTGTGTTTTAGAGGGTACACATGAATAGTTAAGATGAATCAAAACTACTGAAGAGGACGAAAGATTAGTTGAGCTGAGCACTCCTGTAAATCGGCTTGACATTAGAAATCTTTGAAGTCGGATTTTCTACGACAACGTTAACATGATTTATTTTCTTTTGTTGTATTTCCAATTTTTCATCATATTTTTGTAACAAGATCAACAAAATAGAAGATTATTCGAAACCCGAAATCATTGTTTACTTAGTTGTAAAATTAAATGAAAAAGTACAAGGTATCTACCTAATTTTCCGTTTGTAAAACCCTAAAATAATTTTCAACATCGATTCTTTTATGCGTAAATTTCATAATTTTTGTTAATGAATATGGATAAAACATGAATAATTAGAATAATTATATATTATGATACTATGACTCTCGATTTAAATCATAATTACCGATTCCAATGAGAAAGATTTTTTAAATAAACTGATCATAAATAAGTGACTACTCGTGAATTATACCAATGATGACGTATTGATAAAACTTACTAAAACTAAATCCTACTTCTTTTTTTTCTTTTTTTCATTTTGTACTTTTTGTGCATTCTACGACTTATATAATATACCTATACTTTTTTCTGTGAATTAAAATCGTGATGTTGTCTAATATAAGTCCTAATTAATGTGATAAACTAGTTTTACTGATACGTCATTCATTGATACAGAATATATTATACACAAATTTATTTTAAAATATTTATAATAATCTAATTAAAGATAGTCGTAGCTATAAACCAGGTACCTTCAAATTTTAAAAGTAGCAATACGCATAGTTATAATCAATTCTTAATATCATTAGGCAGAAAAATAACCGTCGTATTAAAAAACAGACTACTTCCCACGTAACCATAAAAAGGAATAAACAAAAACCTAAACAATTCAACGCACTATAAAGTTTCAAATGTATTTGACTACGTGTACACTATGTCATTATTTGTCAGCATCTCTATGTATGGTTGTCAATCAATACACGTTTGAACATACGTTGTTCCAGTTGATTACTTCTAGAGTTAGCCTAACTAGATGTAGGTAAAAGTTGTAGCACTGTTGAGCCATGTTCTACGAGCGTACCTACAGTAATAACCTTCCTTCCTTCAGATTACAGCATGCAACGGAAACATTTACGTTGTTACGTGGAATCTCCACAGGTATTTGCAGTATATAATATATTATGAAGCTCAAACGTAAGCATTTGCTTTGCATACCCTTGACGAATAAAGTGTGGTACACAAATCACGAGTTTTAGACCCTTGGCGAAACAACTTGTCGATTAGAGACGTTAGGTTTGCCTACCGCTAGTTTTTATCAAACCGATCACGTTACAGCTAACGTGTGACATTCTTACATATGTGTAAAAAACAACATACAATCAACATCAAAAGTAGCAGAAGATTAGATCATCATTTGAACTCTCTTATAGCTTGAGACTGTAACTAGAATTGATGTATATTTCTTTTAATTATTTGATATCTTTACGTAATTTGTAAATCTACTTCTGTAGCTGTCTGTACCTAACATTTATACTATTTGTTCTTCAAACGAAGTCCTTTATAAAACTATAACTCGTCGTTCCGTTGTAAACCACTCTAAGTTGGAATTTTAGCTTTATATGATCATATCTATGCATCAATGTGGTATGGAATAATGCTGCAACCGAAACAAACTCAACAGCTTCATGTTCGGTTAAGTTGACGAAACATTAATGACTTACATTGATTGGGGCCGCTCTTACAAAAGGAAAATCCGATACTCTCCTGAAAGTTTTGTATTCAAGTAGTCTGTTAAGTAGTCCACCGACCCATCGTCATCTACTGATAGAAATATTATGTAAACTAGGATGAATTGTCGTGTTTATTACTATTTTACGTACTATGAAATGAATCTCTTATGACATTGGATCAATAACATAACTGGCGAAATGTTTCTGTACTATACCAACCCATTCGGAGAATATAAGGTGTATCGTTGTATGGAATAGTGTACATATATTATACGAAAATGTAAAATCCTAAACTTGCTTTAGATCTTAAATTTAAAGATTTAATTAATTACGTTATATACTAAAAGTTCCGTGGCTTCCACGGTCGGACAGCTAAACTAAGTAAAAGGCACTGAAGGGAATGCTTCTGTAACAAAAGTAACCTAAACTAAAAATTGACTGACATCAACTTAATCTAACGTTCACTGAACTAAAACTCTACTTAATTATTAGCAGCTAACTTAAATCTGCTAATAACTAGTGCGTAGCAATAACGTGACTTAGGTATACTTGTGTACTAAATATTATCCTAAGTGTGTCTTACATATAACTTATGTACCTATAACCGGTATACAAATACACTAAAATAAATCATACATTTTGAAAAGCTAAACGTAGCATGAATTACATTTAAAGCATACAATACAGCAGCACATAAATACACTTCACAATAACATTGCAATTGTATTAATGAATGGAAACTTTAAGTAATTACTAACTGACAATTTGAAATTAGGGAATCAATGCGACTGTTCCATCGAAAATGTTCACGTGTTAACAAACATCATAATTAACGATTCGTATATCAATGTATGGACGTGGCGTCCACTGTGATTTTGTCATCGCCGTTTTTTACAATTACTCGGTATGGTTGTAGTAAGTACGTGTAGTTCGCCGCAAACCGGCGAGTGTGGCCACAGGTTTACAATTGCCTTGAAGTTACAAGGTGCCAAGGCACTATATGGATCTATCGCCATGCCATGGGGCGTGCTACACCACCCACATTTCATTGTAAAGATGTTACACATAATTTGCCCACGCCGTTCACCAAACCACATGTGATATGACATGTATCTACAATAAACCAATGTTATAATGTTACTGAAAGCAAATTTACAATACCTACTAACATAATAATCAATCCAACACCAACATTAATATAATAACATACACAACATCCATTAAATAAAAACACTACCTCAGCCATGCTGAATATTTATTTAACCCGAGTCGAACTCGAAAATATACATGATTAAATTAAAATACAAGCATAAGGTATGTACTAATTAAATACTTGCAGCATAACTCTACAATATGGGGAACCGCCAGAACTCAAATAGGTAACATGAAGCAATTGCAGTCAGAAACTAATTTCAAATGTATTTATTATTACTAGCTAAAATATGCAGGCAACACTCGCGAATATCAACATTCTTGCCGGTTTTGGAACAAAGAATGTACAGTATTTTGCTAATGTTAGAACACCAAAATATTTTACTCATTACACAATAAATATATGATTTATTCGTGAGAACTTTTAGTGGAACAAGTTACGAAAGATCTTTATTGAGTACTGCACCGAAAACGTAATATTACTAACCACTGCGACGTCTGCATTGAGATCTAAAGGATTTAGTATTTAGGAAAGAAGATTTTGCAATATGTTTTTTAATTGAATAGCCACAATCTAACCCTCTTACAAAACGATGCTAAAATGTGGTTTATGTTAACCACTTATAAGTCTATTGACATGCAAACGAAAGTGACAGGTTTAAATTCATACATTTTTTTTTCTTTAGATAAGGGCTGCCTGCGGCTTTACCGGAGTTTTTGGCGAGACCCAAGAGACTCCAGCCAAGGCTACAAAACATTAAGCGAATGTGACAAAAGGCGCCCCCTGCGGGACTCGAACCTCGACTTTGCACATCGCTGACTATCATAAAAAGGGACAGCTGATTAAACATAGATTATATAGGGACCAATTTTATATATACTACTACTAATTTACCCGGGCCGGCGGAACTAGAACTAGGGACGGGACGGGGGGAGATCGCAGCGGACCTCGACGGCGAGATCTGAGTATTCTACGACGGTTTGTCTGTAGAGTGTTATCTGTAATGATATTTAGCGTGGAGGACGGTTATTTCGTCGTCTTGACTAGTGAGTACCTCCCTGGGGCGTTTGATCGCGGATAACCGAGATAGGTCTCATTATTTGTTTAACATTGCCAATTTTTATAAGTAAACTAGCGGACTCGGCATACATCGTCCTGCCCGGAAAAGCGCCGCAATCTACCGGTCCCATTTGGATTTTCAAAATCATCCAGGAACCCATTGAAATATACACACATAATTTCATCCAAATCGGTCCAGCGGTTTAGGAGGACTTAGGTGTCAAACATACGTACAGAAGAGTTATATACATATATTGAGATGGGATTATGTCTAGCTAAACGCCAGTAATTACTAGAGTATCGGTTATTATCCGGAATAGTTTTATTTAGGTGTTATTAAAATAAGCATTTGAATGTAAACACTACTTTTTATCATTCAATTAGATGTTATATCATTCAGAACACAAGCACAAAGCCCGTGTATTTAGGCCCTTAAAATCCCTTCGCTTGCGGTTGCCCCGCGTCTGCATACTATTAATTAGTCACATCAAAATGTTTCGCTTTGCAACACACACGTTACCCAATTAGTAACATGATGAATGCTCAGAATGAATACTGTTCTCTATGAAAATTGTATTTTAATACCAGAGAGCGAGCAACGTTTTGTGTGAATATCATCTATCGTGTCTGGCAATCCCCCATGATAAACATAACATAACATCAGGGTACGTTTCTAATATTCGAAATCAAAATTATTGCTGAACGAATACACGCCTGGAATAGTCATCATTAATAACCTAATTAAATTATTATTTGCTGGTAGCCCATGTGATGTCTATCAACTTACATTGTTTATTTTTCGTGACAGAAAGACAGAACACAGTAGCCGCGCGCTTGCCAAATTAACTACTGGCGTGGCTTAAAAAAACTCATTATAGTACATTAGAAGTCGATTTTAGCATAAGAGACAAAAATATATTTTTACTACTATCGTCATTCAGTTGTTATACAGCGAATGAATTGAAAAACACTATCAAGGATTTTTCCGCGCGAGCATAGTGTATCACACACGACAGAAATGAGTTGTTAAGGCTCGCAGCACTAATTAATTAAATTAAAAATTAATATTGATTCTTTTAGGAATAATCTTCATAGCATGTTCGTAAACTTGATAGTGCACCCCATGGGCGCTCAGTAGGTACTACATAATTACATACGTATGTAGGTATAATATCAGATCAAAAAGTATTGGACAAGTGTATTTTTTTAAATATTATTAAGTTATTTGCGATTAATATAAACATTTACAGATATATTATTTAAATATAGACTTATTTTAGAAATACTTTTCTGGACTAAACCTACCTAGTTATAATTTATTTCGATATAGCTGATGTCTTTCTGTTATTTACATAGGAATAAGCTGCTCTTGCTGGGCCTATACTTCTTGACATACTGAATCTTATCCTAGAACTACTAATTGGTGTTAATCTTACAATTACTTATTTCATATTTGTTCCTTATATAACTTATAATTTATTTAGATACTAATATACAAATAGCTTATTATCTAAGCCAGCTGATGTCTCTTTCTAATGGTTTGAAAATGTATTGCATACATTTAAACTTGTCGCGTAGATTTCGTCACAGTATTGATTCATTTTCTTGTTTATTTTACAAGTAGGTCTTCGCTACTAAACTTCAAAGAGTAGAAGAACTCTGTATAGCTATATATACATAACTCGATGAATAACTATTGGATCTTTTGCAGAAAATAGAGTGCGTTGTTGCATTATTTATACAAACTCAATAGGTCTGCCGCATATTCCCGAAACGGCGAAAATAAATAACTAGGTAAACATTTTCCAAAATCTCAAAATTTAGCATGACACTAAACATCGTCCAGAATAATTTACCGAAATTAATAACGACAGATATCCGTACAACAGCTGCTAGGAAGAGCTTTGTTTCCGAGAAAAGATTTCTATCTGCAATACGAGTACAAAACAGCGACAGAAATGCATCGCAGTCAAGATGAAACAGACTGCAAATTTCCTGAAATCCTGTCATGTTACCTGTTACATAAGTAATAAGTCGGGAACGCTAGAGCGCATTGAAATTGGTTGAAGTTAGACCTTCCGTACTGTTTTAATAACCAGATATGTTTAACATTCCGACACGGCAGTACTGACGTTGCTGGTCACCTCTATGTACCTGACAGTCTCGCCGCCGAAGCTGACGGCCGGCCCTCAGAACTTGTTGCTGGTGGCCGGCTGTTCGGGCGGCGTCACATTCATCCCCATGTTGTCGTATGAAAAATCTAAAGTTGTGTCTTCAGCAGGATGTCGATTGCTAAGCGCAGTGCTGATCGTTTTCGGCGTGGTGGCCCCCTGGCTCTTCTCGGTCTGTGATGTCCTCGTTTCTAGGTCTCGTGCGTTTAATGGTTGTTGCGGTCGTTTGGCCGGCTCGGGGTTCCTTATCTCTAATTTGAGCTCGTGTTTGGGTTTGGGCATCTCAGCGTGTGGGTTGTGATGGGTCAAATCATTCGGGTACTGCTTCACACGGTTCTGGAATTCGATAATAAACATTAACAAAATTGTAACCAAACTATTTATTATAAGCTACTGTTCCACATTTCTGAAACTTTAACCTCAATGTAGTTCAACCAACAGTTTGATCATCTCTAATATAATGATGACACGATGATAACTAAATAACCATTATAGAATCCGCTCATAACCACAAACACGGCTAGCGTGTACGTTAACATGAAAATTAATAAATTAAAGGAAATTTATGTCGTAAATGTTCACGTGTTATTTCGTCTGACGAAACTATTTACCTTGGCTGGTTGAAATTTTTGTTTCAGGTATCTCCAAGAAAACTTGCTCCTGCAGACTATGATCAGGATGAGCACCAGTACGGCCAGTGCCACGCCGCTGAGGATCAAAGCGGTTTGCGCTTGACGCTGCACACCTTTGAAATCATAAATTTTGTCAACTTCCTTTCACCGACACATACAAAGTAGCGCATACATAGAAACTAGACAGAAATAATGTTAGCTGCTTGCTAGTTTCTTAAACGTGATATTCGTCGATTGCTTACTCGTCGCGAAGCAGTGCACAGTTATCTAATTTTCTATGCATAGTTACACAGTTTACAGATTTTTGCCTGTAGAATTATAATACACTTCATACAAAAGAGCTTATAAAAATTATGGCAATTTTTCAAATGTGCATTTCAATTCAAAGCATCTGATCAATTTGTGACTACTTATAGAAAAAAAAGCGTTTTATGTTTATACCAACTGGTGAAATTTAGGTGCACCTCTGCCTATGCCTTCGAGGGATACAATAGTGATGTTATCTTATCTTATATTATGTACTAACGTACCAATACATAAATGATAAAAATTTCTATTTGAAATAAAATGTGTAGATAAATCACTTTCAATTCACCTACATGAATCCTATTAGTCTATACTGATATTATATTTAAATACATAAGCGGAGCTAAAAGGATCAGTCGAAGCGCACTTTAGTACCAAGGTACCTCCTACGCACCACCTACGTAGGGCTACATGAATTCATGATATCTCATGCTAAAAAATTTACGGTTGAATTCGTCACGAATTCATGTAATATTCAGCTTTTAACTTGTAATATTCAATAATGGCTCTACAGTATTAAAACAAGCAAATACAAGTTAGGTCGCTGTTAGCATGATATTCGCATTAGCCGCACAACTGATTTAACGTACCCCAATAACGAATATTAAAAAACCATTCTACAGAAATGCTTGCAGGTATCGATGTCAGCCCCCTTACCAGGAACTCTCAAAGAAGGACAGTTTTTGTTAAGGAAGCGAGGGGCTGATACTTGAAAAGTAAAGTGGTAAGTTTGTTCAACATTAGCAGGAAACATGTTTGCAGTCCAATTAAAGTTTAAAACTTGTATTCGCTGCGCAGTTTCCATCACTTACAGAAACTTGTAATATCAAACAAATACACAGCAGAATATAAAAATATTTTTTCTATTATTTATGCACGAAGGAATTTTATTCAGACGTCATCGTGCTCAGTAATGTCTCTGCTTATTCAATATTAACCCGGTGACATTCTCAATTTTCTGTATCTAAAATCCGATGTGTCTATATGTCCTCAAATAAAACGCAGAAAACAATTTATCTAGACAAGCGGCAGCGTGTCAAGGCAAGTGAAAAAAAGGAATATGTACTTACCTATATTGTTTAAAAGGAAAATAATGTTGTGAATTTGTGATGATTCCTGAGAAGGTATTGGTACTACTAGAATAAAATACGTGTTGCATGTCACACTAAGTGACTTGGAAACTTTTTTTTTACGTCTGAATTCCTAAAAAATATATTTTTCCTTTATCTTATTACTGATCAACTTTGTAATCGCAAGCAATATCTAGAGCTTTCATAACGGCATTAACAATTGATTTTTTCAGCTTAATTGTCTTTTTTAATTCATTTGCTTTGTGTTAATGAAAGGATCCTAATTTATTTTTTAACATAACTTGCCAAGTGCAAGTACTTATGTTACACTTTGACAGATAAAAAACACATTATTGTTAGTTATCGCTTTTCTCGTTAAAGGCGTAAAAATGTCACCCGTACTTATTGAGTTTTGAGCGCATTGTAAGTTAAATGACAAACATAAATGTGCACTTTGCATGCGCTGAGAGGTTCATACGAATTGTTGTTAAATATGTTAACTGTTAAAAACATAAGGTAACATCACGCATGTTCTCCTACGGGTAAGGCAGGGCTGTATTATATGGTACTTTTCGCCAGTTATTTTACAGGTCTTATAGATTGGGGCGGTCGATTGTTATACGGACACAAATCCACACTCAGTGCTGGATATTTATTACTATTATTTATTAGATAAGTACAGCGACTTTTGTATTTCACTAAGCTAATTAATTGAACCGAGACTGTCAAATACAAGAATCACAATTAAGTGCCTATTATTCTGGTTCTAAACTAAACACAGTCTATTTTTAAGGAGACTACTGTCAAAGAGAATAGTGGAAAGATAGTTAGAAGGCTGTTGCCGACAGTAGGACCTATTTTATTCTTATTAATGCCATAATTATTTCTGCGCAACGGGTATATACATAACCTGTTTAGTATTAAATCAATTCGCAAAGCAAATAACAAATAAGGACAATAACATTCGCATAAGCTAAGAACAAACAAGCATAAAATTAAGAACAAACTGTTAAAAAGATACTTACTGCTTAGATCCCCAGTAGGTTGAGTATCTTCTGACCTGCGCATATACCTCAAGTCTAAGAGGTAACCTGTAAGTCAAAAAATACTTTTTTAATACAAGAATATTTTTACCAATTATAAAACTTACATGGTGAATAGTTTTTTTTATCTTTATATATGCTGCCTACCTACTGTCTGGTCCTAACAAAGATCTAGTTTTATTTGGAATTTAAGGAAAATTATATCGGTAAAAATTCTGTAAACCATTCCAGACATATCGTCAGAGTTGCGGGCAACTGGTGGATGCGAATGGCAAGCTGTCGTTCATTGTGGAGTTCTAAACGGGAAGCCTTTGTTCAACAGTGGACATCTTCCGGCTGATGATAAGGATTCCAGAAACGAGACAGAGACATTTTAAGATTACTCTTCTTCGAGATGGGTAAATGAACTAATGAAGTATATTGTTATAAATGTCGTAGTGGTTCAATGACTACAATAAAATTAAAATGTGCCTATTCCCTTTGATTAAAAGTTTGAACAAAAAATTCACACATGCGATTTATCAACGTTAAACCCTAAAAAATCGATTAAGAAAAAATAGTGTCACATGATGCTTTTTAAAGTCATTAAAGGCGAGTGCCGATCAATTTTGAGTTCATCCCTATTACGGAATGATGTAGGTATATAACCCTGGTAAAAAGCTCTTGTTCCACCTGGTTCAATCACGGTTCGTTAGGTCTCTGCCGGCCCTACAAGCACTCTAAGAATCTCTTTTAGTGCCCTGTACTCTGACTTCTTGCTAGTCCGTTCACTAATTTGAATAACACAAAAATTACCTCAGACCACTACTAAGTCTCAAAAAATACCAACGAATAAAGGACGGGAAGCGTTTAATTTATAGATAGATAGATAGATACTCTTTATTGCACACCAAGAAACACAGTTTACAGAGAAACTTTAAAACTAAAAACAGTGCAAGTGGCGGTCTTATTGCTTAAAGCAATTTCTTCCAGTCGAAAGAATAAGAATAGGGCAGATGACGGTGTACATTAGTTACCATACATGACTTAACATATTATATAAAATTAACTATTACATATTATACCTATATTTATAAAACTTTATTATTATTATGATATACGTAAGAAATTAATATACTAAGCAAAAAATAGCAATCCCTCTAAGCCTAAGTAGTTGCCAAGTAGAACTCTTTTACCATTTTTTTAAATGTAGCCAGAGACTGTGCACGTCTGACAGACAGCGGCAGTTCGTTCCATAGGCGAGCAGCCTGAACAGTAAATGAGCGTTCTTCAAAGAATCTAGTGGAATGCACTGGTATTTTCAGCTTCAGGTTTTCCGATGATCTAAGAGATAAAGAATGCGTATCACAGATGAACTCAAATCGTTCTTTGAGTTAAGAAGGAGTAAAAGGATGGAACAGAATACTGTAGAGTAGTGAAAGAATATGAGCATTCCGTCGAAGGCGTATTGGAAGCCACTTGAGCTTGGAACGAAATTCAGAAACATGATCATATTTGCGCAAGCCAAATATGAATCTTATACAAAAATTTTGAAGTCGCTCAAGCTTATCGAATTGATCCTCGTTGAGATCGAGATAGCTGGCATCAGCATAGTCGAGGACAGGAAGAAGAAGAGATTGTGCTAGCGCAATCTTAGTGGCAGTTGGCAGAAAGTTACGCAGTCGCCTTAAGGATCCTGCTGACGCAAACATCCGACGACTGGTTTCTTTTATTTGTGTGGCCCATGACAGGTTTCGATCAACGAATATTCCCAAGTTCTTAACGGATTCACTATAAGGTATATGGATACCGTCGAACAAAACCTGTGGTAGTGTAAACCAGTCAATTTTTGAGACCATTCTAGAGCTACCGACAACAATGAGCTGGGTCTTCAAAGGGTTGACCACAAGTCCATGATACTTGCTCCAATTCGATATCTCAGACAAGTCTCTGTTAATCTGAGCCACGGCTTCGGACAGCTGTTCCAATGGCGCTTGCGCATAAACTTGTAAGTCATCTGCATAAAGGTGGTAGGAAGAAATAAGAGAGTTAGAGATTGAATTAATGAAGATTGCGAAGAGTAATGGGGATAAAACGCCACCCTGTGGTACACCGGCAGACGTATTACACCACGAGGAAAAGGTGTCCTCAATACGGATACGCTGCCGGCGGCCAAACAGGTAACTATGAAACCAATCAATTACCGTTGGAGATATGTTAAGAGAGCGCAGTATACTAAGTAGGATGTCAAAGTCAACAGTATTAAAAGCGTTGCTAAAATCGAGCAATGCAAGTACCGTTAACTTGCCATTTTCCATGCCGAGCCTGATGTCATCCGTAATATTCACCAGGGCTGTGACGGTACTATGACCAGGGCGGAAACCGGATTGGAAGGGACTAAGAAGTTGATTTTTGTAGAGGAATGAGCTTAATTGGTTGTGGACAAGGCGTTCCAGGACTTTAGATAGGAATGGTAGTATGGAGATCGGGCGATATTCGGAAAAGGATACATACAGGATTAGATTTTTTAGGTAAGGGAGTAATCACAGCGTCTTTCCAAGTATGAGGGAATACACCGCAGGAAATAGAGTGATTGAGGATATGACTATAGGTACTCCTTTTAAGCATAAGTGGCATAATATCGGTCCTTCAAATCTTAAAACAGGTAAGGAGCGGTCTAAACCGTTATAAAACTGATACATTACATAATTAAAGCTCCCTCACATTGATTATAAATGCGAACGCATTAACGCCACGGTGCACGTTCCTTTGCTACGAGATAAAAAATTGGGCTAGGGTATTATGTTGACACAGGTGAGATCAGGGAAAAAATGTCCCGAGCAAACAATTAGCAAGTCGAGCTGCGCCGACAGGTGCTTGCTCGGGTCACATCACACACACGCAGATACTAACACCACGATGCAGTTCATAAAACTAACAACTAATACTTCGCCTCGCTAATACATTGGTTTAAAATCTTTAGCGCGAACTGTCATCTGTTACCGTAACTCTAGAAATCACATAAAATATTTTGCCTACTGCGGAAATAAAAGCACAATTTTAAAGTCCTATTCAAAACTAAAAGCGAGCGAGTGTGCTCCTTTGTTTCTGCGACACAACTTCATCCAAAGCTTGTGCATACTTCACTTTGTTTACGAACAAACTAATTGAAAACTCGATTTAATTGCATCGCGACATATGCGACAAAGGCAGATTACACTTGTACAATTTATAAACAAGGAGCCACCTGTATCGGAACACATGCACGCTCTATGACTTAACACAGACAAAAACGTTGCGACTGTGTGCGCGATTTGTATGTGTGCGCACCGTACCTGTCGGAATCAACAGAGCATGACTTTTATGGGTATTGTTATACCCCTTACCAATGATCCTACTGCATTCTATTCAGTCCGTTAAAACTCGTGTTGTCGGTACGAAGAATAACGAACTACTCGCAGAGGTTTGAATATCATAGTACGGGCATCCACGCGATACATTAATATTGGGTGTGAAGCACCAAATGTTTAAAGATTGTGTAGAAATAAAAATTTAATAAGTAAAGCAAAAATTAAAAAAATAAAGAATATTGAAATAGGTAGTTCAAATTAATAGGAATCCTACAAGTCTTAAAGGTAGAATAATTTTATATTATTGCTTACTGATGTCTTAAAATAAATTAAGGACTCAGCAATTAATCTACAGTAAGAAGCTTAGTCGGAGGTTTTACAAAGAACATTAATAAAGCAAAATATTGACAGTCCTATGCCGGCTTCTCATGGCGCAATGTAACACGGGCCGTGGCGCGTCGGCCCGAAGCTAAGCCACGCGCCGTAAGAAGCGGTGGAGCGTGGCACTGAGGCCGGCGCGTGATGGCTCTCACGTGCCGCTTGAAGAAAACCGATGGGTTTCGTGACAGCATACGCCACGCGCCGTATGTAGATGGTGGTGCGTGGCGCGTAGCACAAGGCGCGCGGCGCGTTTACGCGGCCTGTTTGATCCAATCGAAATGGATATATATGACGGGTGGCGCGGCACGTGAACTAGATAACATTGAATTAATTGGGTAATGAAGTAGAAATTTAACAGAAATAAAAGTTGGTTTGATATTGTAAGTTATCCTAACACCAGTGGAAAGAGCCGCCCTCCAACCGGCGCGCGGCGCTCTAGGCGCAGGCGCACAATAATTTATATGACATTAGTCGTGTTCTAGTCACCGTCGACGTCTCTTTTAGAACCAAATGGCTTAGTCCGTGACGATGGGAAGAGACCATACAGTATGTATTAGATGCCAAGGAAATTGGAACTGACAGCCAACATTCTACAGCTTGGCGCCAACCTATGTTTCTAGCCTAGTTAGTGATTTGCTTTGGCGCCACTGCTGCAGCTGCAAAGACTCTCAAGTGGAGGAAGTATTATACCTCATAGTTTGGGATCAAAACACTCGGGTTAGGGAGAGATAGTCAGAGAACAATCGAAACGGTTGGTCGACTCGTTACGTAACCAAAAACTGGGTTGTGTTTTTTTACAAATAATGCCATTAAACGTGAAATTAAGAATGCGCTTACCACCCGTGAGCTATTAACCATCATCATTACAGTAAACATTACACACACAGTAAGACACCAGACCGGACTCTCGGTAACGTGTATATTTTGTCGGCTGAGGACAAAACTACGAACTTAGTTTACAGAGATGTGACGTAATGTTTTAAGTATGTTTATGATTGAATTAAGATTGTTGATCGAATTTTGGCATAGTTAAAGTTTATAATTATGGAGAATAAGTGCAGAAAGTTAAAATCATAATTACTGTCAAATTGTGACCGCCAATGGACCTCTAGTCTCTAGTCAAATAGAAAATATAAATGCCATCAATGACAAATGTAAAATGATGTCATGGTAACTATTGCGATTCAATTTCGCGGACCCTATACGCGCCGTGAATGGTAGTGGCGCGTGGCGCGTACAAACGATCTCCAGTCGGCGCGGAGGGTGCTGGGACAAGCCGTGAGAAGGCATCATTACATACAATTAAATTTCGGAAAACACTTGCACGGCTTGCTACTGTGTGCCTTCAGAACATATGTAGATCAAAGTAATATTGGTAATAATAAATATAATTAAAGAAAGCGGTACTCCTCGACATGGCACGCACTATGAGGAGGTTACTCTGTTCCTCATGTTCCTGTTCCGTCCCATTTTAATATATGTAAATTTTGTATTTTTGACATACTATAAAATTATTGTAAAAATGTATATTATACGTTTAATACGTTCTTCATTATATGAAGAAAATATTATTACATTAAAATGTGATAAAAGGACATTCGGAGTTTGGTAATATGCAACTATGCATTTACTAAAAGTGATTTTTACCCACAGACATAAGTATGACCTATTTTTTTAATAATGCCCAATTCAAGCTATATAAAAGTATTTGTTTGCGCCGTGTGGTATCCGGCCTAGAATTGACCACCCCCTTTCCTCCCGTGGGTGTCGTAAGAGGCGACTAAGGGAAAACCCAGAAGATGGGCAGCAGCGTCTTCTGTAACTTGACCACCAACACTGCGATCCCCAAGCCGCTTGCCAAGCGTGGGGATTATGGCAACACCCCCTTCTAAAAGGAGGAGGCCTTCGTTCAACAGTGGACGCCTTACGGCTGATGATGATGAAAGTATTTGTTTACGTAGCCTGTACAGTGTCCCACTGCTGGGCAAGGCCTCCCCATTATTCCTCCACAAAACTCTGCCCAATGTCATTTCGGGATGTCTTTCCCGCAATGGTGTCCGGTCAATAATTATAAAGCATACTTTTTATTAATTATTACAATCAAGTACCTAATAATCAAGCCTGAATATCAAATTAAAACTAGAGGAGCCTTGATAAAGACTTATTGCTCCGGGACAAAGGTTCATGACAAAGAAAATTGTTTGCAGGGCAATAAATGTTTAATTAACGACAGAGTGTTTTATTTTCTGCTGTCCGATGCAGGAGCGTCTGATTTAATAAAGGATCATGAAGTTTCATTTTAATGAAGTTTCAATAACGATTTTTTTTCTACGCAGGCTTTATTAAAATCCGAGTGCTTTGTAAGACACTGTTAAATATATGTTCGAGGGAACTAATCTTTAAAATACATTTATTTATTACATAAAAATGGCAGTCGTTGGTTTTCAGTAAGTTAAGTTTAGTTAGAGCACGTTACTATAACGACAGAAAAGCTGCGAAGTGGCTCCTGGCTGGTGGCAGAAGTCAGTATAATGACTAGTGGCCGCGTGGTGATCGAAATGCATCCGTAAGGTATCTGCACTTCTTCCCATATAAACTTTTACTATGCCAATATACAATCGTCTCAAATAAACAGACACATGCCATTCTTGAGTATACGCAAAGAGAATATGACCAATAGCAAAATATTGGTTGGAGCTCGTAACAAGTATTTCTCTGCCTGAATTTAGTATTTAAAATTGTTTTTTTCTGTATTCAGTACAATTGCCAGTTATTCCGTAGGTGCTATAGATTACTGTAATTATTTTTATTCACGTGGTAAGTACAGAATTTCTCAAGGCCAGGTTCTTTATTAAAGTACAGAAAATCTTTATCGGAACACCGGTTTAGTTTGTGTTTTTTCCTTATTGTATCTTTTAGTTTTTTTTTAAGCCTTGGGCCTTTATTACAGAAAGGCAAAATATTATCTGTACAACATCTGTACTATTAACGTGTTGCCTGGATATATAAATGTGAAACCACTCTCATAAGAGATGCTTGACCTGAAACCTACACATTCTTTAGTCAAGTGCGAGCAAGACAAATCACAGTAAGACTGAGATAGACAGTGTGGTAGGCGGTTTGCGGTCACGAAACTGGTTGTAAAGTTATTGTACAATGATAACAGACTTTATAACTAAGTCAATTGAGTGAATAATCGATTGCTTACTTTGCAAGGGTTCCATTATGATTTGTTCATAATAGTCATTATTATAGCTCCAAGGATTTCCAACGGGTGGAAACGCGGCAGTCATTACTAAGAATTTTGGTCGCAGTCCAGATAACATGCGTACTTTAAGACGTAATACGTGATGTACACTATTTGAGTGTTGTCTCTCGTATAACAAGAGCTCGTCGGCGCCGCGGCCGGTAGTGGGAGACTCGCCGCTCCTTATGTCATAACAAACCACGCTCTCAAACACAATGCAGTCACAGGTCCACGTCCTACGACTCTAAATTTGTTACCTTTATATTACGTCGCTGAGGGCCAGCGAAAATTCTTTACATAAAAGCAATAGAAATGGCTCTACTAATCCATAAAAAAAACAATCAGATGTAAAAAGTAATTCCAACATTCCCTCCTTCCTCATGCTGTAGAAGGTACAGGGCAGATGGCGGGCAACCGGTAAGGACCTATAAACAAAGGCTGGCAAGCTTACCTTGGCACTCTTTGACACAGAGCCCGGCGTCGTAGTTGTGGTTCGTTTTGTTACACACGATGTTGCAGGGGGCACACCGGTTGGTATCGGGCGAGCAGTACTCCTCCACCTGGCAGACCAGCTGGCCGCATCTGATGCCGTCGAGCGTGAGCTGCGCCGACGCGGCTCCAGCCACCGCCAACAGGCACGCTAGTCTAGACATGGTGGATCTGCAAAAACAACGCATTATTAAAAACTTTTAATAGCTGATATAGTTAAAGCTAATATACAACACAGAAACCGGTAAAAAGGAACAGAAAAATGATGTTTGCTTAAATCAAATCCATTTATTTGCAGAATGTCGGTTTACAACGTCTGATCTTAGAACTATAGTGGCCCCTTTACATGCTGCCATTACATAATTATGGTGTGCAAAAATTTAATAATTATGACTTAAAGATTTTGCTGAATGTTTATTCATGCGTGTGTACGTACAATAAAACGTAGCAATGTAACAATTTCAGTCCTCGGAATTGAGTGAATCTGTGGGGATTTGAGCCTGCAACATGCTTTGGCGAAGCATAGCACAGGAGCTCACCAGTGAATTCCTTTGTAGAAGTGTGCGAAGCCTCTTCGCAGGTAGGCAATGTTACATCGTTATATTGGCTCCTTTGACTAAAACCAGTTTGCAGAATAGGT
The DNA here is from genome assembly GCA_905340225.1 of Abrostola tripartita. NCBI lineage: Eukaryota > Metazoa > Arthropoda > Insecta > Lepidoptera > Noctuidae > Abrostola > Abrostola tripartita. The sequence continues at coordinate 9,438,226 of HG996486.1, forward strand.
ATGCTGATATACCTTTCGAAGCTTCGGGGAGTAGGAATAACAATAATGTATTTTTAAATTAATAGGCAACGATTCAATCTCATACGAATTTGAGCTGAGGTGGTATTTGGACCATTCGACCCTACTATTGATATTTGTAAACAACACTACAATTTTATTCCTACTCTCCCTAAACTATTTAATATTTCATGAGTTTCACGTTTTTGCATGGCAACCTTGTCGTAGCGTGATGTTATAAAGCCTAGCTTTCCTCGATAAATGGACTATCCAAGAAACAACAAAGATAATAATTTTTCAATTCGAAGAAGTAGTCTCGAGATTACCGCGTTCAACAAACCCAACAAATAAACTCATTAGTTTTTTAATATTTCATATAAAAATATAGATTGACACGCAATACCAACACAATAAGCAATAACAACAATTTCTCGAGCAACATAATGCAATAAGGAGTTCATCAGTTATCAAGTTGCTTTCAGAACTAGTATCAAACAAATTGCATTGGTAATGCCAATCGACGCAGAGATAATGAATGTTGGATCTCCTAGGTCCTCCAGTGATATTCTCCCAGAAGAGAAAACATTGAATTCCTCTTATATAAACTTCATTTACTTGCAGATTATACTGGCTTAATATTAGCATAAATTATACCAAATCTACACTAGTGAGTGAGAGAAAGATGACTTTAACGTATTTACCACTGGCAATCAAGCTTCTTAGAAGTGAGGGAATAAGTAATTTGTTACACTGTCTCGTCATAGTCAAGTCAAAGGATTTATTATAATTAACGTTTAATAGCAAAAATAACTGGTGTTGTTCCGTTTATCGCACTATTATTTGATATCCTTGAATGCATCATAAATGAAACTTTGAGGATTACAAATAGTATCCTGTATTAAGTATACATACCTATATAATACATTTTTTTGTGTTATAAATACATTGGTAGTCACATTTCACTAAAGCCATAACGCACCTAATACATAGTTTCACTGTACTAGTGAGTTAGTAATTACGTGAGAATAATATAACGTGTCGTTGCAAACTTTTGAACATTAAAAACGCTAACGAATAGAATTCCACTCAACACGTGACCAAAGGGTTCTTCAACTAGTTCATTTTTGGCCAAAGAATTAGAATTGCCATTCAACGTGGCAATGCCGTCAGTCTTTTGTGCATGTTACCTGTTGACATCGATGGGGATGAATACTATGATGCTTTATAACTGTTTATTTTTGTATAATTATATTGTTTAATTTCTGTTAGAAAGTAGTAAAATAGAATGGTAAATGTTTAGTCTTAACATTATGTCTACATAACTTCACTATTCTTTTCTATTCGTCTTGCGTAAGGGGGCTGGTGCGTACACGAGAATATGTAATGAAGTTTATTACCAAAGCCTCTTCGCCCGTTGTTCCGACAGAATCAACACTAAAACCGTCTGTTGCCTCGACCGGTTGCCTATGAGTCATACTACCAGCGCCTTCACCACGCGTGTAGTAGTCACTCGAAAAAATCTTTTCCACACGATCATTTATTTGTGACTATTTTTGGTAAACCGGTATCGAACGATAAGTCCAGTACTCACCGGATTTTAAACTTGGCACTGATTTTATGGCAAAATAAATTACATAATGAGGTTACATAATGGGCAAAATTTGTGGAAATTTTGATACAGATTTTGTACTTAAATGTATGTTTAAGTTTGAATTTTATTATTACTCTAAAATATTATAATAGGGAATCTTAAGTCATGACTAAAACTGTAAAATTGCAATTATCCAATATTTACATTAGCAAAATACATAATTATTACCTAATGGTCCCAATAAACTAAACCCGTAAATGACGCCATAATTTGTCACATACTAATTTTATCTATAACTCGTAACTTTCAAAATAATAACCGTTGCATACAATTGAATACGCACACTTAAAGTGGCGATAGAAACAATAAAAATATTTAAGGCCAAGCTGTACTTTCGCTGCATAGTAAGCAGGATGAGTCATGCTCGTTCTTATGCTACGTTAGTTTACCGTCATGCCAGATTAGGGAGTTAAACAGGTTACAACCATTATTTGCCATCAGGTATAGAGCGGGTGTATTGTTTAAAAATATTTTAACGGCTACTTTTTTAACAGGTCACAGAATTGCGGGTTATATTTTGGGTTGTCGAAATCAGTTACAAAGTACGAAGGAATTAAGAGTAGGTACTATGAACTATGCGAAGTACCTATTTGTTTGTCGATTGACATGTATTGGTATAGTATACTAGACGTAGTTTTGGAAAATGCGTAGCTTATGGACGGGCAATTCTCTATAAAAAAGGGAATTCTTTGCCCGGCAGTTTGACATTGTCTATAACAAAAAGTAATGGACAAAGACACGGTGAAACGTAGACTGGTAGGTATTAGGTAAAAGCCGAACGTGTTAGTTGCGCAGAAAATGTGTACAGTATAACAACTCGCTCGTGCCACAGTCTATATTGTATCGTCCGCAGTTCGCAGCATCAGTGACTTGACACGCGTTCAACGTGACACTATTCGTAAACAAACAACACATCCGAACGTTAATTAGCTAAGTGAAAGAATCTTGGTGTCGTCTACGTCAAATGTTTAAGAGATCATGGGCCCTATACAAGTAGCAAAACGCTTGACGAATAGAAATGGAATAGAATGATAAATGTATGGATGACATTTATTGTTTCGACTGTGTAACCTATGGCGTATGTATATTTCACTTTATTCGATTTATATTCGTCTTCCGTTTTGCTACTTATCTTGCTGATGAGTTTTTAGAGAGTAAGTATCACAGTTTCATTGCCAAGCTTAAAAGTGAAACATTTTTATTTCTTTCAGCCTGGATTTACACATAGTAAAAAAAAGAATTTATCTTGTTTACATTTAAAATGAAATATATATTTTACGTATTATCGTGACCTTCTTATGCCTTTAATTTATTGTGAGGTATGTGAAATACCTTTGAACATTTACATAAACAACGATCTAAGCTTTAACAATATAATCATTAATCAGACTATTTAAAATCCCTTAGCTACTATAAATTTTTGCTTCCGCATTAAAAGCTCTGTTAAATTATACCGCTTCTTCTTGACGCGTACAATTTTACAAAAGAGAATTTTATAAATAAAACAGTGATACCTATTGGTCGCGTTAATGAATGAGCGAAATCACTATACAGCAACCTAATGAATTGTATTGTAATTAAATAAACGATGCAGCTTATTTTAAAATCGTTATTATAGAATTTCAAATATAGAGGTGGGTTTTTATATCAATGTATGGTTCGGTTACTTTGATGGTATCATTATTTATAAAAAACTAAAAATTACTTAAAGAATTAGGTAGCTACAATTCAATAATCCGATTGAAAGTGTTGTCTATTATTATGATATTCTTATTAAAGAAAATATAAGTTTTACATTTTCAGGAAAATAGAACTAGTATAGTAATATTTAATTAGTTTATGACAACAGTATCTTAAATCTTAATATTGCTTAAAATATATAAGAATTTGAACAAAATCCACCTTCGGGGTGATAAAGATTAGTTCAGCCATGAAATTGTTGAACTATGTAGGTATTAGTCTCCTTTCAGAGATTTAGGTAGACTCGTACGCTTACCTGACCCGAAACAAATGCGGCTATCGTCACTAATTCCAACACATGCTACACTACACAATGTCTGCGAAACTAACTTTCAGGGAGGAAACGGTGGTTCAAACATTTCACACAATTTACTCATGATTGTAAGCAAACTCATTTGTTCTGAATCACAACCGTTCTGTTGTAAGTTTTTAGTTCCGTTGCCAAGCAACGGAAATCAAATATGTGCCGCTTTTAATCCATATTAGAAGGGAAAGCAGCTTGAATTCACATTTACAAGTTAACGTTTTAAATATCAATGTTAACTGGTATTCGACAATATCTACAACATTATCACATCCTGCACTTCTTCTTCTTCTTATCGTATGATTGATGAACAACCTGATGTCAGAGTTTAAACCGCATATAGGTCACTGACATAGCTTTACACACCGTTGAAAAATCTCTCAAGTGTGAGTGCACTAAAAACTATAGCCATTTAATTATGTACCTACATTACCATCGACAATACTATACTCTTTATTGCACACCATTACACAGATTATAGAAGGAATAAATTACAAAATAAAGTACAGTGGGCTTTTCTTTTTTAAATGAATTATGTAGACCTTTAAGTAGATCTTCCAGAAGATCTACTTAAAGGTCTATAATCTAAATAATCAATATTATTTATAACATACGAAGGATTTTTTTACACTACTTTATTTTGCGTCTATCAGGTAAATAAGTAAATATTAAATTTGAAAACAACGTTACAAGTGTCAACATAAATTCTAAGACTCTCTGTCGTACCCAGCTTACAGTTGTAGCCGACAGAACTTTATGAATTCTGCATCTTGTAAAATAAAGTGAGCTAAAACAATAAATAAGACTGACAATGCACTGACAGATCGGCGTGTTTATTATTCATGCATCAATCGCTCCAGTCGGAGTCGGTTGAAGTCTTAAGTGTTTGAACCGTACAACTGTGGAATTGGCTTCAAGATAAGTGAGATAGATTTTAGCATTTTCAGGTTGCTTTTACGTTGGACTGTTATTAAGGCATGGATTAAAAAGGATGTTCGTATGCGCTCTTATAATACAACCAAGCTATGTGTCGTGATTTTTAAGTATTTGCCAAAAATTTTGTCAACTCGAAATTATTGTTAATTTTATAGTATCTAAATAAGATACACTGGTCTTAATTAATTCGGTATTAAGTTTGAATTGGATCAAGGAATTCACGGAAACAAACTGATTTAGGTCCCTATTGTTTTAACATTAACATTAAGACACACAGACAGACAGGGAGACATTGTTAATACTTTCTCGGAATACCATTCCCAGTATTCTCTTGCAAACGAGGTTCATAATGCGGTCCTAATTAAAACTCACCCAAACGCGGACTGATAATCCTTTAATCAGCTTTGATATTAATAATTAAGCGACGAAATAATATTTCGTCGCTTATATTTGCGTTTGATGCAAAATATTTCTCATTGCAAATGCAAAAAAATACTAGATATCTAGTATCTCGGGTGGAGTAATGATAGAAAAATCCTAATCTCAAATTCTATCGAACTAACAATAAATGAAAATTGAAAATAATTTAGTAATTACATAAATCATATTAATATAGGTATTTACTTCTCCAGAAACAGTACAACAGTTCAGTTACAAAAAATTACATAACGTGAGAGCATCAAATAAAAATAATAATTCTGTAGGTAATGATATTAGGTATGATTCGTAAAAAGGCTCAGCCACTCACTCTGTCTATCTTAGTTTTAAAATTTATTTTTTCACAATATGTTCGGGTTCGTTCATAAGTTAAGTACAAATAGAATAAGCACATTGCTCATCTACTATATTATATGCTAATACAACATGTTCTGAAGAAGACGTACGTATGCTTTGTGTTATTTAATGATAAGTCGTTTAAATAATATTGTCCTTAAAACCGAATTCCAGCCACGGTGGCCAATCTCAACAAATACGAGTCATCTACGCCGAATATAAATAATTACCTGCACAAGTGTATGCGCAAACACAAGTCCGTGTTTGCCACTCTCCCTGACACTCGCTAGTGCGATAGGAAACCGACACGATCGAAGAGAGATAACCACCGACTTAACATGCTTGCTACTTAAACTCGGAGGCTTAATATGTGAGGAATGGACAGTTGGTCACCCATCCAAGGTTTGACCGCAACAAGCGTTGCTTAACCTCACCTATCGACTAATCTGCCCTTATGTTATTATAAGAGTAAAGTTAGAATTATTGATAACGATTGGGGACAGTGAGCCATGTGTCGAGAGCCTTCGGATAGACGTGCCATGTTCGGTATGCTATGACCTAAGCGCGGATCACCTTGAGACAGAGGCGCGCGTGCCGCGTTCCGCCCGTGCATCCTACCTACCTCACTATATAATACGCTTAAATTAACTCTAATTAATTGGAAACTTGGCGTTCTAAGGGGGAGGCCTTAGTCCAACAGTGGACGTCTTCCGACTGTTGATGATGATGAATTGGAAACTACTTTAGGATTAGCTGCACCCGATTGTATAGTAGTGACATTTGGTAACTCCCCTTCTCGAATTAGTTAAACATTACGTCTTGTATTAGGCGTTGGTACACTATAACCGGTCAGGAATACGACGCTACCATTTATGAGACTACGTTTACCTACAAATTGACTTCTATTTGCCCTAATATTCTACACATCTCGTATCCTTGAAGCTGGTAGGTACCTACTGCCTTATTGATGATGACTGTTAATAATAAACTTACAAGATAAAAATTGTTAAATAAAAACTAAGTTTAATTAAATTTAAAGGTTAGTCTTTAAACAGTTTAACCACAAGTTCTTCTTAACTAACATGTGTAACTTCAAAGTAGCTAATCTTAACGCTGTAATCTAATAGAAATAAACAGTTAAGTGAAGTGTACATTCAGAGGCATTAACGTCATCTGTCATTGTGTACCGAGCTGCTAGCACGCTTTTATCAAACAAGGCCGCGATCGTCAATGCCGACAGTGTTGACCACACGAAAGACTCAAAACACCGACGAGAACCACTTCATTGTTTCTCTGATTTGTATGCAACGGACACCTCCCATGGATGTCCCAACCCGACGCCAGTATGTATATCTTACAATAATAACTGACCATTGAGATATCCACTCTATTGGTCACAACATAAGATTCAATCCCCATCATTACGCATTGAAACAAAAGTGCAATAGAAATTAAAGAAAACAACTTTGTTCAGTTGTTAGAATCTAAATATAGTCAAGTAATAACAAAGACGTAAGACGCCGTATTAAACGACGTCTACTGATTTATAATGCATACGATGCATGTGTTATCGATCCGTGGGATTCCCAAGACCTGTACATTTTAAAGTAACTTACACAGACATAATTTTCTTTGTACCAACCCCCGTGTATGCCATTGATTTAAAATGCAATCAATACTTCGCAATACGGACATGGAGTTTGAATAATTGAACGGTATTGGCATAAAATGTACCTATTTGTGGCATTACCTTGGTTACTGGCCCTACCACAACTTTTACTGAGTGTGTGGCGGTGATTTATAGTGTGCATGGAAAATACGTACTAAAGAAGTACTGCATGCCCATTATCGTATTTGGGCACAGCATGCAGTCACTTGGGGACGAAAAATTTGGTGGATCACGTCCATCAACCCTTCGTTACTTCATCTCATTACTCACTCTCCTGTCCTACTCATATGAGTATGACAGAGACGATATCGTTTCGCACACAATTCACCAAGGATGAATACGTCCGTCCTGCCTGCGCTCCATTACACCCACAACTAAAACATGTGGCTTTCATCCTTTCCATAAACGCATCAAAAACCTACATGCCACAATAAAGACCTAATACAGTTACAGACGAACTAAAATATATAGAATCGACTCAAATGAAAAGCCTATAAGAAATTGAATGTACCAATATGTCATCGCCTGAACGAGCCGGGCGTGGGGCCGGATATGATTGGGACACACTGTTCTAGCCCGGATATTACGCCGGGCTGTCTCAAATACTATTCGCTGTTTACTAACCTGCCGGGATAACAGGTTTGCACAAGGCTTTAAATAGAACTGCATTTCGGTTACTATTTATTAAGCGAGTGCACTGAAAAGGATTGACGAAGCCTGTTAATATTTGATTTGCAAAATACTGGCGGTTGATATATTATTAAAGTTTTATTTTAAAATGTAATGCGTTATATTGCATTTTTCTAAATATACAACAGCACCATGGAGATGTCAGAAAACGGTCTACAGCCTCTTTACCATGAACTCTTAAAGCAGGACTAGGGTTTGGGTTCCAAGACGTTTCGTGTCTCGAAGTCCCGGGACTTTTTGTAAATTTAGTTGCCTCGGGTCCCGGGACTTTCGGGTCCAGACTCTAGATGAGACACAGTTGTCGAAATTGTATAGTGATCATTTTTATTTTTAAATAATAGATTAATTTCAACATTATAAAAGGAGTTGTTCGAAGCAACCAGAAACGTACAGAAAGTTTGGAACTAGATAAGTACTGTATAAACCCTTAAACACAAAACCGACATCTATTGAAAAATGACGAGAGAGTGTTCTCCTTGTCCGGTGGCATTATTACAAAAAAAACAGAAACTAATTGTCAGACAAAATTGCTAACGATTTGATTTTTTTTTAACCTATTTTATTCAATCAGTATAGAAGTTTAATTTGTTAGTTGATTAATTGTTTATAAGTCTGTTTTATGTATAGATTATTTTATTACGAAACAAATCTGTGATTATGGGAATTATGTTATAACCAATGACTGAATACTAGATAATAGTTATTAAGATTACTATGATTATTACTAAGTTTGTTTTATAATTATAAGATTTAATTGTAAAAAGTTAAAGAAAATGTCGAGACTTCCTAAACCCTAAGCAGGACACGACTGCGACTGGAAGCGACACGCCGCGCGCCGCCTAAACAACGGAAAATGTCCTGCTTTAACAGTTCATGGTAAGGGCACTGGTACTAAGCACATCGAGGCCAGCTTAAATAGTAGACCTTTCAAGCACATCGAATGCATCAAAAGTACGATTCCTTGTAGTTACCATACCCAACAGAAAGAGGGGAGGGTAGAATTAAGAGAGTCGAATAAAAAAAGTAACCACACGTTAAAACAATTTTTTTTTAGGTTTAAGAACTTTATTTCTCCCAAAGAATTAAATTTATATATAAAAATTACTTATCTCTACTCGTAATTAGTTATGACTAACATCAGGCGACGCCACAGTTACACTATATACAATTATACATACATAATTCGTTTAAATAGAACATATAAACACGAAACTAGTTACCTATAATAAAATGCTATACATTGATTTTGGGCCTTTAGTATATATAGTCTTCATAGTTTGTTGTAAACCTGTGCAAAATACAAAATAGTAGTGATTCCGAAGTTTGTTCTAGGGACCTACAAAGCAATATTATTTGTTGTTTTGTATCTTTTTGAGAATATAGATTTTTTTTAAAGTTTGAGTTTACAGTTTTATTTAAAATAATCCGCACTAATATATTATATTAGTATATATTAGTTTAAATTAGTATTTTATACATAGTTTTTTCTATTTACGATTGTAAATTCCGAAAGAGAGGTCGCTATTTTATTCGGTACATATTTCACCGGTCAACTTATGTCCCGTAAAACAAATTACCTGCATATAAAAATATGGAATCATTAGAACTAATTTAGTCATTTTAATATCATAAAAAGAGTTTATTTATTTAAAAAAAGTTTTTTAAGGAGACGAGTAAAACATCTATCCCGCACTAGCTATTTGTCTGGTATATCTAAAATGCCATTTAATTAATTATTGAATTATATATGTGATTGTTTTTTTTATTATAAACATAATAATTTTTTTAATATTTTACGTACAAAAACTGAGACTCGAGAAAAATTTGTCATCAGTCTGTGGATCATACAAACATAATTGTCTCTATTGGGGATTGACCCGCACCCGTAGCGCAGCAGTCAAATAACGTAGCTACTTCTTCTAAAGTCAGTCGTCTTCTCACACCACAATAAAATAACAAGATCTAATAGATATTTTATTTTTATAATGAATTAAGCTTCAAAACAATAACACACACATTTTTGCACCATTCAAATGTATCTTAATCTTTAAGTTTGTCATCTTATGTGTCGCTAAGAGGTAATTCCGGACGTGAGGTCATCGAGCTTGTCATATCGCCAAGATCTAGGAAAATCAGTCCCAACTTCGTATGGTATCTTGTCATCAAGTTATCAGAAATGCCGCCACAAATAAAACTCGTCATCCATTTCATTACATACACATAAAGCTGTAGACATGCACATTTGCATCGCACATTAAACGTGCAGTCTTCTATTAAGCATTGGGTTTATGATATTATATTCTTCATTTTGATACAATAAATAATAAAAAAGAAATATTATATTAAATAAGTACGTATAAGGAAATAAAGTAGAAAACTTCAGGATACATTTTTTATATATTTTATAAAACGCGGAAAATTAACACACGTAGTTAACTCGGTTGACTCATAATAATGAGTTATCTCGACTATGACACTATTTATTGAATAAACAATTTGTCTAATATTATAAAACTATGTACATACCTACAGCAGCAATCTTCATCTCCCGATGCACGACTCTTTTCCGGTATTTATGCGTTCTTAATAAATGCAACATCATTACGTTACTTTAAGATAATTTAAATTAACGAGTAATATAAATTAATAACCAAATAATTTTAAAATATAATTATTGAATTTAATAACCGATTGTTTCAAAAGGAATTTAATTCGTTCAAATAATACAAATTTCAAAAATATTTTTAAATTGAATTAAAAGAATAAATTGAATCTATGACGTCCGTGTATGGCGGCCGCTGCTGCAAGTCTTCGACTGTTAGTGCCGTCGCCGGGCCACCAAGCACGTAACATTAAGGGGATGTCCTACACATATTGACTATTTATTATTAGCTACAAATCAATACGTGCAGGGACTTACCACCAATTACATGGAAACTCGTATGCAGTTAATTTGTTATTCAAGATATTATAAGCAGACTTCAGGCGCTTGACTCATTCTTATTGGCTACATCAGTACCTAACTGGCAGTGAGATGCCTTAGATAAGCGGTAAAGCTCCAGTATAGCCTATACGCTTAGCCTATACTATTCATGTAAGGCTACAACGTGGGTGACGTTAAATGTTTGACCAACCGAATTCCCGAAAAGTTTTGGTTTATGGGGTCGAAGAATTTAGATTATCGTATTTGAGTCGAAATTAATTTAAAATAATTTATTTGTTTATAATTTATTCGTCTCTTATTTAGAGACTTATCAAAACGGTTGGTCGACTCTTCACGTAGGTAACCAAAGGGCTGACTTGTTTTTCGGTCAAAGATTTAGCTTTGCCATTCAACGTGGCAATGCCGCCAGCCTTTTGGGCACCCTACCAGTCGACAGCGATGATGAGGAATACTTCGATGCATATTTTTTGATTTTTCATTTGTACGTATCAAGATGTATATATTAATTGTTTTTAACGCAGGTAGTATAAGTAATTGTAATATTTATAGAAAATATAATTAGTCTATGGATTTTATTACAATAATGAAAATATTTATGAGAAAAAGTATGTCTTCTATTTTACTTATTACTAAGATGTATAGATTAAAGGTCAGCCCGCGACTTTAGACCATTTAACCACGCTGTGGATTGTGTAAATAGGTAGGCTACCTTCTATGTCCTATCCAATGATTTATTTCCCAACTAGACTACCTACATATTTAATTTAATAACGGTCAGTAGCTGACTCGTGATGAGGTGCAATTCTAGCAAACAAACAGACAGACAGGGATAATTCTTCGCATTCATGAGTAAACTAAATTGTAAAGATAAAGGTTATCAAGAAACACTTGGGCTCTTTCAAATTTGCTTGCGAAAGTCGTGCGGCTGTCGTACGTTTCATGCAAATTCCTAAACGGACGTCTAATATTTGTATGACTATGAACCGTACGACAACCGCACGACTATCGCAGGCTACTTTGAAAGAGCCCTTAGGTATGTTGATCAAATTGAATATCTGATTTAATTTAACTTAAACTTGAAAGTATTTTTTAGCTATATTTATCTTCTTTGAAAACTGGCACATGATTAAAATGTCATGATTTGTGTAACTGTGGGAGTATCTATTGAATCCAGACATGTCGCTGTAATTACTTCCATGAAACGGAGGGCGAACTAATTCACTATGTAATTTACCAGACATAAGTAAAATTCCTGGGTTTTCGTTGAAATTTTCCAAGGAAAAACCCAATATCACTTGACGACAATAAAACCTGTCAATAGATCCCACTTTCTCACGCTCGATTGTTTTTAACTGTTCATGAGGAATTGCGGAGGGAGTATATTATTTTCATTTGTTTATATTTTACCGACTTTATTTGTGGTGGAAAAACCCAATAGGCTATGTGATTTTCAAAATAATGGACTACCTTGGTAGTCTAGTGGTAACAAATTGCGACTGCTGAGCATAAAATCCTGGGTTCAATTTCCGGTCAGGAATGTATTATTGGTTTTCCATTAGGTAATTTTGAGTAGCAGCTCAGAGTCCGGAGATGGCCCGGTTAATTACATGGGATCGAAGATACAACTGATAAAATGTGCGTGTATCTACTACACACCCCTGCCTCCTACTCGTTGAGGAATAGAGGTACAATGATATTAAATTATGTTCCATAAAATATTTTTATTGACCTTTTTAATTTATTAAAAGTCAAATATTAACCGAACTCTCGTATTCAAATCCGGCCATCAGGATAACAGAATTGTGAAACTCGGAAGTCCGAGTAGTAGACTTGAGACAATGATCTCAAACTAATCACTTAGGCCAGGGGACGCGGAGTTAGCACTTTATCTGCTAAACTACCTTAATTAGAGTGTTATGTTAGTTATACCAGACTCTCTGCCACTTTGAGAAGCTGCGACTTATATTATATTAGAATATATTAAGAATTATGATAATAATAATGTGGGTAAAGACATTTTATTATTAATGTATTATTACAAACCTTAAGTTTGGAGACACGTTCATTTGGCGGTATGGTAAACATTAATGCAATGCATTCAGTTTTACTTACATAGCACTAGCACGCATTGTATTTCAAAAAATAATTGTACCTTCTCGACTAGTTTTTAAGTTTTTACTCTAATCATAGTTATCATAGAGTTTAATTTTTATTCGTCAAATAATACTATTAATAGAAACTGGGGTCGGCAGTAGTCATAACCTGTATCGCAGCATATAAAGTGTGCGAACATAATTATGAACATAAGTGTATACTGTAGGTATAGACTTCTGAGCAAGCAGGAGAGGTAGCAGCTACCCCTCCTTAGGGATTACAGTCGTGTTTATTATGCATGTATATGGTATTCAAATACAGGAAGTAGCGTCATTGCACAATAACTGCAGACTCAATTGGATTGTAGAGGATGTTGTCCTACCTTTAACCAAATATATATATGTATGTAGATTTTTAATGACCATTTATTTAATATTAAAAAACCCTCATTGAACATCGACCTATATTCCTCACTTGAAAAACTTGAAGGATGTTGCTCACAGTGTTATAATAGTCATGAATGTTTGGTAAAAATAAACTTGCCCTAATTACATAGGAAGGACGAAGTGCGGGTATACTATTATATACACCTCTGCCGCCCCCTTCGGGCAATAACAAGTGTTATGTGTGATGTTTTTTATTGTAAATTGTAGTATTTTTAAGTAAGAACTTTCGAAATAAGTACCTATAAGATAATTATGTATGCATAATGCTAGCAAGCCAAATATATTTTCTACCATACAGATTTAACTAACTTACAGTAAACTCATACTTACAGTAAACTTATAGTTCACTGTCTTTAAGTATGGATGGTTGTATATGTAAAATAATTGTACAAGAAAGGGGTAAAAATGAACTAGGTAGGTAGGTAGCACTTTCAATGTCCTTACGATAATATTTAAATATATTTAAATATTTAAAACAAATAATACTAGGGTTGTGACACAGTACCTAGAATTCGTTACTAAAAATATGTACTACAATAAATAATCGCTCAGCAATTGAAATTGATATTAAATTTACACAGTAATATTAGCTATAAGTAGAGTCTACAAGAATACTAATAGTTAATATGCTCGGATGACACATTAAACAGTCAGGTGATTACACCTGTTTACTGATAACGGCTATTTAAGACTTTCGCAATGAACATTAGCCTAATTATAATGTAGCATATTCTTAGCTTTAACAATATAATGGTATTAAACGGTAATTAGTAATGGGTAGTCATTGAATAGCGACTTGAATAACAAATCAGGCTTCGACCCATAAGGTACACCTCAACAATGCTCATGATGTCACGGTTTCACAAAGCCTCTGCAAAAAATGCACTGAGAAGTAACTGTCGGGGTGTTTTTTGCCGAATTGTACGTATTACTCATCGAATAATAATAACACCTGTGTTGGAGCACCATTTTTATTTCCCATGTGTTTTCTCACGTGACTAGCTATTATATACGTAGTTTAAATACTCTTTAAAGACACTTCAATATTATTTTATTACAACAAAACCTCGCGACGTCATTATATTATACCTACTAGAAAAACAAGCACTTCGTTATTGATTAAGTTACAGCCACCTTATATACACAAGACGCATATACCTGTGAGAAAATTTACATAAACGGTCATCACAACTGTTATAAACTTACTGCTCTTGAAATTAATAATTTGTTTAATCTCACCTTACAATACTGTAGACATTGTGCCTCGTACCAAACCAATCACAAACACTGAGCCAAACTTTCTAAATTTAAAAATTGAAACGCTGTTCGAAGCCTTCGCAGGCTCGGCGGCCAATCGCGGAGGTGGGTGACGGAATGCGACTCTTGCGCAGGTAGAACCGCCCGTGTTGGTGTACCTGTCTGTGTGTGCGTGTCTGTAATTACAGTGTAGCGATATGATGTTGATAATGTGCGTGAGGCAGCGAAACATTTAACTCTGACGTTTTATAAAACTTCCGAGGCGCATGGACGAACCTCATCGAGCTGTGACGATATTATTATGGTTTTTTTGTAAATAGATAACTGTTATACTTCTTGGAAATAACTTGTTTGGCATATTTCATTCGGAAGTTTATTAATATTTACTTACTATACGTTACTACTTGTTACTTCTATCGGTGAGAACTTCAACTTGCAGTTGTAGACTAAATTGTTACCGACGATAAACTTATTGAAACTAAGTACCTAATACCTATTATTATATTTATCTAGATATATTATAATTAGCAACACTTACCTAAAAATTTTGTGGACAATTCAAGTATGTAGTTAAGACCATATTTAAATTATGGCATACAGAATTACAGATAATAATGATGGTTACAGAGTGCATCAGACGCTAGCTCGGCGAGAGCTGACTGGATCGCTGCAGCATGTGACCTAGCCTTAGCACACGATGCCGCTTTACTTACTTTCCGTCAGCACACGTCTGAGTATTGCACACATCGTACGCCCACGATGCACGATGTATTGATAACGGTATTAGGCGGGAATGCTTGGTAGTACCGGTCTATAAAACAAGTAAAAACTCTCTCTCTGGTTGCAATGTGCAAACGATTTTTTATAAATGGGTACCTAATTTGTAAAAGTATTACCTACCTAAACTTATACCTAATAATGGTATTTTGGCACCATATTATGTATTCTGATTTAGTACAGAATTGCATATGCCCAGTGTCATAACTAGCTTTTAAAGTACCCGGTGCGAGCTTCCTTAACACCGCCCTTTTTTATTGTCTGTGATTCTGGTCTGGTCATCTCTGCACCCTCTAGGGTCTGCGCCCTGTGCCTGGGCACTGCTGGCACCGCCCTAGGTACGGCACTGCATATACCTACTTATTTTATCGGAATTCTAAACGGATAATAATTGTGTTCGAATCACAGGTCGTAACGGCTAAGTATGTAAAAACGGGGTTTTTCATTAGACAATTCTCAATAGCAACACGGTGTCTGGATTTGTTCCCGGTTAATGGTAATAGGGTCGCCCTCTATTATATTGGGACCAATATTGAAACTGGCGAAATTTGGCTGTAGGTACTTTAAGCCTCTCGACCTCTAGGGGGAATACAGCCGTGGTGTAAATTATGTGAACCCGTCAGATGGCGCTAGGTTGATGATGATTCATTCCCTTCCCATGACACGTCGTTCAAATTGCTGGTGTTCATCATTTTAACCCTACTTGCCCTTTAGGCAATACACGCATACGCGGTTACCTAATAATAAAGTTATCATTAGGTAAAATCCAACTCTATCGATCCTTGATACCTGGGTGTGCCAAAATTACAAAACAACTGAATAAATAAAAAATGTAATAAAAAAAATTAAAAACTCAAAAGTGAAAAATAATATTTTATCACATCACTTTACATAAGCGAAGTGGAAGTCGGCCCCAAATCCTATGCGTTCGCTTAGTTAATAGTTTTAGCTTTGAAACTATGAATTAAGCACTTCTCATAAGTACTTTTTTTCTAAATTGCTTATGACAGAATTCTCATAAGTACTTTTTTTCTGAATTGCTTAATGGATGTTGGGATTTGGTACCGACTTCCACTTCGCTTATGTAAAGTGTGGTGATAAAATATTATTTTTAACTTTTGAGTTCTTTGAAGGTTTTAATTTTTTATTTAAAATTTTTTATTTCACGATTTTTAGTTGTGTATAGAATTCATCCGCCCCTGACTTTTGTGAGACTAGTATTTGAAATCCTTTCACACACAAAACATAAAGCCCATTAAAACGATACCTCACACGATATATTTAATCCAGGAAAGTGATAGGAGGCAGGTCAACGCACCCCCACTCCCTCGTGGGAGTAGTAGTCGATAACTAACCACTAACGACAACAAGGAAGAACTTGTTAGTGGTCAGTTATCGACTACTACATAAGCAATATCATCATCATATCATCAAGATACGGGCGTTTTGCTGTGAACCTATGAGGAGTTCCGTTCCATATCATCGAAGCTCATCATCAGGTAATGACTAAATTACTAGGGGACCAATCGGAAAGTAAACCCAATCATATAAAAAAAAAATTCACATCGGTTCATAAATGACTGAGTTCAGGTAACATAAATAAAAAATAAAAAAAGATCCCGACGAATTGAGAAGCTCCTCCCTTTTTTGAAAAAAAAAATCAACTGCCATGTCAAAAATCGAACTAAAAAGTAAAAAACTAGTTCCATCGCAGTCGGGGTACTTCTTAGATAAGGCAGCGTTCCCCCGACTCCCCCGACTGCGATGGAACTTGTTTTTAACCGACTTCAAAAAAAGGAGGAGGTTCTCAATTCGTCAGGGTCTTTTATTTTATTTTTTATGTATGTTCCTTCATAACTCATTCATTTATGAACCGATTTGAATTTATTTTATTCATATGATTGGGTTTACTTTCCAATTGATCCCCTGGAAATTTTGTCATTACCTGATGATGAACTTCGAAGATATGGAACGGAACTCCTAATAGGATCACAGCAAAACGCCCGTAACTTGATGATATGATAATGATATTGCTTAAGTAGTAGTCGATAACTGACCACTAACAAGGTCTTTCTTGTTAGTGGTTAGTTATCGACTACTACTCTCACGAAGGAGTGGGGGTGCGTTGACTCCCTCCTATCACTTTCCTGGATGAAATATATCGTGTAAGGTATCGTTTAAAAGGGCTTTTTGTTTTGTGTGTGAAAGGATTTCAAATACTAGTCTCACAAAAGTCTGGGGCGGATGAATTCTAGACACCACTAAAACTCGTGAAATAAAAATTAAAACCTTCAAAAAACCTAAAAGTGAAAAATAATATTGTATCACATCACTTTACATAAGTGAAGTGGAAGTCGGTGCCAAATCCCAACATCCATTAAGCGATTCAGAAAATAGTAATGCTGTCATAAGTGCTTAGTTCATATTTTCAAAGCTAAAACTATTAACTAAGCGAACGCATAGGATTTGGCACCGATTTCCACTTCCATTATGTAAAGTGATGTGATAAAATATTATTTTTCATTTTTGAGTTTTTTGAAGGTGAATTTTTTTTTTTTACTTTTAAGTTCGATTTTAGACATGGCAGTCGTGCTTTTTAATTTTTTTCAGATTCAGAATAACGTATCAAAAGAGATACCTGTAGATATAAGTCCGCACCCTAGAAACAAACTACCTATGCATTTATTGTTACTACAATGTATGCACTTGCAAGCTAACTTTAAATGGTAATATAAATTACAGGGGTAATTGCGGTACTTTAACTCGATCCTGCATTTTTAATGGCTACATTGTGCGCGGCGTCTAGCTAAAAATAGCGCCCTCTCTAGCAACTGGCTCGCGTCACACGCCTGACCTGTCAGACGAGGGTAAAAGCCCTTTACTGTCTATCAAAGCTAAATGTAACCGCATAATTGTACCTCCACTAGAGGTCGCTTAGTAACCAACGTCCCAACAAAGCCACGTAATTTCCTTGAACAACTAGAATATTCTAATAACAATCGTATTATAATCAATATTATATTTAGACTTTGAAGAAACCTTTTATATTAAGTACCTATGTAGTTAGGTAGGTATGTAACTATCCTAAACGAAGGCCCCCGTATTCCCAAAAAAATACAATTTCAAACCAAGGATTAAATTATACCTGTCACTGTCGTTTGTACATCAAAGAATAGAGACGTATTGACATCTCTATTCTTTGATAGACTTTCCGCCGAACTTTTAATGATTACTTAAACTATAACTAAGTAAGTAAAGGTTTTCTTTGTGAAATCTTTACTGAGTGTCAGTTTAAGTAATCATTAAGTCTCTGAGTGCGGCGGTTAATACGGTGTTAATGAAATAATTAGTTAATGCCGATATTCTAATTTATATAATCCTCATTTATGAATAAGAGGGTCTCCTCTTATTCATAAACGAGGATGTATCACGAAGGTTTTTCATAAGTTTTAGGTAAACCTCAATACAACTTACAAATCGATGGCATACGACCGTTTTAAAGTAGAGCATGGCAATCGGAGCGCCAACGTGATCGATAACCGCATTCAACATATAGCTAAAGTCGTAAGTAAAAACCTATCTACGATGTTTTAATAATAATGTTATTGTTCTCCTGGCCGAATGTCGGTCACGGCGGCCAATTTCATCTGAGACTAGGCAACTACAAACACAGGTGCACTCTTTATTTCCTAATCCCTCAGTTTCAGTCTGATGGGACGGTAGACTGACACGACCGGACAGATCAGGCGCATGACCAACGGCTTTAATTAGATAAAAACACGCCTAGCGTGTTATCCGTACTGGTGGCACGCCGGCCTCACACAGCGTGTTTTGCCGCACCCCTGGATCGAAAATTTGAGAACACGACAGGTGTATGGGCGCCGCACGGCTGGCACTTTTATCAAAACACAGGGTATGTGTTTTGCCGCAGTGAACGTGTTAACGTACCTTCCAAGACACGGAGACATGTGGCGATATGTGTAAACAATCACAAGTCTGACCGCAGCAAGCACGGCATTACCTCGCAGATCGACTAATCTGCGCGGAAGCCACGTAGCTACGAGCGTCGAGCCCCTAAGATGTTATACCTTACATGAGATTATATTATATCTACAAAATCTATTTCATAGTTATTGCTCACACTAGGTATTTTTCCGTCGCATATCCGAACAGTCATTTATTTATTTGTTTAACATAAGTACTATTTTAAAATAAAGTTCTTACTCAATATTGGTCTCGTGCTGGTATCGAATGAGATCACAAATCAACCGCTTTCAAGCTGCACCGAAGGTTCCGGGTACTGTATATGTATAATTATGCTATGTAATGCTGCGTAGTAGCAGGTTCGTGACATTTTATGCCTAATACACACTCACGATAAAGTAGTAGAGTGAGTGCATATTATGTAGAGAAACTTAATATTGAATTCCATGAGTAATAAATAAAACGACAAAGTCACTTCAACAACAATTTATTTCACAGAAATTTCATAATATTGGCGAATAAAAGTTTATATTTCTAAAGTTATTTAAATGTTTAAATACGTATGTACTCTAAACATATCTTAAAAAATAGATTCTATATAAAATATATATGTAGGTACGAGGTACGTGTAACATTGATATGAAAAATTCTTTAACATACATTAAACCCATTTATATTATTATCTAATTTAAAACCAAACTCCGATTATCTTATTTTAATTTAAAAGATATCATCTTAGGTCAGCAACACAAATGAAAAAAAAAACGATTCTGAAAATAAATCGATTCTCAATTTAAATCTAAATGAGCTAATAAATCACTATTATATACGATTGCAGTTGAAATAATATAACTCATCATCAACGCTTTCAATGTAAAAAAATAGGAACTAAATATGTAATAACTTTTATACTATATTTAAAAAACCTTTACAGTATCAAGAATAATTATTCATCTCCCTAACACTTCATTCTTCATTTTCAATAACACAGTTACTCAATTTAATTGACTCATACAAAACTAAATACCAATTGCAAACTGTAGTCATCAGAGCACTTACAATTTCTATAAATACACCGAAGGTATCACTCATAGCGCGACTTACGAAACAAAATATATCACTGTATCAAACAACAGTATTTCCAAATATTACAAATGCCATGACTCGCTGCCAACATAATAATTATAAAGTCTTGCGTACAGTGGCAGAATCAGTGTGCACGTGCGGAGGGGCGCGAGGGTAAAGAGGAAACGGTAGTTTTAGGCGTTATTTTCAATTTAATATCTTCTTACTTACATAAAAAAGGAAATAGGAACTGCGCCCCCTCTACTATATTACGTATCTACTATGTCATTTTACTAGTTAATTGAATAAAATAAAAATGGGGGGGGGGCACATTTACGAAGGGCGCCGACGAGGTGCTTGTCTAGGGCGCCGTCGACTGTTTAATCCGCCTCTGCTTGCGTATTCGAGTAAATGCATGTTTATAACTATGAAAGTCTACGGTAAAGCCTGACGTCTAATCTATTTGATCATAATACTTCACGCTGCGATTCAAGACTTTATTAAAAATCTTCCTAGTAAGCAGTTACTGAAATGTTATGCCTATTCACCTAGGTGATTGCATATTACGTCGCACAACAGCTGTAAATAGGTTCAAATCTCTCTTTCATACGCAACAAATCCATTAACTAATTAATTATAATTTGAACATAATTATTTATTAAATATACCTAATAACCTTTAAGTTGTTAATAAACTTAATAACATATAATATTAAATTTACCTACATCCAAAACATTTATTTGGTTTAAAAGGCAGTCTGTAATAAAATGTCGTGGTGGCCAGTGGTACTCATTAACTTATTCTAAGACACTGACTAATAATTGTGCCCGATAGAAGGCTTACCTTTTATCTTATTAACATAATAGGACATTACTGTCACAAAAGTAGATGTGCTATAACGAAGACAACGATCGGCCTTTTATAGCCTTCTTAAAAAATATATAGGTGTGATACCTAGTATTACACCTTTATTTTTGTAATGTACTACAAAAGGCATTCTATAGAACGAATTAATATAAATCAAAAGAATAATTATTTTAACGAGCATTATAAGAAATTTCCTATTTAACCATCAGAATTATAAAAGAATGAGATCTTAACTAATAATATAATAATTGTAACACTAGATTTCTCTTTTCCTTTCAAAGGTCCTTTAAAAAGGTAAATTCATTTTTTTATCTTTTAAGTCACCTGTTTGTTGTGTTCATGTACAGTGGCAATGTAATAAAGACATTATTTTATAAGATTGTGCAGTTTAGGTACAACAAACTGTATCACGGGTGACAGTATTGCCTGCCTTGCGAATAGACCATATTACTGTTCGGTCAGTGTTATTGTTAAAGCGTAGAACTGCTAGACGCCACGCATTCGCCTTCCTCGGGTGGGGGTAGGGGCGCGTCCTCTTCGTAGATCATCATTAACTTGCTGTACTCGCGCTTTTTACGTGCACTCTGCAATGTAGGTATTTTAATGGTCAGACATTATGTTGGTATCTTTTATCTTGCATTTGTTTCAAATTATATACCTACCTAATATTAGTTGTTTAAAATATAGGCAGCATTATTTACTTGTCTCAAGTTGTACCTACAAGCCCCGCACGTTGGTATTGCGACTGGCGGCCATTTTAGTGACGTAGTCGAACTGTCAGTACCGTTCGCATGGTCAGCCAGCGCTTACGTGTATTGAGTACCACGTGTTTTTATATTTGTTGTTAAGTTTTGTTATTGTTATAAAATAAATTGTAATAATAAACATTGATTTAGATTAATACTTGGTTATATTTATTGGTTGTCCATTAAAATAGGTTGATAGGTTTAATGAAAATGTATCAAACAGACAAGACTAGTACGTAATATATTTATAGGTAAGAATTTAATTGTAAGTATTTTTTATATATATAATAGAACTACCTATAACCCTAGGTTATTAATTTTTTTCACCATAGGTGGCAACACCTCACACGAAAAGAAGATTAACCTTTTTGTTGTCTGTACTTTTTTGCGGTGGATGACGTCACGCAGCTGTTATTGTGACAAGGTTCCATCGCAATATTAAGGCGCGGGGCTTGTACTTACGAATATAGTCTTACGAAGAATGCCTAACTATTGTCAGACTCAAACAGAATTTTAGTCCATGAACTGGACACGTGCGAGCCGATGTGAACAAGGGCTCTTTTTTTAGTCCAAAACTAGTTGTGCACTCCCAAATACACACGTAAGTAATACTAGAGAATGGTTAATATAATAAAATAATTTATTTTAAGCAGGATTTATAAAAAGTACAATTAAGCACAATTAATAATAAGAAGGTTATTAAGGTTGTTATTAACCACTGTAGGTGCAAGCAAACAATCACTCAAATGAAGTGTGTCATGGTAGAAGACCGAAACGCTTTTCTTTTAACTTTAAATTCCTATCTAGTCCTAACTATTTTCTTTCCATTCTTCACTTCAGTGAGCGTCGGTTTTCTGAATGCAGGTACATAAATACCACGACACTATTACTGTGTACAGATACAATATGAAACAGGCTTACATACAAAATATAAAGGGCCAATGTCATGCGTTGAACATTTAGTTAATTGAGGAAGTTTTCCCGCTGACTGCTGTGCTGAGTAGTGTCCAATAATATGAATAAAACTACCTTCAGTATATGAGTTATACAACCAAGTGGAGAATTCCTACTACATTCACAAAGTTCGTCATTACCTTAGTCACACTGGTGGAGGTCTCGTCGCCGGAACTGCTAGAACTGGTGATTCCTTCCTCGAGAGTCAGCCTGGCTGCTACACCTTCAAGTTGAAGGTCCAGATACAGCTGGTCGAGTTGCTCGTTCACCAGTGATGGCTGGGAATTATTAGTTTCGTTAGAACTACCTCACACTAAGTTTATTTAGAATCATATTCTTTGTAGTACCTATACAAAGTATACCCTATAATGTAAATGCCCACTTTTGAATAACCGTCATGACATGGCCATATCCCGTACAAAATTTAAGTTTTACGTTACATAGATATGTCAATTACTATCTTATGCAGTTACTACTGATAATAACAGATTGACTTAGTTAGTTCGTTCGTAGGTCGTATGCGAAAAGAAACGTGTCGTTCAAATCTGTGAGTATTTATGCGTTTACAAATTTATGTTACCTGTTCCAACGTCTTCATTTTTTGTTTATCAGCAGTTAAAACCTCGTCCATATTCTTGGTTAGAATCTGATACTTGTAGACGAGCTCTGACGTAACGCATACCTAAAACACGAGGAAAAACATTATAAGACTATTTTGTATATAAATACCTCTTTTGTCCACAATTTTAGTAACAATAGTATAATAATAAATATAAAAGCAATTTTTGCCTACTTGTTCTAGCCATGGCGGCTCTACTCTCCGTTTGGGCGGTTCCTTTGTCACGGTTTGTGGTTTGTAGTGGGAAGATGTTGCGTTCAAAGGACTCTGAAACGATATTTCTTGTTATGGGCTGACAGCAAGAAACAAAAAAGAAAGGAAAAAAAACAAGTATTAATTAATATGCAATACATTTCACCATTTATGTTTTATATTATATTAAATGCAATTTGATAGCAGATTGCTATTATTGCTATTTGCATACAACGTAGAGCGATGTGTATACGTTTACTCTATTACGTTGGTTATTTTTCTGATTACAGCATGTTAAAACTGCTGAAACAAAATAGATACCGCGTTCTTATAACTCCGCAGGTATTTGTTAACATGAAATTATGCAAACAACTTTTGATCGTTTGCCATATCTTACTAAGGGTAAGGAGAAGAGCATTACTTATACGAAATGTAACTAGTGTATAACTAACCATCGCATAAATAGACACTACTAACATTACCTCTTAAATAAAATAACAATCGACTAGTTTATTAATCATTAATATTCACCTTAAATCTTTTTTCCTTGGCATTTTTGCGGTCACCGCTGTCCTCTGCGCTGCCCGACTCAGTTTTAAAGAAGGAAGAATAGAAGGATGAGTAGCTAGACCCTCCATCAGTTTTGTCTGGAGTTTCTTCGCTCGTACATTGTGTGTTTAGCTTGTTTGCACGGCTTGAAGGCGGCGTGTTCGGAACAGCCTCTGTACTCTGATGGCAAATATGTCCACAAAACGTTGTATAAAAAGAAATTACTTAACGTAAAATGAGAATGGTTACGATACATAAGTATATGTCTTTGCCTTTAATACAAATAAAAGATTAGTAATAACCTCCATCTTACAGCTTTATCGCCATTGTCTAAATGTCGATAAAAAATTAGTACCTACTTATACAGGATTATTTTTAAAAATACCAAAACTTTCAATATTGTTCATTGCACTATTAACAGCTTGGTATCCATATACCTAGCTGTCCATAGTGCAATGAAGCAACATGAAAATAATTCTATGTAAAATAAAACAACTATTTTTCTCTTTCGTACATTATCAAATGTATATATATTTGTTGATCTTTAAATGGCAATAAGGTCAAAGAATTTGAATAGAAACTTTCCTAGGCATACAAAACAAGAAGTGGTGAAAAGTCTTAAATTTTGTTAACATTTTAATGTAATAATTTTCGTGAGTGGTATCCATCTTATTTACTATATATTCCGGTTATACTCACGTGCGTATTTGGGAATGCCCGAGTACACACGTGGGTGGGTCTATGGGTTCACGCGCCAATGATAGCCAATATTTTCATGGAGGGGTTTGAAGATAGGACTCTACAGTCTGCGACCAGGAAACCGCAACACTGGTGGCGTTGTTGACGATAACTCCGCCATTATCGACCGGGATGAGCTCGAGGAATTTACAAAACACATCGATGGGGTACACGCCAAGATACAAGTCACAGTAGAGGAGGAAGACCGGAAAGCTCTGCCATGCTTACACGTACTCGTCATCCGTGACGGTAGCGGTTGCTTGTCCCACAATGAATCGGAATGTTTAGTGAATTCTAAAATCCTCATCCATGGTTTTCAACCCCTGAAATAAGTCTAAACGCTACGGCAGCCTGCCCGTCACTGTGGCCACCGCACGATGTCGCCGTCGCGCCCGCCTTAGGCTCAAGTCACCGCGCATTCGAGTTCGAAACTAGTCGGGCATTCCCAAATACACACGTAAGTATAACTGGAATATATAGTTAATATCATTGTTAACATATTTCAAGTTTTCTAAAAAAAGTATAGAACTCAGTTGTTTGTTATTATTATTTTGCAATCAACTTAGTATAATGCATTACCTAGAATTTCTGTAATTATTTTGATTCAATAACAAAATAAGGCATGTTCTGTTTATAGACAGAGGTAAGCGTATCATTATCATGCATGGCAAGATTAAACAAAAAAGTGCATATTAAAACGAGTGTTGGTGAACTGCTAAGTTGATGACATTACTTATGAACGAAATATATTATGAGGTATGTGATAATTAAACGTACAAATCAAAACTTTAATCTACTCTGTTCCCTTTAAAAATACAGAAGAATTAAAAAAAAAAACAAAGTATCATAATGTTTAGAATTGTATTTTGATAAAATATTTCTTGGTTGACTTAAGGCCGATTTTTCAACCGTCAGATAATTTTTGCCAGTAGAATAAATTTGCCGCTTTGCCTTTATTCCAATTCATTAACCATCAAAATGACAATTTTATCCTCCGACTAATAATTTATCTGACGATTGAAAATCGGCCCTTAACTGGTAAAATGATTAAATTTAAAAGCACTCTTATAGTATGTTTATATTTTTCATAGTATATTCGTAATAAGTGTTTAACAAAAAGAAATGTATCTAAAATAAACATGAAATATTGTAAATATGAGCCACTAGAGCAGCTCTAACCTTGGGGCTCAATTTGTTTGTCGAGGACCTGATGTCTGTTGAGTAAATCGCAGACTTCTCGTTTTCAGCGCGACTATCTTTTGCCACCGACTCCTATAAAAGCATGTAAATTGTGCAGAAAAACAAATCTCTACATAATATTCTAAATCTAATAAAAACAAGTAACTATTATCTGAACTACCATATTAGCATGCAATGGAATAAAAACAAGAAGCTAATTTTATATAGAAAGACTTAAAAAGTAAATATTAGGGAAGCAATAGTCTTGATAAAAAAAATGGATTGATTTGTGACTTGAGACATTATAAGGGTACAATGGTAAATATCCCGAGAATCATCGAGGGATAATGTACGTTTTGTGTCAACTGCAACAGTTTCTCCAAGCCAAGAACACCAGCAAAAATAATAATTCGTATGCACACCTAAAAAAAATGTTGGAATAATAACTCAGATCTAATTCGCATACCCGGTTCAATGCATTCGTAGAACTGTTACTATCTGCGCTCCCTTGGTCTGTTTTCGAGGATGCAGCTTGAGATTTTGCTCTCTTCTTGTCACGCCAAACACCAACACCGGTCGACTTGCTTGGCCTCAATGTTAAACTGGGCTTACAAGCCTGTGCGGGTTATCAACAACGGTGAGTTTGTGTCGTCATCGACGGTTAATTCTTTGTTATAAAAGCCAGTCCTAGACTATGCCGGACATTAGGCAAAAAATGAAGCAGGAAAAGCAAAATAAATACATTTAAACTTTGTGAAACGTATTTTGAAAGAAAGAGGTAAAATAATAATATATTAAAACAATATAATATATTGTTTAGTTCACTTGCTTTTGTTTTTTAGAATATACATAATAAAGCAGTAATAATATATTGTTAATAGTAACAGGCAAGTAATATAACGATGGCACCATAAACTTAAACATGTCCCAGATGGGTGCACCCGTAGTGCGTAAGTGCTCAAAATAAAAAGTAGATAGCTGCCTTGAAGATAAGGAAGTCTGTAAGCTTTTTTCTCCATCTATTCTACTTTATTTCTGCTGCATTGTTTGATTGCATCAAACGAATGAAAACTGTCTGAAAATTTTACAAAATATTTCACTATTGTTAATTACATATAGGTATCTTTGTTAAGATTTGTTTTTGATTTAAAAGAGTATAATAATTGTGGAATATTCATTTATTTTTTTATAAAACTCCAATGTAAAGTTTAATTATGTGCTGCCCAATAGATACTCGTATGTATAATAATTCCCAGTACAAGTGCCATCGCTAAGTACCTTATCTTTAGTACCACCTCGTATTCAACGTTCATGCATTAAATAGTTTAAGACAATCTGATTGTATTGTTTCCAAAAAGTTATTCGTCGCGTCGTCGTCAGAGCAAAACTGAAGCTGGTGGCGAAATCGTCGATCCGGCTAAACATGCTTTCATAACAACTTTCATAACAACGACACCGACTTATAACATTGATAGACTCGAATAATACAGAAGTTGTGTCTCCGATTTGGTCGAGTGTTGCGTCACACTCACCAAGCTCCTGCATGTAAGTAAACCATTCTAAAACTACACAAGATGGTGCTTGTGCGAAATACAGAATGACCACCATTTTAGTTATGTACAAAATATTGTATAGCAATAAAGTTGTGCCAATATGTCCAATTCTAGTAGATTAAAATTATACCTCTTCGTAGTTGCTTCTTGTCAATCCGAGAGGGTTCATGGTATTCGAGTATTGCATAGAATGAGCCATCATATGTTGCGATTGCTGCATAGGGTAAGACATCTGCGGGTTTATTGGCGAATACATGAACGGGGACCCGTACATTGGCTGACCATACATCATCACTGGAACATAAATAGATGATCCCATGATTTAAACAAAATACAACAATATTACGGACTTCATAACCTGACCCAACCTTTAGAGAATTATTTGTCATGGGCGCTTCGAAACATGTCGCATATATATATATATATATGGAATCATTTTAATGTACACCATGTAATTGTTTTCCTACAAAAGGTCAAGTACGGCTTGGGATTTTCACTAGACACACGCTAGCATTGATGTCTATAGAATTTTTATCAATACCTGTTGAGGCTATAAGAAGTAGTAGATTGTCAGGCTATATTAAAGTAAAAGTAAAGTAATATTATAACTTACTTGGAGTTGGTACCTGGAACTGGTGGTTGTTAGCAGTATCAGGGTTGGCAGGGGCCGTCGGCATCTGCGGCTGTGTAGCCGAAGCATAGTACATCGGGAACATGCCTAGGAAACAAGATTAACAAATAATAAGTTTATGAGAAAAAAAATAGTTTCACA
Source organism: Abrostola tripartita (assembly GCA_905340225.1). Lineage (NCBI taxonomy): Eukaryota > Metazoa > Arthropoda > Insecta > Lepidoptera > Noctuidae > Abrostola > Abrostola tripartita. Next base: position 9,466,723 of record HG996486.1, read on the forward strand.
GTTTACAAAAGTAACGGAGATAACTGCTAAACTAAAGTACTGCGCGGTTACCATGAGCTTGCATTGCAGATCATTTTCCGCTGCGGAAGCTAGAAGCTACTACGTGCAGTGTAGTGCGGCGTCTCGCTTTTACAGTGGGAAATGAACTGCAATGCAAGCTTCTAGTAACCCCGCTGTATGGTTGGTATTAACGCCCTGATTAAAAAATAATATAGGACAATGTTACAAACTAAAATGTTAAAAATTCTAAACATTATGTTTATGGTGAAGATGTTATCATATGAGTAGTTGTTGATTACGAGATCACAAGTTTCTCAGTAGCATCCTAAGACAAGTGTTAAACCAGTTGGTCAGTATACTCTTCAAATCAAATACGTTTTTTTATTTAAATCATCATGATCTTCGGTAAGTTTCTTGGTAGATCATGATTGTCCTATTTATGACAAATTAAAGGTTATCGATATATTATACTTTAGCGTCCCTAGGACTAGACTAGATGTACAGTGACAAAAATGTTAGACTTTACAACTTTACCTAGTTCATTATATTTAGTTACCTGGCATAGCTGGCACAGGGCTCATGATGGACATTTGCGGCATACCCATGCCAAGGATGTACGCATTCATATTGTTGACAGGGGACGGGGCTGGCCACTGGGATGCTTCTGAAAAATAACGTTAGTGTGTAATTGAGCAGTATTATGGATGGTCAGGACTCATCGGCACCATATAGTACCACCAGTATAAGCCTGTTCCCTTAAACAAAAGATTTTTCTGAACCAAGTTTTTGCATCCATCAATACAGCAAATAACCAGACGAGTTTGTCACTTTCATTGTATTTTATTTGCAAGTAGAAAAATATTTTTAAATGCAGGGTGGTTTACTATTTTAAAATGTTGAATTGTTAGCTTATAATCTATTATATTATAGATAGTTAGGTTACCAGGTGTAACGGTGAGGGCAGGAGTGGACCCGGGTTGCAGCATGGCAGCACTAGATGACAGCGTCCTCTGCTTGCGACGCGACTGGCGCGGCGCTGGGCAGTGGTGCTTGTGGGTACCCGCTTCTAGGTCTAGATGCTTCGATGCGCGCTTTACCCCGTGAGCCTGTATATAGAAGAGTTAATAATTTATCATACATCTCCCGTAAGTTTATGTCAGCAAAAATCATAAAGTGATGAATTGACTTATTTTTATATAAAACCTTACGTTTTTATATAAAAATGCTTATATCCCGAACCACCTACGAGAATCGAAGATTCAAAAGATTCAAAGCGCATATACTTTTGTTTACTTCACATCCAAGCGATTTGTAAGTTATGTATTTAGTTCATATAAATACAATTCGTCATAATGTTGTGTATAAAAATCTACTTGAGTTAATATAAGGACATTAAATAGGTAGCTGAGATTAACCTGTACCACTGGACTAGTAACAACGGCAGCTGTAGGATGGAAAGACGCGTTGCAACGTGCCAGATGTTCCTTCTTCTTCTGTCTCGTCTCATTAGAATTCTTCCCTCTCTCTCCTTTGCTGTTCGAGCGGCTTCCCCTGTGGGTCTTCATTAGCTCCTTCTCCATATCACTGTTGTGCCTATTAAATCCAAAAGACTTAAGTAAAACCTTTGTACGCGCATTTGTGTACTCTGCAGAATAAAGTAACACTTTAGAAACTAAATTGCTTTACTGCTTAGGTATTAATAAACCATAGTATAAAGTTCTACCTAGTTAATCGTAAACGCGACTGATAAGCGTAAGGTCCTGGATCGATTCTCGGATCAGGGAAAGTGTCGTGTTGAGTTTTCTCATCAGGTTATTCTTAGGGGCAGTACAAAGATTAGATTCGTGCCCGGTTAGCGGCAATAGCCTCGCTCTCTATTACATGGGAAATGTCATTAGCCATTCGGGGAAAATAATCGTGATGTTATGATGCTGTTTACAGTACGAATTACAATTCGTACTGTAAACAGTAATTCTGAAACACCTGTACACAGGTGTTTCAGAATTACTAAGTTTGCATTGCCGCTACCAAAGATATTATAATTCTATCAAAAATATATAGCACAGCGCAGCATCAACGGTCGTTTAATGTCACTTGTTTCGAGATTTGACTGTATTTTGTTTAATTATTAGCAAGATACTTTTGGTTCAGGATGGCGGATGACAAAATAAACAAAACTCCATCTACTTCCCATACACTGTAAATTTATGTGTTTACTTGCATCGAAATGTAAACTTTTTATAATGGTTTAACACTGTAATATGCTCTGCCAAGTTTATTTTACAACTTTACATATAAGGTTAACGTAATCGTAATTTCAACTAACTTGTTAAGCAATGATTCCGTGAGGCGAGTAGGCTGGTAATCCCCAGGCGCTGCCACGGGACTATTACTGCTCATAATCAGTGCATTGGAATCAGAAGAGCAAGTCATTTCCCCAGAGCCCCCGGAGTGCAGCCCCATCGGAGAAAGGCAATGGCTGTAACAGAACACAACTATGTAACGCTACTGTCAAAATGACTCCAGGAATCTAACATATATGGTGTGGAAAACTATACAGAAATAAGCATATTTTAGGCTACACTACACTACCTGGCTTAAGACCGGCGACTTAAACCCGAATTCTTACAGCACCTTTAAATAATTGCGGTAATATGTACAATAAGTAATTTCGCCAAAGTTGCCTGCCACAGGCTTTGTCTTAGTTGCATTTCCCAAAAATAACTATATCGATGACGTTTTCCTAAGTTTATCTCCACTTGTCCCACCGAGTTGATAAAATATTCATATTTACGCAAAGGGTACAAGTATTTAAAATTCACACTCTGCTTAGATAAATCACGTACTTTACAACTGGTCTTGCACTTTTCAGTCCGAGAATATTTTCGCCGTTGACAGTGTTGTAGTCCTCATATGATATAGGTTGATGACTATCGAAATACCTGGACACAACAAATATAAAAGTCAGTACAGTTACGTTGAACGAGGAGTAATGGAAATGTGTGTTATACAGGATGCCAAGTTAATCACTTGTAATATTAAGGCGGTAATACAGTGCCCAAACCACAAAAATAGGACTATTTTATACACCTTTTTCGAAACTGTTTGCGTATTATCTATAGGCAGGTGTTTATGTATGCTGTCTGTTGCAGTCTGTCCTAGTTTTAGTAGATTCGCAGTGACAATCACTCAAAAAATTGCTGCATACAGTCATTTCTTAGTTTAGCACAACATTATAAATGTTGTATTTTAAAAATTCATGTCCTGTGTACAATTTATGAATGAAGACATTGGATTATTACTGTTAATACATTGATAGCATTTTGCACGATCAATAAGACGCTAAACCTCCATTGTTAATTACAGGTGATGGAATCGCAAGCCTGTATAACATTGCTAATTAGTGCATTAGGTACTGCTAAAATATATAATTCTAGAGCATCTGAGGGGCATTGGATTTTTAATTGCTTTATATTTAGGTGAAAAAGACTAATTTAGAACAAGAGATTTTACGATGTTTATGAAAAAATTATTAAATATTTTCCATTACTATTGACATTCACATTTTTATCAGCACAAAAGATAAGACGTTATACTGGACTGCAAATATCTTTAATTTCACGGCACACTTGCAGCCTAACTTTTAGTTTTACGTTTGATGATGGCAACTTACCGCTGCAACGTGTCGTTGTAGTTAAGTTGATTGTAACTCAAAGGTGTTTCAGTGCTTGACTTGCTGTCATAGTAATCGTGGTGCGGCGAAATGCCTCCGAGCATCACCGAGTCCCTTTCCTGCGAAGAACCAAATTCGAATTCAGTAAATATAGCATAAGCTTCTTGACTCATAAGACATTTTATACAATAAACGTATATTTCTTACAGTATTTGGCTTAGAAAACTAAAATATATCGATTTTAACCAGTGATAAAAGTAAATGATTGCCTTATAATACCGATTTTAAATTGTTTTGTCGTTTTATTTTTACACGCTGAATACGCTATCGATCTTGATGTGGCGCCATGTTTTAAGTCATAGTCATAATGTTTTTATTTCATATAGTCTACAAAAGAGCACTTACAAAACGTCAGAACTAGTTGCTCGGTTCCAAAAAGTCATTTCTATGGAGAAGAACCGGCAAGAAACTCCATAGTTACTCTTTTAAAAGTATGCTGTAGTTATGTTTAAGCAAACAACTGTCGTGGTAGTTTTATTTAAATAAACTCTAAATCTACGTGAATGGTAACCTTATTTTCTCAATATATTCAATATATTGATAAAGTCAATCATAAAGTTTTTATCATTCGTTTTTCGCTAAAACAGAAAACACAAATTATCTGAGAATCGACACTTTATAGGTTAGTTTTTATTTTTGCGTTGAACCCAGATTTCTGCTTTGCCGGATTAAAGACCAAAAAGAATTCCTTATACATGATTATGCAGTGCATTTCGTATTACAATGTAACCGCGGACTAAAATACGAAGAATAAACTGTAAATAATTATTTTAACTGTATAACAACGATGGTCTACAAATCGCGTATCGATCGATAAGAAGTGCAATCTATAGACTAACATGGCGGACAGCGATTTTGTGTATTTATTGAAAGTACATCATCGATACATATAAATAAAATTGGAGTGTCTGCTTGTAACATCAAAATAACTGCTTTTTACTCAATGCATATGATAATATACACGATATAAATAAAATTGACTCTCTGTCTGTCTGTTCCGGCAAATCTCCAAAACGACTGGACCGATTTTGAAGCGTCTTTCACTGGCAGTTAGCTGACGGTCCAGGGTCTAATACAGGCTGCTTTGAATTTTGAAAATGTTTAGGGTTAATAGGGTTAAAACAAGAAAAACGCGGGAAATTCGCGGACTACAGCTGCTCTGCGACGGTTTGACAAATTTGGACGGGATTTACACTGGATAATGGACTAATTATTAAAGACTTACATAATAACTGTGATCGGCATCTTGTATCTCAAGTCGGAGCTCATCTTCCATCTTAGGAGTTTCTTCCATGAGACTTTCCATGAAAGACGCAAGATCCTGGCATCGCCTGCTCATCTGTTGCTTAGCTACTTCAGCTGGCTTAGTCAATACCTGAACATTAAAATTTTAATTATGATCCTGTTCAACTATTCATATTGTTGTATACTATAGGTAGGTAGCTATCGTTACTTTTCAATGTCCCACCCTAAGCCTCTTATAACCCGAACCCAATGGTCGTAAACTCGTAAGAAAGCAGGTTTCGGTCAAAAATATGTTATTTTCACGAGCGAATACAACGCTTGCGATTGGTCCGGGAAATTTGCATCGAAATAGGCGATGTAAGTCTTTCTTCTCTATCACTCATACCACGCTAGTATAGGAGGGAAAGGAAATATTTATAGCATTGGCATTTTAATCCGACTGCAGGGAAGCCAGAAAAAGGGGATGGATGTTAAAAAATTGATCTAGCTCAAATTAAAGGCACCGATAACTTATGAGTTAGGAACTGCCGACGCCATCTAATTAGTTTATTATTTGTATAAAATCGACGTTTTTAGTTTTTTTAACAACCAATTTACAGAAATGAATCCATTATATACCTATTCATTTTATGAAGCAGCTATTTGTAGATTATGCTTTATGATATTGTAAAAAAAAAATTATTCTCGTCAATCTTACTTCATTCATGGTCCGAACAATATTGTCACGGAGCAGCTGCGCTTTATTCTTCTCTTCATCGGACAGTTTCACTACCTTTTCAGGGTCAGGAACATAAAACACATCTGGATTCGCTGGACCCTATAATATTAATTTAGTTAATAATTGGATACAAGTTTTTACTGTATTTATTCGTTTTAAATTAAGTTCAAAGTATTTTCAGGAAAATACCTTAAAGGAATTATGTAACAAAAATATCTTACCTCAATGATATGATGTTTTCCTATAACGAACTCAAGTTTCTTGGACCAGGGGTTTATGAATGACGACCATTCAGTCTCTAGCCTAAGGTAGTCTCCATTTTGTGTAAGCATTCTGCGGAAATATTTCAAGCTTAAGACCGAACCTTAATATTTTCAATTGTTACAGTGACGTCGTAGCGGTTATCGTTTTATCTCCTTAAATAAGGGCGACGAACTGTGGCACACACTGTCTAGATGTGATAAGCGGTTACGAGTGTGTTAACTCAAGTTAATCTATATTACAAACTGACCTGTATGACTTGGATCTTGTCAGGCCTCCCTCTTTGACAATAGTGTCGTAGACCTGGTGTAGGTAGTGCAAATCGTCCGGGTGGTACAGCTGCAAGGCTTCTTTACCAATCAGATCTTGGGGCAGGTAGCCCAGGTAAGGTACCGACTCGGGATCGATGTATTCAATGTGACCGTTTGCCGCATGCCTCATGACGAACGGTATCGCTTTTAATACCATTTCGTTCGATGCTTTAGGAATAATTACGTTATTAGAAAGGCAGTCAGGTAAGATAAGCTTATATGAACCTATACCTATATCGTTAATTGTGCATAGGTACACCCAATTGAATGCATCCTGGGCCAGCGCACAGATTAGCTATATGTGTATCTATGTTGCCGACAATCTGAATAATTCAGGTATTCTACACAATACCTAAGCATTAACCTAGATATGCTAAACCGCCGGTAATGTGTAAATTAGGAATAGATTTTGGTCTGTATTTATTAACGTTAATAAGTTCTAGTAGTATTATAAAATAAATCAACATGGTTATGTTTGTTACAACAGTGAACTCTGCAACCCTCGAGCCGAGCGAGCGCAGCGAACGCGCCGCTGCAGCAAATGGCGAGAGCCAGAAATTAATTATATTGTTTCAATAGCAATCCCGCTTTCCTTCTTTCCGCTTTATTATACAGATTGCCGATAACATCTATACAGATTTAGAACAACGAATAGTTAAACAAGAATGAATAAATTTTGTAACAGTTTATAAAGGCTAGACAAATCTGAACATGATAAAAATAAAACAAAAATTTCAGGAAATTTCTTTTTTAAGATGAGTATGTACTTGAACGCCTTTTGGCTTTCATTAAAAGAATACTTACTTTTAAATGCTGAGTAAAACGGTGTAGCTTGTATGACCAAGTAGATATCTTTACCATCTTCATCCCAAATATTTTTAAAGGTTAACTTCAGTAAGAAGGGCATGAAGCTCACTACCCTCTCTTTGACACCGAACCCGGTGGCAAGTCCCCGGTATCTTCTTATACGACAAACCATAGTCGACACCGAGTTAGCTGGGGATTGGGCTGAAGACAAAAATTCAACTTTATGAAGGAATAAGTTTTACCTAATAACCAAAGACTAATAACTTACGAAGATAAGATAAGAGATATATAATCATACCGATGCAACATATAGATACTAAATAACAGAACATCATATTGAGCATGCTGAGTACATTCGTTTGTAAACTGATGATCCAGATGAAATAACAGGTAAGATTAAAACATTAATAGGCACCGGCCTCGCCATGAGTGTTTCTTGTTAGGAGGCAGAGAAGATAGATGTTCCACTGTGAAGACTCGAAATGTCATAATTGGTAGTCGGGACATATTATGACTTTAGTCCGCGTCAAGCTGAGTGAAGACTAAGCCTGGTTTCACAGCTGTCCGGGAGACAAGTGCAGGCCACCCGTACGGGCTCCCGGAACGGAGACTCATGTGAGCCGTTTGAATATTGTTTTACAGCGACATGGATTTGTCCGTACGCGATTAGAGCCCGCACTACGCTACCCGCGTCGTGGCAACCGTATCGTACTGAACTACTCGTTTTTAGAGCACTGCGGGCGCTACCCGCACGGTCTCCCGTGTACAGACGGACAGCTGTCGCTGGACAGCTGTGAAATCAGCCTTAAAGTTTGACAAGTGGCATGTCGGCAAGTGAAAAATCGCGTTTTCACTAGGCGACATTTGTCCCGCGATTCTGTTACTCGACACGACATTAACGTGTCCCGTGCGATGTCGCCCGACGTCGCTTGCGACACTGAACAAGGCAATAGTCGAGTGACATTGTCCCACAAAGTCGCAAAGAAATACTACGTGAATGGTGACGATGTGTCTCCGTAAAATGTATCCTAGTGACAACGCGGCATTGCACAACACTTGCTTATTCTTAATGTTAAGTAACCCCTTTACATCTTTGTCAATGTAGTGAAATGTGTGTTGTATCCTTTTAGGATGAGTGCGAATCGGAACACTTTTCTTGTTCATTTTGTAAGCATATAACATATCTTTACTTTATGATATATTAGGTCTTTATCTATGAAATTGCCGTTTTTAAAAAAATAAGTTAATGGAAGTTTATGGATTTGAAGAAATTGAAGAAATCAGCGGGAAGCGAGGCAACAAATTCCTCGATGTAATTTTGTACTGCCTCTTTCATTTTCAGGTTCCAAGCTGGTTGGAGACGTGCAAGCTTCTCCATCATTGTGTTCAGTTCTTCACAGTACACATTTGAAGTAATGCCCATCCCGTTTGATAAGATGATGTAAAAAATCACACCGACCGTAGACCATCAAACAGAGACCCCATCACTTTTCTAGATATGAGTTTTCGTTTAGGGCATAATTTAAGTGCTGAACCAGGATCGGATCCAATCATCTTGCTGAGCGTTTGCGATAGTCAAACAGAATCCAATTTTCGTCGCAGGTAACGATGAGGTTCAAAATTCCTCCGTTTGTGGGCCTGTTGCGCTACTTCGCAATGGTGATCATTGAGCTCGTAGGGCACCCATTTGTCAAGCTTTTTTACCTTGCTAATTTGACACAAATGAACCAATACTGTTTTGATTTGAACGTCGAAAGCTGCTGCTAATTTAGATAAGTCTTCTATAATCGCCTTTAATTTATCATTATCGACTAAAGTTTTCGAACGGAGTTCTAAAAACAGCAATTTCATAGGTTAACACTATTTAATATTACAATGCCAAAACATACATTGTTTATATTTAGTCTACACATCAAACAGAATACCACGACGATGATAATAAATTAACGACGACAAATAAATACAGTAAAGCTGTACTAACCTTTTTAAACCCAGGTCAAAACAAACCATCTTGGTCATTCAATTGTTTACCATGTTTGTCATAATATGTTATGACTTTCAATCATTTAAACTGATCTTGCATTCTGCATTTTGTTTTTTGTATTTATTTCACGAACATTACAAATTACGAGTGAATACAATAAAAAATTATATTATTGCACAAAACCTATACATTTGTACATTTAAAAAAATAAAATAAATATCATAATGCATATAATTTAATCAATATTCAAATGGGTTGAAAGTTGTTGTTGTTGTTCAAAGTTGAAAGAGATCATACGTAAATAAGTTGTGTCATATTCACAAAATGTTTAATTACTTTTCTCAATTATATCTAGAGTTGCAACGAATATTCGGTTATCATTCAGTATTCGCGTATTCAGTCTTTTTATATTAGGCCGAATAGCGAATATTAAATCACTATTTAGCCGAACACCAGCTGCTACCGCGGTTCGCTCGCTGTTCTTCTTCGGCTCATGCGTTGTATTGGTCGCTGTTCTAACCTAACTTAACTGATCTTTGATAGTAAACTGTGCAAAGAAATGAAATCACTACATAGTATAAAACAAAGTCGCTTTCTCTGTCCCTATATCCCTATGTATGCTTAAATCTTTAAAACTACGCAACGGATTTTGAAGCGGTTTTTTTTAATAGATAGAGTGATTGAAGAGGAAGGTTTATATGTATAATAACATCCATTAAATAGTGGAGAAATACTTATAATATATATTTTATACCCGTGCGAAGCCGGAGCGGGCCGCTAGTATAACATAAAATCACGCCTATATTCCTCCTAACGTAAAAGAGAGCGAGCCTATTGCCATAAACCGGGTACAAATCTAGACACCGTGCTGCTTATAAAAATTACAACAAATAACACTTTGTCTGACCCAGGATTCGAACCCAGGACATCATGCTCAGCAGTTAAGCTTAGAGAACACCAAGCATTAAAAAAATATATTTTAATTTAGATATATTTAATATTAATTTTACCCGTTGCTCAGAATTATTTAATTTGTATATTAGGCGAGCTGATCAAACATCATATCGTATCAGTCACGGCTTTATACGCCTGTAATGACCAAGACTGATCATATTTTTAAACATTTATTATGTCTCTTAGGTAAAACCTAAGATATACCAAGACGCTGCTGGTAAAAGTTCGAAATCAATGGTGATTGCAGAACATTTCAGACTTTTACCAATATGGGTTAGTAAATCTTAGGATTCACTGGTAGATCTTAGGATTTACCACAGTTCGTGCTTTTACAGTAACATTTCTAACGGAAAGTAACATACGTAGGTAAACATTTTTTCTAAGGGTAGTTTCATCACCATCATGAGCCGGAAGACGTCTACTATTTAACGAACACCTCCCCCATAACGGTAGTTTAGTTCTGACTAAATAAACGCTAACAAAATCGATGAAGTACTTGCTTACGTAATAGTTTGTTTACGGTTTACTTGTTTTACGAATTAGATTTCCGAAACAAAAATGAGATTTTGATAAAAACATAACAACATCACGCCTGTATTTCCCGAAGGGTAGAGGCAGAGGTGTGCTGTACACCCACATTTCGCCGGTTATTATAAAGGTCCTAATGTAAAAGGGCTTGAGCCTATTGCCCCCGACCGGGGAGAAATTCTAGACTCCGTGTTGCTACTGAGAAATACCTAATGGAATAAAAACAAAAAATATAAATTTTGAAAAAACCCACGACGAACGTTAACTTTTTAATAGAAAAAGGATAAAATAATTATATATAATATAAGTTCGGTGAAGAAAGTAATAATCCGCTGGGAGCTACCATTGATGTCTCTGATTTCTATTATAAGTAGGTATACATAATAAATAAGCCAACATTTAAGTTCCTTTCAGGACAAAGAATGGCAGTCCCCGACGATTATTACGTTCTTCACCTAACTTAGTTATTTTTAGTCGAAGGTTTCTCTAATTATTAGTATTTTATTCTTTTTCTATTAAAAATTTAACGTTCGTCGTGGGTTTTTTCAAAATTTATAATTTTCATTTTCATTTTTACCTTTTTATAGATTTCCTTAATTTTAAACTTAAATGTAACTTGTAAACATGCAACAATCAACATTTTTCTGCTATTTTGTTTGCTGGCCCCAAACCCCTCCCCGTCTGGCTAATATAAAACACCTGGTCTGCTTCCCACGAAGGAGAAATTGCCAGGTTTACAGTCCACTTGTGAACGAAGTACAGGCGATCCCACACAATAGTGTATTCAAAACCGAGCCAAGTATCCCACTGAGGCTAGTAAAGTTGGGGTTTAACCCTATCATAATATACATTAATTCATCTACAATCTGAATGTTATAAAAACAGGAAACTCAATTTTAAGTATAGCTCGTTTTTGTTATTTCATTCATTCATAGTATAATCTTTATATGTAATAAAAATAGTAAACTCAATTTTAAGCATAGCTCGTTTTTGATATTTCATACATTCATAGTATATATAATCTTTATATGTAATAAAAACAGTAAACTCAATTTTAAGTATAGCTCGGTTTTCTTTATTTCATTCATTCCTATTATTTAAAAATACCTTCTTTTCTACTGTTTTCCGATATAACATATATACGGCTATTTTTTAATTAGTACAATAAAAGAAATGGGGCTCCCAGTACCCGTAACTGATCATATTCAAGCAGTCAAAAGAAAACAAATAGACGTCCCAAAACTGTCTACCAAAATGAGTATTAATTAGTGAAATCAAAATGGAATCAGCATGAATCACAATTGCTACTAGAAAATAGTACGCGTAGTATTTTTCTATTCGTTTCCGTATTTGGCCGTATGATAAATCTCGGTAAACTCGCGTTGAAGCTCAAAGTACGCTCCTTTTCCTCCGCTTTCCCAAGAATAGCTTAACTCTTTATGAATATTTTTTAAATATGACTTCACATATACAATACCAATACCTATCCCATTATGGCCTTAAAGTTTTTGTATTAATTAAAAAATAGGAGTGTATATATTTATACCTATTTTTATACACATGAAATTTTACATAACAATTATGTATTTATTTATGCTGATGAACTCGATTGCATCAGGTCAGTTTATTACAAATATAAAAATATATAAATAAGATATACATAAAAAATATTATTCATAGATTTTATCGATTAAAATAAAATTTACGGAAGAATAGAATCGCCCTGCAAAACTTAGGTCTTAGGTGTATTATATGATATAAATAATGTTAGCCTGCAAAAATTTAAAGTAGAAAATACGCCTTTCAGAAAGTTATGGCGCTTATATTATACCTACTTACATACTTTCTTATTGTGTAAACAATATCATCATATACCTATCTAGAGCTCTTCTTTAAAATGAGTTTACTTAATCGCAATACAATTTAAATAAATATAATAATTGATAGAAAAATAAAAAGCATACTAATTTAACGAGCATTCACTTATTCCATCCATTTGCCAATCTTTCAATTGAATATCCAAGAACTCAGGTATTAAGGTGTCTAAAATAAAATAGATAAGGAGTTTTTGTGGCATAATACACAATAGTACTCAACTAAGAGCAAGTTAAATAAAGGTCCTTTTGTGTAATAGGCGACATTTATGAAAACAGAAGGGCATCTTTTCCCTAATGACAACAGATACTAACGCAATGCACAAAATATTAAGCTTTAAGATTAAATTGGCACAACGGATTTAGTTAATTAGATTTACCTTTCTCTTGCGTACCATTAACAATTTTTGGGATGGCCAAACCATTCGTGATTTGCGACGCGAAGGTACTGCGGTCCTGTAAATTTAATAAAACGCCCATTAGACATTTGTTGAACAACATATTTACAACAGTTAGTAGGTATAATTATATTTAGTTTAGAAAGGTAGGTATAATTATTTTTTGTGTTTATTGAGTTTAAGTCTTCCTTTGAGATAAATACCTATTAGTTATAGGTACTTATGAATATCTAATCATGTTATTTCGATTGTAAACATTTTTAATAATAATTATAACCATAATACAGCTTAATAACTCATCTAAAAATGTTATAGTCTTACCTTCGGATGAACGAAGTCAATAAAAGACCTTCCATTCCACATGTCTTTAGGGAACCCAAGAGTGGCCGTCAAGGAAGATGTTGTGTACATCACGACACCGTCTTGCATTGAGATCACGCATGAAAATCCATCCTGTAAAGTTAAATATTAAATTATATTTCTGAATTTTTCAATTTTGCTGGAACTCACGAGTAATTATACCTAATACGTAAATAAAGGAAAGGCAATATCGACACCTCATATCATAAAAAAAACTTTCAATACTGTTTCCAGATAAGCTGAATCGTTCTTTTGTAAACATAGATATCTCCCACACATCAATATTTTTGTGGCATCATTCTAATTCTGTCATTTGTTACTCACATCAGTCACATTTGAAAATACAATGTAGACACGCAATAACAATCATACGAATCAAAATGATATCGTTTATAATAGAGATCAGATCATAGAAAGTCGATAAATTGCATTATCGATCTATAAATTTTGTTATTCCCTATCAATATCTTCACCCTTTTAAGATGACTTGGACAAGAAAAATCTATTAAATGAGATTCATTTGTTTTTTTTTATCATTCCTTCTGTGGTCTAACATTGAACCTAAGTAAAGCAAGATATCACAAATTTTCTGATAAATTAACCTTCAAGTAAGTTGGTATAACATGCCAATTTTCTTGAAGGTTAATTAACCCACTTTTATCATCATCATCAGCTTTTAGGTGACCCACAGCTGGGCATTAGCCCTTAAGCGCCACTCTGACTTATTATAGGCCTTTTGCATCCAGGACTTTCCCTCTACAGCAGCAATATCGTCGACCCACTTTAATTTCAGCAATATTCTGTTTGATTTTATGATCTAGTGTATAAAAACCCTGCATGAATTTTAATGCAGTAGAATGAATTTTAAGCACTACATGAATAGGTTAAAATATACAGTTCAATAGTTTATAGACTGCATGAAGCGTTTTACCTATACCTACTGAATTTATCACTAGCGGACCCAGCAGACTTCGTCCTGCCCGGAAAAACAAAGCCCCCTACCGGGTCTAATTGTGTTTTCAACCCATCCAGGAACCCATTGAAATATACACATAAAATGTTATCCAAATCGGTCCAGCCGTTTAGGTGCAGTTAGGTAACAAACACCCGTACAGAAAAATTATATATATTAAGACTAGCGGAACCGGCAGACATCGTCCTGCCCGGAAAAGCAGCGCCAGCTACCGGGTCTAATTGTGTTTTCAAACTATTTAGTAATTCATTGAAATATACACACAAAATTTCATCCAAATCGGTCCAGCCGTTTAGGACGAGTTAGGTGACAAACACACGAACCGAAAAAAGGATAAAAGTCACATAACAGAAAAAAGCAGAAGAATTTAATATTTCCCTGAATGGAGTAGATATTACAATACATGTATAAAGAAGCATCATAAGGAATCACATAAAACACATTTTTAACTAATGTTACTGATTTGTACTTACGTACAATTTAATTTTACTGTTTACAAAACAGCAATTCGTACCTAACTTTAGAACTGTTTTGGAATTTTCATATACGTAAAGCCATTTTTGTTTTAACACACCCATAGGGATAAAAGTTGGCCTAAGCCGCGTTTTATAAGAAAAAGTAACTAATTTATACTTTCTAGTGTGCTAAGGATAGAAAAAAAAAGATGATGTTATGATAATGATGTCTAGTAGGTGCTCACCTTACAAAGCAACTTTTCTGAAGTTTCACATTGCATCTCGTAACGGCTAAGTTCTTGGTATCGGTCAGGTTGGACCTTAGGATATTAAGAATATTAAGGTTTCACAAGTGCATTTTTGTCACTAGCTAAGAAACTTGACACCTTGGCCTTAACGAGATTCTTTGGAAAACGAAACGAAACGAAATCTTGGAGGAGAGCCCGATCGGCAGAGCAGCGCTGTAGTTAAAGGTCAGCGCACACTACAGCTGCAGAGAACCGCATTGCAAAATTACTTAGGTATTAATTTCTT
This sequence comes from Abrostola tripartita, assembly GCA_905340225.1. Classification (NCBI taxonomy): domain Eukaryota; kingdom Metazoa; phylum Arthropoda; class Insecta; order Lepidoptera; family Noctuidae; genus Abrostola; species Abrostola tripartita. The sequence goes on from HG996486.1 coordinate 9,481,858, forward strand.
AGGTGTAATTGAGCCTTATAGTATGCGCCAGGCTTTATTGACCTTGCATTTGCCTATATGTTAGGGACTTGCCAGGCAATGGAAAACCGAGATCTATTGCCGGTCCCTTTGCAGAAATTATTTGGTCTCTGATTCAAGACTCCAAGCGCTTTTGATACCGTTTGTGGCAAATGATCCACCCAGTGTCATTTAAATTAAAATATACTGTATGTAGATGTATTCATTCTCTAAAGCCGAAGTATGTATAACCATAATATTTGATATTATAAAATTGTTCTGGAGTTTGACTACCAATAATTGTGAACGCTGGTCACCTTTGCCTAAATGCTGAACAAACCACAATTATAATTAATGTTACCACAACAATAATGAAACTTACCACACAGTATGGTGTAACAAAATTTCGGTTGGTAGATAAGTTATTAGAAGCGCTGATGACAGGCATGACGCAGGAAACCACCTTAAACAATACATCAACCTTTAACTACATAATTATACAAGCGAAAACTTAAAGCTTCGTAACCAAAATTATTTTTTATTCTATGAAACATACAAGTCATGGATCCACGAACCATTTTCCAAATTGATAACTATTATTCTAACTTTCCGTGAGTAGCTTCATTTTGATGAGACGTCCAACTTTTTCTTTTACAAAAATTCTCCATTGTGATAGCTAACAGGGGTAGCAGGGATACAAAATTTAATTATGAAGATTTTCAAAAATGTAATCATCTTGTTATTTTGTCCTTTATTAATAGTAAGCTCAGGTAGTTGCTCACGTAATCAGACAATGAAGTAAAAGTTTTATTTATAGCTATCGACTGTCATGTCATACATACATACATAAAGTCACGCCTATTTCCACGAGGGGTAGGCAGAGACCACGGATTTCCAAAACATCAAAATAACAGCTTTTGTACTCAATGCATATGATAGTATACAAAATACACATAAAAAATGCAATTTAAATTTACTTTGTGTCTGTCTAAACTGTCTAAACGGCTGGGCCGATTATGACGGGACTTTCACTGGTAGCTGGTAGGTAGGTAGCCGACGGTCCAGGGTCTAATATAGGCTACTATGTAATTCAAAAATGTTCCGCGTGAAAATTAGAGCAACGCGGGAAATTTGTGGGTTACTGCGACGGCTTGTCGGATTTTGACAGGACTTTCACTGGCAGCTAGCTGATGTTAGAAGGAGTATCTAAGGCTACTTTCAATTTTGAAAATAATTAGGGTTATGCGGGAAAAAAATAAAAACCCATAAAAAATTAGATTCAATTAAGTTGATCTGCTTACTGCTGCTACGTACAGGTTGTTTAATCGAAATACGTGGGGACAAAGCCCTGGGCATAAGGTAGTACCATATAAACGTCATCGGTTATCCGAGTATGCGTAATTAGATGTCAGTGCAGGTGAGTCAGCTAGACGTCACGTTGCGATACATGCATACATAATTTGAGCACGTGGCATGGTATTTTTTATTATCTCCATTTTAGAACCCGGTTTTTTAAATATATTTATACTTCGTAGTCCTTATAAACTGTCCTTATGCTCAATCTCCCATAAAATATCCTAATGTCTGATAGATTTCGATGTAGGTAGCCGACCTTCTGTACTAAAATTTTACGCGGTGCTTGGACGGGGTTGCGAGGATGGTTAACCGACAAATCCAAGCCGAACAGGAGTCACGAGGCCGTGGCTTGTACGTGTAACATGTCACGAGTGTGGACGACGTGAACGTCGGACTGGCGGACCCGTGACTCGTAATATTCTGCCGCACAATACAGATTTGACCGTCCACACTTGTAACATTTTTGCGTAACAGTTCGCCAAGATTTTGCCCGTAACACAGTTTCTACGAGTATGGTATGGGTCTCACACCAGATATTCCGCTTTATTACGGTTATGGAGAAATGTAACATGTGAAGACGCACCTTTATGATAAGTATTTGTACATAAATAGCGAATTGTAAACAAAGAGAAAAAATACCTCATCTTTTAAACTGTTCAGCTCAGACGTGCATATGTCCATATTCTCCACGCCTTTTTCTGACTGCGTGTGAACTGACGGTGATGGAATAACTGCACAAAAAACATGAAGAATGTTGAAGACAAACATATACCTATGTGTGTACACAATTAAGGACATTTTAACAGTATTTGGAAAAGACAATCCCGTCACAGTGTTAAACTCGAATGATACTCATTTTATATCATAAAATGAAAATAACTTACATGTACATACCAAGCACTTCCGGTATCATAATATTACCCTGTCTATACTTTACCTCGCCTATTCTGGACAGTTGATTAAACCTGGTTATGAAGAACCTAAAGAATATTTAAGTGGGAATCACTTAATATGCGTTAAACAACTGACACGAACTTGGAAATATCCATTCGCCCTGGCCTCCTGTAACGATAATAATCAATAATAGATTTAATACAAATCCGAGGCCGACCTCAAGATCCATTTTTAGGCTTATTTCTCGTAAACAAAGTATAGTAAATACCGCATTAAATGGGGTTTTATCATTGCACAGGCAGTCTTGACTCTTATAATTAAATATAATTAATAAGCCTGACCTTAAAATATTTGATAGTTCAAGGTTTGCATTACCCACCTCCCATCTCCACCACGAGATCTGCTCGACGGGGCCATAAAATTGTATTTTACAACAGTTACTAAATCGATCGATCTTGATGACACGACAACACAAGAAAAGCTTAAAACAAAATAAAATTTAGAAAATCTAGACAACATAATTTTTTGTATACTTTTGGGAATCTAATTTATTCGGCGTCACCGGCTGATCACCTGTGTGTTAATTGTTGAGTGATCATTAAGCTAATAAGTTTTAAGTTGGTGTGGACACAGTACCTACCTACGCCTACTTAGCGAATATGTTAAAACCATCTATAGACCTATTTGACGGCGACATCTGCTTAAATACGCTTATTCCATTGATAAATTAAATTAAACACACGGAAATTTAAAATTGGTTCCGAAAATTGCGTATACAAAAAATAATGTTTTATCCAATAGATTATAGTAGTTGAATATCATGCTAGAATTTTTATTGTCTAAAGCGTGCAATTTTTCTACTACCATAATACATATTTTCTTATACAAGGTGACTTATTATCACCGTTCAAATTTTTCCTAAGAAAAACGTAATTTTTGCAAAAAAACATGATAGGTGAAAATGTTCAAAATATAAAAACATTTTATGACTAATCGATACAAAAACACAATATATCTACGTATTTTGTAACTTTCACCAAATAATCACTTTGTATAAAAAAAACACACGTGCCAAACACGATAGGTCATCTTAACATGTGACCTTGTGACTGATCGTATTACATACCACAACGTCATTATGAGTGTCCCAAGTTTTAATCCAAACCAAGAAACCTCGCAAATGTAGGTATAGCAGTAGTAGAAACGTGCTGTAAACATTATACCAGTAACAAACAGATATGCCGCACTGAGTAAAAAAGTACATATATTACTTAAAAATGATTTCTCAAAAATTAAAAGTTCTTCGATAAGTTTCGTTTTCCTAAATCATTATTTGAATGTGAAATAGATCAATATTTTAAATGACTGAAATAAAACCATGATCATGTTACCTTACATCCTCTCACCCTCCCTTTTATCGCGGAGGAGTTACTTTTCAACACGCCATCTGTAGCTTTACTTGTTTAACATTAGGTACGTTTTAAACTTTCAAGTTGCACGGTAACGGCAGCCCGTCCTATAAACAGTTTTACTAACTTTGTTACGTTACGTATGTATGTACGTCTAAGGTTACATAACTTAAAAATGAAGTCTTTTGTGTACATGTGTTCGTCTATTAAGAACCGATAAATAAATACACCTAAATAAAATTGGAATGTCTTTTATTGTAATAATTGTCTTTTTTTTTTGGAAAAATCAAAGCAAGCTTGAGTCGACCTGTCCTGACAAACGCCCATCTCGTACCATCTGCAGGACAATTAGGTAAGCCTTGTAAGATACTCAACCTGCTAGACCCTAAAAAACCTACATTATTCTCACACTTACTATTATATAAAATATAATATAGTAATTTAAAATAATGACATTATTATTATAATTCCATGTCAATGTGTACAGGGTAGGTGGCTTGAGAGGGTCTTTTGAAAAAAAATCGAAATCCGGTTTGAAACGACCTGTCCTGACAAATGCTCCGTCTCGTCTCATCTGCTGGTCATTTGGGTAGGCCGTAAGAACAGAACTCAAACCGCCAGTCCACCTACAATACACTCTATGCTCACATTAATTATATACATATATGTATACCTCAAAATTCAAATTGTTTTTATTTTATGTAAACCAATTACAGGCGCTTATGAAACGTTAAGATTCTAGTTGCACGGTTCCAAAAATGTCATTCCTATGGAGAAGAACCGGCAAGAAACTCCAAAGGTCACTCTTTTAAATAATATGAGGTACAATATAGTGAATTTACAAGGAGTTACATAATGTGACAACAAAGCAAACGAATGTGCGAAAAAATGAAAATAAAATACAATAAACAAATTGGGTAAAACCCACAGTGCTACTAATTAATTAAACCTATACATATAAATCTATGACAGTTTGTAATATAAGATCAAACAATATTATGTCAATTAGAATGTGTACCTACTTTGGAATAAAATGTCATGATATGAACCATCGATTGTAAATGCTAAGTAGTAGATGGTCTATGATAAGAACAAATAACTAATCCCTCAACCCCATACTAAAAAATATATATAATTCCGTACTTAACTCCAACTTTAAAAATCTACAAGGAAACTAATTAAATGAATATCAAACAGCTTTATGCATACAGTTCTTGTATTTTGATTAGAAAAATTATAAATAAAACCATCCACACTAGCTTACCATTTACTAAAAAATCACAAATATCTAAACGTAGTTTACGAAGACCAAGCTTACTTGTTTTGCCAAAAATTCGCACCAATGTTGCTAAAAAAAATATCACCTATGAAGGAGCAAAACTATATAATAATTAACCGTCGGAAACAAAAATGTAAGCTCATTCGGTGGTTTTAAATCTCAATTATCTAAACATATACTTAAAAACTACGCTGGCTTTTAAATTATTTCTACTGTAGTAGTTGGGAGTAGAACTACCGAATTAGTATTGGTACCTATATGTAAATTGGTTTGGTGACGGTTACCCTAAGTAAGTCTACCATATGTTACTTGTTCTATTCTCATGTAAGTGACTTTTCTTTGTCTTAATGAGAATAAATGATTTAAACCTATAATTTTCAATAGTCAATAGACTTAATACGGGGTTTAGTAAATGCCGGTATGATCCTCGTTTATAAATAAGAGGGAAGCAGTTTTGTATCGTATTTACAAGTCTGATATTCTATAGTACCCTTTTTTACAAAGTAACAATTTTTCAATAACATACTTAAATTTATTCAAACCTTATTTTTGAATATCATTTGAATGAAAAAGTTATAAGTATTATAAAGATATAATCATTTATTTAAAAAGGTTTCCTACGAGGTGGTAAAGAAAAGGTGAATGAGCAAATGGTAGAAACCTTAGAACATGGACGGTAGAATACTTAAGTGTTAATAAAAAAACAAAGACACTTTATATTTTGAATATTTTACCTATCTATATTTCAGAAATTTGTTTTTGGATAGAAAAAATTTGACGATGTTTTAAAATAACCTTATATAAATTACGTTCATACATTAAGTCATGCCCAAAAATGTATGTCATGCGCAAGTCTTTTCTCAGAAAAACATGTCATAATACAGTACGCAACTAACTTATAAAATTTAAACAAAATAATTATATATATTATTTTATAGAACTCAACTCAACTCACGACTCAACAAAATGAACACATTTTTAATGTAATGACCAAACGGCAGTAACATATAAAATATAGGGAGACTTAAATTGTGATAACCTTAATTATTAACTTGATCATCCTTATAAATTAATTCAACACACATATGTACAATCATATGTTTCTCTTAAGCACAAAACCTACAATTTATGAGTATGAAATTTAGTGAGCAAGCCCTCTTACAGACACTATTTAGAGTTAGACTTAGTAGATTTAATGTATAAACCCATTTTGATAAATACATTAGTATATTTTAAGTATTATAACAATCGCAAGCGAAAACGCCTGCCCGCGTCCGATAATGCAAACCTTTTCACCTTAATACTGTCAGTGTTTCATAGCATTCAGATAAGTTACAATGTTTGCAGTTTTAAACGATGATACATAATTTAACTTTATCAAATAACATATCAGAACAGAAAATTAGAATCTTAATTGAGCAATTAAGTTTATTGAGTAATTATTGTACTAATGAGAGAGTTCGCTTTTTCTGTACTCCCTAAGACTGCGTTTATATCGGTGTCTATGTATGTCAAAATGTATTCATCTGTTTCGTACACCGATGCACCGTTAACAAAGCAAGTTGCTTTGACGCCGGCTCCTCACGTTGGCAATGTTTACCCCACCGCCACTCTTCCACGTGTGGATCTAGAAAATAGCACTTTGGCAATGCAGGCAGGCCAGCATGTCGGGGACGTTCAGGCGATCGTAGGCAGTTAGCCGTCGCGTGCCGGTTTTATCAAAGGAAAATGCGCCAAGGCTCGCGATGGAGTCCACACGCCATCCCTAACAGCAGTCTTGTTGCAAACACGCATCGAGTAAGACGTCGATATAAACGGTATCCATAAAATCGTCACCCGTATGGCGAAATGAAATGTTATTAATTTTTTATAACTTTACCAAGCTCATCCAATAATATTGAACGCAAATGGAAAATACCATAATACCATTCAATAAAACATTAATAGCATAATATTGAACCAAATCAATATTTTAAAAACAAACTAAAATTAAAGCCAGTCGAAAACTGTTTTTGTACCTTAGTGAATTAATTAAAAAACAAACAAAAAATTTAATTTGCACTGACTGAGTTAATACATTTTTATAATATATACTTAAATAATTATAATAGTTTTATTTTTTAAATTGTACTTGTTTGTTACTCAGTCTAGGAGTCACTGGAGCCTGAAACCTTAGAGAAAAATGTTGGTCTGGTTCATCGACAATTGGACATAAGATTTGTTTTACCGAAATGCAAATTAAAAGCACTCAGCGCTTAGAGCAATTTCGATTTCTGTATCGGACATCTGTACTAGTTTTGTCCCGACAGGACTTTCAACGCTTTACGAAACCTACCAACGTTGGGACGAGCGTTGGCGTCAACATGTGGAGCCGGCTTGTTAAGCAACTATAGTTGTTTTAGCTACAAATAATTTTGCTTTTATAATATAAAATCCGTCATAAAAGCTTCTAAAAAGTAATGATTATAGGCCGCGTGACAATATTATTAAGGCAGGCTAAACAAAAGATTGGTAAGACAATGGTAAAGGTAACGTTACTCACCATCAATCATCTGTTCTTCCATGGGAGGATCGAACACCGGAGCAGGGTCCGGCGCCCTAACCTCCGTTTCAACAATTATATCAGCAGCGATTGTGTCATTCTGGGGTAGTTTCTTTTTCTTTGGTTCTTTTTCTTTTTTGGTTTGTTGCCCCAAGTGGTTGCTGTATTAAAAATGAAAAACAATACATATGTACATACATAAAATCACGCCTGTTTCCTAGAGTGGTAGGCAGAGACCACGGCTTTCCATTTGCTACGACCCTGGCATCTCATACGCTCAATATAGCTATTAATTTCTCAATACTATTTCGATTATACTTTTGATAATTATATAATAATCGATCCCCAGTGTTGCAAAGCAGTATGTTGACTAAAACTTACTAAATTATTTTTGTGAAAGTCACCGTTAATTTCCACAAATATGACATTCTAGTTATGAAATGAACCAATACTACATATAAGCAGATATTAAGCTTCAATATATTTCCAAATTTATAGAGGAAATTTAAAAAATGATGGACACGAGCAGGACTTGAACCCACGACCTTCGCCGTACCGTGGCGCAACTCTAACTAACTAAGCTACCGTGTCGCTGCTCGCACTCATCGAAATTCAAGTGCCCTTTTCTGCAACATTTATTTATAAAATCCCGTTTGATTAAAAAAACTGCTTAATTTTAATTTAACCGTAATTTGAATACAAATATTCTATTAATGTTATACTATAATTGATTCTATAATTTAAAACAAATAAATAAATGTGGGAATAAATTGTTTAGTTATATTTTTAACGGTATGTAAAACCATGTCAGTGGCCTACAGGCGGTTTAAACTCCGACACCAGGACCTCAAGTGTGCTATTAAAATAGTGACAGAATGGTCTATCATGGATTTCATAATTGTTGATTTTGACAAGTTTGGTAATCTGCTAACATAATGGCGTCATTATGACTTTTCGGTAGTCAACCACTGACACTCCATTCAAAGAAATGGCATAGATTGGTAATCTCGTAGATAATGACAAATTAATGTCTGACTTACATAAAACACTTGAATTGTATAAAACACTTATAATTAATATGTAAAAATATACTATATAAATGAAATCTGGCATAAATAAAGTAGTGGTCGTTTTTCGAAAACCATTTCTACTAATGGGTTTTATAATGATGGCAATACGACAATGTCACTATGACAAAATTCTATTACGAGACCATTGATCGACATTTAGAATTTAGCAGATTACGAACTTTTAGCGAAATGACATTGGGATGGGAATGGGTTCGTGTTGGAATGACGAATTTATAAAAATAGCAGACTTGGGGCCCAGTTTGTTCATCATCTATACGATAAGAAGAATACCACGATACAGCAGCAAGGTACGAAATTAGTAAGTATCGAACTAGTGATACACTTATTTGTATCCCTTGCCGCTGCTTTAGAATCTAGTAAAATAAAAAGATACTGACCTGCTTCCAGATGTAGATGGCTTGCCTCCATAGCCACTACTTCCACTTGAATGACTTCCAGAATGTGTTGACTTGGAACTATGACTGTTAACAAAGGAATAGTCAGAGTCAATTTCATTAAATAAATTCATTTCAAATCGGAGGGTATGGAGCGTTCTCCTTAATCCTTCCAAGACGACTGCCAAAGCCACTCAACTAAACTTAGTAAGTAACGTGCGGCCGTGACGCATAACATTACCCCTCTACTTGAAACAATACCAACTCCAGGTGATGACGTATCTAAAGCACTTGAAGTTTTGAACAAATTCAAACTTTTAAATAAGTTTAAGAAGTGTTATTCTTTTTGTACATTCTTTTGTTATGATTTCAATTTCTTTCATAAAATTAAAGCCCTGCAAAAACTCACGTAATTTGAATGAAATAAGTTCGCTTTAGAAAATAATCCACCCGTAGTTACGTACCGTAATATTCGAGAACCTACATACGTTATTATAAATCTACTTCTTATAAATGTATAGAAACGGCTTAAATATTTAGGGTTTCGCGGAAAAATAAGGATGACGCATAGAATTCACGGGTTACAGATTCTCCGCGACGTAAAGGCTCGACGGATTTTGTCGGGACTTTCACTGGCAGATTGCTGATGTTATAAGGAGACATTTAGGCTACTTGTATTTTCAAATATTTAGGGTAGGTACCGCAGCAAAAGCTTTTGCTTTTGTTAACAATTTTATGGGTTTTTAATTTTTTGGTATCTGCTAGTGAAAGTCCCGTCAAAATCGCTCCAGCTGTTTCGGAGATTAGCCGGAACAAGTATAGTAGGTACTAGCTGGTGCCCGCGACTTCATCCGCGTGAATTTCGGGTAAAATCACCATAAGACTTTAATCTTTTTTTTTAACATCAGTCATTTTCATAGGGTTACGAAAGCAATTATATTCCTATAAACCGGCCCAACATGTCCTAACTATATCCTATCGCTCTTCAAATTTTCAAAAATGTGCTTATTGATCGCTTGACAAAGTAGACGTGTTTTTTGTTCTCGTTAAAATGTGCTTAAAATAAAAACGAATACAATTACAAATAAATAATATTCTTGCGGCGTAAGTACTTTGGGTTGTCCGAAGTGTGTCGCGTGTGATTCATGCTTACTGTGATAAACTATAGGTATGATCTAAATATTTTTTGACTGTACTGTGAATCTGTGTTAGTATGTCTAACCCCGGATCAAGCCCGTTTGGCCGGAGCCAGCTCCTGCAACGTAGTCCTCCACCGACCCCAACACCACAATCTCAGCCTATAATTGAAAATCCTTTGCCTGAGAACAACGATTTACCTAGTGAGGTTATATCTACACCAGAGATTCAGAGATGGATGACCAGCATTGAAGCCCTGTTAAATGAGGCATGCGCTATAGTTACTGAAGGGAAAATGAACTCAGATCAGAAGCTCCGTGTTACAAATATTTGCCGTAAGATCGGATCTGGAACTTCGCAGATGGCCGTTTTGTACCAGTCCTTAAAGCAGAAAACGATTCTAGCGCATAATACCATACAGCACCTGCAAGAACAGCAAGACGTCTCGAAATCTCTTCGTCTATTCAAGGAAGTTGTGGTAGAAAATCTGAAACCACAACAGAATAGCTCGTTTGCCGATATGGTAAAAAAAGGTGCCGACAAGTTTATCCGCCCTAGTAACCTGAGCTCAGTCACTATTTACCCTAGCGACAAAACTAAAACAAGTGACGAAACCAAGACCCTCGTACAAAAAATTATTTCGCCAGAGGAGCTCAAACTGCATGTCCGTGGCTTCAGAAAGGTACGAAATGGCGGTGTCCTCATTAGCACTGAGACTAAGGGAGACATTGAAAAGCTTCGTAACCTCGAAAACTTAGCTTCATCAGGCCTCACTGTAGAAGAACCTACCAAACGCCGCCCTAGGATCACTGTCGTAGGTGTACCAACAGCCCTAACCGAAAAAGAGGTCTTTGAATGCATTTACGAGCAGAATTTAGCTGTCAAATTCCCTAACTCTTCTCGTGAATCGTTTATGAGCACCGTCAAACTAAGCCATAAATCAGGTAAGAAAGGCCTTTCTACCTGTAACTATATACTGGAGGTACCAGCCAACATAAGAAAGGCGCTAATAAACCAAGGCAGAATTTATATAAACTGGACGTCCTGTCCAGTAAGAGATTTCACGCTGGTGACGAGGTGCTTTAACTGCCAGCAGTTTGGACATGCAGCCAAGTACTGCCGAGAGACTAGCCCCACCTGTAACCACTGTGGCGAGCTTGGACATTCCTTTAAGGAATGCACCAACAAGTCTGCACAGCCCACTTGTGCGACGTGCAAACGTTTTAAGCGTAAAAGTGATCACCAAACTGGTGATGCAACTTGTCCGGCACGAAGATACGCAGAGGACAGTTACATTCATTCTATAGACTATGAGGGCGCTTAAGAGCGCCGGTAATTATTTATTAAGTAAGCACATAAAACTAGTTCATATTTTATTTTAATTCTTGTTTAGGTAAATAATGACTAATCAGTTAATCCATGACCTAGATAATTTTTCTGTGTCTGAAGTTAAATATTGCGAAGTGAAAGACTGTAAACAATATCTGCCGACATCCGAATCTTTGCTTACAATAATCACTCAAAATATTCGCAGCATAAACAAAAACATGAATAGCTTTGAGGTGTTGCTCCATACTCTTGACATAAGTTGTGATATCATTGTTCTAACAGAATGTTGGCTTTCTGACAAACAACCCTTTTTACCATCTATTGATGGTTATTTCATGCACAAAACCGACATATTATTGAACCAAAATGATGGTTTAGTAATTTATATAAAGAGAACTTTAAATGTATCTGTAGAAGAACCTATTTTACAGGGATGTAATTGCTTATTAATTCGAATAAACCCCGATACAGTAATTATAGCTATATATAGGCCTCCCTCACAAAACATTGAACTATTTTTAGAATCGCTTGAAATGCATTTAAGTACCCTATCATCATATAAAAATATTATCTTAACAGGCGACATTAACATTAACATTGCTACTGGGAGCACTGATACTAACGCACACAACTATTTAAACATTTGTTCTTTTCATGGACTCCTACCTGCGCACAACTACCCTACCCATCAAAGTGGCTCTTGTCTAGATCACTTTATTATAAAAGCTAATAAACCTTCACTCGCATTGGTTACTAATTCCACTGTTACCGATCATCAAACCATTTTACTAACAATAAAATTGTCATTGCCTAGAAAAAACTGCACTCAAAGCTATACTAAAATCAATATGAAAACCCTTGAAAATGATATAAGCAAACCTAATACCTTTGAACTAGTTTATAACGCGGGCGATGCAAACGTTGCTATAGACTATTTTATTAACCTATTGCAAAAAGCAATCTCGAAAAATACTACAACAACAATGATACCTAGAAAACATAGAAATATCAAACCTTGGATAACACCGGGTCTCGTACGTTGCATAAGACATCGAGACAAACTTCATCAAAAATCGAAATTAGAACCCGATAATTCAGTAATTTCCATATCTTATAAAAGGTATAGGAATTACTGCAATAACCTTTTGAAAAAATTAAAGACCCAACACGAAAGGAACGAATTACAAAAGGCCGGTAATAATAGCAAGCTTGTTTGGAAACTTATCAAACAAAATGCCTTCCAGTCGAAAACCTCAGAACCTGCTCTTGATTTGTTACTAAGCGAAACATGCCCATCCGAAGCAATTAACAAAGTCAATAACTTTTTTGCAAACGTGGGCAAAACCCTTGCAGAAAAAACCTTGCAGTCAAGTAGTCTCGACTTGAATAAGTTAATGACTTCCTCTACGGCGACCTCCTTTGTTTTGCTAAATACGGATATAGATGAAGTATTAAGAATTATATCTGGATTAAAGCATAATTGTGCCGTAGGATGGGATAATATTTCCAATACTATTTTGAAAAATCTAAAGCATTTACTTGCCCCCCCGTTAACCTATATATTTCAATTATGTTTAGATGAAGGTGTATTTCCGAGATCGCTGAAAAAAGCAGTGGTAACGCCTATATTTAAATCAGGAGATAAAAAATGTGTAAATGACTATAGGCCTATCTCAGTTTTATCAGGACTTTCAGAAATTTTGGAAAAAATCATAAACAATAGGTTAATCAAATATCTAGAAGACAACAAAATACTTTCACAGAACCAATATGGCTTTAGGCAAAAAAGATCAACTAATCAAGCACTTCATCAATTAACAAACTATATAGCTAGCAACTTGGACGGGGGTAAACCCACCATAGGGATATTTCTGGACCTTGCCAAAGCCTTCGATAGTATATCTTGCTCCATACTTTTGCGCAAGCTTGAAGCACTTGGGATAAGGGGAACACAACTTCGGCTATTTACGGATTACCTTACTGATCGCTTTCAATGTGTGAAAATTGGTAAATCCTTAAGTACTGAAGTAAAGAATACTGGCTATGGATTCCCGCAAGGCAGTATTCTAGGTTGCACTTTATTCCTGGTTTATATAAATGACCTTTGCAGCTTAAAAATTCCAAACGGTGTTATAATATCTTATGCGGATGACACTGCTATATTATTCTCAGCAAATTCCCGACAGGAGGTTTTCGAGCACGCTCAGACGGGTTTTAATATGGTAACTAATTGGCTACACAAAAATCTACTAACCCTAAACGCAGATAAAACCAAATACATTCTTTTTACAATGAGAAACACAAACATACCCATTTTTAATCCAAACATATATGCACATAGCTGTAAAACATTTGCTGACATCGCATGCACCTGCCCTGCTTTAGCAAATACTAACGACATCAAATACTTAGGTATTACTCTTGACACAAATTTGAATTTCCGCAAACACATTGATTTATTATGTTCCAGAGTACGTAAATTAATATATTTATTTAAGAATCTTCGCAATATTGCAGATTACGCATTAATAAAGCAAGTGTATTTGTCGTTGTGTCAATCGATAGTAACTTATTGCATAACTTCATGGGGTGGTGCAGCAAAGTCAAATTTGCTGCCTTTAGAACGCGCTCAAAGAGCAATTCTTAAGGTAGCGACATTCCGCCCTTTTCTATTTCCCACTGACCAGCTTTATAGGGAATGTAACGTACTAACAGTCCGACAATTATTTATATTGCACACCATTCTAAAACAGCACACTGATCTCCCTTTTATCCCAATAGCAACAGACAAGAGAAGGAAGGACATAGTCTGTAGCAGACCTCAAACTAATCATGCATTTGTCAACAGATTTTATCTATTCTTGGGACCTTTTTTATATAATAGAATTAATAAAAAACTTAATATATATAGTTTAAATAATAAAAAATGTATGCTCATGTTAACACAATATTTAGGAAAATTTAATTACGCAGATACAGAAAAAATACTAGAAATTGTTAAGTAAGAATGACATCATTATTAATACATAGACATTTTCTATTGTAGATAAGTTTGTAAATGTTTTGTTTTGTAAACGTATACTATGTAGTCTTTAAATTTTATTTTACTTTAATTTTAAATTAATAAAATGAACTATTTATTTAAATATTTAAGTCAAGCGATCGCCTGAAACACAGGTTAACCCTAGTTCAGGCTGGCAGCAATTAAAATATTATGAACCTTATTATACTATTACCTACCAACTTAGGTGTAAAAATGTTATTTTAGTTAAGTCTTACACGTGTAACTTAAGTATTATTGGAACTTCTGTATTTATAAGATCTACTTTAAATCAAAATGTTCTACACTGTATCATATATTTGGTCAAATAAATAAATATTATTATTATTATTATTATTATAAAAAGCCTAGGTCTTCATATAATTGCAAAAGCTCTTAGTCCAGCCCTGTCACAAAATTCTTTATTAAAGAATGTCTCCTACTCATAAACTCTAAACTTGCAAGAGCCCTTAGACCTCTTTAATCCGGCCCTGTCGCAAAATCCGTTCTTAGCGGACATCTACTATGTATATGTCGCAGCCAACTAGCTAGTTGGCTGCGACATGCGACAAGCTTAATAAGACGTTTAATTAACTATTTAACGTGTAATTCAACTAGCTTCCTAAATGATATTGGCCGTAGCATCTATTACAATTTTTAATTAACTGGCTGCGTGATCCTTAAGCCATTCATACAATAGGGTGACAATATGACAAAAAAAAGAAAAATATCTGACATAAGAAATTATTTATTTAATTAATTTATAATATAACATATTGTTATTTGAGATGTTTACGAATTTTGCGTACTGCTCTTGTATTGTTTGTAACGGCATTATACATAAAAAATAGAAATTAGCTACAGACTCACTTTTGTGTCAGATAGGTTATGGTTCATTTTTTTCCCGAGCGAAGCGAGGATGAACCCAGAACGACTTTTGTGTCGTATAGTTTGCGGCTTGAATTATATTCAGCCAGGTAATCAAACAGCTAGACAAGTATTTAAACGTTATAGATTCCAGTCATTTGCCTAGCTGTGTGTGTTAAATGGCTGAATTTAGGAAACTAGTTGAACGGCGCCGTATTGTAAAGAGGCTAGGCTGTTGATTAAACAGCTTATAAAGCTAGTTGGCTGCGTCATATGCCTATATAAATTACGTGAACGGTTATTACGTAACCCAAATGATAAAGGTTACTGGATACTTATGCACAAACGGTTTTGCCACCCAAATTAACCGCTTAATCCCGTAATTCGCAAAGCTTTTCGTCTATTTTTAACACTTTCAACAAGTTGTAGTGACTAGTGATAAAAGATAAAATATTATTTTTCATTTTTGAGTTCGTGTTTTTTAAGGGTTTGTTTTTTTAAGTTGATTAATTAGTCCTGTGCCTATAATTGAGAACTCCAAGCTACTCAAATAACGAGATTATTATCGATTAAAGTTTTTTTAGTTTATTAAAAATCATAAAAAATACTATCATCAGAGAGATTTACATATATTAAGTAGATTATTAGAAGTTATTGCATTGTTTACAGATAGAGTAGAGAAATAAAACAATTTGAATAATAATAATTTATTTTAAACAAAAACCTTAATGTCTCCACGAGTATTCTGCATTATGCTACAGTTGAATTCAATCAAACCAATATGTACAGTGATGTGTCAGACATAATGACACATTACTGAATATGTATGGATTTATTTATGTTTTTTTATTTTAGTATCATCATCATCAGCCGGAAGACGTCCACTGCTGGACAAAGGCCAAATAATACGGGCAGTATTAAAGGAGCGCAAATCGTGACGCGTGGAGATAGAAATTCGCCTATTAAGCTGACCGTATTCCGACATGACAGCTGAAGATTGCAGTCTCATCGCATTCCGGGCTTCCATTAACTTAATGGTTTTATTGGAGAGCTTCTGAGGCTTTCTGCGGCGTGGGGTTCTAAAGAACTGGGACCCCACTGCTTGGACAGCTTCCACTAACCCGTTGTTTATCTCGTCCGCTGTTTCGCATTCGGCTAGGCACTGGAAACGATTACGCAGCTCGAGTTGAAAGCTTTCGGGAATATAGCGTATATTCAGTGATGTCTCTGTGATCGGGAAGGTGAAAACCGGTAGCGATCATCGTATTGTCAGAGGCACACTGAATATCCATGTTAAACTTGAACGGTCTCGTCTGATGAAGTCCACGCTCCGTCCTGGTCCTGCCCAGATCCAGAACCCCGAAAGCTTTCAACTCGAGCTGCGTAATCGTTTCCAGTGCCTAGCCGAATGCGAAACAGCGGACGAGATAAACAACGGGTTGGTAGAAGCTGTCCAAGCAGTGGGGTCCCAGTTCTTTAGAACCCCACGCCGCAGAAAGCCTCAGAAGCTCTCCAATAAAACCATTAAGTTAATGGAAGCCCGGAATGCGATGAGACTGCAATCTTCAGCTGTCATGTCTCTTGGTCGTCATGATGAAGTCGATCTCATTTTTGGTTGTACCATCGGGGCTAATCCACGTCCACTTCTGGAAGAAGGAGTTCATCAAATAAAGTTCTTCCTTCTCCATGAAGTCGACCAGCCGCTGGCCCCTCTGGTTCCGCTGCCCTTATCCAAACGACCCTACTCTCAACTCATCGCCATTCTGAGTGCCCACCTTAGCGTTGAAGTCCCCCATAACAACGGTGAAGTATGTTTTGGAGGTATGCATGGCTTCAGAGATCTCCTCATACATAGCCTCTACTTCATCGTCAGGGTGTGTCGAGGTCGGCGCATATACCTGGATGACCTTCAACGAATACCGATCGGTGATTCTGAGTATCAGGTAAGCTACCCTGCTCGACACACTATCGACTTTTACCACTTTATTAATGAGGGACTTACGGACGAGAAACCCAACACCACCCTGGGACTTTCGGTCTCCTTCCCGGAAGAAGAGCATGTTGCCGGAGTCAAGGATTTCAGATAATCCCATGATGTCCCAACGCAACCTGCTCAATTCTTCCTCCAGCTCGACAATCTTCTCATCGGACCAGAGCGTGCGTACGTTGTGCGTTGCTAGGGCCAAAGTCCGGTGGGGGTGGTAGCGAGGAATCAACCGGTGATTCTTAGCACCCCCTGCTCCTCCGTTACCTGGCCCGCTACCATAGCCAGGGATAGTTCAGGGATAGTTTCAGTATCATTTCCTTCAATTTAGTCTGTATAACCTTTTACAATGTTTAAATTTTTTAATATTTTTACATTACATCTCGTCATACACGGTAAGATATGCCTTATTTCCTCTTTAATGAGGTCTGAAAAATGGTTATTCCTTCTGTCTAGTTCTACTTTTAGAATTTTACGAACAAGACAAACATATTTTATTGTCTTGTTTGGGAACGACTTCTTCCCCAATCGAACTTGCTTTAACTGTTTATTTTTGACGGTCGAAACCAAAATTCGTGAAACGCCGGTATTCTACATAAACCGGTAAAAACCGGTAAAGTGCAACCTTTAACCTGAATGTATTTCGGTTTGGTGTCAATGACCGATACCGGTTAAGAATTTTAACCGGTTTTCGAGCCTTGCACCGTGTCCGTATCCGAGAAACGTCTCTTCAACCAGCGGTCGTTGAGCCGTAAGCGCGGCGTCACCTAGCCTTAGCCGAAGCGACGTATCGAAGCAGCTATCCGCTTCGATGACGTGCTTACGTTAGGTGGACACCTATTTGACGGCTAGGCGAAAGGCGATACGGTGTCGATTCCTTTCTTATTTGATATGTTTGGCAACCTTTGATGAGTGGCAAAATTTACGTATTTAAAGTATTAGTAAAACTAAAGTAGTAAAGCTAATAGTCCGGTCAATTTGGACATCCAAGGTTACAATAATTCACACTTGTTGTTTTTTTTCCAGCTGTCGGATCGATCAGGACTTTTTACATTTCACTTATAATAGAGTTTTGAACAATCCTACCAATATTCAGCCAGACGTGAATTATTGTTATATCACCCCTAATTTTTGGTGTAATTTGACCGGACTATAGACATATAAAACTAGTGTGTTTTATAAGTCTGCTGAGTACCTAAAAAGAATCCTAAAAAATTGTGTCGTCTATTACTCGGGCCTCAGTTGCAAGACTTTAAAATACGACGAAACATTTATAAATAACGTAAATGTGCCCTTTATGAGTCATTTTACATTTTTACGCTGTTTTCTAAGATTTCGGACGCCTAATTTAGCATCTTAGGTAATTTTTTAGAAATTTATATATAAATGTAAAATTTAGACCAATCTTTCGCATTGACACATAAGCCAATAGATATACAAAAAATAACTTAATTGCTATATGGTGATCAATCTCCCGCAACACGTTTTCTAAAAAATCATCGCAGAGTCAATTTCGGGCTCCAAATTCTATCAATTACATTCACAAATTTAAACGTTTAAAATGCAGTAAGCATTAGGCATATATTTTTATTGAAACTGACGGTGCCAAATTTTCGATTAATAACACTTTTAATTGATAAAAAAAATAAAACTGAAACCTAATTTCACGGTTTATACTGTAATTTTATCGCAACTTTTTGGTTTGAATAAAGGTATATTTAAATAAACGGAACTTATAACAAATTTTACCCGACTACCACGGAAGGCTTTTTCGCGCTCGTTTCTTTATTACCTCGTATTTTAGATGGCTGGATCGGCTTGATCGATTTTGTCAGCTAAGGTATCGTTAGATTGGCCTCCAAAACGCGAGAGTCCTTAGACAGGTAGTTTAAAAATTGCGCTATATTGTAAGCCGTAATAAAAAAAAACCAAACCTGTCGAGTAGGGTATCAAAATAAAAGAAATAAAAAGGAGATTACAAATAAGATAAGTCATAAATATGTTTACAAATTAGGAATTATTTTGCGATTTAAAGTGTAAGTCAATACTAATTTATGAATTCTAACTAAAAAGTATATGCTAAAAAAAGTAATTTATAAAATCAATATACCCGACTGCTAATAAACTAAAAAGAAATAAAAAGCCAGAATTATAATAAATTAAAGTTAAGTATTAACAGAGGGACTAACTGAGTGTCTAACAGGCCTGAGCCATAAAAATTTTTACCTGCTCAAATCTTCTCAAGAATGGCTCCCGACTATTAAAGAAGATTCTAGACTTGTTTATTTCTTTTCACTTTTTCAGCTCTTCATTGGGGTTTTTGTAGATTACTTAATTTGTTTTAAAAAGTAGGTATGCATTTAGTAAAATTTACCACGGATGCGCGACAAAGACTAATAAACCGGTCAAAATTATCAATGACTCCTGCATTGCCTGTAATAACTAATAATGTTCAACTAACCATATTAATAAACAATAGGTACTAACCGTAATAATACATAATATGTATCTAATCCTGGCTTAGCCAACAAAGAAAATCGAACCATCTTATTAGAAACACGTGCGGTACTTAGCCGCACGTGTTTCTATTACGATGGCTGCTTCCTAGTACCTAGGGGTCAGCCCCTAGGACGTACTTAGAAGTTTGTCCGTACACGTAATACATAACTCGAAGAACGAGTTTTAATTGGTTACAAATTGATATATATTTATTATTTGATTGGATTGAGTAAGTCACGTTATTAATCCTTATAAGTAAATTAACAAACTTACTTTAGTTGTTAGCTAATTCTGATTAAAAAAAAAACTATTTAATGGATTTCACCTCGGTGTTTATGATATTGTTTTTAAGCAATCTTGCGCCCGCGACCTGAAAATATTAGGCTGAAACACAGATATATATCCTAGTACCTACAAGCACCAAATACTCATCATCATCATCATCATCATCATCAGCCAAAGACGTCCACTGTTGAACATAGGCCTCCCCGTTTAAGCGGGGGGGTTTGCCATAATCCCCACGCTTGGCAAGCGGCTTGGGGATCGCAGTATTGGTGGTGAAGTTACAGAAGATGCTGCTGCCCATCTTCTGAATTTTCCCTTAGTCGCCTCTTACGACACCCACGGGAGGAAAGGGGTGGTCAATTCTAGGCCGGATACCACACGGCACATTCTAGGCCGGATACCACACGGCACACCAAATACTGTATTTCATCAATTGCTTAATTAATAAAATTCGCCGACGTGATTAGCGCAGTGGCTAAGCGATTAGACTAAGATAAAAAATTAAAAAACACGACTGCCATGTTAATTTGTAGTATTTGGTGCTTGTAGGTACTAGGATTTATCTGTGTTTCAGCCTAATATTTTCAGGTCGCGTGGCGCAAGATTGCTTAAAAACAATATCATATACACCGAGGTGAAATCTATAATAATAGTCTTTTTTTTCAATAATACGATTATTAATTTATTGCCTATTTCTAAATTACGTTTTTACACTTTAGACTTCATCTGAGGGCACGGGAGTGCCCCTGCCAAGTCGAGCCCCCTATAACTTCGTTGTGAATAGAACTAGAACCCTGAATTTTCAGTAACCAATCAGGCATTGTATAAACACGGTACATTTCAAATTTCATTCAATTTGAACCAGTAGTTTGAAAATTATAACTAAACAAAATAACTTAATTTTGTCACTGACTGACTGACTGACTGACCGATCATCAAAAGTCTAAGGCACTTCTAGCAGACACAGAAGCTTGAAATTTGGAATACAATTAGTGTTTAGTGTATAAATCAAGGCTAAACTAAAATATTTTGTAATTTCAGTCCAGTTTTCTAGATACGCAAACTGCATAAATAACATAGTAATTCCATATAAATGTATAGGATTACAAAGTTACATTTGCAGTTAATGAATCAGTTTACCTGTTTATTATGTATAATATAATTAAATATAGCTCGTGGCTATGAACGTGGCTACCGCGCAGATCGGTCGATTTGCGAGGTTAAGCCGTGCTCGCCGCGGTCAGTCTTGTGATGGGTGACCGTTTTCACATGTCGAGACCCCTCCGTGCTTCGGAAGGCACGTTAAGCCGTTGGTCCTGCGCCTGATCTCTTCGGTCGTGGCGGTCTACCGTCCCATCGGACTTTGAAATAGAGGGAATTGGTACTGCACCTGTGTTTGCGCGCATATTTGTGCACTATAATATCTCCTGCGTAGTTGGCTCGTTTCAGATGAGATCGGCTGCCGTGACCGAAATTCGGTCAGGAGAACATTATTATTATTCATGGAATAATAGGTGTAGATACAGGATTACAAAGTTACTTTTGCAGTTAATGAATCAGTGTACCTGTATATGTATAATATAGTGGAATAATAGGTGTAGATAGGTATCTAGATATAATTATGTTCAAAGGTAACTTGTAAAATGGTCAACGGAATGAAAAAGCGAGAATGGACCATATTTTATGAAGTTGTAGGTACCAAAATTTCGCAAAGTATTAAGTAGACTAAATCGCCATGAAATGAAAGTAAGAACAATAATTAAAACCGCGGCCGGCGAAGGTCGCTTGCCCGCGCCGCGGCTTCCACGCTTCCCGTCCGTCACGGAAAGGCGGCTTCTTTCTTCCAGGCAACCTTTGGGTCTTACTGCGATATCGCAGGTATACACATATCATGTTATATTTATCTTACGCACATTGCATCAGCATAAGTATGAAAATTTAAATAATCTCTAAGTATATAACTCTATAGAAATAATGGGTTAAGTAATTCATTAATTTTAAAAAACTTTGTGTACGACAGTGAGTGCCGTACAATTAGTTCAAGTTAATCCTCTGTTAAGCTTGATGTTGTAATTTTCTGATAGGTACATTGACAGTATTTATAGTGAATAAGAGATAACAATTTTACATAAGGATTAACTTTGAACTTACGTTTGACGAGTGCGGCCCTAAATATTACTAACTAATGCAAAAATAATAAACTTTCTACAAAAAGGAATGAGATCCCATCAAAAACATAACTGTAAAAAAACCCCGTCTCGCGACTCAGTTTTTCTACCGTAAAAAGTTGTGAGATCCATATTATACCAAGTCGATTGCTTTATGAAGTCCCTACTTCAGGGACCTTCAGTCTTAAGTTATTACGTAAATAGGTAACCGAACAACATCTTATATTGACCATATTAATATTAAAAATCTTTTATGTTTTAAATAAAATAGATTGACTTGGCCATCGCATGAAAACACAATGTATCTCACAAGTATAACTTAATATATTAAATAAAATTGTTTAGTGCGGTAGAAAAACTGAGTCGCGAGACTTGGTTTTTTTACAGTTATGTTTTTGATGGGATTTTTTTATTATAAAGGACAAGTCCATGAAAGAATAAATTACAAACGTATTATCCTTCATTATTTAAGTAATATCTAACTAATGAATAAAAATCAGCTATACCTTACGACCTTACTCGACAGTGGTGCCAACAGGTAAGCACAAAAAGGGTAGCCGTCATTCGTGCGAATCGTCCAATAACCCGAAATTGCTTGCTAGTTTCGTATTAAACGTATGCTACTTTGAGTTGATTGGAT
Organism: Abrostola tripartita; assembly: GCA_905340225.1. Lineage (NCBI taxonomy): Eukaryota > Metazoa > Arthropoda > Insecta > Lepidoptera > Noctuidae > Abrostola > Abrostola tripartita. The sequence goes on from HG996486.1 coordinate 9,504,749, forward strand.
ATAGGAGTAATTGTTGTTCATTGAATTGTCGCTACGTAACTTAGTAAATAGAAGTCTTCATTCGAAAAATTATAGCATCGGCTTCTATAGTACAATAAACAAAATCGTAACGCTTCTGGGTAAGTAACACATAACATATCACTTACGTCGTTATAATACGTATTGACAGCAGTATTCGAAATTAAAATATTTATTATTGCCAACACCAACATTAAGCCTACAGTTCAGCAACCATTTCAAACCTCAGACAAAAAAAAAAACAATTTAATATATTTTCGGTGATAAGTAGGTACAATCTTCGTTATATTATCTTGTTATCATTTATTAGATATAACATCATGTATAGCTAAATGTATAACAGCTGTTTCGTACACGTAATACGTACGTACTTATGAACTGATCGAAAATTAGGAGCTGTTTACATAAAACTTAACAAGATCTGACCAAGTATAACCACACATTGGTAACAGTGAGCACAAATATTGTTTGTGCTCACTGTTATACCTTGTCAAAACTTGTAATGACAATTTAACAAGTTACTGACCTCCTTCTCGACTGACTGTTGCTGCAACTGTTTGAATATGCTGAATCTGATATTTTCGCATTGTTCTCTGAATCATCTAAGTGGTCCATGTTGCATTTATTTTTAATACTGTGAAATAAAAATACATTTGTAAGTTTGTGTTAATAGGAAAACAGTTAAGGAAGGAATCAATTCTGCATAGCCTTTTTGTGTATTTTTATAGTGTAATATTAACAACATCATTGCTGTAGCATTTAATATATTTTATAACTTAACATCAAATAAGAATCATTCGCTCAGAGTATTGATATATTGTTGATTTAGTATAATGCATGGCACAACTGCTAAAATAAGTTAATTACCATAATTGACTATGTAAACAATATTCTAGAGGCACTGCATAAAAATTCAGAAATATAGGGGTTGTTTTCTAACTTGGAGTAAAGTATGTAGGTAATTGATTTTACTACTCCTTAAATGCCACATATTATATTATGTTTACATATTATATTAGTTTTCACACCAGCATGAAAATCTATTGTTACTTTTCTTCATTGTGACAAATGACACCAGTGATCTAAGTGCATTAGGTACATAAATGGTAACTAGCATAGAATGAGGTAATTATATCCACTAATGCTATATACTATTATAGCCAGGTGGTGTGACTATATATGCAACATGGCTCGCAGTGATTAAAAACAGAGGGCCGAAATCAATATCAGTGGCATGCCATAGGAAAGGACTTAGTCCAGCAGTGGACATAATGGTGATATAATTAGCAGAGCATAGCATGTATTCTTTTAATTTATATGAATATCAAAGGTTGCTTGGTAACATAAAAGAGAAAATCAATAGTAATGTTAGGCAAGAATTTACTGTGGCATAATTTACAAAAGTAAAGATATTAGTTTCACAGTCATATCAATGATTTGAGTACCATCTTAGTTAATTACATATCAGCCTGTGTTGGTAGCGCTGCGAGAGATTTTGGGTTAGTGGTTTTAAAGTCTTCGCTAATGTAATAGTGCTACAAGTCTCTAAAAATACAATTAATTATATGTTTAGTTGATGTCTTTTCATATGCTATTACATATGCTTCTTTAGTTTAAATTATGATACAAACAAAAACGATTATTTTTCTCAGTCTAATTACCATGTAAGTGGCAATTCTGCAGCTCTGCACAGTTAGGTTACCTTCTATTCTAATGCAAAATTGTCCTAAAGCAAATGGAAACTTCATAATTATAATAATATAGGTACTTGTAAATGTGTGAGTATGATTAATGAATGTCTGCATTTAGTGTTATGCAAGGGCGTTAATGCTAAGTTTCCAACAACATCTGAGCAGTACCATCTGTAGTAATCCTTAAATCTCCTCCAAAAGTTTCTAGGTTGATTTTGTTAATTGATAAAAACCTCAACAAACATCACACATTCCATCCTTTAACTCCTACTTTTAAGTCATAAAAACGCAACAATAAGCCTTACGAAATAATATATTTTTAAATTCACATAATTAAATAATTTCAACTTACACGTTACACACTAACTCCAAAAGTCACAGTGAGTAAACTTTTTTAAAAGTATAATTTACGAAACTAAGTTTTACGACAATAGTAAATATTTTATTGTTATTTGTATCCAAATCACAACGCACTTTTAAAACTTGTCTTTCAATTAATACAACTATTAACTTTAACAGCAAAGAGAATTGAACGTAGTACGTATTAAATACTCTACTAGTTTTAGTTTACTCCTCACCCTCACTCAAGAAAGACTCAACGACGTTTGGCTGGGACTAGTGATGTGCGATAGGCAATGAATTGAACGAACATTACGAGCACTAAAGATATTATTATTACATATCATGTAATAGTATGGACGGTAGCTGCGTAGCAGGGTGGCTTACCGAAATTGACTAGACTCAATCAATGAATGTTCCTCAATGTGACTTGTTAAGTTGTGGATGAAGGAAATGAGGGAATGAAGTCATATAAATAAAGGAGCTAAAATTTATTTAGATAACCATACTTTATTTTTTTAAAGATAAAAGATCAATATTGTTGTACCAAATTATGAATTATGATGACGTAAAGTTCATTCTCTGCTGATGATCTCAGTATTGTTTGTGTAATTATACCTGTAAGGAATTATTGACAATATCTACAGTATTATATCAAACATTGACCAAATACCTACTACATAGCTTACATTATTTGATATTGATATCCTTGCCTGCCTTCCGTTCTGTGCTCCGTGTTAACGATATTGAAAAATAATATTTACGAATAATATTGCGTTGTTTTCATTTAGAAATACGTAATAAATTACTTAAGGTCGAAAAAGTTTCTTGAAAGTAAAAAAGATATCCTGTTAAAAGTGCCTAATTGTTGTCGCTAACTTTTCCTGAAAATGAAGGCCAAAGTTTATGTAATTTCCTCAGAATACAGAACAAATTTCCTCGGTAGCATTTAAAGGCTTCATTTCATAACATTGATTTGTTAATCTAAACATTTCCGCAAGTAACAACCTACCTATATTACAGAAAACTAATTTGTAATTATTTTTCTAACTTATTTACTGAATTAAGTTCGTATCTACACCCTTAGACTATAAAATAATATAGACGAAGCGTCAGGAACAAGCAAAGTGAAGCATAAAAAGAGGTGCCGGTTTGTGTAGTACACGCGAATTACGCACACATAGACAGGCAAGAGGTGCCGAAACGTTCAGTGTCACGCAGACCGCTAGAATTGTCAGTGCCGTTTTATGTACGAAAATAAAACCAAAATGCCGTCGTGTGTCGTTAAACAATGTAAAAGCAATAGCACAGCTCATAAAAAGGCCAATGGAGAGACTTTTCACTAGTAAGTAATGAATTTTAATCGTATTTGTATGATTTTATAATAAGCAATCGGAACATGATTAGGTGACGTGGAACATCTGTGTTGCATGGTAATAAATTATAAGTTTCCCAAAAAACGGGGTAAATTTCCAAATGGGTGTGATTCCTGGTGGCTGCTATGCTTCTTAGATTTCCATTACTGATTATATTATATACATCAATGGATTCATATTATAAGAAAAAACAGATATGATGTTAATTGGACTCCGACATTATATTCGGTCGTTTGTAGCAATCATTTCGACGAAAATGATTTCAAATTATCAAAATGTGGACGTCGGATGATAAGAAGTGTGATTCTTAAGAAGGTACATCTGTTATCACCAAGTCATAAATTGTTGGTATTATAAATTAATATTTATTAATCACGTTTGCTTTTGTTTTGATTTAACGGAACTTTCAGATACTCATTTCAGTCTCAGGGTAATTGGATAAAAATAGTCAATGGAAATTGCCTTCGTCTTGAAAAGACATGCATTGCGTTATGTACATTGTTAAAATGTTTTTTTCTTTAATATTAGATCAGTATATATATTATACCCTTTCTTATTCGGTAGTATTTGATAAAGTAATATTTAATAACACGCGTAATAAGTTGAAATGAATTAATTGGTTCTTCAGGGTAAAATAATTTTATCTGGCAACATTCCTTTGCTGTCAAAGTCACTCACACATATTCACGACCATGCTTCACTTCAATGTTCCGTGAGGCTTTGTCTATATTATTTTATAGTCTAAGTCTACACCTTCATAATTATAGGACATCAGAATACAGGACAAACTCTATAGTTTGTCTGTATTCTTGGCCTATGTTAGTTTAGTTTTCTATTCAATCTGTGGGTAGGTAACATGGTTAACTTAAGAAGCATTATTACTTATTTATTTTGTATGCTTTATCGAAGTTATAACAATACCTAAACTATTTTGGTAAGACAATAAATTAATCTTAATAATAATACCTTTACACAAGGAATTTGATCAACCAACAGTGGTTTTAGGTAAGTACTTGTTTATTTTTCAATCTACTGCATATTACCTACATATTGTCTATCTCAAAATGAAATAGGTATATTAACTAGGCAACTCAAAAGGCGTTAAGATGTTACATTGACGCATAATAATTGAACCCGTACAATACGCGCAAAAGAAAGTTGGTTGGACTTTTTAAATAAATTACTTTCTTTAAAATTACATAATATAAATACCTACCAGTTGTAATTTTCAAGGTTTATGCGAAAACCAACTAAGCGCGTACCGTAATTTGTTACAGGTGTATTATTATATTAATTTAAGTAGTTATGATAGAGCAAAATAATAAATATAAATAAATTGATAATTTAAAGAAACAGTTCTGTAATAATTAATAATTTAATATGTTTCATAGTAATCGTACTTAACAGAGGAACATCACTAAGGTTCACGCTCAGAAACACGTGAGTAGTGTATAATAGAGTGTGATACTGCGTTCTCTTTCTAGTATTATTTCGCACCGCACGTGGCTACTGAGTGAGACAGCGATACTTTCGAAGATACATAATAATATCCGGCTCGTAGGTCGCGTGGCCGTGACGCACTACATCACAGTCTCAATAGCATAAGGCCGATGATGGCCGGATCACTTTCCTGACTAGTTTTACAATGGAAATGTTTATCAATTATATCAATGAATAAGTAGTATACTAAAAAAAATATTTAGTAAACCTACTCTAATTGACCTACCACCTACCCATAGCCACCACATTATAACATTAGTCAATTATATCTTTTTTTTAACGCGTTGAACAAGCCTTACGCATACCCCGCCGTTGGGAGACGACGGGGCTATGCGGGACTTTTCCCGTGAACCGAAAAGGCTGATCCACAGAGGTTTCCCCTCTTAAACCTGACTGCTGGCGCTTTTGATGACGGGGAGGCGGGATCGAACTAGTGCTCTACTGGTACCGCTAACTCTGCCGACGCTATCCACCCTGAAAAGGGCTTCGGCGGATCTTCATCGTTTAGCCCCTTATGCCAAGGGGGGCTGCAGGTTTTCGGCGGAGGCCTGTGCAATACGGAGATGAGTCTACAAACCAAGTCTCTATAGGCACAGCGAGATGTCAGGTATGGAGGTCGTCGCCTTCCACCCGACACAGGTACCTGCCGAAGCTGCTCTTATTGAGCCACTCTGAAGTGGGGACAGATGGCCGGATGAAGGAATTCCGAGGCTGGCTCCAGGTCACTCCAGGCGACCTCTCCACTCCCGCACAAGAGCTCCGCGGAACTCCTTTACGTGTCGCTCGATGGCCTCCGGAGTTCAGATCCAATATACACACCCATTTTATGTTAAAGAACCAACTTGCGAGTCTTGAACAAAATGCACCACTCAACAAAGTCTAGGCAACAAGCTTATTAGATGAGTTAATTAAAAAAAATGTACTTTCTTATCTGTAAATGTAATGGTTTTTGTAAATATTTTTTTTAGAAGGGAAAACTGCAGTTGGTCCCAGAGTACGAATTTTTGTAACGTATGTATTTATGAGAATATTCTATGATCCTCGCTTAGAAATCCTTCTCGATTCAAAGAGAATGCGCGTTTAGAATCCTCTGAAAATGTATCCATACCCAGGTGAAAAATCATAGTGTGGGCTGAAATTCATCTGGACGAATGAACAGTTTCGTTTTAACATATAAGGTAATTTAAATGTAGAAGAGTACCTTGTTGCAAAATTGTTTAACCTATGGACCTTACTCACCGACATCATCCTGGCATAGATTTAGTATCCATGCATGGTAATGCACGTGCATACATAACAAGATAGGAGATAAATGTGTTTCGCGAACACAATGTTCCGTTGTAAGAGCGGCCTGCTCAGTCCGCTGGGCTCAATCTCATTTAGCACGAGTACAAGAGTTCAACAAGAGTTTTAAGTGGCCTTCACCAAAATTGGAGGATGGAAAAAGTACTTTTTCAGTTCGTTCCAGAGTATGACCTGATTGGCGCAGTGGCTAAGCGATTAGATTGCTGCGCTAAGGATTGCGCGTTCGATACCCGCAAGGGGCACAAAGTGTGATCCGCAGATGTTTGTCCCGAGTGTTTGTGTATATGTTATATTTCATGTTTGTGAAACGCACCCACGATACAGGAGAAATTCCTAGAGTAGGGCGACGTTACTTTTTTCAAAAAAATGAAGCCTGAATCTTTTTTTGACATTAATTACCTCATGGTGAGCGTGCTATGCCAATGTTGAGACTTTAGCTTTACTAAAGCCTAGGGTGACCTAGAAGATGGTTTTTTAAATTAAATGACTACCAAGGCGTTTTAGGGTTCCGTACATCAAAAGGAAAAAACGGAACCCATATAGGATCACTTTGTTGTCTGTCTGTCTGTCAAGACCTTTTATCTTGTAACGCGTGGAGGTATCGAGTTGAAATTAAAACCATATACTTAAATGTGCGGTCCCTTGAAGCTGTAAAAAAATCAAACTTCTGAGTTAACTTTAAAAAAAGTTAAGGCCGTTTATGTTGCGAAAAACGTATATTTTGACACTCAAGGGAATCAAAGTTCATAGGGTACTTGCCGTTGTCCTAGAACTACAAAATTTGGCAAGTAATATCGTTTTATTATCATCGTATCGTTTTAGTACAGGGAAAAATCTGAAAACTTTACATACCTATTTCATTATATCACAAAAAACAACAAGGTCTTTATGCAAGGTACAAATTTTGAAATGAGTTAACCGTGTCATGTGGGGTATCGTATGAAAGGGCTTCATTTGCACAAGCTTAAAAAGATTTTTATGATATACAGTTTCCTTTCCAGGGTCTCAAACTATCTCCAGATTGCTTAGTGCGATGGACAAGTCAATCTATTTTATTTTAAACAAAAATGTTTTTAATATTGTTGTGATCACACTATAAGATGTTCTTAGGTTAGGTTATTAATTACGTAATAACTTAAGGCATAAGGTCCTTTAAGTAGGGACTTAATTTAAGTAACAGACTTGGTAAATCTCAAAACTTTTTACGGTAGAAGAACTGAGCTGTGAGACGTGGTTTTTTTACAAGTTTTGTTTTCGATGGCATCTCATTACTTGAGGTAGATAGTTTATTATTGCATTAGTTAGTTATATTTAGCGTCGCTATCGTCAAACGTCAGTTCGAAGTTAATCTTTATGTAAAATTGTTATCTCTCATTCACTATAAATACTGTCAATTTACCTAACTTCGACTATAAGTGGGGGAGAACGAGGAAGGTTGTGACAATTTTTACTTAAAAGAACATACATACCTCAATAAAGATACATACCACGATTATGAACTCTACGTCTCAATATAGCTTAATCCTTTCTCTTTTGAAAACATTTCTCAAAGTTAATAAAAGTTATAAAGTTTCTGAGAAAATCCATCAGAAACTGAAACTACTTCCTTTGCAACAACGCTTTCCTAACGCTGAGGTAAGTTGTGAGGCAACGGCCTTACTTATTCTGACGAGAACACATAAGAAGTAGTGGCAAGAAGTATACGAGCTATGGTCGTGGAGGCAACAAGGTCGTGTGCGTCATTACATGGCAAAAATGGATTGCTAGAAGATGTTGAGGCTTGATCTGTGGATATAACTGGAGAAAGGGCCAAATTCAACACAAAACCACATGCCCAAATAAGTTCTTGACAAAAGCGACATTTTTAAGACAAACTTTACAGTCTTTACTTTTTATGTCAAAATGAGTCTGTAAGATGTCTGTCAAAATTGTCATGTGTGCGTAGCACACCCACACAAAAACAATGCAAACAGTGTAGCGCGAGTTTTGAGACGGACATAAAAATCTTAATCGTTATGACAATGTTTATTATTCGAGATTTATGAAAAGAATTATATTATATTCATTAGTAATTTATTTAGACAAATTATAATTTCTACAATAATAATATAATATAACATCAAATATAAATACCTATATCATGTTTTGTAAAAAATATTTTAATAATAAATGTGAGCGATTGTATTTTTGGAGGATTATTACTCAATTACGCAAAAACGGTTAAAAGGATATAGAAAAAAATTGCATATATATAGTTTATAACCTGGATTAACATAATAAAGGCTACAAGCTACTTTTCATGCGTAGAAAAAATCCAAGTGGACCAAGTCGCGGACTAAAATAGTACAGTCAAGATAAAATTAGCTGAATATTAATCTAATAAAATATCTTAAACTAATAAAATAATATACTTTACTTGATGATAAACAAAACCGAAAATAATACATAGAAAATGAAAACGTTGTGGTCGTAGTATAAACATGCGTTTGCAAAACGAATTTTCGTAATTTGAAATAAGAAAAAAAGGGACACAGATCCTACCTCTTTGGGCGCTCGGGCCCGACTGATCATTCTACTTTTTTTTTTTTATAAATGGTCTGCCGCAGGCCGCCTCGAGGGAGGCTTTTTCTGCTTTACCGGACTTTTTGGCGAGACCCAAGAGCCTCCAGCCAAGGCTAAAACTACAAAAATTTAAGCGAGTGTGTCAAAGGGCGCCCCCTGCGGGGCTCGGACCTCGACTTTGCACATCGCTGACTATCATGAAAAGGGACAGCTGGATAGAACAATGATTATTTAGGGACGGTTTTATTTATGAATCTACTACTAATTTAGGCTCGGCCCCGGGCCGGCGGAACTAGTACTAGGGACTGGGGGGGGGGGGGGGGGGTGAATTGACAATAATATTTGTCGAACGCGGCGGACCTCGTCGGCGAGATCTTAGTATTCTACGACCGTTCGTCTGTAGAGTGTTATCAGTTTTAATATTTAACCTGTCCTGGAGGACGGTTATTTCATCGTCAGGGCTCGAGAGTACCTCCCGTGGGCGCTTAATCGCGGACAACAGAGATGGGGTATATTGGGTGGCGGCTACTATGAGCGGGTTTTTATGATCTTTGGCAGAATCAAAATATCGGACAGAGAGACGCTTCATGTACTGCCTGATGGTCGGCAGTTTAAGGTCGCAGTGAAGCTGCGAGTTCCGCACGAACCACGGGGAGCCCGTGGCTCGGCGCATGAAGCGATTTTGGAGGGTTTGGAATTTTTTAAAACGGTTTGGGTGTACGTGTGCGAACACGACACTACCGTATGTCATAATAGGTCGAATGCACGTGGTGTAAAGTCGGATTTTACACTTGAGAGATAGCCTACTGCGTGCATTGACCATCGCATCGGGTGGAGCCTACTCAGAGCGAAGGCGGCTCGCGCGCGTGCTCGCCTTATGTGCTTGATGAAAGTGAGTTCTACGTTTGTGCATCGTAATTTATTGTGATTTGGAGTGATATTGAAAATGATATAATTTCTAATTAAATAAAGGAATTTTGAAAATCACTGTATTATTAGATTTCTTAAAGAGCATTGTTCATTATGACATGATTTTAAAATTAAAATATACCTTTATTCAAGCCAAAAAGTCGCGATAAAATTACAGTATATACCGTGAAAATAGGTTTTAGTTTTATTTTTAACCGATTTCAAAAAAAGGAGGAGGTTTTCAATTAATCGGGACCTTATTTTTTAATTATTGTATTTTATCGTTTAAATTTGTGAATGTAAATGATAGAATTTGGAGCCCGAAATTGACTCTGCGATGATTTTTCAGAAAACGTGTTGCGGGAGTTTGATCACTGTTTGTCAATGCGAAAGATTGGTCTACATTTTACATTTATATATATTCCTAAGTACTACCTAAGATGGTAAATTAGGCGTCCGAAGTCTTAGGAAACTGCGTAAAAATGTAAAATGGCTCTTTAAAACATTGCAAAAAGCATGATAAATAGGCTAACCAGAAAATAAACTTAAATAAGTAGAAGGGTTGTGACAGCGTGTCACAATTCTACTAGGTGCCAAAAATTGCGACCTGGGGGCTTACCATGAACCCTTATAGCAGGACTGTTTTCGACGAAAAATGAACTGTCCTGTTATTTTGTACCATGATCACTTAAAATAACAAGCGAGCCAGCGGTCACGTGATCTAAGCCGGCAAGCGATCACGTGACAGTAGTTGGCCTGCAAATATCCGTACCATGAAGTAATTTTTGACATACAAATATCGAGAATTGAACTACTTTGCTGTCAGATTAAACAGGTGTGAAAAACTAACTTTTATTGACCTGTTTTGGTAAATTTTAAATAAAATACATGTTTTTTCACGTATAAGTACTACTAGCATATTATACAAAAGTGTAACAATGAAATTACATAATATTACGTTTATTTTGAAGATCTTCATGTTAATAAAACCTCCTTTATCTAAGAATGAAACATAAGTTCATACTTCATAGTTATAATTACTGTAAAACGGAATGAGAAAATAATGTCAGTTTGAAACTGACAATTATTTTGACAATAGTTGTGGATTTCTAATTAATATTCAATGTATTTTGTTAAAGTTATTAGCTAGTACTCGACTAAGCCATGGTGTCCATTGTGCTGTAAGATTTCTAAGAAATTTGTACATGCCTACGGTCGTATCAGCTTCCAATCTGAACCAAATAAATTAAACGAGTTGAAAACAACCTATCGTCATTTTCTTGGACGATAGCAGTGCTCTAACTAGATCGTTTATTGTGACTACTACTGTAGAGGATCGGCAGAAGAACTATCGGCTGGTGTGTATGGGTAGTGATGGCTGTAGTGTGGTTTATAATGTTGGGCTCGGTATCAAGAAAACATATATCTTGAGGCATTAAATAAAACTTTAGTATTTGTTACATTAAGATGTTGGTTACGAAAATAAATCTAGTGACATTATGCTACGTGTTTATTTTTACCCCACACGACCAGAATATTATTTATTAAATGGTATACTTCTATCAGCTACATTATTGAATAGTGTATGTACTATTCAGGTTTTATACCCTTAATAGCCATAATATGACAATCGCTATAAACGAGATGACGGATTGGTGATTTTTATTGCTATCTTATGATTCTAAGAAACAAATCAACATAATGTTTCTTATTTAAACACGTCAATTTGTGGTTGTTCCATTTCTTAAACAATACCAACTGATGTACTTGTCATCGTTCGAAAATAGTAATCGTTTTATCAAGTGTCTAAATTATCTGTTTTAAGTGTTGAAAAGGGTTCTAGCATCTTAATCATTGTTTTATTTGTTATCATCGTAATAAAAAATGTTATTCAAATACTTTAATACGATTTTTTTTAACCGTAAAACCGGTAACGTCGCGGATAAGTATTTCCGAACGTTTGTGTATATTATGAAGATATTAGACTTTGCTGATCAGAGACAATACAGCAGATGTGAAATCGATGCATTGCAGCTCTGATAGAAATGATCAGCTTTGAAGGATAGCCTGACAGGTTTTCTATTTGTACAAATAGAAAACCTGTCAGGCTATCCTTCAAAGTTAAACTGCCCGGAACTTGGCAATTATTTTGAAAGTTCATGGTAAGCCCCCTGGTCAGAATAATATTTCAAATTTCGAAACAAGATGCAAACAGCAAGGCAATGCCACGCTTTGAAACTTAAAAAACCAAACAAAGTAAGAAAAAATAGCATAACCACGAGAATGTAATACTTCACGATATAAATACTATCAAAATTTGAATAAAAAACTATCAAGATTTTTTTGCATACGTTGTACTCGCGTTACTGTTTGCCTTTGGCGCTTACTGTGTCAAGTTGCGCATCTAAAAAGAAACAACGTGTGCTGTTACCAGCTAGCTAACAGTCAAAGGTTCCAAGAAATCGTCTTTGTCACAACTCTCCTCGGTCTCCCCTACCTAACAGACAATTACAACATCAAGCTTAGATAACAGAGGATTAACTTGAACCAATGTACGGCACTCACTGCCGCACTCAAAGTTTTTTTAAATGAATAAATTACTTAACCCATTATTTCTCTATAGAATTAGTTTTATACTTATAGAGATTATTTAATTTTTTGACTCATACTGTCTGATACAATGTGCGTAAGATAAATAAAACGCGGTTTGTGTGTATACCTGCGATATCGCAGTAAGACCCAAAGGCTGCCTGGAAGAAAGAAGCCGCCTTTCTGTGACGGACGGGAAATGTGGAAGCCGCGGCGCGGGCAAGCTTCCTCCACCAGCCGCGGTTATGAAAATTATTTTTCTTTCTTTCATGGTTTCGGGGAATATAGTCTACTTAATCTCCATGCCAAATTTTATCCAAATCGGTTTAAAGATTTAAGCGTGATGAGGTAAGAGACAGACAGAGTTACTTTCGCATTTTTAATATTAGTAGATATGTATTATAGGTTTTGGAAACTGAATTTCAGGAGAAGTTCAAGACTCGATTCCTGAACTGTATATTAAGTACCTATAAATTTGTACGGAACCCTCAGTGGGCGAGTCCGAATCGCACTTGTCCGGTTTATATTTTGTGAATGTTTAACTTCGCTCTATTTTCTAAAATAATGTTTTCTTGTGACTGGTGGCTGCTACCTGTAGGAATGGCTGACTGAAAATCAGCACTGTGACGGATCATGCTTGTCCCGGAATAGCATTATCTAAGCCATTTCCTTTAGTTACTGTCTATTTTTTTTATTCAGTAAAAATGTATTTCTGTTTTCTGTATAGGTATGTGTAATAAATGTTATATTATTTTGATCCAAGCGGGATCGTGAATGGTAGCTTAATACTTATGTATAAAAATACCTATGTAGGTAGAATTCGGTTGCATATTGTTTTATAACGATGAATCATCTTTTCTGCGAGAATGATACGTGATAGGTACCTAATTAGTGGGTCTGTTTGGAATATAACATTTTCATTGCGTTTATAAGCTATTAATAAAACAAGCATATACTTGAAGACAATGTCTTTTTTAAATTACAAGCAATTTGGCTATGGCTCTTTCTTTTTCTTACGGAGCTAAAATTTTTTACGTTGGTTCAGTTTCTATCCCCATGGTTAACTTCAGACGAAGGAACTCCTCAAATTTTCTCGGCGGAGGCACGTAATTAAGTGTTCGCGACGAAGCGTCACAAACCTTTTGATTGTTATTTAGATACTTAGAGTAGAGATTACTTAGAGTCATTTTACAATAAAGATAATAATAGAATAGATAGTTACGGCGATACTTCGCAAATAGCGTTTTAGCTAATAAAACATTGTGATAGGTTTTCAGGACAGTGAGTCACCGAAAATAGGATAGTTTAGGTCTTGTTTTAATTAGTAAATAAACTTAAACTCATAAATACAGGTAGTCATACACCTAGAATAGTTTAGACACACGCTGTCAAATTCCTTGGCTTGATCATGACGGTAAGAGTGTTATATATCGCTAGTTAGGAACCCTAGACCTAGACTTATTCTAAGTACTAGCCCCAGCCGTAGTTCACCCTAGACACTCTTATCATCATGGTTAGAAGAGGGATAGACAGATAGATAGCGTTTTTACAATAAAATTGTAGTGAGATTCTGTGTACCAGTACATAATGGTATAATAGTGCCTTATATACTTGGTACATAATGTTTAGATTGCTTAACTTCGCTAATTTAATAGATCAGCTAGTGCTTTCAGTTTATTTCATAAACCTAGCTCTTGTAGTTTTCTAGATAATTACCTAAAAAAATAATTTTCCAACGAAATTTACAATTTTTTCCCCTTTCTCATTCCACAACTTTTCAGCCGTAAGGCCTAGGAGGTACCACTATACCTCATTAGATAGCTGGGATTCCAACGATGTATGACACACCTGCGTACTGATTAGGGTATAAGTAGAATGAGCAAAAAACTGTATATGTGATAATAATTTTGTGTAATAAAGTTTGTCTCGGGGAACGGCTCGCGGTGGCTCTCGTTATGGTAAAGGAGCGTCGTACCTCAGCGCGCGCTCGGTTGATCGGTTCGGGTGATTTGTAGTCATCGGCAGAGCCTATATTTTTATTATAAACTTAGAATCACTTGAAGAATTTAGAAGCGAGGCGAGTCGTTCCCTGAAAAAGTCCTAAAGAGTTATAAGTGTGTTTCATTTTCATTGTCCGAGGTACGAGATACCCCTTCCTTGTAAGTATAGAGGTCTTCACGCTACGGTGTCATTCGCAGGGATCCCTGGACCGTAGGTGCAGGACGTGAGCGCTTCACGGTATTGTACTCAGGTCGTAGACCCGACTGAAGAGTCTGGCACATTAAGTATACACACTCTGGCGATCATGTCGAATTTTGCGAGAATCAATAGGCCCGCCTTCTTGAAATTCAAAATGGGTGGCATATTCGACATCGGCATCACCATGAGCCCCGAAAAGGACACCCATGTCGAATTTTACAAAAATCTTGAAATTAAAAATCATGCTTATTTCAATGTACTACAATACACTTCGATTCGTAGAAAACTGAAGATCCATTATCCACCATAACATTAATAATATCGCCCTACCAGCATACCGGTCTCATGTGTAAATGTGGGAAATTTGGTTTTCACAAACTTGCCACACTTGCAAAATGGCGAATTTTATTTATTTATATTCTTTTATTTGCAATAATTCATTATTCCAGAACTAATGATAATTTATTTAACATACGGGTGATAGGATACATATTTATTATAAATTCAATCGGCCTCTGTAATTTCTACACACCTTAATAGCTCATTTCGCCATTTTTATTTAATACATTATTTTATGATAGAAACACAAGCGTCTCCATTGACAACACAATTGACACTGTTGGCTTTTAGCGCCATTGTGAGGAATTGGCGCTGAAAAATACCTACGCTGTCAGGGTCTTGACACTCCATCTAGACATTTAATCAAAGGTTATAAGTTTTGATCAGACCACGAGCACATGTGAGTAACAGTTCCTTGGAATTGCATAGCATAATCATACATCTACAAGTAACGTAGGTACATTATGTACATATAGTACAGACATTTAAATTGGCATTCAGTATATTTTACTAACAACAATTATGATTATGTATTATCTATAGTATTATTTAAAAATACCTTAACATCATTATATATCACTACATAATTATTATAAAACAAAGTCGCTTTCTCTGTCCCTATATCCCTATGTATGCTTAAATCTTTAAAACTACACAACGGATTTTGATGCGGTTTTTTTTAATAGATAGAGTGATTGAAGAGGAAGGTTTATATGTATAATAACATCCATTAAATAGTGGAGAAATACTTATAATATATATTTTATACCCGTGCGAAGCCGGAGCGGGCCGCTAGTTATATTATATATGTTTATTAAAATGAGTACCTATTTCCCTTGGTCACGCGTGAACGGCTGAACCAATTTCGCTAATTCGTTTTTTATGTTTGATATTGTCAGGAGAAGGTTCATATGAAAAAATTAAGAAAGATGCGCGTAGCACTTGTAAATTAAAGAAAAACTTAACGACTATAATAATTTTTGGAATGTAACCTAATAATGTTACCGTTTGATATAACTGCCAGGTATTTGAATGTTTTTGGGGGGGGGGGGGGGGCACACGTGGGTCCCAACAAGGTCTGGTGTGCAAATGTTTTAGACTTTACTACTGATTATATATTATTAACTCGAATCTGGCAGAATAGTTAGAAGCCCGACTCAATTGCCACAAGAAGAAAAAAAAAACTATATATTATTAATTTAATATAAAAACTCTTATTAGAGTCCATTTCACGAAAGAAGTCCCGCGGACAATTGTGGAACTAATTTTGACAGATGGGGAGCTCAGCCATGCTGATTGCTGTCGTTTGTCGATGTTATCAAGGTGCGTTTGTTGTGGTAGATATTTTGTGAGTTTATTATTGGATTAGTGCGTTATAAGGTTTATTTACGATGCCAAAAGTTGTAAAAAGTGCAGGTCGAGAAATGATATTAAAAGTGAAGGAGTTCTGTGAAGCGGAACACAAGAATCACGGTGTTTTAATACCAATAAACAATGTTCGCAAGAGAGTCGCCGCCATGACAGGTAAATTTTGGGGCTGCCATAACCAGATGTTTTCCCGATTGATTTCTTACATAATATTGGAATTAAGTTTTTTTAATGCATTTTTATTAAGGAAAATTTTAAAAGAAATTAAACAACACAACAACAAATTGTAAAGTTATATTCAACAATAATGTAATTAAATACGAAAATAATCATTCAAACTTGTTCATTTTATTGCAGGTGTGTCAGAGAAAACTGTAACGAGAGTTACAAAAGAAGGCGCAACAGCGGCGAGTGCTTCTAAAGTTATTGTCACCCCAGGGAAGAGTCGCCCGCATCGCAAAAAGTTCGACTTGGATGGATTTGATTTGTGCGCTATACGGCAAAAAATTCACAGTTTTTATGTTGTGAGGAAGGAATTACCAACATTGGCTAAATTATGTGCAGCTTTGAGAGAAGACATAAATTTTCAAGGAAGCATCACAACATTGCACCGTATATTGCAAAGTATCGGTTTCAAGTTTAAGCGATGCCAATCGAAACGTAAATTACTTATGGAACGTTATGATATTACCGCATGGCGTTCAAAATATTTGGAGAGAATCCGAAGAAATCGCAATGTGGAGAAAAAACCTATAGTATATTTAGACGAGACCTATATACACAACACTTATCATGCCAAAAGTTGCTGGCAAAGTGAGGATGAGCCTGGGATGTTCGTGTCAGAGTCATCAGGAAGTCGTTGGATAATTGCTCATGCGGGAACTGAAAATGGTTTTGTTAATGGTGCATTGTTAATGTTCAAATCCCAATCCAAATCCTTAGATTACCACGATGACATGAACTCAACAAATTTTTTGAAATGGATGAATGAAAAAGTCATTCCTAACTTACCTGAAAGCTCACTTGTGGTAATGGACAACGCTCCGTATCACTGCACTCAAATAAATAAAGCGCCTACAATGTCAAGTATTAAACGTAACATGCAGAAATGGCTGCGAGAAAAGGGAGTATATTTTGAAGATACTTAGACAAAAGCTGTATTATTTGAATTAATTAAACAAAACAAAGGTCCACCTACATATGCCGTGGATGCATTATTAAAATCTCACAA
This sequence comes from Abrostola tripartita, assembly GCA_905340225.1. NCBI lineage: Eukaryota > Metazoa > Arthropoda > Insecta > Lepidoptera > Noctuidae > Abrostola > Abrostola tripartita. The sequence continues at coordinate 9,522,175 of HG996486.1, forward strand.
TCATGAATTGCTAAAATTGCCGCCTTACCACTGCGATCTAAATCCGATCGAAAAAATGTGGAGTCTTGTAAAGAGACGGGTAGCGGATAAAAACGTGGGCCAAGATCCAAAAGAAATTGCACGCCTAACGGAAGAGGCTTTTGAAACTGTTAAAGCGGAAGATTGGGCAGCTCAATGTAAACATGTACAGCATTTGGAGGAAGAATATTTAAAAAATGATGGTCTTATGGATGAAGAAATGGATCGATTTATTATATCCACGGCTAGTGATAGTGAAACAGAATCTGATTCTGTTTCTATTCACTCTTCTGACAGTGATCATAGTATGACCGATCATAATTATTCAATAAAGCTTTGAATAAAACTTTTAAATGATTATTATTCTAATTTAAAGTTGGTCGATCATCTCCATTTTATATTTTAGAAATTACAGGAAGATTTATTTTTCACTAATCTGACCTTAGCAGTATGGACATCAAATAGGACCTATATTAAAAATACATTATATTCAAAACAATTTTTTTTCGAGAGATTCGAGTCGTAGTAGTTAATAAAATGAAAGTAAATGAACGATAAATTATTTCCCCTGATTTCCCCATATTTAACCCTGGCAACATTATGTCGCGCGAATACAGCGCTGCGTCTGCGGGACTTCTTTCGTGAAATGGACTCTACATTAAATTAACAAAATATAGTTTTTTTTTGTCTGGGAGGCGACGTAAACACAGTTATTGAAGATTTTAAATTTTTTAAAGAGATTTTTTTTCTATTGGTTTAGATTTAAATTATTCCAAATGCGAAATTTACATACCGAACATTACAGACAGACTACGTTATCGACTTTGAAAAAAATTCTTTCAGTTGCTCCACAAATTCAAATTACAAACAAATCATCTTTGCGCCTCCTAGGGTCCCCGATTTTAGAAGACTCTTATGAAAATTTTGTTGTAGAAAAAATTCAAAATTTTAATTCAATTTCTGAAAGATTTTCTGAAATTAGCATACATTCGGCCATTACTTTGATTCGTTATTGTTGTTTTGGCCCAAAATTTACATATACATTTACAATGGAAAAAATTGACCAAATTATACGGAACACCCTTACTAAAATTCTTAATGTGGCTATAGACGACCGAGCGTGGTCTCAAGCCACTTTACCTATTAGATTAGGTGGTTTGGGTGTCCGTAAAGTTAGTAGTTTAAGTTTACCAGCTTTTCTGTCGTCGGTCCACAGTACTGAAAAATTAACCAGAAATATTCTAGCCACTTCGCTGGTTGATTTCGAGGTACTGTGCATGACTGACGCAGTGAATGCTTGGAAAATAGCTTGCCCGAATACGGATTTACCCGACAAACTTTCGTCCCAACGTCAGTGGGATGAGCCGCTCTGTAGGTTGACACGGAAGCAATTAATTAATACGTCAATCAACACTAAAGAGCGTGCGCGTTTGCTGGCTGTGGGTGAATGGGAGTCGGGTCTTTGGCTGCAAGCACTTCCGTCGTGCAGCATAGGAACGATTTTGGATGACAACACTTTCCGGATTGCCACCAGTTTGCGTCTAGGTACACCCTGTGTTGCTCCTCACCGGTGTCACTGTGGTGAAGCTGTCGACAGCCTCGGACGCCATGGCCTGTCCTGCGCCAGGAGCGCTGGTCGCATACCGCGGCACGCAAATTTAAATGACATAACTCGTCGAGCTCTTGTCACCGCCGGCGTACCAGCTATATTAGAACCAAATGGCTTGGCACGTGACGATGGGAAGAGACCAGACGGTATGTCTTTGATGCCTTGGAAATTGGGTAGGCCTTTGGTGTGGGACGCAACGTGTGTCGACGCCCTTGCGCCATCTCATGTTTCCAGTACATCGGTTTACTCTGGCGCTGTAGCTGCAGCTGCGGAGACTCTCAAGCGGCGGAAGTATAATAACTTAATTGGTAATTATATTTTTGAGCCGTTTGGGGTCGAAACACTCGGGTCATGGGGTCCGAGTGCGCGTCTCTTATTTAGAGACATATCTAAACGGTTGGTCGACTCTTCACGTGACCAAAGGGCTGGTTAGTTTTCGGCCAAAGAATTAGCATTGTCATTCAACGTGGCAATGCCGCCAGCCTTTTGGGAACCCTGCCAGGCGACAGTGATGAGGAGGAATATTTTGATGCATAATTTTTTGATGTTTTTTGTTTGTATATATTTTTAGTTTTAATAATAGAATAGGTAGTATAAAAACAATCGTGTGTGTATATAATGTAAATTGTTCTAATAAAGTTTTTAAAATTGGTGATCATTGAAAATTAATAATATATAGATTATAATCAGTAGTAAAGTATAAACTAAAACATTTGCACACCAGAAATGTCACACACTGTGACACATTCGATTATTTGCTAATTCATCTAACAAATAGTAAAGCAAGCAAGTAGTAAAAAGTATAGCACACATACAAACATTATCGTCCGACTGCTCACGGTCGTCCGATAATGCCGCCAACGTATCGGTGTCTGCTCCGATATCCGATATCGGGGCGGACAATGTGAAAGGCAGGTACATATTTCATACATTTTACTTGCCCTCATATCGTATCGGCGTCCGATACCGATATCGGATCATATAATGTGAAAAAGCTTTTACTGCCAGTTGTTCGACAGTAGGAACTACTTGGTATGCTAAATCTATTGACATAACTGCCAACATTTGACAGAATGCGCACTATCACTACACAAATATCGTTTTTCACGAATCTATTGGATATTTTATTTTAATATAAACAAGGTATAAGTACATGGTGATAAAAAAGAATACAATAGAATATTTTTTTCTTTTAAGTTGAATTTTTATTTTTAAAAATGCCAGCAAATATACGTACAAACTTTAGTCGCAGAACTTGCAATGCTACTAGTCAAAGATATACAAGAGCCTCAGAATACAGAACAAACACAAGAGCAAGTCAAACTGATAAGCAACGCGAAATTCGGAATAAAGTTAAACAAACACAACAAAAAAGAATTAGCGAAATTGATTCAGCCGTTAACGCGTGATGCCGAAACCAAGGATTCACGAAATAGGGATTCATTTTTATAAAGAATTATAGATAGATTATACTAGTTTGAAATTATTCATAGTTAATACAGGACGTATGTCGGGTGCTGAACTACTGACCCGATGTTGTCCTTTCATAACTAACAGCGGTTAAACAATAAAAATGAATTAAGTAGAAGTAAAACAATTTGTAAATATGTATACCTATATATTAATAAGTATTTATAGACTATTTATTATTTTATTTCTATGGGAAAGGCACAAGATAAGTAAACAGAAAATAATATCTTTAACAGAACATAAACAATTATCCGACGGCAGCCAATAACAAAGTGGCAATGTCTTCGCGAGGCGAGCGAGCGGTGAGCTGCATAGTGACCGCACCCCCGGCTACCACCAACCTGGCCCGAACGAGCACGGGCGTGCCGCCGCGCCATATCCCTCCACCACGAATTTCTTTAACAGCATCACCTGTTACGGCTGCTTTTGGTAATCCCAAATGTTCACATACCGCTTTAGCAGCCTCTCCTACATCGCTTTGCGACAACCCGAATGTATCACAAGCTTCAGCAGCGGCGGCAGCTCTCTCCCAAGATGCTTCCCAATCATCAGATGCTGCGCGTGTCCTGAACTGTTCAGCACAACTCACTTCTATTTCTTCCAAAGGATAAGTATCCGCATAACCCTCTGTAGAATCTGGCAGGCCTGTTGTGGGATCGCAGTCGCGTACCACAAACTCCAGCGTTGCTCCAAAGGTTCCTAAAGTCTCAATCGGATTATCAGGGAATTCCAGAAGGCAAAAGACACTGCCTTGTTTCTCATACGGCAGCTGTTCGCACGCAACTTCAGTTAACACTTTATAACCGGGAGCAGCTTCCAAACGTATATGAACTTTTTCCAGAAGTTGGTCGCTCAAAGTATTTATACATTCAAACTGGAATATCATATGTCGTGCGAAAATATGTTTAACGCATTGCACACGATACTCAGTTTCTGGTTCGGTCAGTTCAACAGCCTCACAAGTTTTGAAAATCGGTCCCAGTTTCTCAATACCTGGTATAACTTTTAGTTGATCAGCATATTGTTCCTCACGTGAAACAGTCGGTGCGCGTGTTTCAATTTCGACTGGTTCTTCTTTAGTCTCTTGTGACTCTTCAGCCATAGTAGGGACAGTTGATATATTAAATGGTTCGCTTGATTCCACATCAGACGTGATATGGTGGTACAGTGCCCTCTCCAAAAGTACAGGATTAGGTATTGGCACATTAATAATATAATCATTGATGAGTTGAGCATCACCTGAATCCAATATCGCACTATAATAAATAGCTCGATCGCGAACTTCATCATCATCATCCAATTGACACCGAGCTAACAGGACTCTTATATTTGGAAGCAATTCAGATCGAGCCGCGCCGAAGCGAGCAACAGCAGACACTGCAGCAGCACGAACTGGCCCTGACTCCAGAATAACTCTATTGTAAATGTATCGAATGTACCGGGAGGGCTGACGAGCTTTAGGTCCTTCACGCCCCAGAATATGTAAAATGCGGACAGCTAGAGAAGCATGTTCACAGTCTTCAATAAATTCACACAGATGGGCCAGTCCAGTTTCTTTAGCATCTGGATTCTCTTCTACGAGAGCAATGATTGCATCAGCAATAGCTGTCTTGTATTGCAGCCCTCCCTCATCTCGGAGCATTCCAGCAAGGAACGAAGCAAGTGATTGATGCTTACGTGGGTACTTGGAACAAAGGCGCCTAATGGCCCGTACAACAACAATTTTGAATTCATCGGAAATCTCAGACATAAAGCTGGAAATTTGTTTCATCAAACGGTCAATAGAGCTTTCTGCTCCAGTAGCAAGAAGAGTAGTAACAGCTAAAGTCGCTACCGAACGATTTGGATCAGAAATAAGGTTTTCCAGATCCACTGCACATGCAGCAACAGCATTAGGATGTTTAGCAGTAAGTTTTGCTAATGTCCGAGCACCCGCCAAGCGTAATGTAGCTTTGGATGAACCACAAAATATTTGAAGTACAGAAACAGCTTGGGCAAGGTCCCGGGCAGATTTTCTTAAATTCACAATTGCATGAGCAGCCTCATAAACTACTATCTCAGATTTGTGACGCAAGCATGACTCGATGAACTCCATGTATGGTTCAGAAGCATCACTTTGATCTTCCTCAGCCAACTTGGCTGCATGACGAATGAGCAGAATAAGTGCATATGTTGAGCGCAGAGGCGTTCTAGCCAGTTTTGTGACAAGCTTTACTGTAGAGAGGCGATCATTGCGTCGGGCTCCAGCAACTACTGCCAAAGCATGGTATGAGACCATTGCATTCTCTGATGTTATAACTCCCTGGAAGAAGATAAAGAAATTATTCACATAATCATGGCAGGTTTGGTAAAAATTTGTGGTTATGGTCTTTGCTTTCTATTGGGTACATTTTTTTACAGTTTTTATTCTTGTATACTTTTTTGGCTTGATGATTTAATGACTGTAGTAAGCCTTTACCTAGAGGTGTACCTTACATGATCCAATGCTCATATTTGGTAGTAGATTTATATGATTAAAAAATGTATGTGACATTATCAAAAAATCATGAAGTAAGTAAGTAACCAATAATATTAAGATTCAGTCATCTTGTAACATACAAAAGACCTCATACTTTTTTTTGCACAGACTTTCTTTTACACATTTACGGCACACTTCATAAAAAGTCCAACAGGTCATACTAAATTATTAGGTAGAAACTAGGTAATGCATATTAAATATAGGGGTTTTAAAGAAATTAAAAATACTGAAACAAACAAAATTTAATATTCGCGACAATCAAGCCAATTAAAAAAAAACGGAGTAATTTTTTTTAACCCTTTGAGCGCCAGCGCAGGCAACAGATGGTTTCTATTGTGTTTATGTCTACCACATGGCAGTCAATGTGGTAAGAAAAATAAAAAGCACAGCACAGTAAATTGCCTCTATCATCAAACTAAAATAGAGCAATGCTGCATGCAAACACACATTATAATAACATAATAATTGAGCTCTATTATGGAGACTAATTGAATTACCTGAGCTTCCATCACCCATCGGCGAACCAAATCTGGCACAGTAGCTGACAAGTGGAGGGCCGACACCAGTGCTGCTGAACTCACTGCAGGGTTTTTGTCTACAATTGCTTGTTTCATGTAGCGTTCAATAGCTTGCAACATAGTACTATCAGTAATCGTGCATAGAGCGCGAATAGCAGCAGCTCTGTACAAATCCTCTTTGCCTGTCATATCCTTTGTGAGAGACGATGTTACAATGATTACGTCCTGTGCCATGGAACTCAGCTCCTTGATACTCAAATACACCAGCCGGCGCAACACCACGTCTTTAGATTGAAACAGCTTTGTAGTTGCGAAAAATACATCGGTAGCTTCTTGAGTAGTCAACTTCTCCCCTTGATTCAGCAAATACAGAATTTTCGTTAGGATATGTATACATTTTTTGGGATTAACTGGCGTCGAGTTAAAATATCTCGCCTCTTGCAAAAGAGTTGTCTTATCCAGATTTTGAAATGTGTTGCCGCTATCTTCATCTTCTTTTTTATCACGACGACTCATTATGAATTTGTTAATGTATTTATTTGTCTAAAGTGGATAAAACGCAAATATTTTTTTCCAAAAGTGAGAAAGTTGGAATTAGTGTAGGTGTAGCACCAACAGACGACACGTCAATCGTCAGACGTCATTCGTAAATTTGACATTTATAAAAATGTTGCCCGCAAGGCCGCAAATCATACTCTAATAACCAGCTAATAACTCTTTCATGGATGATCTATGATTCAATAAGTATCTATGATTCTCTTCGATCAACTGATACTAGATTAAGGATCAAGAACAAAATCATAACGCACCAGTTGCAAAGAAAGGCAAACGTAAACATTTATATTTATTTATATAAATATAAATGCCTTCGATGTTGTCTTCTCTCGAAGTATACTCCGTGCCGTTTTGTGGAAATAAACTATCACTACTATTTCTTCCAGAAAGAAGTTATAAAGTATCAATTACTCCAGTTAATTTTAAACCTTAACTCTCAAGTATAGACTCTAATATCGTATGCATTATTTATTATTTATATTCAAGACTTTCTGTCATCAGATAATAGGTAAAAGCCGTAAAAGCAATAATTTTAAAATATCGTTCGAATTCAAAAGTAATTTTTTAAAATAAATACCTTCAAAAAAAAAATTCTAAAATATACCAAAACAAGTATGGCAAGTTGTCGTTCATTGTGGCGTTCTAAGGGGGAGGCCTTTGCCCAGCAATGGACGTGATGATCTAGCTGATGATGATAACAAAACACGTAAGCAATATGGTTCAAAATAAAATGTTAACATTAGTTTCTTATTTTATTTTTAAACTAGAGAATTCTTGGTATTCTACAATCTTCAATGTTGGACACAAATGTTGGCGCGTTTCCGAGTACCTAGTGCCAAACATTTATGAAAGAAATCAAATATTGTTAAAATTAGTTATATCTCATAATTAATTCTTCTTTTAGCATAAACTTGCCGACATAAAGATATTCCTACGAAAATCTGGATAGGTATTCCGATGGTTATTTACGCGCAGTGCGGCATGTTAACGTCTTAATGTTGACTACAATTAGGGCATACTAACTTTATTTAATAACACAAAATTATTTGTGCTCATATTTGTCGGGCCGTTTTTGAAGCGCTGATCGGTAATCTAGTACATACATTGCTAGTTATCTTGTGAAACCATAGACTAAATTGTACACGTTGATAACTCAGGTTTCAAACATTCTCGTCTATTTTGGCCATTAGAGATGCATTATAGATTTATAGCTCTAAGCTAAGCTTTAAAGCCAGTGATGTGTCAGTGATTATCATGGACGTAATAATAGAAGACGCCGATTGCCATAACCAAAAAAGAAGAAGAAGAAGAGTTCTTATCTATGGGGTACGGTATTGACAGTTAAGTTGAGCCAAGAGACAAACAATCAAAAGTGAAGTCGGATTACTTCAATTGTTCAGGATCAAGAATAAATAGAAGATATTTATTTGTTAAAACTGCAATTTATTATCAAACTCAGTCTCATAAAATATTCTATCAATTCTGGTGTACAAATATATTAAACAAAAATAACTTATAGACTATCATTACACCTGGTACCTAATCATTTGTAGCACACTTAAAATTATTTTGTGCTATTAAATCAGATAATTTGTGGAAATTTAAGTGATTAATAACCGTTTATAAAGTGAAAAAGGTGTGCTTTGGACGTGTGCACTAAGAGTTGTTTTTGTTTTAAACTAAATACAAAAATCACAACAAAAAATGCCTGGCTTAATGGTTCGCATATTCGTAAGTATAATTAATTATATTTTTAGCGACAGAAAATTATTTATTGTATAATATATTACCATAGCGCTTGGTTGGAGTGTAGCGCTTTTCTGATCAGTGGTTTCTGAATTTATTATGGTATCAATGCATAATTTTGATTATTCCCAGTTCGTAACAAAATCATACTCGTTAAAATGGCTAGTTCATGATGTTTATTACTCCTCTGACGATAATGATTTATAATTATATTACATAATATGTTGCAATCATAATAAGTCCGCGTTGTATCCGGCCTAGAATAGACCGACCCTTTACTCCCATGGGTGTTGTAAGAGGTGACTAAAGGAAAATCCAGAAGATGGGCAGTAGCATCTTCTGTAACTTCACCATCAATACTGCAATCCCCAAGCTGCTTGTCTGGTGTGGGGATTTTGGCTGATTCCCCTTTAAGGGGTGGCCATTGTTGAACAGTGGATGTCTTCCGGCTGATAATGATAATGCATCTACAGCTACAGAACGAAATTCACTAATGCATTCTATACCTAATGACCCTGTCCCTTGGGTGACGTAGCTGGTGTCTTTCTAAAGTTATGCATTTTCATCAACGCTGCGAAATTCCAAAAACCAACATTTTGTACAAAGACGTTAATATTGAGGCTACAACTACGTCCAAATTTTTTTGAATAATAATAGATGATCAACTGAATTGGAAGCCTCATTTTGAGGCATTGTGCAAACGTCTCAGTAAAACCGCGTACGCCCTGTTTCAACTTTCGCGAAGGGTTAATAGTCAGGCTCTTCTAACAGCATACCATGGCTTAGTACAATCAGTTTTAAGGTACGGCATTATTTTCAGGGGGCAATCCACTGATCGGGAGATGGTATTTAAGATCCAAAAATGATGTGTGATCTTAAAGTAACTGACAGCTGTTGTCCATATTTCAAATCTTTAAGAATCTTAACGTTACCTTGTCTGTATATATTGGAAACAGCACTATTTGTAAATGTAATCCACATCTTTTTATAAAATTGTCAGATGTTAGAAAGGCTCGGATACATGCTCAATATGTAGACAAATTATGCAGCATAAAGTGCAAAACCACATTAATGCTAAAAACGTTTTTTTGGTTTCGCTCCGCGAATCTATAATAAAGTACCAGAACCAATAAAAAACATGCTGCTATCACAATTTTAAAGAAAGTTTAATGAATTACTTATAGAAAAATGTTATTACAGTATTGACGATTTTTTTTATGACAATTTATAATTATCTTTAAAATGCAATTCTAACAATGCTTGACAATTTAACTTTTTTTTTATATCATTGCAAATTATTTCTTTATTATAACAATTGAATTTCTCTGTCGATTATGTAATTATTGCGATTATTTATTTAACTAATATGTGAAATTTTGTTTGTGTATATTTGTATGCCTTTAAGGCAAAACACAGCGCACTCATCTGTTAACCACACAAGACCAAAATTTGTAATTTTACCTGTGTTTGACAAATAAATGATTTCTTACTTCTTCTTTCTTTCTCTTCAACACACCTATATCTCTAGCTGCCAATCGGTTACATATAGGTAGATAGATACATTTCAAAATGTTTAAATAAATAAAATTTAAAAATCAAGTTTTCACTGTCTCCTAGGTCTAGAAGTCACAAAGTGGAATTGCTGAGTGTCAGGTCCTGGGTTAGGTTTTTTGGTCAAGCATAGTATTATTGGGTTTATCCATTAAGACTTTCTGAGCTGTAGCAGCCCATTGTCTAGATTTGTGCCCTGTTAATGGCTATAGGCTTGCTACTACGCTTGATATTATAATAATAATACTTTATTTCCAAGTTTACAATTTACATAGTAGGACTATGTACTATAGTATTTATATACCCTAAATTGCAAAGCCACCACTTATTTAGACCTTTCTTTTTTTTTATCGTGCGGAAAATCTTTTACGCGTACTCCGCCGTTGGGAGACGACGGGGTTATGTGGGACTCTCCCCCGTAAACCGAAAATGCCGGTCCGCGAGGGTATACCCCCTAAAAACCACACATGCCTGCTGGCGCCTATGATGGCGGGAAGGCGGGATCTCTATAAGCACTCTACCGCCAACCCCGCCGGCGCTGCCGCCCTGAAAAGGGCGGAACTTCGTTGTATGTGCCCCCCCGGGGAAAAGGGGGGCAGCAGGACTTCGGCGAAGGCCAGTGCAATGCGGAGGTGGGTCTCCCAACCCAGTCTCCGCAGGCCTTCGCACAGCGAGGAGTCGGTTAGTCCAACTCCTCGCTGCCTTCCCTTATCGCGCAGCGCTTAACGAAGCGCGCGCCCTTGGGCCCCAAAAGTCAGGCCCCGAGGCTTGGCAGCCGTACTAGGGCGGTTGGAAGAGGGCGTTGTCTGCCCTCCTCCGCCTAGCTCTTCTGGCTCGGATCGGGAGAACAGGGTTAAGCTCCCGTTCCCTCTCAGCTGCTTTCAGCGCCATCACCTCCTCACAAAACTCCGTGATGGCCCTCCAGGATCTCTCACTCGACCCTACCATCTCCTCCACGACAGCTGGAAGCGAGAGGTCCGATCCGATAACTGTGGCGAGTGTTCGGCGCTGCACAGCCCAAGCCGGACAATGCTCGAGCGTGTGCTGCGCCGTGTCTTCGCCGCACGAACAATGGTGGCAGGCCCTGGACGGCTCTCTGCCCACCCGACACAGGTAGCTGCCGAAGCAGCCGTGCCCCGACAGCACCTGCGTCACGCGAAATGTGAGGTGTTCCGTGGCGCCTCTTCAGCCACTCCATGAGACGAGGGTGGACGGCTTCAATGGTGTGAAGACCGGCTGTAGGCCGGGTAAGCCTGTCCGCCCACTCTAGTACGAGGGCTCCGCGGAGCTCCTCCATGCGCCGCTCGATGACTCGAGGCGGGGGCCCTTCGCCGCGGCTAGCCAGCTCCTTGCGCCAGTGGTAGGCGGCCGCAAGAGCCCTGGCGTCCAGGTCCCACGGCATCGCTGAGGTCAGCACGCATGCTGCCTCGTGAGAGATGGTGCGATAACCGCGGACGACCCGGACGGCAATTGCACGATGCGGCCGTCGCAAGGAGGCGGCGCCGCGCGGCGTTAGTCAATCTGCCCAGACTGGCGCCCCATAGAGCGCCATCGAGCGGGCAACCCCCAGGTAGAGGCGCCGAACACTCACTTTTGGTCCCCCCAAATTCGGGAGGAGCCGACCCAGAGCAGCCGCAGCTGCACAGACTGTGGGCCCCAATCGGTCGAAGTGGGAGTCGAAGGTCCACCTGCCATCGAGCACCAGCCCGAGATAGCGCATGGTGGACCCGATGTTGATTCGAACCCCCCCGACGATGATGTGGGACCCAGCAGGTGGCGCTTTCCGGGGCCCGTGGAAGAAGAGGGCCTCGGACTTGGACAGCGCCACCTCCAAACCTAAGGCACGGATGCGCCCGACCACGTGGGCCACTCCGGCCGTGACCACTTATTTAGACCTCTACCATACATGGATATCTAATTTAGCTTGCAAGATTTGAAATAAACAAACTAACGGTGGAAGTTAAATAAAAGTTTATAATCATTTTTAATATTTTATTTGTTTACCGATCTACAAATACATTTGTACATGGGTATTTTGAAACATTTTGGCGAATTGTATGCCCTAACACTCATTATACATCTTAATTTATATTAAGACTACCTTTTTGTAATATTAGAAAGAAGAAATAGCATCTAAAGAAAAAAATTGCTACATTATTCGTATTTCAATGTTGGTATTAAATACCTATGTTTTAAATTGAAATAAAATCTTTACTTTAATAACAATAATAAATAAGTAACAATTTTTAGAATTCATCATAATAATAATTATAAGTAATAATGTGCAATCAGTACCTAAACATAAGTATCAAAAGTACCTACCTTATAAAAATACAATGTAGTAGGTAATTGTTAGCAAAATAATTATTAGTTCTTGGAATAAGTTGTCGAATTGGTCGTACACTTCATGTTTCATCAATAATAAATTAGTAGATTGGTACTGAAGGTATTATCTTACGTCTATTGTAACTTCTATACCATGTCGTATCGCAATAATTTCGATATCGCTGGACATAGGGGAAAATAATAAATTATGTATTCAGAACTAACAAAAACATTTAAGCTAAAATACTGATGGTCAAATATTATTAGAAAAATGCTCACCTGAGCTTCAGAGATAATAAGTAGGTACTAACTTTATGACATCTACGAATGTCGATGTAGGTAGGTATTAAAATACTTAGTATAATTTATCAGCTAATGATCGCTTGTAACATTTTTTCTCTAATGGTCGTTAAAAAACCTTTTTAATCCTATTAAGTAGTACCTATTTATATACATATTATGTATACCTGTATACAAATATGTATATACAGGCAGGCATTTCTATACTATCGCTATGTTAGGACTAGAAAGTGCATTATAGACAATTTACAAAATCAATTAAGTAATAAAATAAAAAGGTATTATACAATTATAATAACACAAGGAACGAGCAATGAGATGGTGGTGTAACACATATAATAAAAATTAGTTATATTCAGAAACAGTGTTTATTACAATCACTTGAATACCTCAACTGAACCGACTCTTAACACAATATGTACCCTTGTCAATATGTAGGCATAAACTTTTTGCAAAAGTAGATGAATTACCTATTGTTAATTAAGAGGTCCCAAATGTGCTAAGAGATGGATTCGATTTTCCAGGTATTTTGGGTTTCTGTGCAAAACTGCATTATTCAATTCATTATTCTCATCGTCTTTAATTTACGTGGGTGCGCTTTCTAGTATTCATTAAGAAAAATCTTCGAATCTGATTAAATATTTAACAATCCTGACTACACTTTTTGAAAGTTACATTTTTTAAATGGGTATCCTCCATTTACAATTTTTTTACCTCAGTAACGTTTAACATCAGCATAGCCCACTGTTTGGTATAATAAATAAAGTAGGTACCTATGTATTATATTGCACAGTGGAAACATTTTATTGAGTACCGTATATAATACAGACAGATAATGAGAAAATAAACCCCTTACTTACATACCTACATAAGTAATAACTACTCACAACATCCCTTTGTTCTTATGAGTTAGTTCTTACAATTATACTTCCTTACTACTCAACACTATATATATATATATATACTATACATAAAAGGCGAAGATACTATTTTGAAATTAATATTTCGCATTGAGGCCACGTACACAGCAATAACAATTCGCATTCCATACTAGAAGTGTACTTGACATGGAAAGATAAAAAAAGATATATTTATCATTATTAGTAGATTTTAAACATAAATAACTATTTGGTCGCAAATTTGACTAGCGTGGCGAAAAGTATATCTCATTACTAAACGCTTCAGGTTACAATAAAATATAAATCTACAATGTAGCATTGTAATATAAAGATTACAGGTAAATAAACTGCCAAGCAGTAAAACAATCATTTTATTATCACAAGGCCAAAACAACAATATAATTATAATATTTCTCAAACATTGAATAGTCATTGAACTATATTTCTTTCAGTATTGTGAATTTTTATTGTGATTAATTAAAAAGAGCTTAATAAAAGCTTATCATTGTTTTTACACAGTATTTAAAAAAAAAATATTTTCGTCTTTTATGTTAGGTACCTATAGCAAGAAGTTTAGGCATTACAAGTATTAAAGTATTAAACGTTTTCAGTTATTTTCAGATAAAACTTCTATATAACATCAATGGTTGCATAAAATGTACCTAATTGATGAACTTATTTCCTATATTAAAATGGATATCTATTATGGCAATCAAATTGGAACATCTTATTCTATGCTACAGATTTGGCTTCACATTTTATGAATTTTATTAGAAGTACTTATTTACACAGCATTTATTTACAAAATACGTTACTCTAATATACCGGTAGGTACTTAACACTAATATTAGCTACAGATAAAACACGATAAATTGTAACCCCTTATTTACAAAAATCATCTTTCCAAATACCTACAGAAATTCTTTCAATTGGAGTCTTGGAGACAACTCCCCGTCAATTATTAAAAGACCTTTTTAATATGTCGTCCCCAACTTTTTCGTTTATAAGTAGGTACTTCAATGTCTCATAAACCTGACTAGTTTATTAATGCTGCCTCCGTCTATCAGGACATAGTTTTCACTTTACCTTAATTATATTATTTTTTGGTGTGTGTTGTGCATCCGCTTGCATCGAGACGAAGTCTACACCATGACTGGGTTTTGTATTCCTTAAAATTGGGAATGGTTACCAAGCGGATTGTGAAATAGTAAGTACTACCGAGGCTTGAATAATAAACTAGTTGAGGTAACATGACTATAATATAAATTATCTATTTTATATATTTCAATATCTCTATGCTTATAGAAATGACACTAAATTGGTGTTCGTTTATTAGCCTGATACCAGTGCCGATGTCTCAAAAATATTTTCTATTTATATTATAACTGAACAAGGTTGAACTTTGGTCTCCCTTTTGGTCTAGCAGTTGTGCGAATTTGTTTCGATTTTCTATTGCAACTATAAACGAATATATACCTGTGGAGGCACTTTCAATTAATAATTCATTTAAGTTATACCAAATTAGATACACTTAAGTAATAATTTACTTATAATAATGTTTAAAAGACACGAAAGCCGTTCCGATCTTATGCTTAGAAAACAACGTCTTAACGTCTACCGTATAAATAACCAATAAAATGTATGCAATAGCGATCTAACTTTACGTGAACATAATCGCTATTGTATTTAAATATCTACATATACAGAATAATTTTAATAGTAAATAACAATTTTACTTTGAAAATCGAGGTGTCCCTTCGTCCAATTAGCCGAGAACTTGCTATTTAATTTTGTAATCATTTCACAATTAGGCAGTTAGTGGCTTTGATTTCTATATATTATATAATATTCATCATTGGTACTACCTAAATTACTTCTCATTGATTATATGTAGTATAGGCCGGCAGTAGGAAATCACAAATGAGCTATTATAATAATATCATTCTTATCTTTGAATCTACGTCTAACATAGCATTTCGCTGGGATTACTACGTCACTAATACGTCTTTTTAATTTTGGCACTCGTTTTTACATAGGTAATGGCTTGGTTATAAATGGTCCATTATGCAGTATATACGAGAACTTAGTTCTATAATTATATCTAGTAACCAGAACACTCCGCAACAAACTTAAATCTATATTGTGGCAGTTAATTAGGTAATATGGTTATTACATTGTAGTGTAATTGTTTATTTTTAGCTAGTTTTACTAAGTTTCTGGATCCTTTAAAAATTCAAGTGGCAACACAGCAAACAAAATGGATGGGTAATTCCAGAAGCGTCATGTAATAAAATTAGATAAGCTTGAGCGCCGATAGACAATACTTAATGGTGTAATGACGTGTAATCAGGTTGTAAATGCAATGTTAACGTATGCAGAATAATCGATAGGCCCTAATAAGGCCAAATCATGAACAACATCAGCAACGAGATCAAAGTTAGTTCCGATAATCTCATAAAAAAATACGTCAAAATCTTGATTCGCGTAAAATAGAATGAGTCTCAGTTCTTCATAAATTATTTTAGTATTACTTAGATAGGCACTAATTGTAAACCAAGAATCTTTGACATATGTATATTTCCTCATAAATACATGTATGTACCTATTGATTCGGAATTAGTTACAAGTTTCAATACAAATATTGTAGTAATTAGTTTAATTTACTTATCGTTACCAAATTTTCTAGGCCGTTATAGAATACCATATTATCAATAATATTACAAGTACAATATGTACTTATAATGTTATTGCATATTTTATCTTTAGGTATTACATAGGTACTTACTGCAGATGGTTTTAGGAGATAGGCTACTTCAAGTAGATAATTTAATTCATCTCTCTCCACTGCTGATGTCTTACTTTCACATACCATTTGTTTACTAACTATGATTTTATATAATAACTTTTATAATTTTTAAAACTAACACATCAATGACAACCGTATTCTTACATTTAATGTTTGATTAACATATATAACAATAGGCAGAAAATTTTCAAAATGGCTGTTGGAAGAACGTTGTATTCTTTATTTGTTCGTAAATAGGTACTATAGGTAATCATTCCTACAGAGAACAAGCTTCAGAGAAGCGATTTGCTTGGTCATCACGTCATGCGTCTTAATTGCTGAAGAAAAATAAATTATCTGTAACCGGGAATTAGTTGTGGACATAATATTCCTTTATAAATACTCATTGTTCAATCTTTCAAAAAACCTATATACTGTTACAGTTTAAATTTCATCTTAAATAGTCGTAAAAAATATGACATGAGTATCATGTTGAACAAATTGTAGACGTGGGAAATGTTATGAATTGTTAACATGTTGTCACAGAAGTCGAATTTAAATAACAAACCAGCTATTTCCAAAACATTGTAAATTATACCAACTAACAAAGAATGACATAATTGATCGCCGATTAATTATGGCTTAATTGTATTTCACAGAAAATTATGTTTCATAATTTGCCTATTTGTCTACAACGAAGACATTGTGATTTTGTTGCATCGGTCCCAAAAGTCCAGGCTTCACAGAAAATTTGTGATCATCTTCATACAAAACCCATCTCATCTACTCCAATTTAACGCCTACAACAATATCAACATTTTCTCACTCATCTTCAACAAGCAAAGCAGGGACAAAGACCAAATAGGGACCTTGTCATAGAACTCCTCACTTCATAGGGTTCGATATAACTACAACTTTATAACTGTTTATTTGTGGACTCGGCTAAATTCGCTGGCGGCTGAATGCTGACACGGACCTTGCCTGTGGGGTCCACCACGATTCTCACCTGAAATTTAAAAAAAGTTGTGTCACGAATATGGAAAACGCTTTGTTGGTGGGATGTAGTATATAAACTAGAAGCAGCCTACCTAGTCCCCCCGTCAGACATTCATAGCATAGTAGACGGGGTTAGAGGGAGGTGCAATCGGTGACGTGGCCGATGGCGCAGACACTCCTGAGGGCGCGCCTTCGGGGGCGCCTCTGGCTACCCTCGATGGAGACCCGGGCGCGGGTTGGTACATAGGAGCAGCAACCTAAAGTAGAACAATCAATAGTAGAGGCATATAACATTGTAATACTATATTTTTACCTTTTCTATTGTGCAGCCCCCCTAGACAAGTAGGCGAAAAACGCTTGAAGAATAGAAATCAAATAGAATGACCGGTACCGGTTGAAAATTCAGATATCTTGAAATGAAATTCAGGTGCAAACAAAGAGATCATATCTTTGTTTGCACCTGAATTTCAAGAACCTTGCAATACTGGGATTTTTGTTAAAATTACTGAAAATAAAACTTTTTTTCTTTTCATTTTCGTAGAACAAAATGTATGGCAGTTTGCAATTCAACGTACTTTACACTTATAACAAGTTTTGACTGCACCATATTAGGCAGAGGTACCAGACTAGATCAACGGTTTTAGTCAATAATACTTTCGACTGTTTTTGCCGTTCAACTTACTCTTCACTGGGTTGGTATAAATGTTGCTTTTAACATGGGTACGAAGCTATCTATAAAAGTAAATAGGTAAATTATAATTTATCTGGATGATGTTCTAGATAAATTAAAAAGAAAACACACATAGACAAACAGTCAGTTCTTTCCCTGCACAAGTGTCAATGTCATACAATAAAATGAAGCTATTGTTATGACCTTTAAAATTCCATAATTTGTCACAACTTGATACAAGGTGGCGACAAAATGCCTATTCTCTAAGGGGATAACATTTTGTAACGACTATGTTTTCGATGACATATGTCAAACCCATATATTTTCCATTCTATTTGATTTCTATTCGTCAAGCATTTTGCCACTTGTCCAGGGGGGCTGAATATACAGACTTAACGTGTAAGTTTTTGAGACTTACATTTTACTTCCTGTGATTGTTTTTGTGCTTGTTTTGGCAAACCAGTGAATAAGGACTAATAAGACGTACCTTTTCTGAGTAACAAATCATTTGTTTACCACCTCCAGGCTGTGGTGCTGGCACAGGCCTGTATCGCGCTGGCGCTGGGCACAGTGTCTGAAACATGTTTATCATTAATTATTACTAGCACTGATTGCCGAGTGGTATGACCATTTTACTGCCAAGTCATAGGTCGCAAGATCAAACCCCGGCACGCTCCAATGTCTTTTCGAATTCATGTCCGTAGTATAAATTAATTATCAGCTGTTGCTAAAAACGGTGAAGGAAAACATCGTGAGGAAACCGGCACACCTGAGAGATTTTTCAACGGTGTGTAAAGCCATGTCAGAGGCCTACAGGCGGTTTAAACTCTGACACCAGGTTGTTCATCAACCATACGATAAGAAGAATTAATTATTACTCATTTATTAGAATATATCGTGTTCTGACTACTGAATAGAAGATAATAATCATTTAAACCTGTACCTGAAGTGAATGTGAGTAATGTGCTCGCTGCGGTTGCACGGCGCTTGACTGCGGGGTACTCGCGCCGCTGCGCGTCTGTTGTTGGTAGTATGTGTGCATGCGGTTATCTGTCAAGTTCATACGGTAAAAATGTCACCCATTATACTTATGCCAATATTTATGCTCCATTCAGATTGATTGTGAATCTATTGCTTAACTTTGTACATCATTTTATTACTCACAATCGTTGGCTTGCTGCCACTGCGCTGTCCCATAGTCATGATGCTGGTAATGATAGTGTGTGCTGTACGGCACGTATAGTAACTGGTGGTGATTTCTAATGGGTGGCGGAGACTCGGGCCGTCGGCACCGCGGGGCGGCTCGCACCGGAGACGTCTGCTCAGAGCTCGTCTGAGAACTGTACAGCTCTTGACTGCTATCCGAGCATCTGCGATAGATACAAAAATTGTTATTAAATTAAATAAATATTATGAATATCAACGACTCTTCTCGAAAGAGAAGCTTTATAATTACAAGTTTCAAGTCAGTCCCAGAAAAAACAAACAAAACTAAACTTACCCGATATTAGCATAAAGCGAACAGTTTCTATACATAGTGTCTTGTTGCTGTCTTTGTTGCTGGTAATGGGCGTAGGAAGCCATGTTCTGCGCGTGAGCATAGCACGCATCCGAGTGCTGCTGGGGCACAGGTGTGCCGCCACATGGCCGTGATGACATGTAGTCCGACGATTTTGACCTGCCAACCGTGTAAGCAAGGTTTATTCAACTTATGACGTAAAAGAATTTAAGGAATTTGACAAATAACTCTGTTATCATGCCAAACTAATTAATTTTTATTATTCGTTTTCGAATACCTATGCCTCCTGCTTTTAATTATGTGGGCCCGTTTTGTTTAAGTTTTTTATATTCCTCTTCTTCCTTTATACACTTGACAATAGACATGTTAAGATTGTTTTTTCTCAAATAATTATGTGGAATAGTATTAAGTTTAAAAAGTGTATAAATAAAGTAAAAAAATTCTCACCAGTTTGAATTGGCACTAGCTCTGCTTTGTGGCCTCGAGTTGAGATTGGCTTCAGAGTAATATGGCCATGAATAATTGGAGGTAGTCCGCTGGCAAGCGTGTGTAGGCATTTGATGTGGAGTGGTGCCCGGTGACGGCTGTAAATCGTTCTGCATCTGTTGCAGAATTTCGTCTGATGCCCCTAATTGCTGTTTTATAGCAATGCCGCGTACAGCCGGTCGGCGGTGAAAACCTACAACCATAATATATCCAAAAATGGTTTTAAATATCTATTATGTATATCTATTTCCTTACTTACAGACATCTGAAGGTATCTATTATTTACCATAGCTTATTAAAAACGAATAAATTGTACCCTTATATCGCGAATATTTGCACAAGGCGTCTGTGGTATTGCGTAGTGTACGCAATTTACGCGCGTACTTTGAAATCGTGCCATGTTTGTGGACGCGTTATATTGGAGCCCTGTACCTCGCCAACGGGCTAATAAATTCGTACGAGACGATCCGCGGCTAATTCGCTCCTTCTTTCTTCGTGATATCTCACTTTTGTCATTTGCCGTTATCGATAGGTAACATTGGAACGATTGTCAGACTTGTTCCATAGACATTTGTGCTAGGAAGTGTAATTAAGTAAAGAATTTCTTCGGCAATCTCCCTATTTTAACTATTTAGTTATTGCTCTAGCCTTAGTGGTATAAATAAAAGCTTAAATAGGTGTTTCTCGATCGGTACTGTACGAAAATTATTGGATGAAAATATACCGTAATCGTCGTGTTCGTCATCACTGCTGACGGGTTGCGACTCCTGGCCGTATCGTTGTCTCAGTCTCTCTGTCCTCGGAGCTGTGGCTCTGGCAAAAGCTGCCAGCCCATCGTCACCTTCACCAGCTCCTTAATACAGATTATAAATTAGGTCTTAAAGTACTGAAACTTCTGAGAATCATAGTTAACTGTGTGAATTTATGTTCTAAGACCACCGTTCCTATCCTGTAGTATCCTGTTCATAACCCCAAAACGATCGAAAAGGTTAGGAACCTCTGTTTTAAGACAATATATTTCAACTCTATATAATATTACCTAACTTGTCTTGAAGGTACTAATAATAACTTTCTAAACTTGGCAGAATGGTATTCAGTTTTCGACTTGACATGTGCTTTGATGTATATTGTAGGTATTTACAATAATGAGCAAACCGTATTATAGTGAATATTATTTTTGAAAAATATTCTTTAGTTTTTATACTACTTATTTCGCCTGATAATTGTTAACTTCATCAATATGGTGTTTTAACGTATAACTACTGTTAAGTAAGTATCTATATTTAAAAATATGCCGAAATTAATTTGTTGGTTTATCCTTGTCACTTCTACAAAATAAAAATACTGATGTCCGAGCTAATAGTAGGTACATAATTATGTGGAACTTCAAACTTCAGAAGGTCTTACCTGGCGTTCCCGCCACGACGTCTGGAGCCGGAGCATCATTATGCTCATGAAAGTCCAGGTTGGTAGCTGGGGACGCCGACGTTCTGTCTCCCGGAGACACATAGTAGAACCCTTCGTGATGGGCTGCACTGCCTACACATGCTGTCAGTGGCGCTAATGTGGACAGGAACTGCCTTCGCGGCTCTGACTTTGGCTGTAATAACATTAGAACATTCAGTTTTTTAGTCTTAACACCCTCCACAAACACCACCGCATCGTTTAATTCATTTGTGTCTTATAGCAGAAGTTGGATATTTCAGACGGGAATAAGTTGGCGAGGTTTGTTGTGCCGTACCGAGACCGAGATTAATGCCAAGGTTAATCCTTTGATTTCAGTAAGCAAAACACCATGATTGTAGCGGCTTTATAGGTAACATTATCGTCATATCCATTATCCAAGAAGTTTGTCAGTTTGGAGTTCCTTAAGAAATCCACGATTTCCGAAATGAAGTACCTAAGTAGATACTTTGGTGATTTTACTGTCGGCAACATTCAGTATGTACCTAAGTACGTATCTTTTAAGTTCTATCTCACAGGTTGATTTAATTTAATTTAATACAGATCTAAAACTAACATTATCGATAAAAATCATAATTAAATAAAGCAGTAGGTACTGCAGTCAGCAAGGTGTTAAAGTTTACCAGGCTTTTGTTAAAGCAAATGGTCACTTAACAAACTTCATCGTCTGCAATTCAGGTTTGAATTTTCCAAAATTAAATATACTTTTTGGACTTTAACGCCACCGTACGGAAAAAGTACGCCGCTGTTGTTAAATAAAAACAAAACGCAATCGGCCTTATTACAAAAAGCGGTTTATCTAAAAACCAAGGTTTAAAACCTCTAAAAACCACGGTTTATAGGAAAGTGTTATTACAAAAAGTGGTTTTGCGAAAAACCATTGTCCATTCTATGGTCTAACGCCAAACCTGGGCGGCCCCTAGTTTAAAGTAAAGAACTATGGTCAAAATCTTAGATTATCTAGATGGAGTCTGGCGCTACATTGAAACAAAATACAACGAGCCAATTGTTTTTTTTTTTTTTGCATGATTGCGTGCGTAATGATACCAGTTGATAAACATTACAACTAAAATGGGGTAAATTGCCCAACGTGGTACAGTCTATCTTTTAACTCGAAATAAAAAATATTTTTATATAATAGGTACATAATTATTGTGTTTGGTACTAATTATATATTATGAAGACAATGTTTTTTTTTTATTACAAGCAATTGGCTATGGCAATTTCTTTTTCTTACGGAGCTAAAATTTTTCACGTTGGTTCAGTTCCAAAGACAATACATTTTCATGATAAGGGTGACCGAATTGTAACCCAGGGTTGGCTCCAGACGAAGGAACTCCTCAATGGTTAACAGTACAGACTCAACATTTTGTACACACATTTAACCATGACAGCTCTTCCTAAAATTCACCATGATCTTAACACCACCCTCACGGTTGCCTCCAGACGAGGGAACTCATCAACGGTCAACAGTAGTGAATCAACATTTTATATGCACATTTAACTATAATATCCCGTTCTAAAGTTCACCATGATTTAAACACTATCCCCATGGTTAACTTCAGACGAAGGAACTCCTCAAATTTCCTCGGCGCAGGCACGTAATTAAGTATACACATGCTGGCGCTCATGTCGAATTTTGCAAGAGTCAATAGGCCCGCCATCTTGAAATTCAAAATGGGTGGAATATTCGAAAAAAAAATCAAGCTTATTTGAATGTACTACAATACACTTCGATTCGTAGAAAACTGAAGATCCATTATCCACCATAACATTAATAATATCGCCCTACCAGCATACCGGTCTCATGTGTAAATGTGGGAAATTTGGTTTTCACAAACTTGCCACACTTGCAAAATGGCGAATTTTATTTTTTTATATTCCAATAATTCATTATTCAAAAACTAATGATAATTTATTTAACATACGGGTGGTAGGATACATATTTATTAATATTCAATCGGCCTCTGTAATTTCTACACACCTTAATAGCCCATTTCGCCATTTTTATTACGTTATTTTTTGATAGAAAAACAAGCGTCTCCATTGACAACACAATTGACACTGTTGGCTTTTGGCGCCAATTGTGAGGAATTGGCGCTATACAATACCGACGCTGTCAGGGTCTTGACACTCCATCTAGACATATATATAATCAAAGGTCAAAATATCATATCTGTCAAATATCATCTTTTAGGTTATCATATATTGTTGTTGTTTTTACCTGAACATGTATATTATAATGGTCAATTTAATTGATATTGAGGATATTGAAGCCGAAATAACAGATATTATTTGCTTTTGTTGGTTCATCACACAAAATATAATAGAATACGATTCACACGAGGAATTATTAGATTCTCTCGTCTGTGAGACTGTGAGCCATACCGGCTCCCGTTATGACAATATATTCGCATATATTTCACTACAAATGCCGTTCTAACGCATTATTTATGTTTATCAATAAATAAACTAGCATAAAATACATACTTTTGGTTTTAACATACTAAATTACGTCAACAAACATCTCATAAACAAATGAGTTCGAATTACGTCACGTTTCGTTACACGGATGTACTTAGTTTTATTACTAGCTAATACAACAAGCTTCGTTCTAAACAAAACTACAGTTGACGATATAATTGATATTAAAATCTAAGCAAAATAATAATAGTCTCAATATTTTTAACACTTCTATAGAATATTTAATCATTAGTCTATTATTAAACTTTTTTCTTTTCTGGGCAAATGGAACGTTTTTGTAGAATGATAACATTATGAACGAACGATGTTTGTATTAATCTGTGGTTGATATACAAACAATGGTTCAAATGACAGTGCTAAGAAAACCACGGTTTTTATAACTTTTGTAATAAGGACAAATTTAGACCATGGTTCTTCAGATAAGCCTGGACTTGAAAGGCCAGGTTTAAACCGATGTTTATTTAGTTTTTTGTAATGAGACTGTATAAGTTCACTCTCGTTCGCATCTCATGAAGTTCTCTCATATCGGTGAACAATTCTCATTGCATACTCGAATGCAATATGTTTTATTTTATATTTCAGTACTTACTTTTTGAACTCAAAAAGTAAGTACTGAAATATAAATTTAATAGCTGCTACTGTTCGTACCTAGTAGCTAAAATAAACATACCTACTTTATAACAGAGCATGACATACATATATACAGCGTTTTTGAATCGGTAACAGTTCCACAAACTACCTACTTAATTCGAGTTAGTGAAATCAGTAGGTACGGTATCGTGATTAAAACTCTCTCTTTATCATAATGGCTCTTTAGATTTATTTTTAGTATATTTAGAATTTATTCTAACTTCTATAAATAAATATATTTGTATCATACAATAAATGATGTTTTAGCTGAACCAAACATTGTTACGCACTGCACAGGCAAGGAATTATTATAGATTCATTATCCCCTTCGAACGATACTATACCTACATATAGGTGCTAATACTTACTATGTAGATATCGGACGGAAGTACCCAGTTCTTATTTTTATTATTATATTTCCGGTGATATCTACGAAAAGTAAATATGAGGGCCTAACTGTTTATCCGTGTTCAAGAATTAATTTATAACAAGCTAAGCACCTACGCAGGTATCTTCATAAACTAATAACTTAAGTATTCCTAGTTTAAATGCGAAATTAGCTCACAGTACGTACAATGTACATTTGAGAACCCCGTAGATGTTAGGTACATTACGATTATGTTAAGAACAGTGCAGCTGCTCTTTGTTCTAACAAACGGAATTGTTGAACGTCAGACCGTTCTGCTAAATATCGTTTAACTTATAAGTTATTCTATTCTATCGCTTCAGTGGACTGCGGTATTGTGCGATTTCCTAGGTTTCTTGTAGCTATAAACCTCAGCTATAAACAATCGAGAAATATAGGTATATTGGTTTTTATATATAAGTAGGTATACATTTAACACGTTAACTGTCCCCATACATACATTTTCGATAACCCCAAATGTCCAAATCCTTTTTTGTAATATTCTGTCTCTAATCAATACAAAATAACTAGTTTTGGATAAATATGCCTAATTAATAACAAATCACTCGGTTTATCACACCTTTTAGCCGTGTACCGTATTCGGTACACGGACTTGTCGAGTTAAAGCAGCGTGTACCGTAGACTTGTAAACGGCTAATTATTTAAAAAAACACCGTTTTTATTAATATCCTTGTGTATGGTCACAAGTACACTAGTAAGATCTAATAGGATTTCACATTTTTTTGAAAATATTGGCAAAGTAAGGGGGATATCTGTACGAAGACGATGTGTTGGGTGTTATAAAAAACTTATTAATCAGGGAAGTCTTCCAAAGGATGCGAGAGCTAAAGCTAAAAGAGTGACAACGCACTGTAATAAATGTAAAAAGACGAACTGTCTTCAATGTTATTCTGAAGTTCCTTTGCATAAATAAATCCTTTTTACTAATATATAGTTGCTTTTTTTCCACTACCGACATTTAGAAAAAAATATATATCATGTTTTCCGTTTTTTCTATTCATTGGTGTCCTGTTGACAAGTCCTGATAAATAGACCAACATAACACACAAGTCCATGAAGTTAGAGCGCATAGAAAGAGACAGGGGCAAGTGTACCATTTACGGTACATGGACGTGATGGACCCTCGCGGTACAGTACCCACGTACTGTATTCGGTACATTGGACAGCTAACGTGTTAAGCTTTGAACTTTGTCCATATCGTCTTACCTTTTGTGGCTCCTGATGTACATCACCCAAGTCTGGTGGTTGCTGGCGAGTGGGTAGCGGTGCCGATATTGTAGAAGAGGAGGAGCTCGAGGACGCGCTGCCAAATGCTTTCTCACAATTTTTGTCAATGCTGATGCTGTTATACGATTTGTCGCTGGACTTGTCACTGCTGTTCGACAACTTATCGGCACTCGCACCCGCTGGTGCGGATCGCTGCTCTTCAGCCTCGTCTTCCACATCACAAGTCAGTAACCGGATACGTTCTGCAAGCGACGTCGTTTCTTGCTGCAAAGAGGACGGATTATTAGTCAACAATAAAGTACGACTGTCTAGCTACTACAAAGCAGTGACTGAACAATATACATCCCGTCTCACATTGCATTGTACGCATGATGATCGAAGGCTCTTCGATATCATAATAAAATTAATCATCTACGTATGGACAGACAACAGGCCTGTTTCCTGATATTTTCCCTTATTTTTTTTACTGTAGTTGACTCCATGTTTGTGAAGGCGGTTTATAAACTGTGTCCGTCTTGTGGGAGCTTATTCCATGTTCTGACTAGTCGGTTGCCATGAACGTATTTTTCAAGGATTGTTGAAAAGCCAAGCAATTCTTAGATGCGTTGTAGTTTCCTGTGAATAACTATTTTGTGGAATAATTATTTTAGTGTTTGGAATTATTTGAGCAGTTTGTAATTGACTGATCTGCGCGATAGCTCGTAGTAGGTGCCGCGCAGACCAGTAATTAGATGTGAATAAGTTCTTCACTCATCTAGCATACTTCATACATATATACATAATATCACGCCTGAGTAGATATTCCCCAAAGTGGAAGGGCAGAGGTGTATAGTCCGCCCAAACACACACAAATCCAGACTCCGTGCTAGTAAGATTTACCAAATGAAAAATTCCTCTAGCACTATTGCCAGGGATTCGAACCCAGGACCTTATCATAGCGGTCACGGCATACAGACTATTAGACCAATGCCGCCGTTAATCAGAATTATCACGTAGATACTACTTACTACCTACCATACGAAAGATATTATTTGTTACTATAGATATATTACTCATACGTAGCTCAAATATCATGATCTAGCAAGTGAAATAAAAACGATGGAAAGCACAAACCGTCCACATAGTCACAATAGTAATCTCGTCCACAGGAGTAATACCAAAATCATGGACACAAAGTCTGAACCCCCTTAATATGCCCATGCTTTAATATTAATACTTGATACCTACGGCCCATACGGGCTACTTGACTAATAGTTTCTTGTTTTAAGCCCGTAATTATTAACCATATAAATAAGAAGGTTCTGTAAAAGTGAATGAGAATGTAAAAACTCTTAAAATGAAGTCAGGTCAGGTAACTCGTAGCAACGCGTTAAATTGTCGCATGCTAATAGCTAATCAGCTTTCCGCCGATAAAATCATCATAAGAGAAAGTACCACATTTCAATTAAAACTCTCTCCAATTTTGTTTTTTGTTACTTTCCTAAAAGTAGATTATCAATTGTCTAAAATACTACAAATAAGAATATCGAAGAAAATAAATTGAATTAATTTGCCGGGAATATGCCCCAGTTTTCCTTTAACGACAATCTGGTAATTACGAACAGATGCGCAGCCTACATCGCACAACTTTTTTGCTTTCTCGTATAATCTCATGGAATGGAATGGCTTTAGAATTTGGGAAACTTAAGTTACTTATTAACTACGAAACAAAAAATGCGATACTTAGATAACTTTTCTAACAAGTTCATAATTATTTTCAAACTAACAGGTAAAAATTTTGCTCGATGCGAGTTGGTAGTGGTGTTTTTTAAAATCTTTATTTAGTATGAATGCCTTAATAATAAATTAAAATAGCATCACATAGTCGTTTTAGCTTAGTTGGTGTATTTTACTCATATGTCAAACAGAATCAATTTAACTCGTACGAATCACAAAAATATTCGTCGCGCGTGTGGATACTAAACCCCACGCAACCTTCACAATAATAGTCCAATTATTTAGGCCTTTCTTTAATTAAATCGTTGAATAAACTGTATTGAAACTATATATGAAAGCTGTTTTACAAATGTATACAAAATAAGAGGTTCACTTGAGCTTCAACTCCTGTAAGACGATAGTTATCCAACCGTCACATACGTAGGTAAGCCAAGAAGATATGATGCTGCGTGTTATTTATAAACTAAAGTTGTAAAATACCTACTTCCTTGTTTGACAGGAACCGATAGCTGGGACCTTTACAACACGTGTGGTGAGTAATTGCATTTTCTAAACACTTATCAAGTCAGAAAGAACTTCAGAAGTTGGTCCACAATGATGAATATCAAAGAATGTAGGACCTTACATTTCTATGAAATATTATATCGTAGAGTGGAAATAAAACGGTTAGCTTTATTTATTTATTATCACTAATATAAAATACGATTTCTTTAGTGTGCCCTGTAATGGATGCGAAAGTTTCGTTGATTAATAATCCGCGGTAAAATCTGTAAAGTTCATACCTTTAGTTTTATTGCATAAATGTTTATCTTGAGCTTACTGGCACTAAACTGGTTTACTCAGATGCCTGTACGCTGAAACTCCTCCCGATTTACCACAGAAAACTACAAAGTTTCAGCATTAAATTCTTGTTTCTATACCTACATTGAAACCGAGCAACTACGATTATTATAGTCAACTTGTCGTATGTATTTGTTAACGCAAATGTAAATATACTTACAAATATTTTGGAATTGGCCTTTGATATTCTATCACGGTATTTATTTATACGAGACTGGCTTCTTGATATTGTTTGTGTAATGTGACAAAATACTTCTGTATTCTCCTAGAC
The DNA here is from genome assembly GCA_905340225.1 of Abrostola tripartita. Lineage (NCBI taxonomy): Eukaryota > Metazoa > Arthropoda > Insecta > Lepidoptera > Noctuidae > Abrostola > Abrostola tripartita. The sequence goes on from HG996486.1 coordinate 9,551,199, forward strand.
CTATATGTTTTGGTTTAGTTTTTTGTTGTTATAATTATGTTTAAAGTTACGTAATATAGTCTATAGACTATATTTGTGAGAAACGTGGTAATGGTATATTATATGATTTGTGTTACAATTATTTTATGGCGTACAATAAAGTACTTTTAATTCCAAGTGTTTCTAATATAACAGTTCTGCATGTTTCACCGTTTTATGGGCCATGCATAATTTTAATTAGCGATATAGATACATAGTTGTCGCCAGACAAATACATAGTAAATATGGTATCTCCAGAGTAGTTGACTATTAAAGAGACTGAATAAAAACAACCCTACCTTTATAACTTACAGAAATCAAGTATGAAATAAAAATAAATAGGTTTTTAAGACAACTAAAGAGGTTCTTGTTTAAAAGCCACAAGTGGAGACTTATTTTTCGGGGTATCCTATGCTATACTTGTAATTGGTAATATATTTTATTTTGTTCTGTTCGAAGTAATAACCTTCAGTTATTAAATGTAACTGGCTAGTACTAGTGACAAACCGTTTAAATAGTTTTGTGGGACATCCATTTTTTGATGATTATTGTGTGATGAAAAGAACATACAATACATAAAAGCGTTTGATCCGATTAGCATACAAGGATGTGAAAAGAACCACTTTTACCTACATTGTTACATTCGATAATATCTAATATTTCTTTGAAATTCTATGAAAGGTAAGAAAGTATCTATACATTATATAAATACGCGAAGCGAAAAGCTTGGAAATATTTTTACAAAAATTACGCGGACGGAAGAACATAAAAGGAGTATGGGCGTTTTGTCCCCGTCTTGTATCAAGTTGTGACATCCAAAAAAGTATGTATAAAAGTAGGTAGGGTAAGTCCATTATATAAGTGAACATACCGTCCAGATAAATCAAGAATAAAAACAGTCATAGTTCTTTCTCTGCACAAGTGATAATCTTGGTGTCATACAATCAAAATTAAGCTATTGATATGAGCTTTAAAACGATATATCGTCGCTGGTAGTCCAATTCTACGTAACTAACATTGTTAAATACCGCGCATGTACACTTTCTCGTCAAGTAGTCGTGGTGGCCTAGTGGTTGAAATACCCGATTTGTATGCACAAGGTTGCAGATTCAAACCTAAGCAATTATCAATGTGACTTTTCAATGACATAAATACTTTCTTAGATATTCTAAGACACCACTGACTAACGGTGACGGAAAACATCTTGAGGAAATCTAAAATCGCCAACCCGCAGTGAGCTAGCGTGGTGATCAATGCTCAATCCTTCTCTATAAGAGAAGAGGCCATTGCCCTGCAGTGGGACAGTTATAGGCTGTTACTATACTATACATTTTCTCTAATTTTACGAGAGGGCCAAAGAACTCAGTTTTTAAAAAACTAATCGGCCGAATCTTGGACGAATTTGAGTATAGGACCGTTTCATTCTCCATAATCTAATGTACTATTTTCAAAATCTCATTGAATATTATTGTAGTATTGGAATTTCAACGACGATATGTCACAACTTGATATAGCCTGGGGACAGTGCCCATACTCCTTTGGCACAATTAAAGTTTACATGGAGAAAACTGCAAACATTTAATATTTTTGTATTATATGCATTAGAAATAGAATAAATTAATAAAATAGACATCACATCACACACACTACCATGCGTTTTCGTTTAAACGTTTAAATCGTGTAGAAATTACAAAGGTCCAACGGAACCTAATAAATATGTATCCTATCACTGGTATGATAAATAAATTCTCATTAGTGCCGGCATAATTAATTATTGATAATAACGGAAAATAAATAAATTAATTTAGAATGTGTGGCAAGTTTGTGAAAACAAATTTTTCCACATTTACACATAAGGCCGGTGTGTAGGTTGGACAATATTTAAATGATTACATTATTGTTATGGGGAAAAATGGGTTTTCAGTTTTCTACGAATCTAGAAGTACCTAGTAGGTTCATTTAATTTAGTTTGATATTTTAATTTCAAGATGGCGGACGTATTGATTTTTGCAATATTCAACATGGGTGTCGTTTTCGGGGTTCATGGTTAACCCATTTTAAATTACGAAATAACTTTAACTTTAGAACGAGCTATCTTAATTAAATGTATACAGACAATTTCGAGTCAGTGCTGTTGACCGTTGAGGAGTTTCCTCGTCCTAAGCCAACCTTGGGAGTGGTGCTCCGAAAATGGAGAACTTTAGAACGAGGTATCATCATTGAATGCATACATATATAAAATTTGGAGTCGGTACTGTTGACGAGTTACCTCCTCTGGAGCCAACCCTGGGGGTGGTACTCAAATCATGGTAAACTTTAGAACGAGCTATCATAGTTAAATGTATACATAAAATGTTGAGTCTGTACTGTTAACCGTTGAGGAGTCTAGAGCCAACCCTGGGTTACAAAAATGTCACGCTTGTCATAAAAATGTATTGTCTTTGGAACTGAACCAACGTGAAATTTTTTAACTCCGTATCATAACAGGAAGTGGTTCTAATTCAGCTATAAATATTGCAATATTTGACCTAAATAAATAAAAAATACTAACATAGCCAAATTCCATAAAAGCTTGTAATTAAAAAAAGAAAAAATTGTCTTTATAATAAATGATTAGTACCAAACACAATAATTATGTACCTGTATGTACTAATATATATAAATACATTTTATTTCGATATAATTTGGACTCGACCACGGTGGGTAATTTACCCCATTTTAGTTGTAATGTTTATCAACTGGTATTATTACGCACGCACATTAAGACAATCAAAATGAACTGTCGCTTGTGTAAGACGTAGATGTCACGCACACATGTCAAAACGGTTGGCACGTTGATTTTTGTTTCTTAATATCGCGAGACTCCATCTAGATAATCTAAGCTTAACATTAACTAAACTAGTAATTTAAAATAAACGGCTAGACTCTTTTCGTTTTCACCTATAAATATTCAAAACTATAAAAAACAAATAACGATAAATACGTTAAAAATGCGGTTTTCCCAAACCACTTAAATACCTTGTAAGTAAGTTTTTAATAAAGTGTTGAAAACACAAGTTCAAAATATGTTTCAGTACCTTCCTTAATCATGTGGGTAACGCAGAGTAGAGGTAATTTAGTGTTAACAACCGTACGTAGCTCAAACCGTGTTAGTTACACTAAAGTTCTTCACCGATACCTCTCGACACATACATTTTAACATGTAGTGTAGAGGAAAACACATTTGGTTAGATAAGCACGTTCCCAGCAATTGCAGCGTTAAGTAAATAGTCGTGTGGTATAAAAGTCCTTACTTGGCGTCGGTATAAACAGGGATTAAATAAAAATGTATAGATTTTGATGACCTGGGCAAATTTCTTAGACAAATCGTAACTGTGGACTGTTGTTATGTAGGTAGTGAGATAGTAATAATCTAACCTTTGGTTGTTGTTTTTTCCTGGCTTCGCTGCGCAGCAGTGAGCACCGTAGCGCGTTCCTTTCTGCTACGCGCCTCACCGCTGCCTCTTCTGTCTTGGGCCTAACTCCCGCGTCCCACGCCCTAAACAAACAAACATTATAATGAATATTAATCTTATTAGTTATAGCGCAACACCGATAATAAGCAATAATCTATGAGAAAAAGCGCTAACTCAGCCTGAATGTAACTAAATAAAAATGGGTCGAAAAATTGGTTTAGGTAATAAAAGGACAACGGAAATAGCAAAATAAATGAAGCGTTCATACCTCAGCGTTTCAGAAGTGACTAACTGTGGTTCGATGGCGGGCGGCGGCGGCCTGCCGCTGTTGAACAACTGCTGAACCGCCGAATTTGCTTTTGGCGCGTGGATCGTTAAGATGAGTGGCGTTTCCAGTCTATTACAAACATACAGTGTTTTTCAATGGTTAATCGTTCATATGTGCCTATTTCTGACAGTGCAACGTTTAGTGTCGGTTCGATATGGGTTTATTTATTTTCAACTAGCTTATGCCGGCGGCCGTTCGCGTTAATTTAGATTTATTTATAATAACTCGGTTGCGTTTTTAACCGACTTCACAAAAGGAGTAGGTTCTATGTTCGTCTGTATGTATTTTATTTTTCTTCTTTTTTTAATTTTTATGTATGTTCTACGATTTCTCCGTCCATTGTGGACCGATTCAGATTTTTTTTATTTTGTTCGAAACTATATACTCCCGAATAATTGATCCCCTATAAAGATTATCATGATCTGATAATGAACTTTGGAGATATGGGACGGAACTGCTTATTACATCATAGCAGAACGTCATCGAGATAAGGTATGTTCTTATCTTGTGAGGTATCGTTTGAAATAATTTTTATGAGGATTTTAAATATTAACCTTACAAAAGTCTGGGGGGGATTAACCTTAGGCACCACTTAGAATTGTGAAAAAAAAACTTAATAAAAAAACCGCCTTCATAAACACGAACTCAAACGTGAAAAATTATACTTTACTCAATTCGCTTTACATAAGCGAATCTAATTCAGACATTTGGCGTCGACTTCGACTTCGCTTATGTAAATTGAAGTGATTAAAGTATTATTTCTCACGTTTGAGTTCGTGTTTATGAAGGCGGTTTTTTTTATTATAAATTTTAGGATAAACAGTTATACTTTCACCCTTAATTTAATATTTTACCAGGATATCACATTTCAATTATCCGCTACTTTGCAATAAGTGATTTGTTCGTTCACAACGATTGGAACTCAGTACGATAAATATTTATAATAAATTATGATACGATCACGGTTTCAGTACATACCATGAATATTTAGGATTAGAGTTTGGCGGGAAGAGGTCAAAATCTTGCTGTAATACGTACATTTTACCTTACTGCTCTTCTTTGCCATATATTTCTGCGATGACTTACTATTATCAATTTCTGGTTAATGTTGGACAACCACATGTCAGAACTTTGCTAAAAGCTTAAATATTCCTTAAAAATATATTGTTCTTGCCTTGCGTCAACCTCAACCTATTAAAAATGTCAGGTGTGACATAATTGTACCATGGTAAACGCCAATTTGCGTTACAAAGAACGCAAGTCATAAATGCCCGTCCATTGCAAATCCGCGTCAGGCGCGTCACCCTCAGGCAACACCACAACCTCGCGCGCCGCGGCACTTGACTCATGTATTGTTATTTTGGCTATTTATTGTTTTACTAGTATATAGCGTTCTGGTACTAAATTTCATTTTACAGAGCCTATTTAAATTTAAACAAAAACAGCAGCATAGATCTGTTTTACTATTATATCGTTCGTGAGTGTTATCGATATTATTTTCGTATTTATTACATACGGAGCCTTAAATCATGAGCTGGTGATACGGCGAAGTGCCAAGCTGAACTCCGCCGCGTTACCGGGCTACGTTTGAGTCCGAAACTAGTCGGCAATTCCCGAATATACACGTGAGTTAAACCGACAAATATTAAAAAATAACCATAGATCTGACGAGAAATGATAAACGCTCGCAAACTCAAACGCTAGCATTGCTCGTGTGCGGTTCTAACCTGTCTTATATTATAAAAATAATGAAGTGGGCGTTTTGTGTAATAGGCAGTTTGTATCGTGTTGTCAATCTACTTCACAACCCAAGAAGGCGCTGAGCTTATCCCACTCAAAGCCCGCGTCCCGTGCGGCGAAGGCTTTTGTAAATATTTTAGAAGTATATTTTATATTATAACTGTCAATTGTTTTTAGCTGAAGTGCATTAACTTGAATCGGTTTAAGGTCGATGCATCGTATTGGAGCCACATATACCTAAACAAATAAAGTAGTCGATAAAAAAGCAAAACTCTGCAGTTATCATAAAAAGCGTCGTAAAGTTGTCATAGTTGTCCTATAATGATTTAGGAAAAACTGAACTATAAAGATGTTTGAATCATCGCACAATATTTATTACAGTTAATTAATTTAACGTATGTATTTTGTGCTTTTTCTATAGAACTATTCACTGGCATCACACTAAAAAAAATACTTTAAAAACTGAACGCAAAAGCCTTTATCGGGATGTCAATGGAATGCTTTGTTTTTATTCTCAACACTGTTCAATATATCGGGACATTAAGCAATCCCGTTCATACGTTGAAAACTTTTCACACGTGCTTGCATTGAAGTCAATAACTGACAAATTCAGCTAACCAAACATTCACTACCCGTTTTTCGTTTATGTATGCATTTATCGTTCGTACAGGTTGTCGAATGTGCCAATCAATGAATAAAGGAATACCGCAAGCGCGGTTGTCTCGTTAGATATTAGTAAAACTGCCACTAGGGGCTCTAAAGTCTGATTGCATATCTTCTTTACATTTAATTTTCTTTAGATACCTGTGTGTTGTGCTTGTGGTGTAATCCTTTTGTGTTGTAATTTCGATGTCATTTGTTTGCGTCTGAACTGTTTCTGCTTCTTTCTTCGAGACCTCTTCCTCTGAATCTTTGGGCCGCTCCAGGAACCGAACAGACCGAGGTGTGATGGAACCGTCTTCGTCACTGGCAGTTGTTGTTGAGCGCTGATCCTCATTCTGTATCAAACGAAATGTAAGCAATTACGTTGGTACTTGAACAGCATGGAAATTTAACATGGGATAACATTAAAGAGCCTTCCAAGAATTAAAAAGATACTTATATATAATGTTTTAAGAATTGTCAAATGTTGAAATGTTGCGGCCAGTCAATATTACTGGTATTTAAAATAACAATGGCATAAAACATATCATTTTCTTATAGTCTGCATTAATAACCTTATTGCACGACGCAAAAAAGTGTTTATCAGTCTATGTATGTACCTATGTACAAGCGCTGGCCGATCATCGACTATCGATTTATAATAATCTTGAGAGCATTACTAAGGACATGACAATAATCAAATATTTAATATGACGGCGTCCAAGTGTCATATTCTGAACAAGAAAAAGTCGACGAACTATGTTCAGTGAGATCATTGAATAAGTAATTAAAATTAACTGTTAGGTTTATTTTAACCTTTTTAATTTCGAATGACCATTTAGGATCTATAACGATTTAAAGTTGAAATTTTCAATACTTATAAATACTAAGTAGTAGTAAGTGCAGTAGTTTAGAATTATTTCATATTAATTTAACGACTCTTTATATTTATTGGTAATTTGAATGATATTACTCCTGTATTTGTACGCCTTGCTAGGGAAATTTAATGAATTTTTTTTTATTTTCTTCTCGTAATCGTTCCAACTGATTGTTAAACCTACTCTTGTTTTGACTAATAAATATATCTTATCTCAATAACATAGCGACTTTACCAGCTGTCAGCTATTTTTGAGAAGATTTGAGCCAGTTGAGATTTTATGAAATTAATTGGCCTCTGACTCTAAGCCGCCATGTTATTAATTTAATTATAGGCTGATGCACATTTATTTTCTCTTAGGTTTTTTTTTAATACTTTGATTGCCAATCAATATGCCAAAGGTGTGATTAATACTTACTGAAAGTCTTTTAGGGCCGTTTTCCTGTAGATTTAACTCTAAATGTTACCTTTGCTCTCATCTAATATAAATCATACATACATCCTGTATCCTCTTTTACCAGAATAAGCTATTATACTAATTTGTACCCACAATTTTCGACATAAGAAGCTTAATTAAGACGTGTTTTAGCGATTCATCATTAATATTAAGTTCATGAATGGAATGAAATAATACGATGTAATGTTGTATAAATATTTTCTTGTCTTGATAATACTTTGTTTTTCCTTATTTTGCGATCTCTTTATGTATGTTTCATATGATTCTTGTAAAAATAATTAGTTATAAGATTCATTTATTTGTACATCACGGACTGCCCTGTTACCCTTCTCTTCCCGTCAACTCTTCATCTAAAGGTTGTCTGGAAGAGATCGCTATTAGCGATAAGGCCGTCCATCCAAAGTAGGTATATATTATTATTATTATAAAGTAGGTACCTGCAGATAAGAGTAACAAATGAACATCAAAATTTTGTATGATAATTTTAAAGAAAGCACCTATAGAGAATTTGCAAATAAAAACCTAATCGTTTACATCAGGCTTTAGCCCAGAAGGTCTTGCTTTGTAAACTGTGTTACATGTTAAACCGATGTAATGTTTAAGCGCTCACGGTTTACTTGCCAAACAATCATATATATGGCTAAACGCTATATTTGGGTTAGACCTACAACTTCCACTCGCACCTAAAATGGCCTTAAAGTATTTTATTTATACAACGAAAAGATTTGTCTGTCATTTTAATGTTTCAATTTCAATGAAATGTCGAAAACTATATAATATGAATAAAATCGTCGGTCAGCGAACGCAATATTACTATATCGAAAATAAGTTGATCCATGTTATGTTCACTAATTAAATAGAACCATTAAACCAACAATATTTACTACAGGTTGCCTAGAGGCCAACATTTCATTCACCTCCGCGTAATTTTGGTAAAACGGGGTTCAAAGTTTTTGCTTCGCGTGTAATAGACACTGACGGCAGCTGACGGTATCTTAAGGATATATTCTCAGAAGTATTTTCGAGTTTCCAGGTAACCGTTAAGCCCACTCACATCACTGTGTTACATTAATCTAATGTGATAAAATTATAATGATAATAATTTTGGTGCCTGTAATTGGTAATCACAATTATAAACATTATTTTGTACATATTTATAATAAAGCAAGTTTCGTTATGGTACCTAATTTTAACGAAGTATACAACGAAGAGCATTAAATCTGATGAAGAGACCCGAGTTGCTAGGTTTATGTAGGATTTCGTTGGCCACGTCTGATATATGCTGTACGGCAGGCTTATTTTTCAATACAGTAGGTGCCAGAAATCAGAAACGTGGAATTAAGATGGAGATGGTGGGATGACTTAGATGCCTTCCAGAACAACTGCCCAGAGCTAGCTAAGGATAGGGGTCTTAGGAGTATCAAACAAGGTTTACCCAGCTATTGCCCAGTCTTGGAATAGAAGCAGTGTTATAAAAAAAAACTATAAAAGTTACGTATTATTTGTATTACCTGTTCGTTGACTTCTTTGTCTGTGTCCAACGACTTCCATAGTCTCCCCCCTTTTAGTATGCCGCCTCTTCGCGCGCGCAGCGGAGAGTTCTCGGCAGACAGTCGATCATCAGTATCGCCCGTGTCACTATCTTCGCCTAAGACACAAAAACTATTATTAGAAATCGGATGTCGAGTTGTGTGTATTGATGATTGCATAATCGAAAAGTATACCTATATTATTTAACACCTGCTTCCCAGAGGGACACCACGGATTTTCGTTTGTTACGTTAGTCAGGATGACTTGATACTCTTCTTGCCGAATTCACTTTTACACAATGCATTGTGAATTTGTAATTTATGATTCAGTGAAATCCCTTGAAATTCTATAGAACATTTCCAATCCGCTCAGAATGGAAGAAGTGGCGTAATCCGCTGAACTAGATAATTAAATTGAAGCTCATTATTGGTTTTCAAAGATAATAATTTAAACTAGACGTAACCTTCGGAACAACAATTAATTGAACAAGATAACTGAAAAACTGATCAAAACGCAAGAGTCAGACTGATGTGTAGAGAGTTAGAGGCCCTAGGCGAAAGGTTGGAAAAATGTTAAAGATGGATGTGCATAATTATTGAATAAGCATGGCTCTACTGTTCGTGTTCAGATGAAGTTAACCCTAGGAACTGTGCTGTGTATTGGTTTGTGTTTGCACGATGGATCATTGATATCGACTTGATATTTCTTGCCTGGATACCTTATGACGCCCACAATAAATAATCGCAATACGTGATACTGAATAATGTATGTATCTTCGACATTGTTTATAGGCTGAAGCGATATTTTTAATTACATAAGTATCTGGTGGTTTTAAAAAAATACTTATAGTGACCCTATTAAATTAGTCATGTATATTATATTTAGTAAGTGTCACATAATTCATTAGTGAAACAGCACACAAACATACATACATACATAAAGTCACGTCTATTTCCCAGAGGGGTAGGCAGATACCGCGGATTTCCTACAATCCTGACGGCACGCAAAACAGTTCTTATACAAAAATAAATGGATTGAAGAAATAACTAATAAATGTGAATCCGAAATTAAATTCTTATCTTCGTAGCTCTATGCACCTAAGTCCAGCGCTTGAAATTTGTTATATTTCATGTTTATTAATTACGATGCCAGTATCACTCTCCTTGCTTCGTTAAAATAATAAATGTTTGTAACAAATATCTGAGCTGCATTTCGTTAATGGCATACTACAATGTCCGCACTAATTGCTCAGAGTAAAACAATTTAAATGTACGTTCATTAACGTTCTATTATATAAAACGTTGGTGATCGTAGATTTAAATTTAGAAATCGGCGACCTGATTGGCGTAGTGGGTAAGCGATTAGACTGCTGCGCCAAGGGTTGCGGGTTTGATTCCCGCACGGGGCAAAAATTTGTGCGATCCACATTTGTTTGTCCCGAGTCTGGGTGTTTGTGTATGTGATATTTCATGTTTGTGAAACGCACCCACGATACAGGAGAAATTCCTAGTGTGGGGCGACGTTTAATAAAAACAAAGAAATAAAAATTTTAATGGTCTCCCGACGGTCAATATTTTTTCCGTAACAATGATACAAATTTTGGCGTTTTGCACTACTTCGGCTTATAAACTTTAACTAATATCTATGCACTTAACTTTAACTATCACCCTCCTTCGTGCGCGCAATATTTGATAATATACCTAGAAGTTTGACTTTCAGTAAGACTACAGAGAATAAGGTTTGCAAGGAATTTAATAAAACGTGTCCAATAAAGAAATGTAAACTTAAAACCTCGAAATTTAGTAATTGGGCTACTAAAGGTATAAAAATAAGTAGGGATGTTTTATATGACTTGTATTATGAAAAATCGTACACTTCTGATCGAGCTTTTCACAAATATGTAAGAAATTATTCGAAGATATTTAAAAGAGTTTGTACATATGCAAAATCCAAGTTAATAAGTTCTAAAATAAGTAACGCTCCTAATAAAATAAAAGCTGTTTGGCAGGTAATTAACAAAGAAACCGGCAATATTAAACAGCACGATAATAACCTAAACTTAAACATTAATAATAACCTAATTAAAGATAAATTAGAAGTAGCTAATGCATTTGAACATTATTTCACAAATATTCCGATGGATGTAACTAAATCACTCGCTTCCTCACCTCTATTAGCGGAAGCCTCCCTTAAGGAGAACTTTTGTAAAGATATTCCTGATTTTAAATTTAAACATATTTCTATTGGTTCGATTGTGAATGCATTTAAAAGTCTTAATATAAAAAACACAGAAGACTTGTGGGGTATCTCTGTTAAAGTCCTTGCAGTAATAATTAAAAGCATTGCCCACGCACTTACTACTATTTTTAACCAATGTGTAGATAACGGCACGTTTCCTAATCTAATGAAACACAGTAAGGTCATCCCTATTTTTAAATCCGGTTGCAAGAACAATCCGACTAATTACAGGCCTATTTCTGTGCTTCCAGCACTTAGCAAAATCTATGAAAAAATTATGCTTGATCAGATGATGGCACATTTTCATTTATATAAAGTTCTTCACAGTCGACAGTTTGGTTTCACGAAGGGAAGTTCTACTATTGATGCAGGCACCCAACTTATAACTCATATTTTAGATTCTTGGGAAGACTCGCAGGACGCTATTGGAATCTTCTGTGATCTTTCCAAAGCCTTCGACTGCGTCGACCACAATACACTTATCCGTAAGCTACACCACTACGGAATTCGTGAACGGGCCGCTGACCTTATCTCATCTTATCTCTCGCAGAGAACGCAAAAAGTTAACGTAAATGGCGCCACCTCTGCGGGGGCTCTGGTCAAAATGGGTGTTCCACAAGGATCAATTCTTGGTCCTTTCCTATTTCTGGCTTACATTAATGACCTTCCATACGCGATGGCCGAGTTGTCGAACATAATCTTATTTGCTGACGATACGTCACTCATTTTTAAAATAAATAGGAGGGATAGCGAAATTTTAAACATTAATGATAGCCTTAAAGTCCTTTGCAAATGGTTCGCGGCTAATAATCTCTTACTTAACTCTAACAAAACTAAATGCCTTAAGTTTTCCTTGCCTAATGTAACGCATGTTGATCGAAATGTGATTCTTAATGAGAGTCGACTTGATTTTATAAACGAAACAACTTTTCTAGGGATTATTATTGACTCCAAATTGCAATGGAGTGCTCACATCACTGCACTGTCTGGCAAGTTGAGTTCCGCGGCATTTGCGGTTAGGAAAATTAGACAATTAACTGATATACCAACAGCCAGACTAGTATACTTCGCATATTTTCACAGTCTAATGTCTTATGGCATTCTGCTGTGGGGATCGGCAGCTGACGTTGGCTCGATATTTATTCTACAAAAAAGAGCTGTACGCGCGATTTACAACCTAGGCCCTCGTGAATCTCTTAGAGACTTTTTCAAAGAGATTAATATATTAACGCTGCCGTCACTTTACATTTTTGAAAATATTATGTATACCCGGAAAAATCTGCAGAAGTTTAAAATAAGAAGCTTTACTTACAATTTGAGTCTCTGTAACTTGAGAAATAAATGAATATATATTACCATGATAAAAATACTAGAAATAAACATAAGATAGTTGTACCGAGATTTAAACTAACAAAAAGCAACAAGTCATTCTTAGGAAACTGTGTTCGGTTTTATAATAAAATTCCAAATTCTATAACTGACCTTACAGAAGGCAAGTTTAAATCCTATGTGAAACAAGTACTAATTAAGAAAGCCTACTATAGTATTAATAGTTATATTGACGATAGGGACGTGTGGCACTGATTTTTCCTGCATTTGTGGCTTCCCTGGCATACCCGCCATTCAACCATAATTTTGATATTTAATATTGTTTACTGATTAGGTATATTGAACCATTTCACTGTCATGTATTTTACCCAAATTGTAAATGAGAGAATAACCGATCTATATTAATATTTTTTATTTGACTTTGATGCTACTCGTATTCTTATTTTAGGTATATTGTGTAGCTCATTATTCTCTCATACTTGAAATGATTGTTAAACCATATTTTTAAAAGAGTAACTATGGAGTTTCTTGCCGGTTCTTCTCCATAGAAACGACTTTTTGGAACCGTGCAACTAGTTTGACGTTTTGTAAGTGCTCTTTTGTAGCCTATATGAAATAAAAACATTATGACTATGACTATGACTATGACTAAGGCCTAATAATATTAATCTTTTCTGCGTTTGACTATAGACTTTAACCATAAACAAAAAACTATACACATTAAAAATGACAGAATACGTCAATGATTTAGAATTTAGATGATGAGATGTGTCAAATAAACATGTAGGTACTTATGTACATAATTATAGTTATCTGTGTCGGCCAAATGAATGGTAAGTATTAGTAATCTTTTTTTTATTCATTTATTTTACTTCTAAAGTATATTTAATAAAAATATTAGCTTTTTGCAGGCCTTCCCTATATATACTTTAACTGTGCCAAATTTCATACTCCTCCGTCCGCGTAATTATCGTAAAAACGGGGGCACACTTTGTGCTTTACGTATATATATATAGATAGACGATATAGCTCCTATACTCCTATATTTCAGATTCGTCCTATTAGTACCATCAAATGTGTATTAATAGTTAACCCCATCAGTCTTATTACAAAAAACTAAATAAACATCGGTTTAAACCTGGCCTTTCAAGTCCTGGCTTATCTGAAGAACCATGGTCTAAATTTGTCCTTATTACAAAAGTTATAAAAACCGTGGTTCTTTTAGCACTGTCATTTGAACCATTGTTTGTATATCAACCACAGATTAATACAAACATCGTTCGTTCATAATGTTATCATTCTACAAAAACGTTCCATTTGCCCAGAAAAGAAAAAAAGTTTAATAATAAACTAATGATTAAATATTCTATAGAAGTGTTAAAAATATTGAGACTATTATTATTTTGCTTAGATTTTAATATCAATTATATATATAAAACGTGACGTAATTCGAACTCATTTGTTTATGAGATGTTTGTTGACGTAATTTAGTATGTTAAAACCAAAAGTATGTATTTTATGCAAGTTTATTTATTGATAAACATAAATAATGCGTTTGAACGGTATTTGTAGTGAAATATATGCGAATATATTGTCATACCGGGAGGCGGTATGGCTCACAGACGAGAGGATCTAATAATTCCTCTTGTGAATCGTATTCTATTATATTTTGTGTGATGAACCAACAAAAGCACATAATATCTGTTATATCGGCTTCAATATCCTCAATATCAATTAAATTGACCATTATAATATCGATGTTCAGGTATAAACAACAACAATATATGATAACCTAAAAGATGAAATTTGACAGATATGATATTTTAAACCCTTAGACTATAAAATAATATAGACGAAGCGTCAGTAACAAGCAAAGTGAAGCATAAAAAGAGGTGCCGGTTTGTGTAGTACACGCGAATTACGCACACATAGACAGGCAAGAGGTGCCGAAACGTTCAGTGTCACGCAGACCGCTAGAATTGTCAGTGCCGTTTTATGTACAAAAATAAAACTAAAATGCCGCCGTGTGTCGTTAAACAATGTAAAAGCAATAGCACAGCTCATAAAAAGGCCAATGGAGTGACTTTCCACAAGTAAGTAATGAATTTTAATCGTATTTGTATGATTTTATAATAAGCAATCGGAACATGATTAGGTGACGTGGAATATCTGTGTTTCATGGTAATAAATTATAAGTTTCCCAAAAAACAGGGTAAATTTCCAAATGGGTGTGATTCCTGGTGGCTGCTATGCTTCTTAGATTTCCATTATTGGATTCATATTATAAGAAAAAACAGATCATCATCATCATCAGCCAAAGACGTCCACTGTTGAACATAGGCCTCCCCGTTTAAGCGGGGGGGTTTGCCATAATCCCCACGCTTGGCAAGCGGCTTGGGGATCGCAGTATTGGTGGTGAAGTTACAGAAGACGCTGCTGCCCATCTTCTGAATTTTCCCTTAGTCGCCTCTTACGACACCCACGGGAGGAAAGGGGGTGGTCAATTCTAGGCCGGATACCACACGGCACGTGCCGTGTGGTATCCGGCCTAGAAAAAACAGATATGATGTTAATTGGACCCCGACATTATATTCGGTCGTTTGTAGCAATCATTTCGACGAAAATGATTTCAAATTATCAAAATGTGGACGTCGGATGATAAGAAGTGTGATTCTTAAAAAGGTACTTCTGTTATCACCAAGTCATAAATTGTTGGTATGGTATTATAAATTAATATTTATAAATCACGTTTGCTATTGTTTTGATTGAACGGAACTTTCAGATACTCATTTCAGTCTCAGGGTAATTGGATAAAAATAGTCAATGGAAATTGCCTTCGTCTTGAAAAGACAAGCATTGCGTTATGTACATTGTTAAAATGTTTTTTTCTTTAATATTAGATCTATATATACATATATTATACCCTTTCTTATTCGGTAGTATGTGACAAAGTAATATTTAATAAAACACGTAATAATTTGAAATGAATTAATTGGTTTTTCAGGGTAAAAAGATTTTATCTGGCAACATTCCTTTGCTGTCAAAGTCACTCACACATATTCACGACCATGCTTGACTTCAATGTTCCGTGAGGCTTTGTCTATATTATTTTATAGTCTAAGTTTAAACCATAGTTCTTTACTTTAAACTAGGGGCCGCCCAGGTTTGGCGTTAGACCATAGAATGGACAATGGTTTTTCGCAAAACCACTTTTTGTAATAACACTTTCCTATAAACCGTGGTTTTTAGAGGTTTTAAACCTTGGTTTTTAGATAAACCGCTTTTTGTAATAAGGCCGATTGAGTCTAGGTATTTATTCAGCCATCTCCTTTCTTCTGGGTAGTTTTGGCCTAATAAATATGGCATTCATCTAAAACGGTTCTGTAAATATTTTTTAATTGACAACACGGTACTCCGTTTTCGATTTTTATAATACCTACCAACGAACATGTTTTACTTGACAATATAGTACTAGACTTTTAGTCTTCGTATTTAACAGTAACAATACTACATATTACGTATAAGTACGTACTACATTCGAAAGGTTCGTCATCAAACTATGTATTTATGTGTTTTATAGTTTATGTGTTATTTTATAGTAAAAATAATTACAAGTAATAATACGTAATAAAGCCGGCACCGGGTGTGATTGGACAAGTAGAAAGACAGTTCTTTCTATTTGTCCAATCGCACCCGGTAAGCACCCTTTAGAATAACTGCATAAGCCGACTTTATCGTAAAGTAAGTCTTAAGAAATGAGTGGAAAGTGATATAATGATCGTATTACAATCAATATAGGTAATATTAATTGTATATTTATACAATAATATAGCTAGATAACAATTAGTCTTTATTACGTAAGTATTAGTAAGTAAAGGTAATTATGTAGAAACCCATTTGTTTAATCAGTCATGGAAAACAATCAGATGGAAAAATCTCGTGAGACAAAGATATTGTTTTTAGAATGATATCAATATGCTATTCAATTATCGAACATTAATAACCTTGATAATAATATACTGTTAATATTGTTTTCCTCTTTTTGTAGTTGGTTCTCGCAAGCTAAATCAAAAGGCTCTTATTAGACAATAAATATACTTGATAAAAAACAAACTGTAACCAACAAGGGATTTCACAAACAATCCCTGATAAAACCAGGCCTCTCGCTGGCTTTTAAATAGATTCACAGAAATAAAATACGACCCGTCAGACAAAACACTTACGCTTATCTTTTCGTAGTTATTATGTTACCGGCAATCAGTAGGTAGGTACTATAGGTAGAAATAATCCGGTGGACTGATCCCGAAGAAGGAGGCCTCGGGGCGGGCGACTGACTCGACGTCTACACGCCAAAACCAGAAACACGACAGACGGGCCTTTGGAGTTGCGGGCGCACAGAGAAGGTGACTATGTTAGCCTTTTTTGTGACTCCAGAGAAGACGGCGGCACAGTGGTCACGCACAGCAGTGCTCAAGGGAGACCCTTTTACTGTATCCCCAGGGATTTGACTAATATGCGTCGCATGGGGAGGTTCAGGAGTTAGTATTTTTTGAGAAAAATCAAAATCCCATACTCCTTGGTTCCTACCCGCAAAGCGGTTCGGGTGTCCTCTAAGGGTTTCCCTGCGAAAACATTGAAAAAGCACACACTAGTATACTTTGCCTAGGTATTCTGTACAATACCGAATACGCAATCGTTAATTTATTCTCCGAAGGGGTAGGCAGAGGTGTAGGTATAGTGTACCCACATTTCTGTTATGTTATAGGTCCAATGTAATGTAATAAGGGGCAAGCATATTGCCATCAACCGGTCTCAAATCCGCACACTATTCTACTACTGAGTATTATCATTATCAGCTGGAAGACGTCCACTTAAAATTACCTGATGGTAAAACCCAATAACACTTTGCCGAGCTGGATTTGAACCCAGGACCTCATGCTCAGCAGTCGCTTAGCGTCTACTAAACCAAAATATTCTTAAATATAAATCGGTACCTAATAAATTCGTCATACTTTATATTACTTAAATAAACTCCTACCTACAAGGTGTCTCTGTTATTATTTACGCTATATTTTAAACTTCGCCTGGATTGTCTAAAGAACAAGTGATTAAGTACCTATGTACCGTTATAACAGGTTACTAATTACTTAAAAAGTCTCTGCCTACCCTTCTGGCAACAGGCGTGACTTTATGTATGTATGTACAGGTTACTATTTGAATTAATTAAGAATCTGTAGTGGATTTCTGGAGCACAAATGTGCAATCTAGATACCTGGCAATAAAGACAGTCAACTTTAATTAACCAAAGTGTATTAAAATAATACTAGAGGTCCCGTGGCGGCCAATATTTGATCGAAATTATCATCATCAGCCGGTAGACGACAAGTTTTGACGTCTCCCCCTTAGAACGCCACAATTACGATAACTTGCCATTTGCAATCACCGGTTGCCCGCAACTCCGACGATATCGTCGTTCAACCTGGTGGGAGGCTTGGTGGGAGACCTGTCAACGCTGCGTCTACCGGTTCGTGGTCGCTATTATTATCGTAATATGATACCTACAAATTTTAGCTTTCTGCACTACTCCATATAAAGTAACTAATCAGACACCCTTCAAACATAGTATTTGAAATTCTAGACTATAGAGAATAAAGACAAATAATATTAAATATTTTCTAACTTTGACCATATAGGTTTTGATGGGGCTAACATGGTCTTATAGACTAAAAGTCCCTAAAAAATAAAAGGAATAAAATAAAAAAACTTTGACAAAAAACATAATTATTAAATGACTGTTAGATTACGTCAATGATATGACATTAATAATTTAATATAAACTATGAGATGAGTGTGAATAGGTACAAAACGAAGGATATTGTGTGCGTAGACGTAGTTTTAATGCATATTTATACAAAAATATTCGATTTCTGCAGTCCTATATATATAAACTTTAACTGTACCAAATCTCATACTCTTCCGTCCGTGTAATTTTCGTAAAAACGTACTCAAACTTCGCTTCACATACATATTTCGAAAAAAAGTTTGACAGTTTCTCAACTTAGTTCGGTTGAAATTGACATTATATAGAACAATGTCTCTGTTGTTTATTTGGATCATTTGATTCTAACCAAACCGATCGTAATTAAAGATAGCTAGACCCCCCGGTAATGACTAAGTTAACCTTTCTTTACCTGGAAAAGATGGGGTCTTTTCACACGGGCGATATTCCTAAAAAAATATATTTCGTATCTACACTAAGTTGTGACTTGTACTATTAAATAGTTTAAAGGATACGCATAATTGATGATTAAACCTTGTGAAACAAATAATAGCCAATGCAACCAGGGTTGCAAACTTTTTTTAAAAGAAATAAAGTATATTCAGGTCTATGAAGAATATTAAACAGTATTTTATTTATTTATTGTTTTAAATACATATTTTCTAGAGCTTCTCGCACAACTTTTTATTACATCTTTTACAATCTTTTTTAAAAACTTCATAAACCTCATCACAATTATAACTGAAATTAAAATAAATAAGGAGCTCATTTTTTATTAAATTAATAGACGCTCTATTTCTAATTTCTATCCTCCCGCCACTTAGTATTTATTACTGAAAAAACTCTTTCAGTAAATGCTGTGATGGCGGGAACAGAAAGTAGATATGAGATAATTTTAGTTATGTTTTTAAATTCTTCTGAAGTGTTTACTAATAAATGGCTCCACTTTTGGCCAGTACTCATTTCAAGAAAATCTTTGTCTTCTGATATTTTTTCATAAAATAATTTGAAAATAATTTGTTAATTCTGAATATAAATCATCCATACCAATATTGAGTCTATACAAATTTAGATTATGTATAATTTTCTCAAAATGATCAAATGTGACCGAAGACTTCAATGACAAACAGCTAATTAAAGAAAGCCAGTTAGTCTGATTGAAATCGAACCATTTCTCCAAATACAAATTAGCCTTATCAATAAAAAGTATGAAGTTATTAATAGTTCTATTAAGAGCGCCCTCTGACTAAATAAAAACAAATTTGTGTGAGCGTCTATGTATAACACATAACAATGTGTTTGCATTTTGATGCTGAAAACATCTTGTTATTGTATACTTTTTTTTTGTTCAACAGAAAAAAGTATTATTTAGTGAAAAACAGTATAATACTGTTTAAAACAGTATAGTTGGCAACCCTAATTATACAACCCGAATTTACTACACAATATCGGCTTATGAGCCATTTCACAAAATTTTTACGTTGGAATTCTGTCAAATTTGTCATGTGTGCGTAGCACACCCACACAATAACAATGCAAACAGTATAGAGCGAGTTTTGAGACGGACATAAAAATCTTGATCGTTACGACAATGTTTCTTATTCGAGATTTATGAAAATATTTTTGTTTCATTACTAATTTATTTAGACAAATTATAATATTTGCAATAATAATATAATCACCAAATATAAATATATCATGTTTTGTAAAATTTATTTTAATAATAAATGTATTAGATTGTATTTTTGGAGGATTATTACTCAATTACGCAAAAACGGTTAAAAGGATATAGAAAAAAAAATGCACATAGATAGTTTATAACCCGGATTAACATAATAAAGGCTACAAGCTACTTTTCATGCGTAGAAAAAATCCAAGTGGACCAAATCGCAGACAAAAATAGTACAGTCAAGATTAAAGTAGCTGAATATTAATCTAATAAAATATCTTAAACTAATAAAATAATATACTTTACTTGATAAAAAACAAAACCGAATGAAAATAATACATAGAAAATGAAAACGTTGTGGTCGTAATATAAACATGCGTTTGCAATACGAATTTTCGTAATTTAAAATGAGAAAAAGTGACACAGATCCCACCTCTTTGGGCGCTCGGGCCCGACTGATCTTTCAACGTTTGTGCATCGTAATTTATTGTGATTTGGAGTGATATTAAAAAAGATTTAATTTTTAATTAAATAAAAGAATTTTAAAAATCTCTTTATTATTCGATTTCTTTGAGAGCATAGTTTATTATGACATGATTTTAAAATTAAAATATACCTACCTTTATTCAAACCAAAAAGTCGTGTAAAATTACAGTATAAACCATGAAAATAGGTTTCAGTTTTTTTTTTATCAATTAAAAGTGTTATTAATCGAAATGTGGCACCGTAAGTTTTAATAAAAATATATGCCTAATGTTTACTGTATTTTTATCATTTAAATTTGTGAATGTAAATGATAGAATTTGGAGCCCGAAATTGACTCTACGATGATTTTTCAGAAAACGTGTTGCGGGAGATTGATCACCATATAGCAATTAAGTTATTTTTTGTAAATCTATTAGCATATGTGTCCATGCGAAAGATTGGACTACATTTTAAATTTATATATAAATTCCTAAATACTACCTAAGATGGTAAATTATTATATATTATATTAATTTAGCGTCCGAAATCTTAGAAAACTGCGTAAAAATGTAAAATGGCTCTTAAAACCTGTTCGTTGAATTTGTAATAAATATTTACAACCTCAACGAACGAAGTGTTGTGTGATTTGTGGTAAACTATTGTCTAATCTGTAATTGTGGTGTGTTAGTGTTATAGTTTTAGGTCTGTGACAATTTGTTTGCTATATTATGTTGGTTATCCGACAAGCTTGTCAAACGCCGGCCGGTCTGAGCCGCGACGCGACGGCGTCGGCCACATTGTTAATTAACACGGCTAACTACAACTACACTACAAAATACCTGTTTTCAACGCTACCGTTACATTTCGAAAGTATAATGATTATAAGACAGTAATTAATTCTAACACATTTCTTTTTCAATTCACACGTATCTACTCATAATATATATATTATTTTTTTTAACTTTGATAAATTATTAAGATGTAGGTCGGGTCTCGCACAGATTAAATTATTATCAAAATATAATTACAGGCTTAAATCCAGCTGGACTTTATTTTATGTAAAAATAACAAAAACAAAAATGTGTTTCTATAAATTTCAATATTTTGAAGTACGTTACAAATCTATTCAAACAAGCTTTCAAGCCTAATACAACTATAAATCAAGTTCGGTTACTATAAATCAAGTCAATCATGTTTAAGATTGCTTTGTTCACGCTCTCTCAGTTGATGTTATTAAGCTTTGTATTCAGTGTTCATGACAGCCCTTAATAGCTACAGTTGTGGTCCACAGTCAACCTCCGCAGACGGGCGTATTTGCTGAACGGATTTGCCGAAGCCCACAAGTTTGTTATCCAATTGCTGGACGTTTATGTGGCAATGCGCTTGCAGACACGATGCCGATTAAAGACGTCAACATGGAATTGGTTAAACAGTGTCAGCTGGTATCAGTGTAGGTACAGTGTGGCTAACGGTATTCTTGGTTGTAATTCCATTTTCATTGTTTACTTCATGTGCATATAGTTAATTTAAGGAAATAAATCCTTTATGTTTTGTCTACAGATAAAAACTTAAGTAAACCATTTGTTTTTATACGTTTTAACACTGTATTTAATTTTGTTGTACTGTCCAACATATCGCCGCCACTGGCATGCTGTCATTTATAATCATATTTTCGGATTAAAGCTATTATAAAAGAAAAGATCGCAAGCTCCATTCTATATTTTGCTTTTGTACAATTATATATTTAATAGACTTTGGTTTTCAGTATGCATTGAAGTGTTTTTCGAAAAAGTTAACACGTTGAGTTATTTTTCATGTGGTTTTTTGAATCTACTTAAGTATGACTGAAATTTGGCATACTTGTATTGTTAAATATTATGCATATATTTTAAATGTTAAACTAATTCGAATTATTTAATTGCATAATTACTGCAACGGGAAAACTATACCACCCACTAAAAAGCTTGTTCAATCTGTTACCCAGGATTTTTCATTCAAAAGAGTAACAGCTCACACAGCCCACAGCTCTGTAGAATGCCAATGTTTATCATTGAGATGGCTTGAACCCCACGGACATATCACATGGTTACTTTTATCCAAGTTAAAAAGCACCATATAATTTACGAGCGAGTTCTAGTTTGAAATTAATCGAAACCAATACTTACTGATTATAGGTGCTGCTGGCGCTTCGAGCTTTGTGTCTCTTTCTTCTATGCAGATGCCGGGCGTGCACTCTGCAACAGAAAATTATTTAAATCAATTGTTCAGCGTTAAACTTCATATGCATGATTTACGTTGTTCGATTCTGGTATTTGCATACGATCTATGAATGCACGCGTACTATGTGATTTTATTTAAATGGACGTTCATTATTTTTATAGCATGTTGAAATACTTAAATTATTATCTAATATTCCGTACGAACTTTTAACCCGAATATTTATTAGGGACATCTAGCGTCGACAGACACGAGTAGGTTCGCCGTTAATTCCGGGGAAGATATTACTAACAAAATAGTTACACTTGCGTGAAAAGGTTCAGTCGAGTGTAGGTATTCATAAAATCTGCTATTCATAAATTCTTAATACAACTCATTAAAATGCCAATGAAAAGAAATCGACACAAAAGGCGCACCAATTATTTAATCCTTTTTAAATAACGTTATAAATATAGTAGCGATCTAGTCGCAATATCTTAAATATACAATCTATTAGCTAATACCGGAATATGTTCCTCTTTCACCAAGTTTTAATATTTAATTAATCCAATTTCTGCGTCCGTAATGACTATCTTTCAAGTCCCAGCTGGTAAACAGATCAGGTCAGTCCGGTCACCAGGGGATTACGACGGACCTTACGTCGTACGTAGCGGGTAGCTTTTATTACCTGTACTTAGCAAATAAAACTATACTAACCGCCGCACTCAGAGACGTTAATGATTACATATACAGACACTAAGTATTGATTTCACAAAGAAAATCTTTATTTAGTGATAGTTTAAGTAATAATTAAATGACTCTGAGTTCGGCGGTAAGTAACACATATTCATCCTAATAAATGTTCGCAATTCTTAGTCTTCTTCGTTTGAATGTGAAATTCCTGATTATGACGCTTGCTCAATTCGGGTTGGTGATTTCAGACTATTCAATTTATATCGTACATTATAATAATATAATTTCTAGTGGATGTTGGTTACGTCACTCTTCATCAATATTCAAGCGCTATACAATTATTAGTAAAGTCGTGTGTTACATGTATAAAACGCCGACCCAAAGTAAGTAGATTATACTGATGTGTTGGATGCACACAAGCGTAAAATGACTTCGTAAGTACATACTATCACGACTGTAATGCCGAAAGGGTAGGCACTGTTAAAAGGCAGGTATCTGTACATCAAAACGGAGTATGAAATTTGGCAAAGTCAAAGTCAATGGAGAAGAAGTGCAGAAAGCTAATATTTTATTAAATAAATAAAAAAATCATTACACACACTACCATTTGTTTGGCACACACCCATACGTACTTTTATATGATAATATCAAACTAACCGCCGAACTCCGAGTAATGATTGCTTAAACTACATATTACTAAGTAAAGGGTCTTCTTCGTGAATTATTTACAGTGTGTCAGTTTAAAGTAATATTTAACGTCTCTGAGTGCGGCGGATAATAATAATTTATATATTAATGCATAGATAAAATATTAATAGGTTTAGCTAAAACTTTGTATTCCTTTTAAGAATATAACCGCACGAAGGAGTGTGTGATTTGGCAATATTAAAGTTTCTGGAAAAGAAGTCCGGAAAGCTAAAAAAAATTGATTAAATAATGATCAAATTTGGCTTCCGCTGGGCGACCTCTGGTTTCAATAAATACAATAAGTTTTATACCAGCAGTTGGGATTCAAGATACCACATAGCGTTTTTAAAGTCGTGAATACACAAGCGCCTTAGAGCCAATTTATTGCATACATACGTGCCGATTTATATGACAAGGTTATATAATATAACGCACAGTTGCGGTTTCATGGGGATCTACGAGTACATGCGGCGAGCGCCGACCGACGACGCGCGACGTTGCGACCAAATATGAAATCGGTGGAGCAAATATGATTTCCGATGATATGGTTCTGGGAAGTGTCAACTCCGACGTTGCCGTTACGTGGTCCTGTCATTTGTATTTAATTTGTAATATAAATATCAGAAATGGATGATAAACTATCCAGACTGTCCAGCTAAACTTCGTCAGATGACTATATCTAAGCTCAATGATAAAGAATGGTTATCAGGCGTTCAGGCTTTTGTCTACCCGTAACGTCAGTCAAGATTCATGAATGACTACCGAGGCTGACGACTTATCACGAGGCACGAAGGGGTATTAGCGAAACGGGAACTTTACTTATGCTCTCGGTAATCTACGAACCTACTGCAAGAATGAAAAGTTTGGTCTTGACCATTTACACGATACACTTACACGATACATTTACACGATACACTTGCAAATTTTACTTCTGGCTTCTGTTATATCGAAATATTATTGTAGTATTTTAATTTAAAACGGAACCGCATTACGAGACTACGAACAAACGATATCTTTCGTTCTTACGTTATTTGTTCTTTGAAGGGGTTCTGAACCTGCCCCTGCGGTCGCGGTCTTATAACGAGAATGCAATTATCAAAAAATATCTGCGATGAAATGACCCGGCTTCCTGAAGAGTAATTAATTCTGTAGAATATTAGTCTACAGTCAGCAACATAACATTTTACTTTTTAAATGTTTCACTAATTGAAGAACAACTTACTTGTAAAAGGATTAAAAGTAGTACTATTAGCTAATTATAGGCTTATCTCAAAGAGAACTAGCCAAGAAGGTAGGTACGCAATATTGGTGTAGGTAGGTACACATAGGTTGAAGTGCTATGCCTCATGGGCCGGTAAATGTACATGTAATCATCATCAGCGAGAGATCGTGCGAAGGTATAAAGGCACGGAGGTGTAACTCACGGCTATTAAGGATAATTTCATGCAAGGGAACCCAATACATTTTCGTTTTTGTCTCGTCTCGGGTTTCTATCTCAGGTGTTTAAATACGCAGCCCGATGAGGCTTCGCCCTAGCTTCGTAGTGCATAGCTTGTGAGTTAAATCCAACACATAACACTAGACGTGGCATTCAAATGATAATAATGATAGCAACTGTCAGAACTAATCCGCTAAAACGAAATTAATTAATCGGATTATGCATGCCTCGGGCAAGGGCCGTAGGAGATTCTGTAGTCGACAGTGGAATTATAGCCGACATTCAAAATGTGCAAATACACAGTTTAGTGTGTGCGAAAAGGCCGTTAGCATCCCTCACATTGTTGAGGATTATAATTGAATTAAGGGGTTATTTGGTAGCATTTCCGACATGAATTAGTTTGTTAAAATGTTTATGATAATAACTAGGAACTATAATATTAAAACATACAGTGTTAACTCCCTAATTTGTCCCATATACCTAAGTACAACACTACTAGTGCCTAATTTAATAAAAATATTGATTAACTATGTAGCCCGTTCAGAATTAAATTAGCGGTGCACTTAGTTGTAACTTTATAAGAAAGGTCGAGAAGTGAGGAGCGTATAGTGAAGTGATAACTACGTTAAATGTTGTTGTAGCACAACCTAGTATGAAGCCGTTTACGAGAAGTGCTAATAAAACGAAATCAAAAAGTGTCTGTAAAATGTTGCTGTTTATAAGGTTTTTTCCTGCGTTGAGATTCCCTAACACGTTACAGACATACATTTTACAAGCACATAAAGGTTTGGGACAACGACTTGCGAGTCTAACAAAGATTGGTCGCGTGTGACGATCGAATTTCAAGCTCTGAAAGCAAGTTCCTGTGTAATCCGACAAAAGGCTCGACGCTATTACAGAAATGATGGAATTTTAAAGATAAATTTAACCGCGTAGTGCTACTGCCCATTGTATCGCATGAGAAACTAGTTCCGTGAAATTTTTCATCCGTTTAATGCTCTCAAATTTTAACAAAGGTTCCTACATAACAATAGAATCGTAGTGCGTTAAGTGCATGAGTACGTGCACGTTGTAGCGCACAGACGAGTGCGACCGCCTCGACTCACTGCAGACATGTCGTTAGTGGTCGTTTTGGTGGCTCCAACGCTCAATGCAAGCTAGATCGAATTAAATTGCGAAGTCCGTGAAAAGGATTTTGGCCCATTTTGTTATTTGATATCGATTTGATTTGTTATTTGTCAAAGAAAAATAAGTTTTCTGGTGTTATACACGGTTATTTCGGCTTATACCAAATATTTGCGCTCGAATCTATAATTATGTAAAATAATGTAGGTACTACAGGATACGATAAAAACCTACAATCAAAATAGACTTAAAATGTCTTTGGAAGTGAAAGTCTAACCTTCACTAAATACTTCTGAAAATGCTATAGCTGAATAGTGAAAACAGCGCCACTAAAGAAAAACTACTGGGAAGTTCCCAGTAGTTTTTCTTTAGTAGATAGGACCGATATACGAGGGTTTTGTTATCTTATGTCTTAAGAAAAACCCTCTGCGGTGCGAGGATACGTCTATTTACAACATTACTTAAGATGAAGTACCTACATCAGTTTACGCAGTCAATATTTGGGTTCTAAAAAGATGACATAATATTTATTTATCTATAGAGAGTAGGTATAATATTACGTTTGTAAATACACACATGGTTCCTAAAATCCAAACCTCAATAAAAAGCTTCATCTAGGGCCACTACCGTGGTTCGTTTTATATCATTATGTCTGCATAATTTATGCGAATCAAAATAGATATAAGGGTCGTACTAAAATAAGTTTTATACAATTATAGATAAGTACTAGAAGTCGTCTGCGTCCAAAATTTGACCGACGTGTGATAAATTTTTTTTGCTTTCTTTCTTTAACTTCCCAAACTTAGTATTTGACATTCAGAAGGACTATAGAGAATAACGAGCCTTTAGCCATTAACAAAAGAAAACATTAAATGACAGTAAGATTACGTCAATGATATGAAATCACTCACTGCAGTAACGTTCCTTTTTCTCTGCCAATCCTCTGTATAGGATGTATATTTTTTTATAAGTAAAGAGGTTAGGTTACAACAAATACGTAGTAGGTATTTCGTGCGTAAAACTGCAATGTTGCCATCCATCAAATTTGTATACCTATTAGACTGGACCTGGAATATTCTTATTATTTGTTTTTCGTCTATTAGGTATTAAAAATTACCTATATTCATGCTAGATTAATGTTTAATGGAACCGGTGACATAACAGGGTCCAAGTTACCAATGGTTAGGGCTCTTTGGAGAGGAACCTCCTCACTATAAGATCAACCTTCTGCATAGCCTTAACCCAACTGCCCACCGAGAGCCACTTTAAATGTTTGTCCATGGCCATTGGTCTTAACAGCTATTCGTACAATGATTGCTATGTCAACATTCTCATGCGCTAAATCCAGACTTAGCTTTAAAGAGATTCTCAGAATTTGACATGGTGATAGCAACGCTGTAATCTATATCAGGCTTATTGTCAACAACAGTCCTGTCTGTTATTTATTTAGTATTATACCTAATTACATTTGCTTTACATAGACAAATTAAGAAAGAAACGGTCACTTGTGTGTAGTAGCTACTTGTAATTTTTTCTTTCAAAGGTTGTTCTGTAGGCATCGCTTAAAGCGATAAAACCGAAATTGTACCCTTTACACTAATGGAATTATCCTGGAAAGGAATATACTATCATTACTAACCCACGCGTCCTACTTATCTGTTTCATGTTCCCGGATTTTAATTCTATTTTCGAATAAAAAATCATGAGTCATGGTCCACCAGTATGTCAAGTTTTATACAAATTGATATTCGTTCATATTTTTCTTTCTCTTCATTTATTTCAGGGTTGCAATACGGTTGACATTTTTTATGGTAACATAGAAAATGTCAAGCGTATTGCAGGTAACGAGAACAGCTATACTGTATCTAAGATACATGCGTAATTATCATTTACAAATATGTAACGGAAAAAACATGTCTGTAAAAATGTTCTCTGGCATAATAATTTCACTTTCCATACAACGGTGTTGATTTTCATCCATTGGTCACAAATCTCACAGTTGGGTAGGTATATAAATTGTTACGTAAAACCAACCGCTGTATAAAAATGAAAATCAGGAAACCAAGGGTTATGCGGAGGCTTACCTTACATTGTTTTGTAGCAAAATCCTTTGCCTTTGATCTTTAATCGAAATATTCCTTCCAGATACCGTTACACTGTTTTTATACAAGATTCTAATGTCAGAGTAGGCAACAAGAGAAAAATTTTAAATACCTAATTATCTTGACAGGAATCTTACATTTTTAAAACATTCGGAGAAAGCGAGTTCCGTACGTACCAGAGTTATGGTGTACATTTCAGTCAAATTAATTAGGATAAAAACATAGATTACGTCTTAAAATCTTCATGTAAAAGTACTTTAGTGTAATAGGTAGGTTATATATTTTTCAAGTGGAGCAACATGTTTTGAACTGGTAATTAACTGAGGATTAAAACTCGGATTAAACATGAAACGCTACTAAATGAAAGTACCAACATTGTTAAAAAAAAATCGTTTTATAATCTTTTTTTACGTACAATAGCTCAGTGAGTGATCATTTATTTTACATACGGATACAATTCTACGTAGGTTTTTCTGAAGTCAATGTTTTCAGTAGCTTTATATTATAGCTTTTTTTTCGAGCGTCATTTTACCTGAAAAGCCTTTTAGTGCGAATGTGTTACAGCAAATCTGGAATTCACCAAATTCGTTTAAAAAGCCTTTTTCTAGTTCTACTGAAAGCTTAAATCCACTTATCACAGCCAGATGCAGAAACTCCTAAAACGTGATAGGTACTCGAACATTTGTTAACACGTTACGTGTTTGTTTTGCTAAACCTAAGTTTAGTATTAACCTACAATCGCACAATTGGAAGCTTACAATATCATAATTATGTAGGTAAATAAATATAATATAGGATTAGTAAAACGCCGCTTAAAGCTTCTATGCGCCGCGCCGTTATGATTCTGGCTTTGACAGAAAATCATATTTGTTTTCTTTAAAGAAACTCGCCGTTCCACTTTAGTGTTTAACGTTTAAAAGCACGTGCAAAAAGAGCGCCTAGAAATGAAATGTAACTGCAATCAGAAAACAAAACAAAATATTGACTTGTCCAATCACTGGACTGGGGTGTATACGGAAATGGTTTCTGACAAATAAAGAATGTTCAAATCTTCCAGATGTTACACTGTATGAAATACACTGGCGTTAGACAGAAGATAGCTACGACGTCGTCAATTTGATTTGAGGCCCGCCAATTGAGTTTACGGCGCCTTCTATCGGGGGCGGATAATCACACTACCTACAAAATGTATTAAGATGAAAATTAATCACGCAGGTGATACTGATAAAGTAAATTATGCATTTACTAGCTATCAATAAGGTTAGTAATAATGAAGTAACTTTATGTTCATCACATTGACATATTAGTGGTTTCAGCTTTCGTTGGAGTGGATTCAATGAAAACTAGTGGTCACCCTATGGTCCCAATGTGACCGTAATTTTAGCTTTCTGCATTCCTTAACCATATGAACGTACAATAAAAGACTACCTACTAAATCTCAAATACTCCGTGCACGCAATAGGTAGATATACCTACCCACTCATTCTGAAATAGAGATACAAAGTTATCTCTTTACGTATTTGTATACAGATATTACAATGTTGAAAATGTCCCTAAACACATAATTACTTACAAAGTACTTTATTAATTACGATTCCACGGTTGTAAGCAAGACAGATAATTATAATATTTAATTGTTGTATTGTTGTGATTGTAATTACGATGATGAAATAAGATGTCTTGTTGTCTTAATTACCTAACTACTAATAACGTATATTAAAAACTTTTTGTAAAAATAAAAGTGTTAGATAACATTTGATTTTCACCTTTAATTAATATTTTATAAGTTATTACATACCTGACGGGGCTATCAAACTCGGTAAAGAAAAGCAAAAACCTCAAACATTGCCACAGAACTCCAGTAAGTTCATTCCTAATGGAATAGTGGTCTTAATATTAACAAGGTTCAATATTCAGTGACTAATGGATAGCAAACAGAATAATGATTCGGATAACTATTATCGCACGACTGAAATGGAACGTCGTTAGTCGAGAGAAATACGGTGACTGTAGTTATGCAAACGGCGGTATAAATGACGTTGTGTTAAAGGTCTATCAGAGCGACTCGAGCAATTAAAAATTAATTCAAGCCAGTATTTATAGGACGAGTGCCGGTCAACGTTCCCCGACCTTGTAGGGTATATTTGGCAGGCGGACCCCTGTTCAGGTCACTAACGTGGTCCGTTGATAACAACCGGCTCTTGATTATATGTAGTGGTGGTTTTAGTTTACCTTAGTACAAGATCCCACCGTAACGTATGGCACCGTAAAGGAATGGTTCTGCAGGGTCAACAAAAACTAGAATGATGATCTACGTGAAAATCCGTCGAGTTTTCGTCCGTACAGTATTTAATTATATATATCCGCGAATTAAATAAATACATCTCTCAAGTATTTCCTAGAGTTTTCACTAACAACTTTTGTTTAGGGTCGAATGGCCCGCGGTCCTTTCGGTTTGGGCCGTTGAGACTAAATATTACTTGTCTAACGTTAAACTCATATCCGAAGCATCCTTGAAGAAATACATAGGAGAATCTCCTTGCGGTACTTTTCATCCACTACAAGTACTTTTCATACAAACAAGTCTGTTATTTAAGAGAAGTGTCAGTACTTTAGTTTGAAAGAAAAGTCCTCTGCGAACATCCACTTGACAACACAAAATGGAGATGTTCTGAAGAAAGATCAGAGCAAGTTAGATAAATGTTTAAACGGTTTTGTGGGAAACATATTTTTATTTTACATTAATATGATACATTTTAGATGGAAAATAGGACATAAATACTAAGAGTATATTGAATAGACGAGCACGAATAGGACCTGATAATGTTATATAATACGCCTACTAAAAAAGATAAGCTTTATTATCACACAATTTAACTAAACTAATAATGTATATCTCGTGTACAAGTAAACACTCTATAAATTATGCATCGAAGTATTCCTCCTCATCGCTGTCGACTGGAAGGGTGCCTAAAAGGCTGGCGGCGGCATTGCAATTGCCACGATGAATGGCAATTGGTCAAAAAACAAACCAGCCCTTTGGTCACGAAAACAGTCGACCAGAGAATCTAAATAAAGCCGTAGTCTCTGTGATGGGACTCGTATGAGTGCTAACGTTAGTCATATTTGGCAACAGAAAATTAAATTAGACTAGAGGTCTAATTTAATTTTCTGTTTAGTTATACCTCAGGAGTTAGTCATGAAATATTTAGTTATCCACTGTACATTAAGGTTATTTTTCAGGGAATTTATCACATTTCTTAATATTAAATCTAATAATAATATTTTAATTAAAATAAATAGGAACCAATTACAAGGAGTGCAATGTATAAATCAGTCACAGTTACTTTTTAAATAGAAAAGCGTATTGCATAGAGGCCTTATTTCCCTGTATGGCTGGCCCGTGCGTCCGGAGTCGAATGCGGTATTTCCGATCGCGGAGAATTTTCGAATTTCCATGTTTGAATGGTATGTCGTCACCCCTGCGAAAAGCTCCGGAGAGGTAAGGTTGGCAGGTTGCCAGCACATCGCTTCGTTCCCAATGTAATATCTGCGTCGTGGTTTTGTTTGTTAACCCTTGTGCTAATATGAGTGTACTTAATATTATACAATTTATTATTCTTGGGCCGAGTCCTCGTGTGCGAGGTGAATCTCGGTCTGAAGTAATTTTTATCTTTTGGTAATAAGGGTTCTAGCGTACGTGTCAAGTTTACTTCTACCGGCGGCGGCGCGGCATACCGTTTGAAACGTCTTTGGGCCACTCAAATGTTTATGCCGAATCCAGGCCAGAGCTCGTATAGCGTGCAACAGACGTAACAAGCTCAGTGATACTTCAACCCTTCCGTTCTTACACTTTGTATTCTCAAATCTTGTATATTAAAATGACCTCGTAGGTATATACTTTTCCGGATAGTCAGTAAACGTCGACTGAACTTTAAGAAACTTAATATTGGAATAATTCTATCTTATTTAGAAATTGTTTAATCCCTGGAAATTTATTTCAGACTCCGCTATTATCACCATCGTCATCATATTTGGTAGCGCTAGAGTCGAATCTCACCGCGGATTTATAAGTGAGTTCATAAGTGATCTCTTTAGAGCAGCACGGCTGCTCAGAATCAGACAGCAGTGGTAGTAACTCGAAATCACTGAGAAAGTACGTACCGTAGAAAAAGACACGTTGATATACTTATACAACTTAATTATCTACATACCCACAAGCCTGGATTTCTAGCTTCAACATTATTTTGTTGTACGGGTCTTAAAACTGGCCATCACGATACGACGAATATGTAGTACCGACGTATGTAGACGAATATGTAAAAATATAGAATAAACTGTATTATAAATATACCTACTGGATGAATGGACAACGCTTTGAAGAGCGTAATCTGAACGAAATATTCATAAACATTTGCGATATCTCCCTCTCCTCTATTGAAGTAACCTTACTGAATACATAATTCATTGAGAAGAAAGCAAATAAAAAAATGTTGTACAAAATAAGCTACAATTTGCTACCCATGATTTATTTTGGAGAATTTCTTATTAATTTTACGTAGTTTTTCCTCGTAAACATAAAATTGTTATTTGTTAGGTATACATGTTGCTAAGTGTTGTAGCTTAGAATAGAAAAAATGCCGTAAAAAGATCTATGTTTGTTCGCGCCGGCACGTCAACGGAGACGAGACAAGTTACAAGTACTCACTAAACTAAGAAAATAGAAATAAATTAGCTACCTATAGCATATATTGTCGTAGCATTTGTTACGGGACCTACATTTATCTATGTTTAGCGCCTCGTGCAAATCCACAGGGCCCTATATGCTTGCATCCACGTGGATACAGAGACAGTAACTGGCGTCTCGTGTTCTGTACAAAGATTTATGTCAATCCTCTCTCAATTTCTCCGTTCTATGTCGTAAAAGTAACGAGCATGGTATTTTTCCTTTCGAGATTCGATATCAAGTACCCATCCAGCCACGAGTTGTGCATGTAAAATGGTTGTAATCAACCCATGTCAAACGACAGTTCATGGGATAATATATAAAATAACTGTTGCAATCAACTCTTACATTAGAATAAATACCTACACTAAACTATAACAACTAACTATAACATAACACAAATACCTACCTGTAAATTACCTAATAAATTCAACGGAATATTGATAAATAGTTTTACTAACTGAAATAGTGTCTAAATGGAGTGTCAATTTACACATTTCGTTGAATTGGATATTCAATGCGATAAAATCGGATCTGTTCCGAAGAATCGATTCCGTGGAAATCCTTTTTAGAAAATTAATACGAATTTAATATGAGGTCGTTTAAGTGGACACGTTAAAATAATGCTGCTACGGAATTTATGTGAAATCTGTTTTTCCAACAATCGCTTACACCTTACAGTAAGTGTTTGACAAATGGGAAGTCGTAAAGATAGAGCGTGATCCATCCTGTATGACGGTGCATGGTAATACATCCAGCTCTGTAGCAGGGATAGCGTAGTTACGTGTTCAGTTAAAAGTATTGCTGAGTCAAAACAACAGTGGAGCGCGCCGCCGCCGCGCGCCGCCGCCGCCGATGTCGTAACATTCAATTTTTATTTTCCCTATACGTTCCTAAGTATGTGTGTATGTGTGTATGATGTCGTCGACAGTACCAATTACCACTGTTATCATGTAAACTAATATTACCTATAAAGATAAACAGTATTTAATATTAATTGAAGACTGAAACAGAAATATTTTTTATATGACGTATGTGTAGATTACGATCATCCTCTTCGGAGGTTTCTAGTACATTTATTTTGTCGTGGCTGACGAGACAGCAAACCTTTAATTAAAGTAATCACTTGCCTAACCCAGTTTTATTGGTAACAGTTATAATAAAGAGTGCAAAAGTATTTATTATGCGAACTGACAGAGAAATCAGAAAAAGAACTGTGACAAGGGTTTAGTGGCACGGTTCTAATAAAGAAAACAACAGACTGAATGAAGCAGTGCTCAGCCAACCATAAGAGATCTCTGTGTTCATATTAACACATTCCACATTCCTTCCATTCGTGAACATTTGTGGGGGATACTGAATGTCAGTATAAGCTGGTGGCTTAAAATTCGAGATAGATGGCCTGGCTCGTAGCCAACTCCTTGCCATGTCTGTTTTGCATACGAAGGAGTAAGCCTGAAGAAGTCGTAATTAAAAAATATCACGCTAGATTTTAATGTAAGGCGTTTTGTTAGGGATACATCTAATTTAGATTTACTTTTTTTAACAATAAATCGTAGAATTTGGCAACAGTCTTTGTTGGTTACTAAATGAATTTTCATTTATTTATTAATTAAAGAATTTATATTGTTTTTATAGTATGGCTTAGTACCCAACAATTTAAGCAGAAAAGGCAACGATTAAATTAATTTTATTTATTAAGCTACTCTAGGGAATTAATACCTGAAGAGCATTTTACAATATTTACGTGGAATGCACTTTTTAGAAGCTTTCTGAAAGGTCACATTCGTAAATAACAGTCCAAGCATTGATTTATTACCTACCTGACTTTAATGATAAATACAGCACAGAACCTAATACCAGTGAGGTTCATGGAAAATCATCGTATCATACAACAGGAATCTAGATAGATGAAACCTGTCCGTTAGACAGATATATGCACAAAAGCGTTTGTTGATAAGCTTTGGTTCCTAGGAACTACGTCGTAAATACTAGTTACCTACTGTCCATCTGTCGCTTATAATATTAATGATGCGCATGACGATGGCGCATTTTCCAATAAACAGAAAATGTGAAGTGAATGCAACCCGTTGTTTTGCAAACTCATGGTACGACCTTAAGAAAAAGGTTTTAATGCATTGGAATATAAAGGGAAATAAACTTTTGCTGACGATTGTGTTATTTTTGCTCCTACTCGTATAAGTAACGCAATTCGGTGTGCACAAATGCTTTGAAATTAAGCTATGCTTGCCTCGAAATCGAACTAATCGAAATCGACTTGGCATCTTATGAAGCAACGCAAAAAATTTGAAAGACCTGTTTTATCCCCTCCCTGCACCCTTCTCTCATAGGAGACAACTCCTAGCGCATGAACTTTCACCCACGCGTAACCTACGAAGCGCTCATACATACGTCACAGACGTGTCAAAAGTCCAATCAGCACGAGACGGAACGTATTTGTCGCCCTTAGGATCATACTAACCGATTGCGTCACTAAGCTCTGCTTGTTTTGCACTTACTTTAATTATATATAGCCAAACTATTCCTAGAAGGGACAAATCGCTCACATGATTAGAAACGTTACGCCTGTGTGGTGAGTGCGACTTCTAAGATTCTATATTATACGGTAATTGGCCCATTTGATAAATCTACACCAAAATTTTAAACATGCTCTACCATTAATCAATCCGCTATTATTTGTCAAACTAGTACCATCGGAGAGAACATAAACTTTTTATTCGGCATTTAAGATAAAAAACTACTAAACTTGATATTTAGAAATACGCAGTAAAAAATAACGTTAATGGTACATAAAGACTAATAAACAACAAAACAGCGTCAACTTAAACAAAACATCTTTTGTATGGCTCCGTGCATTTATAACCATTTGCCTAAATCACTTTTAGACATCTGTAGTTTAAGTACTTTTAAGAAATATATTAAAAAACTGCTCCAAAAAAAATATTACTCTGTCAATGAATATTTGCAAAATATATAATTGTAATAATTATAATTAGCTATCACGAATATTATTCTGTAATTTTAATTTTGCATGCCTCATGGTAGGTCAAAATATGGTCAAAATACACGCTTATAATAATTTTGTAACAATTTTTTATTGTAGGTACCCATATTCGCAAACAAATAAATGATTTATGATTTATAATCTCCAATACCCACCCCTTTACTGCTTCAGAATTTCACAATATTTTGGACAAAGCCGCGAGCTCGGCTGATAAAAAATAGCCAACTAGGTTATACGGAGCTCTCGTACTCGATGTTTTAACGTTCATCCAAGCACGTTTGAACG
The DNA here is from genome assembly GCA_905340225.1 of Abrostola tripartita. NCBI lineage: Eukaryota > Metazoa > Arthropoda > Insecta > Lepidoptera > Noctuidae > Abrostola > Abrostola tripartita. Next base: position 9,588,003 of record HG996486.1, read on the forward strand.
TGTTTACCACTAAAAGGCTTAAGCTTTGTGTGCATCGAATAGATTGCTCAAAAGTCAAACCGACTATTTTTTGCTCGATGTAAATGGCATTTTGTTTCGATCAATAACCAATGGATTCCAGCTTTTATGTAAATTGGCTATGTAAGTAATTTTTTTTTAGGTCAAATATTGCTGCATTAGATCCATTTTCTGTTATGTTAAGGAGTAAAAATTTTCACGTTGGTTCAGTTCCAAAGACAATACATTTTTCTGACAAGCGTGACCTAATTGTAACAGGGTTGGCTCCAGACGAGGGAATTCCTCAACGGTCAACAGTACTGACTCCAAATTTTTTATATAGGTACAATTAATTATGATAGCTCGTTCTAAAATTGTCCATTTTCGAAGAACCACCCCCAGGTTGGCTCCAGACGTGAGAACTCCTTAACGGTCAACAACACAGACTAGAAATTTTATAAACACATTTAATTAAGAGCTCGTTCTAAAGTTACAATTTTAATAATACGTCCACCATCTTAATATCCAAAATAGGTGATATTAGCATCACCACGAACCCCGAAAGGTGGGCAAGAGTCACTACGTCCACCACTCGAAAATCAAAATGAGTGGCATATTTGGCATAAGCTTAACCATGAAACACGAAAACGACACCCATGTTGAATTATGGAAAAATCAATACGTCCGCCTTCTTGAAATTCAACATGGGTGGCATATTTGGTATCAACTTCACCATGAACCCCGAATATGACACCCATGTCCAGGTTGATTTAATCAATACGACCGCCATCTTGAAATTCAAAATGAGTGGCATAAGCTTCACCATGAACATAAAAAACGACACCCATGTCGAATTTTGCAAAAATGAATACGACCGATGAAATTAAAATATCCAACTAAATTAAATATACTAGTTACTTCTTGATTCTTAGAAAACTGAAAACCCAATAACCACCATAACAATAATGTAATCTTTGAAATATCGTCCATTTGTTTTCAAGAACTTGCCAGTTTGCCACACATGCAAAATGCCGATTTTTTTTTTTTTTAATTTTCATTAATTAATTATGCCGGAACTAATGACATACATACATCAAACCGATGATAGGATATATATTTATTAGTTTTCGTTCGGCTTTTGTAATTTATACACAATTTAATAACACATTTCGCCATTTTTATTACAACATGTTATGAAAGAAAAACAAGCGTCTCTATTGACACTGATGACGTCAAAAAGCTTTAGTGTCTAACAGTTTGCCGCTATAAATCCCGACGCTGCGCTGTCAGGGCCTTGACAGGCCATCTAGACATAATAAATAAAATCAAAGCATTAGAATATTGAATATATCTTTGACGTCGTATACTAATAAATGTCATTTTTATTATGTATACTCTTCTGTTTATTTTTAAAGTCTGGGGTCAAACTAAGAAAATGCTTATATGGTTTGTCTCATTGCTCTACATACTTAATGTCAAGAATAGGTAATCATGATCTATAAATTATTATGAAAAGAAAAAACTCCGGACCCCTTTTAAGGAATATTGCGCGAGAATGAGAGGAGAAGGAGAGTGAGATTTGGCATATTTGTTTAATGGATAAGTGCAGAAAGTTCAAATTCGAGAATACCAGAAAGTCAAATTTTTGGCCTCAGTGTGAAGGCGCGAAGAGTATATAAAGTCAGTGACCCAACCTTACAGTCCAATGTAAATACTCCGATTTATACAACGATATTACAGGTTTAGGCAGTTTTTTATGTTTTGCGTGTAGATAGACGAAGGTGAAGAAGAAGTTGGCACTTTCAATACTTCATCAAGACTTATACATATATTTTCTGATTGTTCTCTTTGCCATGTCTTGATTCTTGTAAGTAATTATTAAATATATACCTATTGTCTTATTTGTCTTCAGAAAACAGTGAAATGTCTTGAATACTAGTTAACAAAACGGAGGCACCATGAAATAATTGCGCCTTACTTGAGGAGATTCCATTCATCCGGCGCCAGCGGTTTTTGTTTACATTTAAGTATTTTACATTAAGCTACACAACTGAATAATACGGTGAAGTTCTATCAAATAGCTAATAATACATTTCATTACAATAAGAGTCTGATTGAAAATTGTATTGATCGATAAGATTTATGATAGAGCGTCGTGTAGAAACACCATTATTTTGCCTTGTATGTATGAATATTAATGCAAGCTACATGCCAGCATATTTCCTAAAGTAAACTCATGCCGCACTTTGACAAGATGCACAGTGTAAATATGAAATATCAAGTCAGTAAACAACTGTGGAAACAATCATCGTTATGATTACATGTGCGTTATTATACTATGGTGGGGCTCGTAGCTATGCGGCTACCCGGCAGATCAGTCGATCTGCGAGGTTAAGCCGTGCTCGCCGCGGTCAGACTTGTGATGGGTGACCGTTTTCACATGTCGAGACCCCACCGTGCTTCGGAAGGCACGTTAAGCCGTTGGTCCTGCGCCTGATCTCTCTCCGGTCGTGACGGTCTACCGTCCCATCGGATTATGAGAGTGAGGGAATAGGGAGTGCACCTGTGTCTGCGCGCATACTTGTGCACTATAATATCTCCTGCGCAGATGGCTATTCTCAGCTGAGACAGGCCGCCGTGACCGAAATTCGGTCAGGAGGACATTATTATTATACTATACAGGTGGAATTCATTCTGCAAATGGTATCCATACGTATGCGTGAATATGTACTATTGGTACCAAACATCTAAATTGTCAATTGTTTCCTTGGACTTTGAAGACGGTTTGATGTTAGCTTTAATTAAGCTCACACCGTCCGACGCCGTCGCTTCAGTCTTGATTTTCAGTCGATACATTTCACAAAGCTTTGACACGGTATACAAGGAGGATAACTAATTGTGTAAGACTATTAGCTATCCTCCTTGTATAACGTAACGTAAAGGAATTACGACAGAAACTGGCTGATGTGGGTATGCAAACATTTTAAGCTTTTTGATTTAAATTACTATGACTTAATATAACAATAAAAGAAAGGCGTACTGCAAATGTTGATGGCCTTTTTATCACGAGTCAGCTTGCCTCTGGCAGCTACTTAAACCATAGCCCTGCTTGGAGTGCTGTCTACTTACATAACTTGCGGACATATTTCAGTTGGAAGTATTCTACTAATTTTATGTAAACGTGGGTAGGTGTAGGACCTATATTATTTTTATAGTAAAAGGCGAAATTGATAATATGTATAATATATTGTCATTTTATAAATCAACTATAAAAATTAATGTAATTATAAGAGCGTAAACGTAGAGTGATATACAAAACGTAATCGTAACAACGTATTATGGTATGGGAGTGGTTCTCGCCGGCTAAGGTACACTCTAATAACCTTAATTTTACATCCAATCTACAGTTGGTATAAGAAATGTCTCAAGTCCTCCAACTGACTTCGAGGTAAGCGTACAAACTTAGCTATCACCGTCTCAGGCTTAAATTAAATCATTTCTACTGACAGTTACATGTTACCGAAAAAGAAACACTATAATTTTAGATATCATTTTGAAAAAGCGCTTCGGATACAAATAAAGCACAATATTCTAATATTTGTTCTTTTAGTAGCGATGATGTCGGGCGGGTATTTTAGCTCTCCATTTTACGGCAACATTTCGACTAGTGAACGGTTTTGAGGATTATTTCCTAGGAATCCCGTTAGTAAAATATACACGTATGATTTCCATGGATTGCTTTAAGCTTTTACAATTTTGATGAAGAATAAAAATAACGACAGTTTGGTGGAGTGCGAATAAGAAGCTTTTGCTTGTCTTTAAGCCGGCTTGTATACAGAACTAAAACTTACTACGTAAGTAGAACGTCCCACGCAATATAAAGTCGGCGTTGATACAAGATTGTATAAGGTAGATTAACAATGCTGCTCCAGCCATGATTCGACCACCAGTATCAAGCTGTTGTAGGTACGCAGAAAACTTACTGCTTGTATTAGATGTTTTCTGAAGCAACCGATAGTTTAGTTGCTGAAGTTCTTACTGTTGGTGATTATGCATACACCCGAACTAGAAACTCTGCATGCGGATAACGGAGACGTAGGGCTATCTATTGCTGACTAAAGTTTGGAGGAGGATTTAGCCAGTTACGGTTCGGTATTCTCCAAGAGTAAGTACTCTATTTCTCCAGCAAGAAAAGGGCATAGACCGACATACTTTAGGTTAAGTTTATTTATTTATATGGTTTACCAACAGATGTTACAGTATTAATTTCACAGTATAAACAATAGAATCAGATATACATATATAAGGTAACTGCACAATCAATGATAGGTAAACACAACATGCACTAATACAATTTCAATATACTTACTTATCTATATCTAAATTAATAACATTTTTAATTTTTATATTAAACCCCCTTAGTCATAACAATCAATTATTAATAATTCCGTAGAGTGTTGACTATTACACTATTTAAAGTTCGGTAAATAATTAGGAATGAATAGTTGAATCCCTTATTACTTGTGAATAAACATTCCACTAGATTAGGTCGTACTTCTAAGGTAAACGGTTAAGGACCTTTGATCAAAGGATAACAATCTTGCGGTTTCTTTTAATACACTGCTCAACAAAGACTAGGGAACAAGGGTTTAATACTCTTTATTTTTAATGTTATATTATTTTGCTAGCTAGCTAGCTAGGGTTGCTAGTAAAAAATATATTTTTCTTCTTAATAAATAACAATATTTTGTGACTCCCAAGGCTCAACTTTGGCGTGGTTTGGTTTTTTTAATCATACTAGGCACTAATATGAGGTTATCAGTGTCAATTGTCAATTAAGGATTCAGGCTTCATACTCTGGAACAAAGTGAAAAAAATTCTTTTTCCATCGTTCAATTTTGGTGAAATTTTAAAAGCTGAAAGCTTTTTCCCGAACAAATTTTCCGAGTGCTGAATGACATTAAGATCAACGGACTGAGCAGGGCACTCTGACAACGTAACATCATGCTTGAATAAAACATGTAGGTATCTCCTGTTTTGCTGTGAATGCACGTGGGTTACCATGCATAATAACGAAATCTATGCCAGGATGATATCGGTGAGGAAGGACCATAAGTGGAATAATATTGCTTAAGTACTCTTGTACATTTAAATAGCCTCGTTCTAAAAATAAATTCGTTGCTATACAATGATTTCTTCTCCTTGTTATGGATATTAGATAACATTTCAGAAGGTTCTAAAAGGAACTCTAGCAATTAGTAATTAGCCAAACGTGATGAAATCCTAAGCGGAGCTCACAGGAAAACATAAGAAGAGTCCAGAGATTATTAGCCTAACCTAGCTAATAAACGATCCCAGATCGTAGTGCTGGAACTCTAGACAGACTTCGAGCATAAAAATTGGCTGCATGTAGTCTTCTACTGGCAGTTAGGTCACTAATAAATACTTGTTACTGGAACTGGAGTCTGAGTGACTGTTCCCGTGCAGTATTTTGCAGAAAACTATATTTTCTTCGGGTATTAAACCTGCGACTTCCACCAAGACATTTGGCTGCAGCCCGATAGCATGCTCATAATCAACAACAAAAAAATAATGATTGGTTGCAAGTTAACTGAGTTAACGATTGCAGTTTCGCGTGAAACTGGGTCCAGTTTCCAGCACATACACAGCCCTAAAAACCTTTTTCCGCGCTTAATGTTTAAAGTCACGTAAGTTACCAGAAAACAACATTAATGGTTTTCATCCCAAAATTAAAACAAATACCAAAAATGTCATATTATTATATATTATATATATATATATATTATTACTAAAACCCGTCTAAATTCTAAATTGTTTAATCAACCTTTTAAAATCGTTCATTAGGTTTATCAAGGGCAAGGCACGCGTTATAGTTTCTATTTATATTACAAAGTTTGGTTTGTCAGTCTATTTAGCTAAAATAGAAACTTAATTGTTTTTATTTCCAAAGCTACATCAAGGAATAATCAATCCGTTTTATTAAAGAAGGCATTTTCTGTTGAACTAAATTCGAAGGACGAAGTCATAATTTGATTTCCACCTGGGCGCTCTCATATGAATATTAAAGATTTGGCTAAGACCTGTAATAATAATAGAATGATGTTATTATTATAATGAATGTGTTGACGTCAGCATAATAAAGTTACCTATCAAAATAGTATCTACCTATCTAAGCGTACAACGTTTCTTTTTTTTCGTTAGAATATATAAAATAACATGTCCAGACTGACTGATTTATCGCCCCCAAGCCAAAACTGCTGAAGATATAAACATTAAATTCAGAAGGAGTGTTTGTTTTATAACATAACTTTTACATTTATAGCTTTGGGGACATGGCGTAAATAATCAAATTACATACAGAAGTGAGATCTTGTGAAAAGGTTCGCACTTACGGCGGTCTCATGCTCATTTGGGAAGCCTCAATTTGAGGAACTATAAATATTACTGAGATTCTAGCCTACAGTTTCAAAAGGAACATTGTTATTTTTTGTACCAAATAAAATAATATTCCCTCATCCATGATAATTTTACAAGGTGTTCTTTTTCAACACGTGGTGTCCGTTACTTGACCCCTAGACACGATGCTAGAAATCCATTTTCATTTTTCAACACCCAAGTGTATAAAGTGGACAAAAAGTTTGAATGAAGTCATGCAAATTAAATTAAAAATGTATTTCCTATTAAATATTAATAAATACAACGCCTTGAGCTGTGCTCGAATCATTTAGGTTGACGCGCTCTCAGCTTATTTGTTTAACCAAAAGCTACTAAAATATTCGGCTTTGACCCGGCTATTTCCGGCTATCCAATTCCGTTCAGTCTCAAACCTAATGCCACACCAAATATGTTACCGATCAACAACGTACAGCATAAATGATCGCGACCCAGCCGTCGGCGGCGACCGGAATACTTTTTTATCAAATATTTATCCGAACATAAGTATTGTCGTCCGGACGGTTGAATCGTTGCGGCTTCCATGTGTGTGTAGCACGCTTTCCTAAATTATCTCAACTAAACCGAATAAATTCAATGATGAATACTTGTTCTACTTGATTTCTTTTAAATTCATGGATCGATTTGTTTGTTAGTAATATTATTTTCATTTTACGTACAAAATATAGAAATTAAAGTATAGGTTTATGTAGGTAGGTATGAGCGTATTAGTAGGTATTTAGCATATTTGAATAGCTACCTACTACTCTATAGGTAGGTACTACCACGATTGACATGTTTTTATGATCAAATTTCATTAGGCTTAGGTACTGGCTTTTACATTTCTTGTACAACATATTGTAAATTTACGATTTAAGTTAACCTTGATAGGAAAGATTGAGATAGATACAGGATCAGGGAGCACCTACTTGTTAATTACCTTTATTCTAATACTAGCTTACGCCCGTGACTTCAGCCGCGTGGATTTCGAATGTTTAATAGCCTATAGCCTTCCTTGATAAATGGGCTATCTAACACTGAAATATTTTTTCAAATCGGACCAGTAGTTCCTGAGATTAGCGCGTTCAAGCAAACAAAAAACTCCTCAGCTTTATAATATTAAGTATATATATAGTTTATAAAATGCAAACAAAACAACGGGTAACAGCTAGTACCTACCATTATTAAGCGCACATTTAAAATAAAAACAACTTTTACAGCTTACTAAAATAGACCGCGGCACTCGAATAACCAGTGGAGCACGGAAAGCCCGCAGGCGGCAGGGTTACGCGCGGCCTTCCACGCTTTCATGAGACCCGAAACACGAAATAATCAAGCCCCGGCTCAGATGCGCGCCGAACACATGTAGCTACACAGATTACCATCGCCATGCGCTGTGGCGAGGCTCGTGAAGCCCGCTCAGACATAGCGCGGACAAGCGTTCCACACTCAGAATTTCATTCTGTTTGTCAGGAATGTAACGCGACCGACCGGCTTAATTCCATCCAACTCATTGATTTAACGGTGTCCGCTATTATTTGACGACTAAATGACGTTGGTAGCCTGTGGATTTTAACGTGCAAGAATTAACCTGTTTAAATCTGAGAGAAAACTTTAGCCACTGTTTACCAGCAGGTTCTGTTTTTCGAATCCAACATTTAATCAGTGCGTCTTTTTGCACTGTATTTATTTTCTAATTTTGGTATCATTTTATTTGGTCTGATTTATTCTACGCGCCTTTCTCACTAAAGCGTTTCCGAAGCTATTCAAGTTTCTATGTGACGTTAAACCAATTTTATAAAAGCTATTAACCGTAAATTCAGTTTTGAACGAACCAATCCGAATACCTGAAAAATACCTCATTAATCAAATCCTTGAATCCTTTGCCTTACTTGTTTGGATTGACTCGTGAGTACTTCGTGCTACCAACTCTTGTAATTTACCGTCATCGATAGGTGACATCGGAACAATTGTCAGTCTGGTTCGAAGAAAATTCGTACTGGGGGTACCAGCAATATTACCCGCGCACTAGCAAATGACTTCGTGTGTTCCAATTGGACGCTTCTATTGCTTTTAAAAAGTAAGTTTGGAATTAAATACAAATGCCGAGACGGAAGAGCAGTAAACAAGGCGACTGTCAACTGGTGTTTGTGTGATGCGTCCTACACAATTCAACCACTATGTCTATACAAAAACACATACAAAAAAGCGGCGAGACCGCGTATTTGCACTAGATTGTAACCTAGTCAACCATGACAATAATGTAAACAAACTCACGAGTACCTTTGAATAAAAAACTATGTAAGTATAACAAAGCGTGAAAACCGAGCGTTTATTGATGCTTTCAAGTTCAATAAAATTATAACGATACACATTTTTGAGCTGACTTTTAAAAAATGGCTTTTAAACTCATACAATTTCAACATGTCTCAAATAGCTATAAATCTAGTGATATAAACGATAGCAGGGTGAGATATTTTAATATCAAGGCCATCCAGCAGTCAGCACCACAACTACTAGCAATTTTTAATGAATAACATTGATACATAAGATTTTGTGTTCTTGTCCTAATTCACTATGTATTACAGACACGCAACCAATACATGGTTAGGGCAATCCCATAATACTTCTTTATTAAAAAATATCGTCATTTAAATATGTCATATAAAAATATGGATAAAATATATTACATTTTTACGCTGATTGCATTAGACACGTGTAAATTGAAAAGCAATTTTCACATTCCCGGGAAATTCCGCATCGAGCATAAGATTTTTATTAAAAATTGTCTTCATCTCGCCTCTTGCGTTTGACGAATAAGTTTTTGAGTTCTACAAACGTATAGACTGTCTATTTTAATGGCGTTATACGAAGTAAATGGGTACGCATTTCCAGCTTAACACATATTATTTATGGAAATATATCTAATTTTCTCTCTAAACCCGACATACTCAAATAGGATTTCCATATTTATAATAATATCTAGTTTAATTAAATACTTTAAATGTAAATGTTATTCTTGAATTACAAGTTATTTGATCATTTTGTTCAGAAGTTAACTACAGCGTTTAGTATGGAAATCTAAAAGAGATCGGCTTTTACGTTATATTAATTGCATTGTTTCTGAGCTATTAAAGAAAAATGTAACATCTCTTGGTCACCAACCAGGTTCCGTAATTCTTTTTATTGTAGTTTTTAATTATAAATTCGGCCATTTGCTGATAAACTTTTTGAATTGCGTAGGTTGCCACGCACAAACAAACACACAAGTACTTACTTCCTTATTCCGTAGTCTTTAAGTGTACCTATAAAAAAGTACATTTACACAAGCCAATCTAAAGTCAAAACACCCAATATTCGAAGAAAGCTAACATATTTATATCGTTGACAATCTGTGGTACGACTAAGTTTCTCTTGAAACTTCTGTCGCGCCCTATATAATTCCAGGTCAAGGCCACTTCTCGTTTTCCCGAGCCTCTAACTGTCAAGCGTCCAGACCTTAAATTGAGCGTGAAATATTGCCAGCGTTTTATGACAGCAACTACGACTGTATCGTATCGAAAATTATAGACAAGTAACTTTGCTGTATCTTCAACGGTATTATATTCCTACAGTGTATATAGGTGATAGCATTTTAAAATTAAGCTTTATTAAATCCCAATACTCTTCCCGTGCTTTTTTTAATTTAGCTATGAAAGCCAGCGACATTTTAAAATGAAAATTGTGTCGTCAATAACGATGAATAACCGCCACAGTGCGCAAAATAATTACATTTTGTTGGTATACAATAATTCACGATTAATTGATGAGTTAGTGCCGTACAAACAAATATTAAGACTACGTAGTTTATTTATATTATTTTTAATTAGTTTTGCGAATTTTTAACCCTTGCCTTTTTCTTAAATATATAATTCTTTTACAAGTATATGTATTGCGACAAAGGCTTTAAAATGGGACATTGTATTTAGGCCAATATTTGACCATAGTTATGATGCACATTTTAGCTTTCTGCATTCCTCTTTCAATATAAACTTTAACTAAGTATGCAAAAACTCACACAACCAAATCGTGCGTGCAATATACTTAAAAAGGGATCCAAAGTTTTTGCTTCACACGTTTGACTTTCAGTAAGACTATAGACAATAATGACAATATACACACAAATAATAATATTCTCGACTGTTTGACTTTAACCATGAACAAAAGAGCACCTATACATATTCAATATGATACTTAGATTACGTGAATGATATGGATGGCATCATCAATACCTACACATAAATAAAATTGGAGTGTAACAGACACTCCAATTTTGTAGCTATTTATAGGCTTGTAGCATCAAAATAACAGCTTTTTACTTAATGCACATGATAGTATATGAATACGATACATATAACGATCGAAAGAGCAATTTTTTTAAATAGGTGACTTTGTTATTTTTGTGATTGTGAGGGTCACCATAAAAAGAAAATTTAGCTTCTTTATAATTTTGAAAATGAACCCTAAATGGGTTCCGCTGAAAAGAAAATACCTATAAAATTGTTAACAAATTAAAATCAGATTCAAATAGGTAGATCTGCTTCCTGCTGCTACAAGTTGTCTAACTGAAATACACCGGGAGGAAGTCAAGCCTAGATAAAAATCTATCATTAATATTGGTATTTTACATTTTATGACACTAAAAGCAACAGCAAAAATGTATGAGACAGACATTTTTTATTCGTTCTAAACTATATTTACCTATTACTATTGCGATATTATTTATACTAAAAAAATAAGTTCAACTAGGTATGTCTGTGCGTATCAAAAGAGTCAACTTCAATAGAGTATTTAACTGAAAAGATTTTGGGACACGGATTCTGCCTGAACTCTGCCAATTAACACATTTTTCGTGTCGTCCGCATGCCAATTGGGAGCAATGCGACAATTTAACGTGCACGTGTTCGTTACCTTAGAGACCGTTACACATGGATGCTTAAAAAACGGTCTAGTGCAGTGTTGCATCCGCGCCGAACCATTCCAATTCGACAAAAATGTTTTGGAAAAAAACTTTGAACTGGAATTTTAGACATGATTCGAGTGACACACTAACGTAATTGCGCGCAGCAGGAGTACGCAGATTTACCTATTTAAATCTGACTTCTATAACAATTTCATAGGTTTTCCTTTTTTCCCGTGGAAACTTTTAAATTATTTCTCGTAATTATAAGTAGCCTAAGTTACTCGTTATAACATCATCCATCTGCCAGTTAAGGTCCCTTCAAAATCGGTCCAGATTCTGCGGAGAACACGAGACTTCCTCTTGTTTTTTCCTTGACTTTCCTTGACTCTAAATATTTTTTATATTATGTTAGCTTTCTTCCAGTGAAAGTCCTGTCAAAATTCATCTAGCCGTTGCCGTCGCAATTTTCCCGAACTTTTCTCTTTTTGCGGCAGAACCCTAAATATTTTCGAAATTCAAAAATTCATCATCTATCTGCAAGTCTCGTCAAAATCACTCCAGCTGTTTTGGAGATTAGCCGGAACAAACCGACAGACAAAAAAAATAACTGTAATTTTTAATTTGTATCGCACATACTTTCATTTGTCTTAAATGAAAAGCTGATATGTCGATGTAACAAACAAACACTCCAATTTTATGTATATAATATATATTTATGTGTAGTGATTTAGCGTTGTGTTATCGTGTCTTTATTTTTTTTTTAGTTAGTTATTTGCACGATTGCCATAAACAGCTACGATCTTCCAAAATACCCATAATATCAACCGAGGGATCTTATCCTCTTAAGTTATCCATTGTGTGTGTCGCTACGACTGCGGATGATATATGAAGCATTTACCCTCCAGCCTACAATCCTCGTCTGTACCTAAAATATTACAAATGTACGTGAAAATACATTTTTCTTTCAATACGTTGACGATTTGCCGGTCAACCTTTTTTATACAAGGTTAATGATGTAGGTATATTTCTCGTATTCAAACTGGTAACGACACAGAATCAAGAAATTATACCTAAATACGTACGTACCATCATGTTTGTATTCACTGAAGGAGTAGACAGAATACGTATATACGAGTAGTACACCCACATCTCGCCACATATGTTATAGGTTACAATGCAACATGGGGCGAGCATATTTCATCATTATCATTTACTAAGAATTAGCTGATGGAAAAATACCGGTCAAGGTGCGAGTTGAACTCGCGCACAGAGGGTACACACTTTACAATTATGTATATATGATTGCTCTAATAAAAAGATAAACCGGATTTATGAACAAACTTAACTTTGCCGTTGGCAAAACTGTTACCGCAATACATTGAAGTAGAAAGTGGTTAGTTTACCAACTGCAAATAAGTATTTCTTACTTTAATAGGATGCAACTACAAATTTACAGTTGCAGATGTTTTCCTTTATTTTTGCTGTAAGCCAATGCTTCTTGCCAAATTAGATATTTCTAGGTCAATAGGAAGTAGGTACCCTATAGATTTTGAGGATAAAAGTTACAATAATCAACATGATTGCTCGTATCTTTTGATTGCGTGGACTTAGAAGTTTTATTTTTTAACGGCTTCAAGGGACAACAGATTTGATTTGATTTGATATTAATTTCAACTTAATACCTTCACGCGTTCTTGAGAAAAAGGGGTTCACAGACAGACAAATAGACGGACAACAAAGTGATCCTTTAAGGGTTCCGTTTTTCCTTTTGAGGTACGGAACCCTACAAACCAGTAACACTTTTGCCCGATTGGGCATTTGCATCCTCATGCTCAGCAATCATCTCCCACCACTAGACCTACGTCGCAATCCTACTTGATATTTTAATAAAATTCTTTTTACTAACGTACCAAGTACGAAACCTTGAACCTAACAACTTGATTCTATATTGCCACCAGTTAACAGGGTGTACAAAAGGATTCTTGAATAGACTGTTAACACTGGTCGAGTCTATTGTCTGGTATGTCGGTCAGGGAGGAGTCGTGCTCGAGTACTCGCTTAACGCACAAACTACGTCGCTTATACCTACTCACTTAGCTGTATACGTACACGTAGGCAGCGAGCGGCGCGCAACCGGCCCGCGCAGATCGCATGTACTTAAACTTCAAAAGAAAAGTACTTTTTTTGATCGAGTGAAAAGTATTGTGAAAATGTACCTATTGTAATTTTTAAGCAATGTTACTTAAGAGCATGCCCCTTAAGGCTTCAATAGTCAATTAGGGAATTGAAATGGATTAGGCAACTTTTATCCGAAGCATTTAAGCAATATTTGTAACATTTGTTTAAGGTTTTCGTTGGTCTATTAAATAATTGGCGAAATGTGGGTGTAGGTACCATACAGTATACAACTCTGTCTACCCTTTCTGGAAATACAAGTGTAGTTATGTTGTTTATTTTATTTATTTAGATCTGGTATGTATGTATCTACTAGTATAACACACAAACGTGACTGCGCTTTTATTTATTGACAGATAACGTGCAGATTTATCTAGAGGACAGTAAATATTATTTGAAATGTCGACAAGATGAAGGTATCCTGCGGTACCGAAAAATATCTTTAAATTCCACAAGTAAAAGCGGGTATAGAGGAACACATTGGTTCGTTTTCACAACTAAACCTCTTAACCGATATTGATGGCACATGGTGATAGCTTATAGCCTAGTTAACGGCATAAGCTGCTATTATATATACGATTCGTTATAATTTAGTACGCGGGTCAATCGTTTGCGGCATTCATCGTAAATAATTTAAACGTTACAATGTCTTGACACTTTCATAAAAGAGCGCAAAAATAGTTTTTGTAAGTTGAATGTCGGGAGCACTACCGGTGATTTATTCCATCGAGGCAGGGACATAATGATGGTTGCCGTCTGACGGCAGATAGGCACATAAGTGCTATCGTGACGCGATTCGTTCACGAAAACAATTTAATTTCTGACGTAGCTACTAACCGTTACACCATTTAATAGTAATTGTTGAACGACAACGAACGCTTATTTTTGTAATACAGTTTTGTGACCAACTGTATTGTAATTAAGTAGTGGTTGTTTAAATACAACGTGTAATTAGTTTGAACGTAAAAAAGAGAACTTTTTAACATTTATTGAATAAACAAATTTATTTCTTTAATTCTGATAAACGGTTCTGACCACTAAAATTAGGTAGGTACCTAAATACTCTACAATGTTCACTATTCGTGAATTTATGAATAATATTATTCTGGATGCCGATCGAATTAATGTATAACAATAAAAAATAATTAGCTTAATTAACACGGGGTATTGTTTTAAATTTGTCAGTTGCACTCACGTATTTATTTTGGAATGCCTGAATAATCTTGTGAGTACAACCGGCGAAATAATGTTCTGTATTGCTTTTCGGTAAAAAAATTGTTACGGGTAAATAAAAATTATGAATAATAATTTTAAATTTTGAAATTGTTAATGAGGTATGTAATGCAAGTGAATGAGGCGAAAGAAGTATGCCAGGATCATAGCAAATGGAAATCCGTGGTTTGCCTACCCCTCTGGGAAACAGGCCTGACATTGTGTATGTATTATATAAAAATGTCAGCAATCATATTGTTATGATGATACAGAAGTGCCTTATTTTTCTCCCTCACATACGTACTTACTTACCTATATTTTTATGTTTTAATATTTAAACAATAGCCGCAAAGATAGTTTATTTATAACCTACTCAAACACGACAGAGAGTCGACCCTATGTCCCTATGATCGCAATAAATTATTTCTTCAAGGCGGCCGACATTAAAAAATAGCTAGCTATCGTATTTAAAATAGGTACCAAATAAATTCTCTTCACAACGTTCTAAACGTCTAGTTAGCTGTAATAATGTTGTGATCTCGTGCGCTGTTGGTAGGTAGGTTGTCACGACCAGATGGCATCCGGCCTCACCAAAAATGTAGGCACCACAATTGTTGCCTTGAAGCAACTGGGGCACGCGGCGGGCACGGTTGAAAATATGCGAAATTGCGAATCGACCTATAAGAATCCTTTGGGCTCATCAATGTAGGTACTAACGCGTGGAGATATAGCTGTGTATTTAAACAGTTGTCTAGCAATGATCATTTCTCCGTAACGGTTTTGTGTATATTATTATGTAATTATTGAAAATTAGTTATTCCTGTTGTTTGATTATTTTCAATCTTTGCTTTTTCCTAACAGAATTTCATCCCTAAAGTTAAAGAATGTATTTATTTGTGTTCAGAAAGTCTGAGTACGAACACTTTTATAAAACACGAACTATTGCCATTTTGATAGGAGCTGGGGCTACAGATTTCCTAACTTTAAATACCTATTACAAACAGTCGATACACATTTATTATTGTAAAAACAATGTTCTTTTTGTTTACTTTACAACAAAACCGTTCAAAGCCGTTAAGCTTGACTGCGTTTTCGACTATGAGACAGGAGGTGACAGGAGACGCAACACAGTTAACTGTCATAACATTAGGTAGGTACGTAAAAGCCCCAGATTTTGAATACCAAGTATGAGGTAAAAAGTAACAGCGAAAGTTACGTTTTATTAATTCTAGCTACTATTTAAATAACGTTATAAGACAATTTCCAAGAATTCTTTGAATAGAATTTCTTAGTAATGTAGTAGCAGTAAATAACAAACCGCTATTTATAAATTAATTGTAATTGACGTGATACAAAAACAGTTTAATCTAACCGAGTTTGTTTTTCTTGAGAAATCTTTTGTAAAAGGCATTTAACTCTCAAAGCTTTATCAGCCGTGTTTTCGTACTAGTAGTTATAATGGAATAGGAAACACGGTTTATTGTTTTGTCACTTGATGCGAGAAATCTTAGTGACCTGACTTGGAAACAGTTTTATTATCGCTACAGAAATAGAAAATGATTTAACAGTTTTTGCTATTTAACTTTCAGGGATTTAATTAAAAGCAAGAGAATAATGCTCTTAAAATGTCTTAAATATAGGTACAAGACGTTTCGAGGTTAGTTAACACAAATACAGTGAAATAGCTCATACGAAATAATACCATTACTCTGGTTAATGAATACATGCCCAAATATTTTACGTTTATCTTAGCCCCAAGAGAAGCGCAATGCGACAAATTACTTTACGAATTAATTAGATCTTATCATCTAATACGGCGCAAACTTTTTTTAAAGGTACTTACTTACCTTTTCATAATGTCGTTTTACGGTGTTTTGGCTGCTTACTTATAAAAGATAAAAACTCGTCTTTATGACTGATTTTTTCACCGGCTCGGGTCAACAATGAAACGAGTTTTCGGGTATTGTAGATAAGAACGGACCCTAATTTGTTTTCGGCTCCCTGTTATAGTCGGGTAACCCTGAATGTACCACAAAGGTACACACATTTATTTGCGCACTGTTGATTCGTACTCAAACATAATGTTCAGGAAAAGAAAATTATCATAAAAATTAAAGTTCATTTTCATCTCAAAATGTTGTCTGATGTCTTGCATAACTTTCATGCATACTTAACACAATACGCCTGTATTTCTCGAGGGGGTAGGCAGAGCTGCACTATGCACATATAGTATACCCACATTTCGCCAATGTAATGGGGGGCGAGCCTATTGCCATCAACCGGACACAAATCCAGACTCCGTGCTTCTACGGAGAATTATCTAATGCCAAACCACAGTAACGCTATGCCCGACCCGGGATTCGATTCCAGGACCTCTTGCACAGCAGTCGCGCTTAGCGACCACTTGACCAACAAGGCAGTCTAAAGTCTTGTTGTAAACAAATTACATAATTTTGTTTACTTCAGAGCTTGAGCAAATATACTTACTGATGTACGTTTGCAGACTTGCCGACTATTATGTAGAGAGACCCATACAAAGGCACTAAGTAGGTCGCGCATTTCGTTTAAGCTATCAAAATTTAATACCATCAAGTGAACTAAGGAAATAAACCAGCTGCTTGATATTTAATAAGGAAGTCTGCTATGCGACGTGCCCTGCGCAAGAATTATATTTGTACATCAACTATATTTTACCAGTACAGCTACTAATAATATTAAACCTCTCAGCAGCGAGCTTACAAGGTACAAATATAACTGAGATTTTCTGGGATTGGGAAGATACGATAACAAACCGTAGTCTTACTGGACAAACTAACTTGATAGCCACCGATAGCGTAACCACGGATCCGATCTTAATGGAAAGTTAGCATTGCGGTTGTTGGGGTTATTCTTGTACGTTTAAAATTTCGGCGCCGTCTTAATGATTTGAGGTCTAATAATTATGGCGTGTATGTGTGCGAAGACATAGGAGTAATGTAAAAAGTGACATATAAAACTGACTGAACCAAAATTGTGGTACATACCACAATTTTTGTCATAGTTCGTATGAAACGTGACGCGTCTTTCAGCTGTTTTTGGAAATTAAACATGTTTGTTCGTTGACTATTCATACTGCGGTTAGTGTTTTACCAAACACGTTCGGGGCAGAGTTTAATCAGTTTATCCGCGATAATATTGTCGCCATGAAATATTTATATATGTGCACGTGACCACGCATTTTATTTATATTCTGCGTAACATTTTTAATTGGCCTGCCTTACTAATTAAAGGAGCATTGTTTGCTTTTCCATGGGTTAATATTATATTTGCAATAATTGTTTTCCATGCGTATTTATAACATGAGTTCAACTCTGAGAATTACATGTAGGAAATATGTACCTATGTTTAGTATTAAATGCGACGAAGGTGGCTTTGTGTAAATTCTCATTCTAGTACGGGACAAAACCTATTTGTCCCGTACAAGAATGTGTAATTACTGGTTAATTGAATTGACAAACGTTGAAACGTCCTCATATTTGAGTTAAAAGTTACTGCAAGCTTTGTAATGCAAAATGCAGGCTTAGTCATCTGTCCTGTTTATATGAATATGAGAAGTTGTCCTTACTTATTCATTAATTAATTATGGCTTAACAAAAAACACTGGAACGGATCATAATATTTAGAGTTTTAATAGTAAATGAACTGAATTAAATGTGAATTATCGTGCTACTAGTTTTTGCGTGTGAGTTTGTCCGGATGGTATTTTTCAACGCGTATTTTTCTATTTTACATATATAATAAACTATCTGCGTTTTTGTGTGATTAAGTACCAAACATCAAAACCTTCACATTTATGACTTTAGTACGAAGAAAAAGGATATTTATACCTACGTGTTTACGAAAGAAGGCAATAAGTTGTTTATCTCTGAAAAATATTGTCAATTCAAAACTGACTTCAACAAAGTCACTACTCACTTCAGTCAGTGCTAACTTCTCATAAGCAAATTATGACCACGGAATATCGCCTTGCGCCGTTTCTGTGCCATTATACACAGCCGCTATTGCAAGTCACGCGTTAATTTCGGAAAGTTCTCAGAAATACTCCAATGAGTAAAGTATCTCTGCCTACCCCTCTGGGAAACAGGCGTGACTATGTATGCATGAGTAAGCAACGTGTTTGATGCTAGGAATCATGTATTCCCTTCGTGAGACACCGTCGTAATCCAATGTTGTGTAGAGTGACGTAATTCTGTCAGTTGTATTACCGCTGTGTGTATATATTGAATAATTAATTTATTAGCCATTCAGGAAATCTTTCTACAATTTTCCACAGTGTTAATACTAATAATTTGGTAACAATGTAAGTAAATAGTTATTATTAGTATGCATATATATTATAATATGTGTAATTGTGTATACACTTGATTGGGTAAAACAGATGCGCATTGATTTCAATATAACTAGAAAATAGCTTTTCGTGTGCAATTTTATTATTTATCAATAGTGCAACCACCTTCAATTGACATACAGTAAGGAGGTTTTACTAAAGAAAAGAAAGTGAAGTGAAAATATTTTGTATTTATTAAATTTTAATACAAGTGTCTTGGTCATAATTATTATTGTTCTTATAACTTCATTAAAAGAAGGTCTATACCTAATTTGTTTTCGCAATAAATAATAACTTTTATTTACTTTCATGTCGTAAAATTCTAATTATAAAATTTTGAAGGAGTTTATATGGACATACTTTATAAACACAATACAGAAATAGAAAAAAAAATCATTATAACACTATTTCTCGAACAAAATAATGTTACTAAGTCATTTTTTCCCATTACGATACAGGTTAAACAAGAAGTTAAATCACGAAGGAGAATGCATAACTTTTTTTAATCGAACTCGTTACATATGCCGGGAACGTGAAGTTTTGTTGTGTAAATTTTACTCATCTGTGGTTGCGCTAAAGCGCGGTGAAGAGCTGGGTTTTTAACGCCATGTAACATACAAAACTTCAATAATTATTTTATGCAGTAAAGTATGTCTTACTTTTTAAACTTTGATCTTTCATTTAGTAGATTCAATCTCAATGTATGAAAGTAGATAAAAAGTTGTATAAAACTGCACATAACAAGGTATTAAACACTCGTGTTTAATACCCCTCATTATGCAACAGTTTTATAAACTACTATTATTTTATGATTTTAATTATCCTTACCTAATAGTAGTACATTTCAATACAATACTCTTTATTGCACACCATTAAACAGATTTTATAGAAGGAATCAAATATATTTGTAAATAAATACTAATAATAAAACTGTTAAATCGGATAAGGGTATTATGTTTTTACAATAAACCAAAAACTTGTTAGAAAAATAACTATTAGGTTTATTACGTACATCTATGTTATTGAGTCGATCTGTCTAAACAGTTGACTAGCAGAAATCAGTTATCTTGTAGCACAACCCACTTTTCAGGAACTCGCCTGTCCAATGCACACTGGCGCTATCGGCAAAGCACTTGAGTAGGCCGCTGGCACAAACAGTCCCACAATTGCGATACCATTGTATGTCAAAATCATTGTTTATGTGGTGTAGGCACTACAAGTAAACTGATAATACCGAGCATAGCCATACTCGGAATTATTAGTGTATATGTAGGGTGCTCATTAGCTATCAATAAATTATACATCACTGCCTCGTTGGTCCCGTGGTTGCACAGCGCGCTGCTGAACAATCAGAGCAAGAGATCCTGGGTTCGATTCCCGGGTCGGGCATAGTGATCGTGGGTTTTTCCATTAGGTAATTCACAGTCAGCACGGAGCCTAGAATTGTGTCTGGTTAGTAGTAATTGGCTCGCCCATATTGCATTGGGACCTATAACATAACTGCCGGAAAGCAGGTGTGATGTTATGTAGGAAAATTACAGCCAGTGGTCGCCCAAGGATCGACATTCGACATAATTATGCTCTAAACGGTAACGATGATAAATAACGTTCTTTTTCCACATTTTTATAACACTAAAGCTCGTCGCTGCCAAACAAAAAAACTAATCACTTGACAAACAGAGTAGAAAAAGTGTTTTGTCTTTACCTATTTTTATTTAAATTACAGTATCTGAATGTAGTTGAGAATAATATTCCTGCAGTTTCGTAGTTATACTGAATAATTTGGAGTAAGTTCGGCTAATTGAGTAACGCGTGCATAATTACGAGCCGGAAAAGTTAGGTGAAGGTGAAGTTCATAATTTGATGGGGTGTAATAGCTTATGAACGCCTCGTAGTTACGAGAGATTGCATTTGCGGGAGGCTGCATATTAGTTTTATTACCAATTGACCTACATTTTACCGTACGCTCTACTTTTTAGAGTGGGGCTCGTAACTATGCGGCTACCCGGCAGATCAGTCGATCTGCCGGGTCGGTCTGCGAGGTTAAGCCGTGCTCGCCGCGGTCTTGTGATGGGTGACCGATTTCACATGTCGAGCCGTTGGTCCTGCGCCTGATCTCTCTCCGGTCGTGTCGGTCTACCGTCCTATCGGATTATGAGAGAGAGGGAATAGGGAGTGCAACTGTCTGCGCGCATACTTGTGCACTATAATATCTCAGCGCAGATAGCAAGTCTCAACTGAGACAAGCCGCCGTGACCGAAATTCGGTCAGGAGAACATTATTAATTTTTAAGATTACCATAAAGTGTAGTCGCCTGAATCACACGAAAAAGTAGGTTTGTATCGTAATGTGTTTCATGAAACTTAATAACGGTTGTTGCTATTTTTTTTTTCATGATTACCAAACTATTTCACATAATTAATTTTTTTTTTCTAGCTTTTAGAATATAACAAGAACAATCTAAAATATATAACACCGGAACGATATATAAGGTCACAATTCCTTTTTGAGCTTTCAGCCTATTCAATCATTTTCTATTATTGCCTTATTTTTTGCCTTTGTTGTCATATTGGCACCCATATTGAACCCATTTATTTCCCTGAAGAGTACACTTCAAAAACACTTTAGTATATTGTAAATCCTATTTTTCGGCACTTCGTTGCAAAACGTAGTTGTCGATATGTTTTGCAACAAACCTGCTCATTCTGCTCATATCTGATAAGCCTCAGCTTTAAAAATACTACACTACCAGATAGTTTTGAGAAAAGGGGCTTACTGTAAAATTAATAGCGCTTCGTGCTAAATACTTGTATACTCTTGATCACAGTAAAAAGATTTACCAAAAATGATTGGTCAATTTATTTCGACCAAACAACATATTGTGTGTATTCTCTTACAGCTAAATAAAAGTTCAATTCAATAAAAGTCCACTGTAAAGTTTGCCGGGAAATCCGATTTGGCTGCAGTAAATGTTGTTCTACCTTTAATTTCCCTTTTTTGGCGTACTGTTATTTTGTTACTAAATCAATTTGTAAATTAATATTGTTCACTTCACGTGATTTAATCTTTTCGCTGGTAAATTGATATTATGATACAGGTAACACGATTTTTATTTCAGTTTCGATAAAACAACCAATGATTTACGTAAGTAAAGATAAATATCATACTCTATATAGTAGGTAATATACTACAGCTATATATTATATATCTGGCGAAATCTCACCTAGCGCGTAACTATGTCTGTACATTACAGAGCAATTTCCGCTGTAGATTGATGGCTATTGTTTTCGAAAATGCTGTATACCTGATGCCTGCCTACATACTGGCACGTCACGTCATGCTCCGAACAGCTTGACGTGAAGTGCCAGTGTCCAGGCACGGTTTACTAAGACCCTACCCGACATAATGGAGTCATAATTACTTAGCGGCGCATACCCATCTAGATTGGGTGCTGCCATTAAATGACGCTTTTGATTTGGACTGTACGGCCACAAAGGAGATGCACTGTTTCTTATGACCTAGACCAAGTCGTAAAAGCCTTTATAAACTTACTCCTACAGATGTATACAGACAATATAAGTACCGGTTCTACATAGAAACGCAGACATAACTCTAAAATATATATCTATTAACCTTTATGTAAATACAATATATACCATACAGTACCGTTTCTAATTTGAGTCTTAAAAATAAAAGATAAGTATACCATAGGGATACCTACAATATAAATTGTATCTGGGAATTTAGGAATAGCTGACGAAAATAACTTCTATTACGATATGTCTTGTGCCAATTTAGAAGGAAACAAATTAAATAATGCTGGTGCGTGAAGGGTCGTGTGTGAACATGATTTTTTTGTATATTTGGGTCCATTCAAGTATTCGATCCATACATTTTTATGGGTGTCTAAACGCTAATTCACACAAATGCTGCATTAGTTTCAACCGTAAATTAAAACACATTTTCTTTTCACATTTTCACAGTTTCTACCAAGTTGGTACTGAGGTTACTCTTTGCTTGCAAATGTACAGTTTATTTTACCTTTACAAACTTGTTACTCACAATCAGGGTAAGTCGGTCAGCCAGCCCAGTTTCTTATTCAAGATGGTTCTATTCATAATATGCATTCCCGACGCATTACACTAGGGACATCCAAAGGAATGGCTTATTAAATGAGGCTCTGATTGGAAGCCTCACGCTAATACGTAGATACAGTCAGCAACATAAGTAGTTGATCATTTAAATTTTTGAACATACCTTTAAATGAAGAACTACTTTTAACATAGTAAAAAGTCTTAAAATTTCTCAATTCATTATTTGGACGCTCCTGTACATTGAAACAATAACTTGAATTAATGTTTATTTCTTAACATGTTAACATGTCTCTGACTGTACAACAACACAGTTATTTATCTTTTATTATAGATGAATGAGTCTGTTAACATTGATATCCTAATACAACACACCGGTTAGGAATATGTTGCTTTACTCGCACATACTACAACGTAAAATTCCCAAAATTCCCTATTAGGTTCCAATCGGAATGTGTTACAAAACGGCTCCTATATTACGAAACCTGTACAGTTTGCTGGAGAACAGTTTAACTAAACATTACCAAATGAACTACCACACATATCTGTGTGCTCCGCAAATTGGTCTGCTGTCGATATTTGGCTTTAGTATCAGTTCAGTAAACCATGTTCAAATTGTAATTACCACGTCATGTACAGTTCTGATTACTTGCGACTACAGTTAAATAACGTGTATAATGAGTATATGTAGTAAACATAACGAGATTTAAAAAGCTTAAGTTTAATTTGAAAAGTGTTATCATGCTAAAACTAATAGTTTATTTACGTGCAGTTCCTTATAAAACTAAATAATATCATGCAAGAGAAGATAGTTAAAATATTAGGTATTTCGTATTTAGAGAAGAGGACCGTTGTCTAGTTTCGTAGAATTCTTAGGTTGAGCAGTAGATACGAATCTACCTGAATACGAACTGTAGTTTCTTGTATCAAGTTGGGAAAGAGGATCACTTCTCATTACTTGATTTCGTGTAGTGAATACAGCAACGTGTAGTAGCCAGGTAATAACTTTACTAGCGCAAAAGTTAATTAGTGTGAACGTAACAGTTTTTGATAATTATAAATTTTATTAAATGAGCCCTGATTACTGTAGTTTGGAAATCGAACCTGAATGTAAAAGTATTAATGGCATTGCTTAATGGTGAAGATTTATTATTTATGAATTATGAATTATTTATGTGACAGGTCTTCGCACGTGTTGAATCCGATGCCACCCCAAGGATAATATTGACAAAACGAACATTATGGCCATATGGATACAAACGCTTTATTTGATAAAAATAAATGTCGCCTCACACTAGGAATTACTCCAAGCGTGCATTCCACAAACATGAAATATCACATACACAAACACCCAGACTCGGGAAAAACATCCAAGTCGTCAAATTGAAATTAGAATCACTCGGAAGAAATGTAAATACTTCGTGTACACCGCATAAACCAGATAACATTTTAAATTTTCCAACTACGCAGCCGTCGTAGCAGCCTCGTAGCAGCTGGTCTCACAGTTCACACTACGGTGCTACGAAATAATTTTTAGCATGCGAAAGTAACTATTGGTTTGTTATCTTACCACCAGTTAACCTCTTAATCTATCGCTAAGACATTAGAAACCGAGATAGGTTCAACCCTAAAGGATATAGGGTAATTTTTATACAGAAAATGCGATATTTTCCATGATTTTTTTACCGAGAAGCGAGAATTAACATTCAATAAGTTTTCCACAGAAAGTCGTACCACGACCAAGTTCTACTCGAAGTTTATTTATACACCATAAGCTGTTTAGACTTCTAATGAATTCACTACGAGTACGATTTAATAACTCAAGTTTAAGTCAAACAAAGATATGTTTTGTAAAACTTTACTTATTATGTTGTTTGTTTTAAGTTAATAAGTAGGTACCTACATACTGAGCTGTTTGATGGAATAGAACATCTGTGTTATGTTAATTTATTTCATAAACTCATTCATAAATTTCTATTTATCTTAACGATGTTATGTAGGTATTATCATTCACATGTTCTCATTTTATTATAGAAATGTAAGTCTTGTCCCCAGTGTTGTATCAAGTTGTGACATACCTATGTCATTTTAAAGGTCCTATCGATGGCTTCACTTTATTGTATGACACCAACATTGACATTTGTTTTTTTTTAAGGTTTTTTATCTTTTTGTTTGCACCTGCACTTCTACTACTTCTACTTCACACTGCAAGCATATTTGCCAATAGAAGTTATTCTCAATATTTTAGTACGAACTGGAGACCAAAGGTTTTAGTCGAAAATACTTTGCATTGCTCTGGCAGTGTAACTCACTTTTCGCCGGTAATAAGTTTTAACGACGAAGGTTCATCACATAAGTGAACATAACGTGCATATAAAGCAAGAAGAAAAACAGTCAGAGTTCTCTCCCTGCACTATCGTTAACGTTGGTGTCATACAATAAAATGAAGCTTGCAGACAGCGCCCATAATAATTTGCCTATTCTCCTTTCCATAATTTTCAGATATGCGTACTGACATGATTAAAGCATATCTGAAAGTGATGGACATTTCGTTCGGAAACGACTACTATTTTAAATGTAAAGGCAGAACGATCCGGGCGCTACGTATTGCCTATTGGTCTCTTTATAGGAAACATGTCAAAGAAAGTGATTACGTATGATAGAATACCGTACCCATACCATAGTACCGGAATACCGGCACGAAGTTGGAGCAGCCGATAATACATATATTCTTGTCTCCGGCCAGGTGCCTATATTTTATGGTCGGTATTAAGATGAGATACTACCCAACAAAATAAACTACTCTGTAACAAACTGGAGAATAAACACCCACACTAGCTAATATGTTTTAGTAAATAAATTATCTAAGTATCTATATAATACGGGAGGCGAAACCTTAGAATATTTCAATTTATATATCATTATATTATAGTCAAGTCAAACGATGAGGTTCATTAGTTCAGTTAAATGCTTAGTGTTAATAATTCGACTATTCAAACCTTATACGCTTTCAAAATTGGAAACATAGTTGTAGCAAAAAATAACAAGACAATGAGTTGTTTTATAGAAGGTTATAATTATGTTCTTTAAATAAATCTAAGGATCTCAAGTTTTTTGTCAGTGCAACCACATCATAATTATTATAATATTGAATTTTTCACATTTATGTTTTTCTGTGTCATTGATTTTCACCTTTTAGTTTTATCAGCGTACAGAATCAATCGACACATAGCTAAATACAAATCCATTCAGTATTCATTCAAGTTCCACGTAGCTATTCAGAATTACAAAACATATAACACTACACAAAGGCGCTGCGATCAGTTTGTTACTTAACTTGTGTGAAATAGAGAATGAAACATCCAATTGTTCTGATTGGAGAAAGAATAGCGTAATAATACTTTTATACTTAATTTATAAAGATTGATAATTAAACTACAACACGGGAATTAACGCGAACACAAGTTTTTAATTTTTTATACAGATTTTTAATTTTTTTCTTCCTATCGTATGGGTATTGAGCAACCTGGTTCTTAAACTAAGAAGCTCTTATTCGATTTTCAGAAAATCAATCAATCGACCTTTTTCATGTTACATAATAAAGTTATATATGATAAAGTTTTTGTGACGGATTTGTTAGATATGAACCCACAAACACCGAAGTCCGACCATTTATTTATTTATTTAATACTTCAGTACAAATGTGTACAAGGCGGACTTAATGCCTTAGGCATTTTCTACCAGTCGAACCTGAGGTAGTGCAGAGATAAAAACAAGGTAGATGCACAAACAGTTGTGAAAGAGAGAAAATAAAATACATACATATATTATAATACTCTAAGAAATATAATACATACATAAATACATACATACAATATAATAATATCCATAGTGTAGTGGAGATATATTATGAATCCGTCGATGACCTGTCGAGTAGGTATTTTTTAATTTTTTTTTAAAAGTTTAGCCGATTGTTTATCATCCTGATCTCACGAGGGAGCGCATTCCAAAGAAGAATAGACTGAATGAAGAAGGTAGAGTGAATAAAGTCAGAGCGATGAGAGGGACATTGAAGGAGACGATTACTGGAAGAACGTAGATGCTTATTGTGGTTGTCACAGAGATAGTGAAAGTGAGATGTAAGGTATGTAGGAGAGTGTGGCAGAAATAATATGGAGAATAAGGTGGTCAATGCCCTCATGTTTCTGCGTTGGCGGATAGGCAACCAATTCAGTTGCGACCGATACGCAGATATATGGTCATATTTACGGAGATTGAAAACGAATCGAATGCAGTTATTTAGAAGTCTGTCGAGTTTATTGAGCAGATCAGCATTCAGGTCAAAATAGCAAACATCACCATAGTCGATTATGGGGAAAACCAAAGTCTGCATAAGCATAGCCTTTGTGTGAGCAGGCAACAAGTTTTTTAGACGATAAAGCGCTCGTAAGGTTCCTGTCACTCTTTGACTAACATTGGCGACTTGGGGTCGCCAACTAAGGTTAGAGTCGAGATGAAGACCAAGGTCTTTGACGCATGGACTCAGAGGTATAACAAGACCATTGAAGATGACAGGTGGGATAGTCACACTGCTCAGGCTGCGAATGTTTCGGTGGCTCCCTAGGATTACGGCTTGGCACTTGTCCGGATTAACCGCAACACCGAACCTCTCAGACCAGTCTCTTATGCCTTCCAGATCCCTATTAATTGCAATGATGGCATCCGATAGATTCTCTAACCTAGCCTGTGAGTACAATTGCAAATCGTCTGCATAAAGATGATACGCACACCGAAGTTTTTGGGTAATCATGTTAATGAAGATAGAAAACAGAAGAGGAGAAAGTATGCCGCCTTGTGGAACGCCAGACAACAGGTCACACCAATTTGAAAACGAATCCTCAAAATGCGCTGCCTGCTGACGTCCCCGAAGGTAGGAAGAAAACCACTCCAGCGCCCCGGAAGAGACCATGAGGTGGGTAAGAATGGATAAAAGGATGTCGTGATTGACGGTATTGAAGGCATTGGAGAAATCAATCAATACCAAAATCGTGACTTTGGAGTCCTCCATTCCAGCCCTAATATCGCCAGTCACTTTCAGGAGGGCAGAAACAGTACTATGACCAGGTCTAAACCCAGACTGCAAAGGGCTCAAAAGGTTGTTTTGGAGCGTAAAGTGCGACAGCTGTTTATGAGCACAGGCTTCCAGCACCTTGGACAGGAAGGGGACCATTTGTATTACCTAAGTATGATAAAAATGGCACAATTATGACACTACGTTTCTTTAGCAAATCTCAAATAAGCACACAGTTTGCAATGCTACTTACTCACTATAGACACTTAAGGTAATCAGCATTGCAATAAGGTGTGGTAGATCACAAGGTTGTAATTTTCTTTTTGTGTTCCACAGGTCTCAATCTGCCGCACACGGTTTGCCGGTGTCGCGGTGGGTGCAGATTACGCCCGCTGAACAGTTGGCACAATTGGGACAGACGTTAAGGTAGGTAGCAATGCTGGCAACGTACCATCTTACGTAACATTCAGACAGATATCTCAACCATTGTTTTTGTTTATCGGACTATATATGTATGTATATCTACTGACGTAAAAGTTTTTTAATGACTGAATCAAATAGTCTTAAATAAATCAGCAATTTGGCACGGCTTTACATAATTTAAACTTAAACTTACGCATTGTTTACTTACCCACATATAGATATTATTTGTATATGATTTATATGGATTAATATAAAAATAGAGTTCTCTTAATAATAATAATTTATTGTAGCAAAACAGGCATTACGTAATATCGTCGATGATAGACCAGTTGTGGTAGCGTAAGCGAGACGCTGCATTACACTGCACGTAGCGGCGTCTCGCTTTCACTTCGTGGACTGTCCTGTTTTAAGAGTTCATGGTTAGGGGGCAGTTCCGCGGAACTAACATTGTTAAATGCCGCGTTTGGACACTTTCACTAATTTTACTTAAAGGCCAAAATGAGTTTCTAAAAAACTAATCGGCCGTATTTTGAACAAACATGAGTATAGGACTGTTTCGTTCTCCATAATCTTTTGTACAAATTTTAAAGTCAATATTACCAGTACCTACCAACTTTATTTTCAAAAGCTTCATTTTACTTTTTTTGTACATTCGCTGTTTTAAATATTGTTAGTAGCGCGGCATTGGACTATCAAAGACGATATCAGACCTGTGATACAATTATCCCAGCGTTTTTTTGAGTAATGTCCGGGTTTGTTATAGGTGGGACACATAATTTCCCTTGTTTGAAGCTTACCCATATATTTTATGTATTTATTTTCCTATTCTTAAGTCAGTTTTAATTAAGGTTTTGTTTTGATTATTCTTTTTTTATCTTATATTTTAGTGCGTCTTGTGTCTATGCCAAATAAAACCTTTTTCTTTCTTTCAAAAGTTAACAAAGGAAAAGCTTTTTTCCTGTATTTTCATAAAAAAAATATTAAAAGTAACTAAGTTGAAACTCACCATATTACCAAGTTACAATTCAATTACATTTTCATTCTTTGAAAAAATATTTATAACTTTATAAGTACGTACTGTTTCCTAGTTAAGTAAGATTATTTATTTCCGCGAAGAAATCTTTAGACCTTCCCGGAAATTTTATAACGGAAAAAGAAATGCTTGTGATTCCTTATTTAATATTGCTACGATATTGTTATTCGACATACAACATTTTCGCTGTAAGTATTATTGGCGTGTCATATTTCTAAGTAGGTAGCTAAATTCCTAGAATTTTTTTTATATCTTTTATTATTTTGGGGGTTTTATCTATTCAGAGACCGTCAACCCCATCGTACCTTTAAACATGTTATTATAGTAGAGCTTAATTAGATAATCTGAATTAGTAAAATGAGAGTCAACATTTTGAAGATTTTTTATCAGCTGGCACAACTTATTAGCGTTATTTACAGTTGGTTGAGATAATATTGTTTGTATTAAACCCACGTCAATTCTATTTATTTGTAATTCATTCAATAGTTACTCCCTCTCATTTCTGTTTCGGACACACTCCATCAGCAGATGTTGTACAACATCGACAATATAAATTATCTAGCAATGTTGAATGAGGATTATTGGCATCAATCAAATAGCGTGTTCATCATTATCATTAGGCAGAGTGATGGTTGAAACATGAATCCTAATTCTGACCGCATCGCTACCCGGAATCACTAAAATATTATCATGTTTAACCCAGGATTATTATGAATAGCCCTAGGACAAACAATTCGTTGTTAGAAATTCCGCAGATAATACTGTCCGTTACATAATTATCTATATTATAATGAGCATTCAATAAATCCACAAATCACTATCATTATGTTAATATTCAGTACAACCCGATCAGATTGGCCAATATGACCATTATTTCCGAGGATTTGGCAATATTACTCAGATATCAAGCGCAATTAACCTACATGTGAGTGACTTATTTTAGATTTTAAACTTTATAACTGATTTAATACAAAAATCTGCCCGCGGCATTACGTGACAAGCCAAGAAATAAATACCATAATAAATAAATAAAACCTTCAGAAAACACGTATTCAAAAGTGAAAAATAATATTTTATTCACTTCACTTTACATAAGCGAAATTGAAGTTGGCGCCAGTGTGAACCCACTACATGCGCAAATGTCACTTCATAATTGCATTATATTGACGAGGTGTACCAGGACAGTCGAGAGCAAACTTCAATCAGCAAAATGTATTTACTGCGCGTAGTTGTGAACCAAGAAATTTCTTGTTTTCGTTGAATTATATATTTGTTTCAAAAATGTTTGCATGTATGTAAATATAATTATTTGTTTAAGTACCTATTTCTCTTGATGTGGCGTTTTGTAAGTGTTCTTTTGAATGAACTAAGGGTTTACGGTTGGCCATTTTGTTACTTTAATATTTAACGGCATGTATTTAATTAAAAGATCACTTTAATTTGGCCAAACCTTCAAGCGAAAATCGAATCAGTCTTTTTTACATGGTTCCGTACCCAAAGAGTAAAACGGGACCCTATTACTAAGACTCCGCTGTCTGTCCGTCTGTCTGTCTGTCCGTCTGTCACCAGGCTGTATCTCGTGAACCCTGATAGTTAGACAGTTAACATTTTTACAAACATGTGTTTCTGTTGCCGCTATAACAACAAATACTAAAACACAGAACAAAATAAATATTTAAGGGGGCTCTTTTACAACGATCGTGATTTTTTGCTCGATATTGATAACGGCAACAAGAAGACGCTTGAAATATTCACAGGATATTGAGGAATATTATTCACTTTAAAAATAAATAATTAAATTAAAATAAAATAATGGTACGGAACCCTTCGTGCGTGAGTCCAACTCGCACTCGGCTGGTTTTTTAGGGTTCCATACCTTAAAAGAAAAAAACGGAACCCTTATAGGATCACTATGTGGTCCGTCCGTCTGTCTGTCTGTCAAGACCCTTTATCTCGGGAACACGTGGAGGTATCGAGTTGAAATTAAAACCACATTTCAGGTCTGCGGTCCCTTAAAGCTGTGAAAAAATCAAACCTTTAGGTTAACTAAATATAGAGATACGGCCGTTTATGTCGCGTAAAAAACGTATATTTCGACACTGTCTAGGGAATCAAATTTTATATAATTCATAGGGTAATTGTCGTTGACCTAGAACTACGAAATTTGGCAAGTAATATCTTATTTTACTAAAAGGGAAAATCTGAAAACTTTACATAATTATAATACAGTCGTTCTGCGTTCACTCTCACTAACCTAGAAATAAAATAAAACCTAACCTACCTACCAATAACTAAAAAGAGGATCAAATATTATTTTACCAGCCATAAACAAAAAAAAAACATACTGAATGACAGTTAGATACGTCAATGATGATGACAATATCAATTTAATATCTATGTGTATAGGTGTGAGTGTAAAACACTTGGTAGTGTGTGGGATGTCTTTTTTTTCTAATCCATATCATAAAAAAATCATCATTTATACTTTAACTGTACCTTTCATACACCTTTGTTCGCGCAATTTTCATAAAAATGTGCCCAAACTTTTTACTTAACGCATTAATATAAAGATAAGATTGAACATAAAAATACATCATTTATTTAAAAAATATTCATTTACAAAAGATCAATTTTTTTAAGGATCAAATAATATTGTCCCATATTTAATTAAATGATTTTGTTTTACATGCATCAATCGCATAGGTAGGTACTGTAGTGTATCACTGACATCTGTCGTCTCGGTTATGCATTGCGCGGGAAGTGCAACGAATCACTATGATCAGTCTGAAGGGAGCTGTCAGTGATGAGGCGCGAAAAAAGACGCAGTGCTTAACATACGAGCCGATATTCAGAAATACATACGATCCTGTTACTTATTATATCTAAGAGTGTTGCACGAACACTACAGGTCCTATCTCTCGAAAAGTACATTAAATTGTGAAAAATAAATGGTAACTTTTGTTATTTTAAATTGCAATTGTGCTAAAAAAAAATTTTTTAGTATCATATTGCTATAAAATCATTTTCACATTTAATTAGAAATAATTATATACATATACACATTTAAATTCTACCTACTTATAAATATTTTTACTTTTACACGCATAGAAATATTTAGTCAACGGAGTTTGACAACATTGACTACTGTCAAACGATTCATTCAAATTTCAACGCTACGTTATGCTACGTTGCCAGCTCGCCACTCTAAACCTTCGAAAGGTTACTGTACCTACGCTGCAAAATAACATGATTAAAATGTTCAAAACAATTCTTCGGACTTGATTTAACGGAACTAATTATCTTGTGTGTTAAAATAACATCCATTGCATTTTTTATTATAAAAAATATAAATATAATTGAAAAAAAGGTAACAAAGGTATCTGTCACAATGCGATCATTCGAATTAATTTTTGGCCATGCCGTAAGACACACTCTGCTATAATAAAAATGTGGTTTTAACATAAAAACAATGATTCTGAAACAGTCGTATTACCAGCTTAACATTTTCTCATCCCACTCAGCCGATAAACAATATATTTCGAATACAGGATTTTACCGCGCGGGCTGTGTGCACAGTTTGTTAAAATATTTACAAGCTGTTCCATTCGATAATAATTTTGTATAAAACCTTTTGAATGCAGAATAAATATGATCGTCTAAACGTAGCATTCGTGTGTGATAGGTGAATAGGGGCTTACCGTCGGTTGGTGTCGTCTGCTGGCTGGAGTTAATCCGCGGGCGCTCCTCCCCCGCGGCAATGTGCTTGGCCGTCCGCCGTGCCACGGGCCGCAGGTCAGGCTCCACATCACTAGCCTCCTCCTCTTCATAGCTGTATTCCATTTCTGTAACACAGTGTTGCGTTAGTATCACACGTTTAGCTTTTATTTCGTGAAAAAGGATTCTGTTTGCAAAAAGGTTTTACAATTTCAGTTAGTGCAGGTTTGTTTACACATAAAAGAGCATCCATTTTTAAAACTTTGATGTTTAGTTTTATTTGTGTTTGCATTCAGTTTTGCTATTTGTAGATGAAATATTGTGGGTTCATTTTGAATGACTTTTAAAGCTGACTATGAAGAGAACTGTATTGGTTTCTAGGTGTGCCTTGAAAATAACCATATCTATTTTTGCTACTTAGCTAAACATTGTTCAATTCAATTCACTGCACGTCTACTACCAGAAGCCAATCTAAGTTGACCGTCGAATTCTATTTAGCCGTTCATCAGCTAGTGGTAGTCTGGGCTTGCTTTTTATGGGTATTTGTATAGGTACACAAACATTAACAATCCATACCAAATATTTATTGCAAATAACATTTTGTTTCATACAAAATGTACAGCAAGACTGAACTGATTATCAACAGACTCACTCTTGTTGCAAAGATAATTATACAATACCTATTAATATATATATATATATATATATATATATATACTAGGTAGGTACACGTAATAGTATACATAGGTAGCCATGGAGATTCCTTCAAAAGATCTAAGAAAACCTGCATGCCTGCAATATCTTCACGGGCGACGTATTTCCCTATATTGTACGTTTTATTCCTTGCGAGCAGGTAAAAGAGTATGCATCAATAGCGAAAGTATCTTCAATCGGTTTTTCTACCTCAATTCAATACGCGAGATCAAATAAATTTATTTTCCAGTACTTTTCCGTAGGTAATATTATTTGGCATTTTATTTTAATATAGCGCCGACCATTCGTTTCTGTTTATATTTGATAAAAATAAAGAATCAAAATCTCTTTTAAAGTCTAATCTAGGTTTTAAGAAAGAACATTACTACTTCTAAGGGATTTGTTCTGCCATGATACCACTAATAGCATGGTAAGTTCCGTATGATAGAAATATTTATCAGTAAATAAATTAAAGGTTCAAAAAATGTGGCGTATTAGTTTTCAGTAACAAATGAATAAAACGTAGCAGTAATCCCCATTAAACCTTGAGTCTGTTATACTCAAAGGGATGAGAGAATATATTTGCACAAAATGTTGCTGCATTGCAATAGGATGATCACATAGTCCGCTTTCAATTTCTATAAAAGGAACAATCGTACATCGGTAAAAGGAAGAATAACCATTTCCAGGAATTTCTCTCACTCTCTCAATGTTACGTAATAGTTTTTGATGTTTCTACGTTTGACAGTTGGGCTGTGAAGATGCCACACAAATATGAAAAAAAATGTGTAATTGAACGTTTGATTTTTTCATGTATTCCAGATTTTTCTACCAAAACGAATTTTAAATAAATTATGGGGCGGTTGTACGTAGTTTGTACAATATTTCTGGTGAACAATAAATAATTATAAGAGAGACGTTTGTGAAAAACCCTATGATTAGGTATTGTAAAGTAGATTTTGCAGAAAACCAAAAAAGGATATAATCGTTCCGATAGTAAACAAAAATAAAAAAAACGTTTCAAAAATAGATCAGTATATTTTAATATTTAGGTAATACAAAAGTCTGTTATCTGCGTCTCTGTCAATTACACTAAATTGACAGAGACGCATATGTCAGACTGTCTAATTTGAAAAAAGCTTTGTTGCTAATATTATATCCTTTTCCGTGTCCATGTTCCTCAAAGGCGAAAGGTATGAGAGGGACGCCACAGGTATGAAAATCGATCTGTATTCTCAAACTCCGACAACGCTTTAAATCAAATCCAATCAAATGCGTTTATTTGTAAACACTTGGGAGTTGAATTAGAAGCGTTCAAAACGTGTGAAATATTATATTATTTTTCAGTCGACATCGCTTCAATATCCTAGTTATTTGATATACCTCTTTCATGACAAATAACTCAATGATTTACGTAATGTTCCTTTAGTCTGAAATAACTATGAGTGTGTTTACACACACATTTAACAATTGATAATGTTTAGTAAATTAAACATTTAAAATTACATTACTTTTTAATTACGCCTTCAATCATACCTTTTGTACTATTTGTAATAAACTTTTTCGGCCAGTTAATTACCCAGCAGAAGCCTGGCTATTGGAGTTTTGCCCGGTAGAATGCCCGAAGGCGTCACGATTTTCCAGACATCAGTAATAAAATAATATAAGATAAACAACTTTTTGAAATCAAAGAAAAGCAGTCTGTAACCGACTCAAAGGACTTATGACAATAGCAACCGTAATTCCAGGTAGAGTAATAAAATGTTTTCCACTTCTCAAACGAAAAACCTCTCAAACAGCATTTTTGTACCTACGCTGTGTGATTTTGTGTTCAATCATTTGTTATAACGTTTGCTGTGTTATTTCTATGCTCAGTCACTTTCCTACCGCATATTTACGTCAGTTTCATTTCTGTACGAGATATTTTACAATTCTCCGTTGTCGTAGGTTCAAACAAGTCGCTACAAACAAATGAATGAATGATGAATGAAAATATAAATTAAACAAACAACATTTTTTATATGACTTTTGTTGCCATTTTAGCATGTTGCCCATGCTAAGCTTGAATCTAAATTGACAAAGGAAACTTGAAAAATGGCGCTGGATGGCCACGGATCGGCGAAGGTCGCGGGTTCGAATCCCGCTCGTGTCCATCATTTTTCAAGTTTCCTTTGTCAATTTAGAAACAACATTTTGTTGGTTGCTTTAGTTTTATAAACGTTACCGTTTGAATGCTAATTCAATGATTCTATTCTTTTTTTTAGAGTAGGGACATATAACGGCCCGTTCCCACTTATAAGGACCGTCTCGCGTCCTGGTGCATTTTTTTTTAGAATAACTCGTCTCCCCACACTAGGAATTTCTAATTCTCGTGTGTCGTGGGTGCGTTTCACAATCCGATCAGTTTGCGTTCAAGCTTTGTACACGACGGATGAGGACGATCTTCCAGTGCTATGGTAGTGTTTACAAAGAAGAAAAAGACGCTTTATTTTTGACAAGCAACGAGCGCAGGAGCCGAAATGTTTGCGCAGTGTGATCCGCGGGGACCACGGGATAGGGAGGAGGCACATTGGCGCCGTCTTGTTGGCAGATTCATTCACACTATATCCGCTCCAGGCGTTTAGAAGGCTCTTCACAGTTGCAAAATGCCCCACTAAAATCCCTGATCCGTTCTTTTTCTCGGATCTGTCTAAATGTGAACGGTGTCATATAAATTGTACTGCCACTGGCATATCCATCGCTTTAGATGGATCAAGAAAACAGACGGTCCATCAAAGTCGGCACGGGCCCTAATTTGTGAGGTCAGTTTATGGAAGTATTATTATTTCATACCTTTATAATAACAAAGCTGATGTACAATATAAATTAGGCACTCAAACTAAAAATATAATTGGGAAAACTTCCACCCATCTTTAAACTAGTACCAACGTAACCTCTTTCCGTCTATCGGAACTGTTGATACGTATTCCAACATCTCATACGAAACTAATAAAGAATGACATTTTATTTCTCTTTTTACGACTCAGTTGATTTTATACGACCGAAGGAAAGTCGAGTTTAAATGAATTTAAGGAAAATATCAGTTCTGTTGTGAAATTTGTCTCTTTATACGGCAAGTTTCAAGGGACCATTTAATTCAGTCAATTCATTGTCTCACCGAGCGCAACTAGCAACTAGCTGCTTGTTTTGGACCTCTTAAATAGCAGGTTAGTGTTAATTTACAGTACCTACAATAATTTGCATAGCATCCTTCGATTACGTTTATTGTAACCATTAGGTTGGACTAGAATGTTTAATCATGCGTAGGTTGAACCACTATTATCTCAATACTTGCTACCAGTCTAGATGTACCGTCACATCTAGCGTATTGTAAACCTTTTAATACGTGCGGTCGGGCTGCAAGTACGCGCTTATACGTATAAGTAATCAGTGCCTAGCCTTAATTACTGCCTATTTAGGTCGGTAGATTATTACCTACCCTTTAAGCTGGGCGTGTTTCTCAAGCTGTAATAATGCCATATAATTGGATAATTATGCAATCAATTCGATATGCTTAATTAATAATATGCGAACGTGAAATAGAGGACTTATATAGTAAGTTACAATTAACGAACACAATAGCTTCACAAAACTATTAGCAATTACAAATTTTTGAATGATGGTAGATTTTGAATCCAATTTATTCAATTTAATCTTTTATTGCACTATTAATATCGTAGACTGCATAAAGGTGTAATTCCGAGCTCGGCGACACTGCGGTAGCGGCAGGAAATTCCAAAAAATGGGAAATATTCAAATTTATTCAATGTTACCTTTCACACTAAGTAAAATTAGTTCTTATCTTTATGTGTGAGAGTTCATATTTGTATGAACAATGTTTCACTGCGGCGGCGCGGTTCTACTGGTCTGCGGTCTGCCGCCAGCGCGCGACCGAAGCGGAAGGCTATAATGCCCTGCTTGGAACACATTTATTGCAAAGACTAGCTTATGCCCGGGACTTGGTCCCCGCGGATTTCGATTAAAAACCTGTACGTAACAGCAGTACGCAGATTTAAGTAATTGAATTTTAAGGGTTTTTATGTTTTTCCCGCGTTTCCCTAAAAAATACAAAATTAAAAGTAGCGAAAGTTTCTCCTTATAACATCAGCTATTTGCCAGTGAGTAAGTCCCGTCAAAATCGGTCAAGACGACGCGGAGAAGACGTAAAGCGCGAAGTTTCTTTCTTCTTTAAAAAATCTGTCCTGTATCGTGGGTGCGTTTCACAAGCATGTAATATCCCATACACAGACACCCAGACTCGGGACAAATTTCTGCGAACTGCACAAGTTTTTGTCCCGTACAGGAATCGAACTCGCAACCCTTAGCGCAGCAGTCCAATCGCTTAGCCACTGCGCCAATCGGGTCGTCGCATTTCCCGCGTCTTTTCTCATTTTCCGCGGAACCCAAAATATATTTGTAATTCAGAGTAGCCTTTATTAGACCTTTAACATCAGCTATCTCCCAGTGCCGTGCCGTGTGGTATCCGGCCTAGAATTGACCACCCCCTTTCCTCCCGTGGGTGTCGTAAGAGGCGACTAAGGGAAAATCCAGAAGATGGGCAGCAGCGTCTTCTGTAACTTGACCACCAACACTGCGATCCCCAAGCCGCTTGCCAAGCGTGGGGATTATGGCAACCTCCCCCCTTCTACAAGGAGGAGGCCTTTGTCCAACAGTGGACGTCTTCCGGCTGATGATGATGATGATGATGATCTCCCAGTGAGAGTCCGGTGAAGCTGTCGCGGGTTAGCTGGAACCCGCGAATTTCCCGCGTTTTTCTATTTTCCCGCGGAACACTAAAAATTTTCGAAATTCAAAATAGACCCCAGACCATTAGTTATCTGCCAGTGATAGTCCCGTTAAAGTCGATCCAGCCGTTTCGGAGATTAACCAGAACAAACAGACAGACAAAAAAAAATTGTATTTTTGTTGTCTGTTGTGTATACTATCCTAGACATTGAGTAAAAAACTGTTATTTTGCTGTTACAAACAGACACCCCAATTTTATTTATGTGTATTGATGATATGTATGCATCTATTCTGTATTGATAGTGACCCAGTAGTGTCTGTGGCAGAGCAACATCGTTACTGCTGCCTGCAGTTTGCAGCCGAACTCAGAAATAAATACCTTCACCGCCCTAATGCTCATTATAAACATTTGCACGAACAACGCATTGGAATTCCAACGCTAGCATCATCGGAAGTTTACAGGAAATTGCTTTTACCGGGGGCGATTAATCAATTAATACGACCACAATGCAATTCAGGATATCCATGCAAATGTGTTTTCATTTTCCAGCTAAATCCATGTACGCTGCAACCCTTGTTCGAAATTAGCTCTGTGTTTTGAAGTTTAATTCGTTAATGAATATGTAAATATCTCAAATTGTGGCGCGAAATGAAAAACGCCTATCTGTCCGTTCGGTGTAAATTTGAACAAATAAATTGTTTTCATATTGTTTTGGATCTGGAATAAATGCTAACATTCTGTTAAATAATAAAGTAGGTAAGTTTTCTCTAGAGCCGCTTTTAGAGGCAGGTGCTGTTTTACGGCATTCGAGGTACTTATGGAATAACCTGTCAGGTAAATGACATACCATCTACTACTACTAAGAAATACTAATAAAGAAAATGTTTACGGCAAAAGGCAATGTAGAATGTAACGTAAATGTGTCAATTACGATAGATACGTAACCTTACTTACTAAACCTGTGTCTGTTAATACTATTTTTTCACTGTATTATTTGCGACATATTTCTTTATTTATGTTAAGCCTGACTTTCTTGCAGGACATCAATATGCTTTCACCAGTTCACAAGTTCGAGGTAAAACAAGCGTCCTGCACCATTGCTGAACTAGTTGTGGCGTACTTCTTCAACTCATAGGGGGGACATCCTTATGTTCCAGAGGAGATCAAGACCTTGGAAGTTAATCATACCTTGAAGGTACAAATAATACCTATAAATTACTGTATATTTTACTATAATATTATAAAAGCATTGATATTATTCTCGCGTTATTTTACAATGAACAGCCAGTCCATAATTATTCGAAAGTGGTATTGTAATAATAACTACAACTAGGTTCAAAACCCCGGTAGACGTTTATTCGCCCTTCTTGTTCTACGGCAACTTTATAGCTCACGACTACCGTGACCAGACTGCTTTGTCAAATAACCAGACTCGAAAACGTATAGAATCCAATTTTGCTGTTTCCGAATGTCCACGCGGATAGAGTCGCGGGCACAGCTATTACATATATTTCAGTCGTTCTGCGCCTAAGTGTGATATAACACGATGTTTATAAAATAAATTAGCGATTTCTATAGAACAATTCACATCGTTTTGATAAATAAACTGCCAAAGACAATCCATACTTGCAGACGAAATAGACCTAGAAACGTAATAGCAGTATTTATCTCTTCGTTGTTAATACGCAGAAGATGGCAAACGTATAACAAAAGGAAAAATCATATGAAACTATACGTACGAAAATAATGAAGTTGAATTTGTTATTGTTATGTCAGAATATGAGTCGCATTAGTTTATTTCCTAAATAAGTATTAGATACGTTTAGGTTCGTATCTGCCATGTGACAGTATATGTATAATAAATGTTTACATTTTGCTTCGACGTTTACCCATGAATTAAATATTGAAAACAAATGGTGGATACCTAAAGAATTAAAAACGTCCTGTAGCACATATAAGAGCCGCGATGAAAACCATTAAATAGTTTCATTATAATTAGATTTCTTTTAATTATAAGGTTAAACTAACGTTGAATATGTATTCATATAAACGGGGCCCTAGCCAAGGCAAAACGATTAACGAATATAAATCGAATTGTATATGTATGTACATGTATTGGGATGATCTCTGGTTTCGATTAAGTAATATATGAATGTCAATCCCATATTATGTTATATTCTATTGGATTTCTATTCGTCTAGGTCTAGCGTTTATTCACTTGACTAGGGCGAGAGATTTAAAGATAAAGATATCTTGGAGTGATAGAGCGAATAAACGAGGTGCTCCGACTGCATTAAATTGATCCGGGCAACGGAGACGAGTTGACGCAAGTCAATTTGAAACTAATTTACAATCTTCCCTACAACTCGAGGGATTATAGAATTGAATTTAATGCAATACAAGAGGCACCGAAATAATTGAAATGTCTAACCAGAACAAAATATACGAACCAGTCCTTACTACTAATAACGCCCTGCAAGCAAATATACCCACTATCGAATCAAAATACAATGTACGAGTAGGTACTTAACCGTGCCTCGATTAGGTACATATTATTTTAGTTCAATTGTGTGATATACTTGAATTTAAAATATCCACTAAGTAGTGAAAGTGTCAAGGCATTTAGGTATTTTAGAAGGTAGGTTACCAGTCACCATAACCCTTTATTTGCCTGCCTTCTATGAACGTGCACCGAAGCACAAACCTGTGATGGCAATTTTTAGCTCTAGTCTGCACGTGTTTTCTAATGGCACCTTTATATGAATCTGGTAACACAGAGGGACCTTCATGTAAAGTTGTGATAGATCGCTGTTTGATGTTTACCGCCATGTAATTTGAAAGGAACATACCTGAGTAGAGCATAGGCCGTAAACCTAACATTTACCTTCATTACCCAGTTGCGTTATCCATCAATAAAATATACTTACTTATATAATATACAATGATCACAAAAATTTAATAAAAAATAAAGTAAGTGAAGTTATTTACTAAATGATATACAACCAAAGTCCTTTAATAATAAATAATTGAAGCGAGAAAATAGTTTATGCTTAACTTCAGTAACCAAGCGGTGAGCGTGAAATTCGTAGCGTAAAACGTTGTCCAATTTTACTCGATATTAATACAAGAGCACTATTCATTCACTCAATTACGCAATACCTTTTTTGCTTTAAACCTTTTAATTTGTATTGTAAAATGTAAAAAAGCTGTTTATTGGAGTGAATAATGGAAGTGCAGTCGCTACGGATCAGCGGCGGGTTCAAATTCCGTTCTTGTCTATCATTTTCAAGGTTCCTTATTTTAAGAATTGTGCCTATCATTACCACAACATACTAAAAATATGAAATGTAACTGACCCAGTTCACAATTGCCCTAGGTGAATAATCAATGTTTTACAGCGATGTTTTGCTGCCACGTCAGTGCAGGCGAACTTTGATTATTCTCTCGCAAACTTTATTTATTTTTGCCGTCGAGTTCCATTTTCTGTACAAAGCAAAACAGTTCGCAGTAGAGCGGCTTCAGTTACTACAGCGTACCCATGACCTTCGTTTTTCACCCCGGGAGAAAGTGAAAGGACATCTAAAAATAACGAGCAGGTAATAACTTCCTTTCTTTGCCACAGCGTACACGATACTTTCAATTGTTTTAGTTACACACAGCGATTTCAATAGTATGGTGACGAGAAGTAAGACTAATATTTTTATCGATTGATCCTCGATCGAATCGATACCTTAATTAGGTACTAACTTACTATTCGTACATGATTAACTAAGGTCAGGTTAATAAAACAGCATCGTGAAAAGTGACAATGGCTTTCCCGGTGGATTTGATCTATGTCCTTCATTGGGGAAGGTTCAAGTTACCTCTATATAAAATTTGTTTAAAATACTTAACTAACAATCAAGGCAAGATAAATGGAGTTCCTTTTGCATTAATTGTATTAATAATAATTGGTATTGTTTGCTTCCCATAAATGACAAACATTTCAAACAAAAATGTATTTTTTGTAATTCTCATGGTTTTCAAAATATTAATCTTAAATATTTTCGAAATTAATAATAGCCCAAGCTATCTACCAGTGAAAGTCCTGTCAAAACCTTCCAGCTGTCGTCGCGGAGAAGCTGTAACCCGCAATTTTCCCGCTTTTTTCTTTTCTTCCGGTAGAACCCTAACGGCCTTATTACAAAAAGTGGTTTATCTAAAAACCCAGGTTTAAAACCTCTAAAAACCACGGTTTATAGGAAAGTGTTATTACAAAAAGTGGTTTTGCGATAAACCATAGTCCATTCAATGGTCTAACGCCAAACCTTGGCGGCCCCTAGTTTAAAGTGAAGAACTATGGTTTAAAATATGATATCTGTCAAATTTCATCTTTTAGGTTATCATTTATTGTTGTTGTTTTTACCTGAACATGGATATTATCATGGTC
This sequence comes from Abrostola tripartita, assembly GCA_905340225.1. Taxonomy (NCBI): domain Eukaryota; kingdom Metazoa; phylum Arthropoda; class Insecta; order Lepidoptera; family Noctuidae; genus Abrostola; species Abrostola tripartita. The sequence continues at coordinate 9,631,388 of HG996486.1, forward strand.
GATTTAATTGATATTGAGGATATTGAAGCCAACATAACAGATATTATTTGCTTTTGTTAGTCCATCGCACAAAATATAATAGAATACGATTCACAAGAGGAATTATTAGATCCTCTCTTCTGTGAGCCATACCGGCTCCCGATATGACAATATATTCGCATATATTTCACTACAAATTCCGTTCTAACACATTATTTATGTTTATCAATAAATAAACTAGCATAAAATACTTACTTTTGGTTTTAACATACTAAATTACGTCAACAAACATCTCATAAACAAATGAGTTTAAATTACGTCACGTTTCGTTACACGTATGTACTTAGTTGTATTACTAGTCATAGTCATAATGTTTTTATTTCATGTAGGGTACAAAAGAGCACTTACAAAACGTCAAACTAGTTGCACGGTTCCAAAAAGTCGTTTCTATGGAGAAGAACCGGCAAGAAACTCCATAGTTACTCTTTTAAAAATATGGTTTAATAATCATTTCAAGTATGAGAGAATAATGAGCTACACAATATACCTAAAATGAGAATACGAGTAGCATCAAAGTCAAATACAAAATATTAATATAGATAGGTTATTCTCTCATTTACAATTTGGGTAAAATACATGACAGTGAAATGGTTCAATATAATCAGTAAACAATATTAAATATCAAAGTATGGTTGAATGGCGGTATGCCAGGGAAGCCACCAATGCAGGAAAAATCAGTGCCACACGTCCCTATCGTCAATATAACAATTAATACTATAGTAGGCTTTCTTAATTAGTACTTGTTTCACATAGGATTTAAACTTGCCTTCTGTAAGGTCAGTTATAGAATTTGGAATTTTATTATAAAACCGAACACAGTTTCCTAAGAATGACTTGTTGCTTTTTGTTAGTTTAAATCTCGGTACAACTATCTTATGTTTATTTCTAGTATATTATCATGGTAATCGCTTCTTATTTTAAACTTCTGCAGATTTTTCCGGGTATACATAATATTTTCAAAAATGTAAAGTGTCGGCAGCGTTAATATATTAATCTCTTTGAAAAAGTCTCTAAGAGATTCACGAGGGCCTAGGTTGTAGATCGCGCGTACGGCTCTTTTTTGTAGAATAAATATCGAGCCAACGTCAGCTGCCGATCCCCACAGCAGAATGCCAAAAGACTAGCTAATACAACAAGCTTCATTCTAAACAAAACTACAGTAAAGGATATAATTGATATTAAAATCTAAGCAAAATAATAATAGTCTCAATATTTTTAACTCTTCTATACAATATTTAATCATTAGTCTATTATTAAACTTTTTTCTTTTTTGGGCAAATGGAACGTTTTTGTAGAATGATAACATGATGAACGAACGATGTTTGTATTAATCTGTGGTTGATATACAAACAATGGTTCAAATGACGGTGTTAAGAAGACCACGGTTTTTATAACTTTTGTAATAAGGACAAATTTAGACCATGGTTCTTCAGATAAGCCTGGACTTGAAAGGCTAGGTTTAAACCGATGTTTATTTCGTTTTTTGTAATAAGACTGTAAATGTTTTAGAAATGACGACCTGATTGGCGCAGTGGCTAAGCGATTGGACTGCTGCGCTAGGGGTTGTGGGTTCGATTCCCGCACGGGACAAAAATTTGTGTGATCCACAGATGTTTGTCCCGAGTCTGGGTGTTTGTGTATGTGATATTTCATGTTTGTGAAACGCACCCACGATACAGGAGAAATTCCTAGTGTGGGGCGACGTTATAAAAAAAAATACAAGGTGCTTTTAGAGCTTGTACCATCAGTTATCTGGCAGTGAAAGTTCCGTCAAAATCGGTCCAGCTGTTTCGAAGATTAACCGGAACAAACAGACAAACATTATACTTTCATGTGTTTTCATGTATGTAGGTATCTGATATTTTTATGTTACAAATAGACACTCTCATTTTAATTTGGTGTATTGATAAAAATGTAAATAATAAACATCAATTACTACGTACGCTTGCAGTGTAAATAGAACGATGAGCCATAAATTCGTCTGAGGGTCAAATTAACAATGGCCTCGGAGCGCTGTCTATCAGAACTATCAGTTTTATTAAACCGTTGACATTAACTGTACGCAGACAGTCAAGTAGTAATGTCAATTGAATTATCAATTGGCGTTATACATACGAGCTTAACGTCTAAATTAGCAGACACCATCACAGGCATTAAATCTCCGACGAGAAATCCCTTCCTAGCTGTTTAACCAATTCAAACCGATACATGTCGAATGTCGATCCATTTTGCTCTGTGTTTACTTGTCGCCGTGTACGGTCTGCGTTAAAGGCCTAATTCTCACGCGGACACTGTAGATACAAATTAATGTTACAGCAGATATTTGTTTTGAGTCTGGGTGGTGATAATTGGTGACGTCACGCGTCGTAGAGGTCAGATGCTCATTCATCGACCTGCATGCATTGCGCGGGGCTTAGTAGTATTAGCCGACTATAATTTGCTCCATCGCGCTCTACAATGTATACTAACTAGGACACTCGTATTACTTGTGAGAGCTTAAGTATGACAAAGGTTTATGACCCTTTATAACATTATCAAGTACCTATATTGGGTTTAACATAAATTTATTTTAGGTAACGCCGCATACCTAATCCTTTTTGGCATTAATATCGAATATCAAAAAGTGTATATTTATAAAACTATTATTTTAGTACTTATCGTGTAGGTACCTAACGAATATTCGAGCTCTATTAACTAGTTATCGACGACGTCGTCGTACTATTTGAAGGTTATAACCTCGGTAACGTTTTGCACGGGCTAATGTACGAGCAATGTTTTAAAAATAAGTTTCTACCTAGTACTAAAGTAATGTCTTGTAAAAATAAATTGTACAAAAATAACGGTCTTCAAAACGCACAAGGCGCTTGTAAAAGCCGGTAATGTGAGGCCTTGTTGAGTCGTTTCGATGGAATTTGAGCCACGGTGGCGATCTTAACTGAGGCTAGTCAACTTTACAGGAGAAACAAGTTGCAATCAGGGTTCGATGGAACTGAAAATAAAAACGAATGAACAGTGATCAGGCCAGAACAGGGATCAAGGCTTAATGCGCTTTCTGATGCATGGACGAGTCTCCGTGTGAAGGACGGTCAAACATCAAAATACTGATGGGAGCAATCGCTGCCTAATCTCGCAGATTTAGTTCACTGCGCGTAGCTGTGTAGCTACGATCTATGGCTACGAGTTATTGCTACGAGCTTTGAGTCTGAAGGCAACAAATCATGCGTGATGCCGCTTAGATGAACAATCACAGACGATTCACACGAATAATAGGGGAAGGCTATCTCGGCTTACTACACAAATGTATCTCAGTGTAGTATAGACAGTGCACACAGTGCTGCGTTCCATTTCATTCGAACAATTTGAATTGTAAGCCACTTTATTCCTACTTCATTTTCGAACAAAAACATTTTCTTTGTTCACTATGACCGATAAGTACATTAGATGGACATTTATGAGTTAGCGCGAATTGCTAGAAAACATCGCGTCTTGTTGTTAGTGTTTATCATTAAAAAATACTTTATACCTGTTGAAGTGTGCCATAGCAAGTGATAATGTACAGCATAATTGAGCAGAGGAAAATCTTTCGAATAAATGGTTTTATGAAAAATAAATACCAATTACTAGCGAAGATAAAGAAGTAGACACAAGTTAATGAAAAATGAAAAGTAATTAAATGTAAAAGAATGCGGATTGACATTTGACAACTATGCAAAATACAGTCGACTGTTGCCTATAAACAGTTTTCTCCTTAATTATGTGTCGTACAACAACTTTTACATTTTGCCGATAAGCTGGCAAAATAAATTATTATTTAATAAAACGTATTGTTGCCAAAAAGAAAAGCGGACGAATGAAGTAAATCCCTAAGTTATTTCTGTAGTACAAGCAGAGAATATACGGTCGTACAGTACCTACGGCTACGTATGTGTGCGGTAGACGTTGCAATTCACTGACCTTGTTTTATCTGTGAAGGTCCCATTATTTTCATTCTAGGTAATAAAATATGCCATAATTAACACCTTATCAACTAAGTAACGATGACTTTCAATGCAATGACCTTCCTTAAGTTCACATTAAGAATCCACAAAAATAACCTTGTTTGTGCGCGCTATCACATCACATTATGCATTGTTCACGGTCGTTGAAACGAAAGCAGACAATGGCAAGTTATGGAATAGTTTCGTCTATTAATGCACTTGAGCGAATTGAGCTCAATATTGCCATATGTGTCACGACCCAGCAATAGGTAGTAGGCAGTAGGTAGGGGTTTTTCAGGCTTACGGGCACGGCCCGCGCTCACCACGGTCACCTTACGAACCTCGCAGTTCAGTGACACCCGATAGGTCGCGACGAGTCAACGAACGTTCGAGACTCGCAACCTAACCATTGCAGGCTGGCTTGACTTTGCTCAATCTATACTGAATATGACCTTAGTACATTCCGATTTGCTTGCGGCATATTTTTACGACGCTCTTAACATATAATTAGACCTAAGAGTATTGTAAAAATATGCAGATGGCGATCTTATTTTTGCATTTTATTAATCATACTAAATCAAAACTATATTACTATTCGATTTTTTTTAGAAGAACTATTCGGTTTGCAGTCTTAGTACGTAGCAACTAGACTAGATACCAGTATCTTTAATGTGTTCTACATAAAGCGACTGACTGATTTGTTTTCCACCTATCCAGTCAATAGGGATAACGATATTCTCAAGTTTGTCTGGTTGTCAAAGTTTCAGGCTTCAGACTGTAACGGCATCCACGAATCGACCGCGATAAGCGCAGCTTAACCTTCATCAATTGATCTGTAAATTTGTTACTGAGCTCAGGGATATCACCTTATATAGATAATTGTAAGCTTCCCATCAATACGATTGAAAATAACAATTAAATAAATAAGATTAGACACGATTTATTTAATTGTTTCACATGTAGATCATTCATTATTCAGTATGTGCATCTATACATTACTTGATCGGCATGCCGATACGAAGATGAAAAAGCATAACATGATACTGGACTAACTTTTCGTCAGCTTTACATTAAATAAATTCATGTACGGAAACCGTCTATAGGTCTTATCATCTTGAACTGTCGGCCAATACGCTTAGAGTTAACGAACTGAACCCAAATTATATACACAAAAATACCAAATTGGCCCAAAATAGCTTCCTTGAGGTAGCTACTATTCAAAATTCTACCCAAAAACTGATAAATTAAAAACAGTTTTGATACAATATAATATTACCTATATTCAAGTAAACTTAATTTAAACCGCGCCGAGGTGCTTTTATTTATTATTAACCCAATAATGCTCGATGCGAAACACCGACAGCGCGACTAACTGAAAATAGTGGATTCAGTGTCAATATTTTTCAGTTTTATTTTATCATTCTAATATTCCCTCGGGAAAATATTTCAAATATCTCGAGATATTCCCAGCTTTGCTGAACGGATATTATTGCAGCGGTTGCTGAAAAGGTTATAGAATGCAGGCACCCGCACCGCGCCTACACCGATATTCAATATTCCATTGCCGCGAACGCATATTACCATTGTGGATCTAGTGTCGGCCACTTTCATTCTCAAAATATTATTATATTTATGTTCAACTTTATTTACTCCTTACCTTAAGCCGACCGTGATAAAAGGATTAACTGGTAATGTCCGTTCGTGAAACGCGGGGGTAAGCTCGCCGGTATTACATTGTTAACTGATACATTACTGTCGAAATGTTTGTATAATCTGTATAATTCAGATTGTGAGGTATTCTATTCTATACAATAAAGTTAGTAGTTTAAGTTTACCAGCTTTTCTGTCGTCGGTCCACAGTACTGAAAAATTAACCAGAAATATTCTAGCCACTTCGCTGGTTGATTTCGAGGTACTGTGCATGACTGACGCAGTGAATGCTTGGAAAATAGCTTGCCCGAATACGGATTTACCCGACAAACTTTCGTCCCAACGTCAGTGGGATGAGCCGCTCTGTAGGTTGACACGGAAGCAATTAATTAATACGTCAATCAACACTACAGAGCGTGCGCGTTTGCTGGCTGTGGGTGAATGGGAGTCGGGTCTTTGGCTGCAAGCACTTCCGTCGTCCAGCATAGGAACGATGTTGGATGACAACACTTTCCGGATTGCCACCAGTTTGCGTCTAGGTACACCCTGTGTTGCTCCTCACCGGTGTCACTGTGGTGAAGCTGTCGACAGCCTCGGACGCCATGGCCTGTCCTGCGCCAGGAGCGCTGGTCGCATACCGCGGCACGCAAATTTAAATGACATTATTCGTCGAGCTCTTGTCACCGCCGGCGTACCAGCTATATTAGAACCAAATGGCTTGGTACGTGACGATGGGAAGAGACCAGACGGTATGTCTTTGATGCCTTGGAAATTGGGTAGGCCTTTGGTGTGGGACGCAACGTGTGTCGACACCCTTGCGCCATTTCATGTTTCCAGGACATCGGTTTACTCTGGCGCTGCAGCTGCAGCTGCGGAGACTCTCAAGCGGCGGAAGTATAATAACTTAATTGGTAATTATATTTTTGAGCCGTTTGGGGTCGAAACACTCGGGTCATGGGGTCCGAGTGTGCGTCTCTTATTTAGAGACATATCTAAACGGTTGGTCGACTCTTCACGTGACCAAAGGGCTGGTTTGTTTTTCGGCCAAAGAATTAGCATTGCCATTCAACGTGGCAATGCCGCCAGCCTTTTGGGAACCCTGCCAGTCGACAGTGATGAGGAGGAATATTTTGATGCATAATTTTTTGATGTCTTTTGTTTGTATATATTTTTAGTTTTAATAATAGAATGTGTGTGTATATAATGTAAATTGTTCAAATACCTAGGCAATGTACGTCACCTGGGACGTACAGGCAATGTATTGAATATTACGAATATTATTGTCCACATACTTTACGGTATAATAATTATGGCAATAACGGACGTTATTAAAGTAAAAATTACCTATTTATTACATGTCAATACAGTAGGTAACATGTTAGTATTAACTGGTTTCCAAGTTTGTCTACGGGATATTGCTAATATAATAATCCCATCGTTGCACATGAGAACACGCGCCCGCAACATACTGGGATAACTTGAATTGCTCGGTTGCGAACTATTGATAACAGATTAAACAATTAATAACTTGGCACACCATGTCTGTTCGCGTTGGCTCAACCCTTAACTTTAACAAGCCATTAGCGTTCCATATTGTAATGAAATTTTATCTAAAATAATGATTTGATGATGAGTGACGACTTTTGACGCTGTATAAATAATCCTATTTATTTAATGAATTGCCAATTTGTTTGCCTAAGTCAAATAATGAAGCAGGTAGAAATAAAGGCTACCTATTAATTATTATCGAACACAACGACAAACCACAGTCAATAAGTTTATTTCATAATAAACTTGGCTTACATTGCTTATCGAGGAGTCTCCATTTAAGCATGAAAAATGCCTGTAGTTGAAGGCTCCGCTCTTCCGTTTTTTATAATCGCAAACAAACAGTTTAAACTAAACATTTACTACATTAAAAATAAACAGGTTTAAATAAAGTGTGAAACTCGACTGGTATATATGAATTGAATAAGTAATTTGATAATTAAAAGAACATTTCATTACAATAAATGACGCCGACATCATGTATCGATAGCACCTGTCAATGCTGCCGAGCGTGTGATGCTATTTCACACTAAACAGCCTTACATTTATGATACCTATTCTGTGATAAATTCGTCATTTTACATTGTTGTTTAACAAAATGCTTGTTAATTATATTAGAGTACAATGTTGACGAGTGGGAAACATACAGCGTTCATCAAATCACCTCTTAAAGGTAAAATTAATTTTGTATGAAATATTAATATACCCATTTCCTTGTATGAAGTCTCTCACATTAGATTTAAACGAAAGGTTGGCCTTCTTTCGGGTTTCAGGTATTTAATATACTTTTAGTTACGATACCGATACGATACTTATACCGTTGCAATACCAACATTGTTTCTTCACTTATTAATAATTAACTAGAAGCCACACGGCTACTTTTCTATTATTTATGAAAGCTATGAGTCTGACGCATTTTTAAGACCTACCTAGACAGTAGGCAACATGAAATCACCTGTTTAGATTTTTAATTTAAAGATGAAAATCTAAGTCGTAGTTCACTGAACGTAATTTTTACGCTTCAGACCAAATTTTTATAACCTTTTCTAAGTTACAAAACTGGTTATTGTATGCATAAAAGTACGACTTGTGAAGATTTAGTGGCAAAAATAAAATCTAGAAAAAGTCTTCTACTCTAAAAGAAAATATTGTCGTCTAAATTGAATCTAGTCGAAAGTTCTCAATAATATAGATAAAAAAAACATAATTCGGATACTTTGGCATATCGTGGAATATTGATTGTCTTTTTGTCGAGGAAGATTACAATAGGCTACAAAAAATTCGAAATCCACGCTTACGAAGTCGAGGACGGAAGCTAGTTAATGTATAAAGGCAGAATTTAATTTTGCATAAAATATGAACGAACCCACTTCTTTTAATAAAGTCTCTCACATTAGATTTAAACGAGAGGTTGGTATACTTTCGGGTTTCAGGTATTTATGATACTAGTTACGATTCTCATACCTACCGTTGCAATACTAACATTGTTTCTTCATTTACTAATAATTAAATAGAGGTCGCCCGGCGGTTGACCGTAATTAAGATACAAATTTTAGCTTTTTCCACTCTTTCGCCATATAAACTTTAACTAAACAAATCTCGCACTTCTCTAACTTAGTATTTGAAATTCAGTTTCCCTTTTTGCCAAAAAGATACTCAGTTTGCCTTTAAAATTTTGAACGATGAGTGTGGGGCTACAAGCACGGTTGTTAACCCACTCTCTTTAGCTTTCGTGTTTGAGTTTGTTTGAAAAAGAACTCAAATAGATTATATACTCCATTCACGGGTATGGCTGCAGACAAAATGTTATCTACTGCAGACACGTTACTTCAGTTGACTTCTAGCCTATTCTTGCCACTTTAGCTTATGATATATAATATTCAGTTTAGTACAGTGTAGGTACTTTCCGGATTTTATATATAGGATGTTTAAATGCTATATCTATTAACAATCATAAAACGCTACTGACTGATTTTATGATTGGTATGCAGATATTTGTAGTTCTGTTTGTTCTATCAAAAAACTTTCTGTAAAATATTTCTTTCTTCCTTCGGATTTATTTATTTTTAAAACTTTATGTGATATAAAGAAAGATGCACATTCTAATTCATAAGGCACACGTTATGATGAAGCTAAAAATATTAAGATATTTACCCGCATCAGCCCGTATTAAAAAATGTAATTGAAATTGAATAGAACAAAACATTGCACGTGAAAAATACAAATTCGGTAGTTTTCGGTTGGTAACGTTGACGTGTACCTATGTTGCTTTGAAGCGGCTTTGCCGAGCAAGAAAATTAGTACAAAATTAGAATCGGTTTAAAAGCAAACTGGTGGGCAGCGAGAAAATGACTCGATACAAAACTGATCAACAGTAGCGAACCTTTTGAGCGCACCTTTTAAAACTATTGATTTGATGAAGTCATATTGTGTTCGCATCTGGATCACCTATGATTTAATTTATACTGGTCGGAAAAATAGCGCGGTCCAGCCATAATACGTCTTGTTTCTAAAATCCTTTTACTGTCGTTTGTGATAGTGAAAGTTTATGAGATTCAACAGATCTAAACATCCAGTATGAGTTTTTTTAGGTTGATTGAGAGCCCGTTTGCGTTTCTCTTTTATTAAATGACTGATGGACAAAGAATCTTTCCTTTGTTCAATAGCTTAGTAACTAATAATCGAGATGAACAAACGATAAACTAGTTATACTAAATAAACACGTTATCGTTCATTTCTATTTAACATTATGTTATGTCTATGTTATTCTTTGTAACCTGAAACACGTAGAATTAACTCAGGTTACAGCATACACGTGTATTGTCATTTCTAAACATTCCTTAACGTAACCAAAACAAAATAAGTAATGTTTACCTATTAATATTATTTATTTCTTTTTGTTATATTTGGCTATTATTTACTTGTAGCTGAATATCTGGTTGCACGAAACGATCATTGTGTTCATGAGAAAACGAATTGTTAGAAAAACAAGTATCTACTTGAAGATCTCACAAGAATCCTAATGTTACTTTCCCATAAAGGGCGCAAAAAACAAAGAAACAATTGATTTAAGTACTCAAGTAGGAACAATTTCAAATGGTTGTGTTTTGTTAAATAAACGTCTTTCTTATTTCGTACTTAATATACTTCTAGTGGAATAGTTTATATGAAATTAACTTGTTCTTTCTAGCGATTGAAACTACTATTTTCCTGAGTGTCGTGAAGCTTATAAGCAGTTGCTTACAGGCATTTGCTCTCTGTAGTATTTACATTTGTTTGCATATAAAAACACCAACGCCAAAGGATGCAATTCTTAATTGTTGCCTATCATCCAATGCTGTCATTATATCATAATAATAGTAGGTATTAACTTGCAAGTTGTCGTTCATTGTGGCGTTCTAAGGGGGAGGCCTTTGTCCAGCACTGGACGTCTTCCGGCTGATGATGATGATGATGAATGACTTGCTAAACTGTTAATTTAGTTATTCAACTGTAATTAATTTTATAGTAACAGTCATTCAAACGGAAACCAACAAATATTTTGTACACATTCCCGTCTCCATTTCACCGCATCGGTTGCGTATTTCAGGTGTATAAATCATTGATATTTAAATAACAATTGCTTTTAATGTATAAACGAAATGTGCATTTATCCACAACATAGCTGGCTACGAACATTTTCAAATATTAGTGGTTATCATTCAATTGGCAATTAATTAACCATTCATGTAAGTGCCACATTTATTAGCTGCCGTTCAAATTGCCATTTGAATTGCCGGTGAGTTTGAATAATGGGTATTTATATTTACTGACTGTTTGACAAATATTTATAGGTATCAATATTTGGTTAGGTTTGGGAGAAGAAACGGGACATTATTGCGGCGCTAACACCATAAGACCAGCCCATAATTTAGTGGTACCATGGATTTTTGTTGGTATTAGGCAAACCACATCTACCACGCGTGGTATATGTAATGATTAGCTTATTGAAAAACATGAACTTCCAAGTCCCAATAAAAGAAAACCAATAACCTATAAAGAAAATAAAAGAAACAATATGTTCGACTCTTAAGGGGCACAGGTAACAAAAACCAAGGCAATACTTCGAATCTTTAATGTTACACAGTATTAGAATACAGCGGCTCTGCTATTTATTTTTAGCGCTTTTTAAGATAAACGTTTGTTTTGTTTTTCTTAGTTAGGTACTCTAGTTGCGTCTTCCTTTTATGTTTTAAACTGTCACGCTTTAAATATTTTTGTCTTTTTTATTACGATAGTACTTATTAGGAGTTTATGTGATAGGATAAATCCTTGCGCGTTAAAATGTGAGTACAGCATAATGAAACTGTAATGACTAATAGCATTGTTGATTGCTTTAAGATGGTTTAAGTAGTAGATGCCAGTAGGATATGCTAGACTAGATATAAATAGACTTAAACTAGATATCTTATTTAACTGTGGTTCTTTGTGCTGACTTTTTTATAATGGGTGATATTTATGTTAGGCTTTGTCCTGAATGGTCAGAAATCAACAACCTAAGTTACTGCGGTTGTTGATCAACGCTCTTTCTTTCTCGGTATAAAAAGAAGCGTAAGCCCTGCTGTGGGACAATTGTAGAGTAGGTAATTATTAATACTTGAATTTTATTGTTACGTTTACAGTCTTAATAAATACATTGGGCTCAAGAGCTGCACGGAGCGGCCGATAATTACGGTCCTTCGTAATGTGAAGAGACACAATGGCCTTGACAAAAGATATGCATATCAAAATTTAAGAATTAACGTAGATTAAGGAATACTACATTAGGTACTTATGTACAAACGTCACAGGACAATTGTTTTCAGACGTTTTGAAGGACTTATTTGCTAAATTGTGGAGTATGCAAGTACTATGATATCAATTTCTTTTTATTTGATATTTATTACGCAATTGATGTCATAATTTTTCATAGATATGAAAGTAATATTTTACTATTATGAAAATTAGCAATAGTTGTTTGAGTGTCGGAAATTTATCGTGGGTGTAGAACTGGGTTTTGTTTAGAATATATTACTAATAGATTTTAATTATTTCAAGATTTCCACGGCTTAGGTTCCTGCTTTCTAGTATAAATCGAGTCGTTATATATATTTCGTACAAGATTTAGTACTTTCTAATGTAGAATTGTTTCTATTTTATTGTTTATCTGTTTATAATCGTCAATTCTGGTCAGAAAGCCAGTAACTAATAAGTGAATGATTGAAACTAAGAAGAAAGAGAGTTTACTAACTTATCCTCATTTGACGATTATTATTATCAAGTTATCAGCAGTAGGTAATAGGGGATTTTGAAATTATGCAATTTTAATTGAATGTAATTAAATAAATTTGTCTTTCTTTGGTAACTTTTGAATAATCAATAGATGCTCGGCGGAGAGGCCGCGTACCTACGTTTAAAAAACTGAAGCCAAATGAATGTCCTCATTTTAGATGACTTTGAACAATAGATTCCGGTTGTTTTGAAATATGACGTCACTCACTAACGTGTTTTAATAACGATCTAAATTGTTGTTACTCAGTTTAAGCGCTCCATTGTTAGATTAAAAGTACCTACTCATAATTTCGCCACAGCTGTACAGTTCATTGCAATTGTAATGATAATTATAGTTCTATCATCATATTCACGACTTGATAGTAGGTTCGCATTGCAGTATATTTTAAATACTATCGCTTGGTAGATAAATTATACTTACATAAAAATATTAATTTACCTATACATAAAAGAGCGTAAATAATATAGGAAAAAAATTATTTGCATGTAACAAGCGTAAAAAACGTCGATACTCGTAAGGTTTCACAAGTGTATCTGTCATGATGGCAGAACGTAGGCGCTCTGCGATGATAGTGGAGACACGTCGTCGCTCAGCCTCGATACGACGTCAGCGAAGCAAGGCCAACTGGACGAGTTCGTCCTTGGCAAGGACGAGGCAGGGTGACTCACCGAGCGGCTGGTGTAGAGCAGCGTGCGCGTCGCAGTCTGCACAGATGGTGGAGCGCAGCATCCGCTCACGCTGGAGCCGTCGCAGCAGCTGCAGGTGCTGCGGGGTGAACACGGTGCCCGAGCGCTCGCCCACCAGCAGCACGTCGCCGGCCTCCCACCAGGCTTGCTCGCGCAGCGTGCCGTCACGGTTGAACAGCCCCATGTCCTTGTACCCCTCCGGCGGGCTGAGCGCGCCCGGCTCCGGTTCCTGGTAGCGCTCGCACGCTCCACATCCCGAGCATTCGTCGCCTTCACCTTCATCTGAGTACCCACACTCATCGCGTACTACAATAATATAATCTGCTTCAAAAAATTCATTAGCGCTCTCATCAAAGACCACCTTATGCTTTTTGGTTTTATTGCCTTTTTTAAGTGATGATTTTAAGTTATCGTGATCCTTATTGTGACGCGTGTCACGCGCGGCGCGTTCGCCGCGCATCGTCGCGAGTTATCGCGGCGCGGGCGGTCGCCGAAGTGTCGGAACGTCGGTAGGCTATGCGAGGACGAGAGGTTTCAGGCGGCGGTGTGAGCCGACTGCAGCGCCGCGCCCGCCTTATCGATCGACGCCGCCCGCCTTGTTTGCGCAGCGCCGACCATCGGCACAAACGGAACCCAGACGATTTACCACTTACCGAACCATAAATATTAAAACCCCTCACGCTTATTAATGGTTTTTTTTTTAATTTTTTTTTTAATTTTTTTTTTATTCTCTTAGTTATATCTTTTCTCAATTAATCGCATTTAGAAAATCTTTCTACAATGACATCAATTCACATATCATACAGTTCTCATAATTATAAAAAAAAAAAAAAAACTATAAATCTGCCAAAGAATAGGACGTATTAAATGACTGAATTGACTAGTGGACTAGGAAAATAGTTCACTCATAAAATAAAATGCAATAAAATATACCTTCTCCTATTTACATATTTCTGCAATGTTTTACCGGTGCTTGTAAACATTGAGAGAGAAAGTGAACGCAGGGCTGCGATAGATATACTTGGCATATCATAATGTTTGAAACATCTGACTGCCTGCTCGAATGCAATTTATTATTAACGCATTTAACGTTTCTGTTTTTTAAACTTTGTATATTCATTTAATATTATTCCTGGATAATTATTAGATTGTGTTTCTATACAATAAGCCTAGATTACGTTTGTATTTTAAAAACATGTAAGTAATAAATACCAATCTGGGTATTCTTTAAAAATAAATCAACTGGCTTTAGAAAAATCAAATTATTATTAATTCCTAAATTAGATAGTTAATGCTATTACAACAAGTATATTTTTCCAACTAAAAGTTTCTCCAGGGTATAAAATCTCACAGTGATGTAACGACAACTCGAGGAAAAGTAATTTAAAGAAACATTTTTACTTGTTTATAATTTTCATCTTTCACGTTATAACCAGTAAAGGTAAATGCATCGTGCATTTCATCATTTTAACACTTTAATTACATTTAGGTTTAGTGAGTCACAAATTGAAAACATACATACAACAAACATTTTGATTCCGACGAAATTGAGTAAAAACTACCAAACCGGAGGGCGGTAGGTACGGTACAATTAATCCACTACACGGAGTAGGTATTTGTAAAATAACTGACCAATGCGAATACCTATCGCACATCCGCCCCAATACGTAAAACCGATAATAACAAGTAACATCCACAATATCTATTTGACAGCTATGCGACACTAGTACCAAATGGAAATTTATTTCAGTTTCGGCGAAACATGCAAAAGTAATTAATTAAAACTGGTACTACATTTTTGGCTGACGCTGATGCGAGTAATCTATCAATTATAGTCGACACTGAGTCGAAAATATGGGCGCATTGTTTATTTGCAAAGTTTATTCAATCGTATCGTAAAGTATTGACCTATTTAGGTATTATTTATTATTTTGGATTACATAGGACCGGAAAATTTTATTATTACTTGCACCATTACATAGTACTCATGATTTCCCTTTTCACACTCATGTCCTTTTCGGGTCATTACATCATACAATTAAATCATTCAACCTACCTATCTGTAGTACTAAATTCTCCCATACATACCTACATAAAGGGAAGCAAATCGTTCCGAATTTAGTGAAATTGTCAACAACTCACTATTAATCAAGAGATAAGCGACGTTAAATACATAATACCTATAAATAAAGTCTACCAGCAACACATCATAGAACAAAAATACTATAAGCGAATCCCCTGCGATAATTCAGTGCATATGAACCTTCAAAACTTTCAATCGCAGGTGGAGCCATGTGTACGGCGAGAAACGATAAGCGGAAAAATAATTTTGTTTACAAAGCAAATTTGTTTGGTTGTTATCTTTACACGTCTAAACTCCTGAACCGATCGTCATGCAATTTTGCCTAATGTAGGTTCATGTTGTCAGCGGTACAGAAAAGGACACAGGGTACAGGTAGAGTTTCATCTAGAGAAAACTACTGTAGGTACTCGAAGAAATCCACAATAACTTTGGACTGCCACAGTTGCTTTAGGACGCCAGATGGTGCTAATTATTTTAAGAATCATAATTATAAGAATTATATTATTTCATGGAAAGTTTAGTATTGCACCTGAATTGATTGTCAATATCTAAATTAACGCGTACGAAGCCGCAGGCAACGGCTAGTTCAAATAGGAACAAAATCTTACGACCTAGATGTCTCATCAATCATTATTCACAATAAGATGACTTTGCACTACATACGAAGAACTTTAAGCCTACCAAAATTATTAATATTGGGGCGCTGGATAGATTAATTTTAAATGGTTATTAGCCTTGTAACTTGATATTGTATAAAGCATGACATTTATCTTATTACTTAGTATTTTTTTATGCCACACCACACTAATAGCTTGTCCAAAAAAAAACACTACAACCCAAATGACATTTTTAAAGAAAAGTAAAGATCAGATCGGTGAATATTTTAAGTGAGGCAGGATAAAATTGAACATGCGTTTTACAGTAGCGCGACAAGAATAAATACCTATATCTAATAATAATCGTAGTCACTATGATCACCTAGTACCTACTGTGCAGGTGTTTTGCAGAAAGAATATTGTCATAATTTTAAATTACATACTAATTAATATACCTAAATACTCTTCACAGACTTCCCCCACTGCTTTTAGGTATGTCGTCGCGATCAGAATCCATTCGATTGACGTGTGCGCCGCGCGCCGTGATGTCGCGCCACTGCCGTCGCCGTCTGCAGTTGTCTGTTGTCTTGTTGTCTCAGTCTGAGGTTGAATTCCATGCAGCACCATAATAACATAATCTAATTAGTCAAGCATTTTCCCCTTGTTTTTGTTGCCACTCGTCTAGAGCCCCGACCCAGGATGGAAGAATATCGCGACGCCTAAATTGCCCAGTGAGATTGACCGAGGTAACGGTCAGAGAGAAATTACTATTATTATTATGGTCAACGAGTTGCAACTTGCAATAGGACTAAGTTTAAACATAATCATAATGTTATGTAATGATAGTACAAAGTATTTTAGCTTTATGCAGTCAAATTCGGCGTATTTATGTTTCATTAAGTCATTTTGATACGGACGGAGTTGAAGTAAAAAACTGTTTCTCACCGTACCCTAGAATGCTTGTTGTAGAGCCAAACTTCCAGAAAATATTCCACTTGGCTACAACGATAAAACTCACAATAGTCACAATACTTCACTTGAATTCGATCGAAACTATCTATTTACTTGTGCGATACTGTTGAAATGCCATTGACTTATTGGTATAAATTGACATCAGGCCCGGATTCGTTACGAAGATTACTTTACGCTACGTTTAAATAATAATAAAAAATTGTAACCATAAATGAATATTATTGCTCATGTATTAGTTACTAGCGGTCCGCTCCGGCTTCGCACGGGTATAAAATATATATTATAAGTATTTCTCTACTATTTAATGGATGTTATTATACATATAAACCTTCCTCTTCAATCACTCTATCTATTAAAAAAAACCGCATCAAAATCCGTTGCGTAGTTTTAAAGATTTAAGCATACATAGGGATATAGGGACAGAGAAAGCGACTTTGTTTTATACTATGTAGTGATTTCATTATAATATACGTCTCTACATATTTTTAACATATATTTGTAGAGTATCTGGTTTATTCTGCTGCAATCGACCTCAGTGTTGCCACAGTCAAGCCTTAGTTAAGTGGATGTTGTTAGCGCTTTGACCACGCTCGGAGAGCAAGCAGAGCCTTAGGATCAATTTAGTTAAGTATATAATGGGCGAATTGCAAAGATTTACCTGCAATGTTTGAGGTAGATAAATAAATCTACTAGTAAACGACACGCCGCGCCGTGAATAGTAAAGTAAAAGTGAATACTTAAATCGCATTTTCTGCATTATGTTATCTACGTGGGACTTTACATTGTGAGTGGGAACATCGCATTAATTGCTGGAACAATGAGTTGTCCAATTACTTAACTAAATTTATTTTTAACTATGATCGTATTGATCGTCTCGCTGTGACTTTTACCTTCTTGACATAAGATTGTACACAAGAGGTGGGTAAAAGATAGATAGGTACTATGGGGACACCGTCATTAGGTAAGTATTATATACAAATGTATATTCAACGAATTAAAAGCTGTCGATACTTGTATGGATTTTATCTAAGTGATGTTAACTATATATCTTTAGCATAAAGATCGCTGTAAAATGCAAAAAATACAAAAGCTCGCGCGAAAGATATTTTTATAAATAATATTTTTACATTCATTTAACTCAGACGAATAATTAATAGTCTTGCCAGTGCCTCCGGTTATTACCTAATATCCAATCCGTATTTAAATGGCCCACGTTAAGAGAGCCACAGTTTTGCAAGTTCAAAGCGGTGTTAATATGTACCGAATTGGCGAACCAATTGTCGTAGTTAATCATTTGATTACTGCATGTGACAAATGTTTGTGTGTGTGTGTACCTACTGTACGACTAGCGTCTGTGCAAGTAACATTCTTGAGATCACACACAGGCACCTACAGCTTATAGGATTATATCGTAAATGTCAGAAAATACATTTGTCGAAATCTACCTAGATCTACCTATCGGCTTGAAAAGTCCTAAAATTTTTGTTCCATTTGATCATCATCAATACACATCAATAAAATTAGAGTGTCTGTTTGTAACATCAAAATATCAATCCATCATCAACCGAAATGAGAAATTAGGGACCTAATCATTACTTTTCCCAAATTAAACGCAATCCCAATGATAAAATATTTATTGCCCCGTAAGTATAGGTAACTCGTAACTGTATAGGTAGTAACTAGTAATTGTCTGCATTTTCAATTACATCCCTGCCGCTGTTTAGATATTCACCCAATTATGAAATAAGTACATATTTAAAATTAAAACTTTATTTTAAACTAGCCTACATGTTGGGGTTCCGGCTAAAGCTTGATTTATTTTTGAAACGTTTTATTTTATTTTTTGGTTATGATACCTTATTTTAATGGAGCTTCATCATGCACCATTGTTGACCGTGACCAAGTTTTCTGAGAAGCACATAGCGGGAGCGGCATCTTGCGCCCACAGCGGAAAATGATATGCAACGCAAGCTCATGGTTAGGCACCAGTTCGACTTTTGTCATATCATCGAAATATTATTTTATATCTATTCACATTTTCAAAGGTCAGCTTTACCTAGGAAAAAACTTAAACTATAGTACCCACAAAGAATTACTAATTCGGCATCGGCCATTAAAATTAGATTTTAAAGTCAGCATTTTCACGGTGATTTTTCAACATGTTTGTTATCATTTTAATGTGATCTGCTCATTGCAGTGAGCTTATAAGTATAGTTTATATGGTTCTATTTACTACCGGTTGCGTACTTTTCTCGTGCATGCCTTGTTCACGCGTACAAATATATTTGTGACCAAGTTGTTTCAGTCAGTTTTAAAATGATATTTTTTCAATGGAGTATTAAGAGTATTACTTTGACCCAGCCAGGGTGGGGCGAGCGCCCCACCCTGCCCCACCGTGGCTACGCCCATCTATATTCACCTGCATATTGGTTTAAAATTGGTCACTAAAGATGAAAGAAGCACATAGCTTATTGTCCTTGTATTTATATGAATATCAGAATCTTTTTCCAAAGTAAAAGTTTGTATTTACATTTTTACCCACGACGGAACGGAGAAGGTATATGCGTTTGGGGTGAGAGGTTGTTAGTTTGATTGTGTGTGTGCACAAATCATTTTGCCAATTTTCTCCGAAACGGCTTGACCGATTTTAATGCGGTTTTCGGTAACGGGGATATTCATTAGATCACATAGGATCATTAGATATGGTTCTTAGCTATCAGTCATGAAAATTTGTTCAGCCATTCGAAAATGTTATGCTCTGTTCTTATGTATAAAAAGATGTGGTAAACTTCTAAAGGTTTGATCGATTTGTTCTATTTTCTGGGCTTACTTAAATTAGTTTAGTGACACTGCAATGTTATAGTACCATGGTCTGATGATGGAACTCTGGACTGGAACTCACAGATGGAAACTGTTAAGACTATCTTAACAGTTTGAGTTTAGGTTCGTTTGTTTAATTTTCATGCTTACTTTCCATTGCATATATTGACGAGGATCTGATGATGGAGCCGCGAAAGACTGCCTCTCAGATGGAAAATACTAAAATAGCCGAGCTTTGTCTCGTTTGTTTAGTTGTCATGCGTACATTCCATTGCATATATTGACAACAGTCTCACTGAAACTGTCTGATTGAAACTGATAAGATAATCCAGTTTGAGTATAGAGAGAGGGTTGATCGTAGCATGTTTACAAGTAACATTTATGTTTTAAATGAAGGAAATCTATAAAAAGGCTAAAATAATTATTTGAGAAACCTTCGACTAAAAATAACTAAGGTAGGTGAAGAAAATAATAATCCGTCAGGAGCTGCCGTTCTTTGTTCCTGAAAGGAACTTAAAAATAAATTAATTTTTAGATTATGTAATATGTATAGTTAGAATTGGAAACAGAGACAATAATGGCAGTCCCCGACGGGTTATTACTTTCTTCACCTAACTGATTTATTTTTAGTCGGTGGTTTCTCAAATAATTATTTAATCATTTTTCTATTAAAACGTTTACATCCGTCGTGGGTTTTTTCAAAAGTTTTAATTTTGTTTTTATTTCAGATAATTTATCTACTGAATAGCTTGGCCACACTCTACTTTTGACTGCCTCATTGGTCCAGTGGTCGCTTAGCGCAATGCTGAGCATGAGGTCCAGGATTCTAATATTGGGTCGAATAAAATGTTATTGAGCTTTTACATTAGGTCATTTTCAGCAGCACGGCGTCCGGTTTTGTACCCCATTACATAGGGACCTAAAACTGTAGATGTAGACGTATATGAGAACTGTAACTGTAGATGAGATTTAAAAAAATATAGATGTAATACACCTGCCTACACTTTCGTGAAATACGGGCGTGATGTTATGTTAGAAAGAAATACAAAAAATTTAAGTAGGGTACCTAATAGAAAAAATACAGTGCTATGACCAAACATTAAAACCCAGTGGGCCACCAAAATTAAACAGCCAAGCCTCCAAAAGAGTATATTATTCCGGAAACTGTTAAAAAGCCGATATTACGAATGAATAATGCTTTAGCTAGTATTCTAGAAAGTAAGGCAAGCAAAAAAATTGTCCAAGCATAGCTACAGGACATTGAATAAACGAAAAGCTGAAAAAATAGTATTCCTGACACAGAAATCTTATGATCATAAGACTCTTTGTCTCTCTCCCTCACACACACACAAACACACTAAAATGTTAAAATAAGACGAAGAGACTGATCTCCACAACACATGGTATCCTAGTGCGGAGATCAGTGATTTATATATTTATATGATAACTAGCTGCGCCCCACGGCGTTACCCCCTACATTTTTTTTTTCGGGATAAAAAGTAGCATAATTGTTAATCCAGTGTGTCAGCTATCTCCACACCAAATTTTATCAAGTCTAGTCCAGCTGTTTGAGACTGAAGCAGTAACAAACATACCTACACACACACACTCACAAACATGCGCCTTTATAATATTAGTGTGATAATAATAACTAGCTGCGCCCCCCGGGGTCACGGTCGGTCATATTTCGGGAAAGAAGCATAATCCATAGTAATCCTGGGTCTTGGCTATCTCCATACTAAATTTTATCAAAATTGGTCCAGCATTTTGTGCGTGTAGAAGTAACAAACACATGAACTTTCGCCTTCATAATATTAAATAAGTGTGATATAAACATTTACTTGAAACAATAAAGTTATTATTAGATACATATTATAAAGCTATGCAAAAAAAAATATCAGAGCAAATCGATCGACACCAACCTGTCGAGCGCGCAGGTTACCGATGCGGATTCAACCACCTGTGGATAGACTGGATAGCTTGTACTCTGAGTCAAAAGATCTACAGAAAAACAACTAATTTTATTTGCTACGAGGTACCTTTTAAATCTGTATTTTCCGTGATTAAAAATATTTTTATATTATATTATTTTATTTGGGACATAAACAGTATTAAAACAAAAACAAAACTGATGGGTACTACTTAACTGCAAAAGTAACAAAAACATGTCCCTATGTCTACCCTGAAGGACATCCATTCGAAATATTGGAAATCACTCCGTTGTCCGTCGGTTTATCTCTCTGTCTGTCAACCCCTTTTACTCAAGAAAGCGTGAAGGTTTACGTTAATATCACATACTCGGGTCTACTGTCCCTTAAAGCTGTGAAAATATGAAACTTCTAAGTCAACGCAATCAAAAGATACGATAAATTATGCTGATTATTTTAACAATTTTCACACTCAAAACCTATAGGGTACTTCCCGTTGTCCTAGAATCATGAAATTTGGCAAGAAGCATTGCCTTATATCACAAGTAAAGGAAAAAATCAGAAAACTGAAAACTTTCAGTAACATCACATAAAAAATATAAGAAAATCTTATCTGTCTGTCTAAACTTTTTTCTCAAGTACGCGTAAAGGTATAAAGTTGAAATTAATATCAAATACTCGGGTCTGCTATCCCCTAAAGCCGTCAAAAAATGAAACTTCTATTTTAACGCAATGAAAAGATGCGAGTAATTATGTTGATTGTTTTTACAATTGCCACTTTCAAAACCTATGGGTACTTCCCGTTGACCTAATCCTAGAAACATACAATTGGGCAAGAAGCATTGGCTTACAGCACAAGTAAAAGAATGAATCTGAAAACTATCAATTTGTAGTTAGGTACATCAAATTAATAACAAAAAAAATAATTAAAACCTTCAAAAAACTCAAAAGTGAAAAATAATATTTTATCACATCACTTTACATAAACGAAGTGGAAGTCGGCACCAAATCATATGCGTTCGCTTAGTCAATAGTTTTAGCTTTGAAATTATGAACTAAGCACTTAAGACAGCATTTTCGTAAGTACTTTTTTCCGAATAACGTAATGGATGTTGGGATTTGGCACCGAGTTTTTCCTTTTTTTCCGAGTTTTTTGAAGGAGGTTTTAATTTTTTATAAAAAAAATTAAAATTTCTCGTTTTTTAGTGGTGTCTAAAATTCATTCGCCCCCGACTTTTGTGAGACTAGTATTTGAAATCCTTTGAACACACAAAACAAAAAGCCCTTTTAAACGATACCTTACACGATATATTTCATCCAGGAAAGTGATAGGAGGGGGGTCAACGCACCCCCACTCCCTCGTGGGAGTAGTAGTCGATAACTAACCACTAACAAGGATGACCTTGTTAGTGGTCAGTTATCGACTACTACTTAAGCAATATCATCATCATATCATCAAGGTACGGGCGTTTTGCTGTAATCCTATGAGGAGTTCCGTTCCATATCTTCGAAGTTCATCATCAGGTAATGACAAAATTTATAAGGGACCCATCGGAAAGTAAACCAAGTCATATGAAAAAAAAATCCAAATCGGTTCATAAATGATTGAGTTTTGAGGGAACATACATACATAAAAAAAAGATCCTGACGAATTTAGAACCTCCTCCTTTTTTTGAAGTCCGTTAAAAATAAGATTAACTTGTTTGCAACTGATAAACTAACCGCTACCTACTTCAATTTATTGGGGTAACAGTTTTCCAACGCTAAGTTTCATTTGTCTATGATTTTTTTTTTTTTCTTAAAAAAAACGTCGCCCCACACTAGGAATTTCTCCTGTATCGTGGGGGCGTTTCACAAACATGAAATATCACATACACAAACACCCAGACTCGGGACAAACATCTGTGGATCACACAAATTTTTGTCCCGTGCGGGAATCGAACCCACAACCCCTAGCGCAGCAGTCCAATCGCTTAGCCACTGCGCCAATCAGGTCGTCTCAAAATTAAGTAAGTTATCATTTCGTTAGAACAATGTTATTATATATATAATTTAAAGTATGCACGGAACCTTCGATGCGCGAGTCCCACTCTCACTTGAACCGGTTTTTTTAATATTATTTAGGTAATTAGAATTATTATTTATAACCAAAGATGCATGACTATGAAAAAATTTAGTCTTATTAATAGAATTTTAATAAGCTCTGTAAGTTTAATACATACATACATATTATATTATAACATGAAAATAAATGTGATGTAGGTACAAAGGCGAGCTTTACTCAGAATTGAGTTCTCTAACAGCAAACCTTTGAGTGATTGAGGAATTTTATTGGTGCGGACAGAATAGTGCACAACAAAATAAATAACTAAAAATACATAGGTAATATTTATTTAATTTTACGAAAGCGCATTAAATAAATAACAACCATCATCCTAGTTTACATCGCCAAGCGGGTAACTAATGCGTAAATTTACTACAGCCAAAATACTATGCTCATTAATGTTTACGCACGCTTCCCTTTAGGAATAGGAAGCAAGACTGCCTTTCCAAACTATCGTAAACTAACCGCGCAACTTTGGGTAGTAGAGACATCTGTGGATTCATTCGACGACGCAATTCTGAATGTTTTCTGAACCTTTTAATAGGTGGCGCCATTATAAGAGGCATACGAATTTTTCTCTTTAGGGTTTCAAATAATTATATTTTAGTTTTAGAAGAGGCTGGGGTAGGCTATTTGCGTTCAAAAATTGAACAAGCAAACCATCAATTTATTATTAAATAGCAACCGGCTATTAAGCTTGCAACATTCGTGGGACTGTGACTTCAATCGACGGTCTTGCTTTACTTGGAAGATAGTGTTGCCAGAAAACAAATATTGAAGATTTCGTCTCTTCCCTTCTTACCTTTGCCTCCTATACCCAAAACCCAATGGCCGTCAAAAACAAATTTTGTCATAACTATAGATTTTGAATACCAAGTAGGTGTATATGTATGTGTATGGCCTAAGGTCTTAACCATGTCTACAAATAGGATCCCTCAACCACTGTAGAAAAATATTTATTTGTCTGAATTGAATTGAATTTGTTATATACCCATGTTTCAGATCATCGCGATTTCAATACGCATGGAAAACACTCATGTTCTTCGTGATGTCGGAAGACGAAGCCAGGCCGGCGCCGGAGGCTGCATCCTATACCTAACGCATCCTCACAAAGATGACGTTGACCATAAGGCGTGAGTACTTGTGCATTACATAATTATGTTAGCCCTAGTGCCCCGATGATGGGCAAATCATCATTGGAGAGTTCTGCCTAGTTGTTCAGGTGCTGTTCTAAAAATCGTGTTGTAAGTGTTGTTAACCTTTCTAATGCTGGACTAAGACCTTAGTTTCCAAATGTACCTATTGGCCAGTACTGGTCAGTTGTTGTAGAAGGCGTGTCTCAGTCTCACTATATCTGTCTCATCTGTCTGGCTAATAAGGTAATCAAAATAGTGTTTTTAACTATCATATCTAATATATGTATAAAAGTAATTGACGTCTGCACATTTATTTAAATATAATTGTTTGTAAAACTAATCACAGCACTCAGCGTTCGTGTAACAATAAATTGTTTCGCGGCAAAATGAAGATAAAAGGAAACCTTTGCCTCTACCTTCAGGATTTACATGATTGTGTAATTTATCTTTATACTGTCTGAATAATACTACTAATAATTTATACTTTTGTTTTATACAGCCATGCAGATATCGGCGTAGCGGAGTATCCAGGATATTCAACGAATAGAACACAGACACACGAGGACCTGCATCCTTTTCAGCAAGACGCTCACTTACTTAGAATTATGTATATGAGTAAATAAAGCTTACTTTGTATGTGTGTTGAGATAAGTTAATGTGTTATAACTGATATATGCATTTAAACGATTAGTCTTGTATAATATTAGCATTAAGTTTGCAACTAACCATGATGTTAAAAATGTTATTTTCAACATGTGTCGTTTTGAGTGATTTTGTTTAAGTGATTTTATAAATTAACATGCAGCATAAATAGATTAATCAATGAAATTCCCTATATACTTTTACAGGCTTAGGTGTTATAAATAAGATGACGAAAAAATTAACATTTTAGCGTCATTTATTTTAACAGTGTTAATGTAATTTCTGTTTTAACATGTTAATTGTTATAACTTTTAACACCCACCTCTACTTCAGAATAATGAAGTACCGTACTACGCCACGACGTAGGTACGGTAAAAGATTTAAGATTTTTATTTTGGCAATAAAATAATGACGTGTGACTTTTACACGTCATTCTTTTTTAAGAACTAGATGACGTCGGCATTTCCTAATTGACTGGTAGCGTCGGAAACGTCAACTTACGAAACCTACAATTTAATAAAAGTTGTAAATGCTAACTTTGAAGTAAGAGTTCTAAGAAAGAAGTAAATATCTACTGCTTATCTTAGCTCATCGTCAATACATTAATTATGCATCTTGCCACTCGGGTCTTCGCTGATATCTTAAGGGTAACGAGTAAAAAATTATGAAAGTAGGATTTAGCACATATGGGCTATGTATATCAAACTATTTTATCATAACATGAATGTGTATTTTTAGTAATTAGAAAATACCGTTTATATGTAATTTATGAAACTAAATAAACAGAACTGACAAGTGACGTTAACGGGGTTTCCAGTTAATAAAAAGACTGAATAGTGATTAAAACATATTGGTTTTATACTCTTGATAGTGATGTACAAAGGGTTATTAATTAGTTTATTATAAACTTATTTATCAATTACCAAATCAATTACAATTCTTAATTGTGTCAAAAGTGATATAAACTAATAGTAATAGAAATTGCTACTGATGTGAAAACCTCATATTTAAACCGTTGAATTTTGTATTGTTTCATCACAATAAAATTGTCGGAGTAAATTAGGTAAAGCGTTAAAAATATATTTTGATGTTCGCATATTATATTATCGTGGATGACATAGTCGTAACATTATGACGTCAACCCGGTACATTTATCATTCTATTCGTAGTCTATTCTATCATTCACTTGTCTATGGCTCCTGTTGATAATGATAATCGTGTTTGGGTTCGTGCAACCGACCATCTTTTATTAACATTTTAAACACAATAAAATAATAAATATTTGATTAGTATAATTTATTATTTTGTTTGTCAGAGATTCTATTAATGTAGTCATAATTTCAAATTTTAAATATTGTATGTTTATTGTATATTGTTGTGCTCAAATAAATGCTTCTCGAAAATGAAACTGTCTTTTTATGAAACTGTACTCTGCAACAATTACAAAGGCTATGTTCAATAAGACTGTATTGAATCATTAAGTAAGATCTTTACCTACTGTTATTAATGCTGATATACTGCCTAGCATAAGTAATAGTAGTAATTAAGAGTAAGTAACATTTTACTGGATATGAAAGGTATTAATTTTTTTTAAACGTCGCCCCACACTGGGAATTTCTCCTGTATCTGTGGGTGCGTTTCACAAACATGAAATATCACATACACAAACACCCAGACTCGAGACAAACATCTGCGGATCGCAATTTTTTTTGTCCCGTGCGAGAATCGAACCCTTTGCGCAGCAGTCCAATCGCACAGCCGCTGCGCCAATCAGGTCGTTAATGAATAAGGATTATTTAGAGGTCAATGAACTTTATAACATGATCGCCTTGTGCAATGGGATATTAGTTTGGAGAAGATTTGTAGTTGGATCGTAACTTCAGCTATACCTCAAATTAGAAATTTAGGTGACATAAAAGCAATCAAAATGGACATGTTGATAAACCACTATTTAAAACTAACTACTAAAATTTGCACCGACTGGGGCCCACAAAATATACGGCGTTATCGCTGCAGACCCAGACGACGTGCGGTGGCATGACGAGCTGCTTGCCTACAGGAGAGACTGGTCCACGTCAGCACACGACCGAATAAAGTGGAAGAGTGAAAGGACGGCCTTTGCCCTGTAGTAGGATCACAGGCTGAAAAAAGAAGTAGGTACCAACACGCCAGTTATATTTCCAAAAAACTAGGTAAACTTGTATTTTTATTTACCTTATTAAAAAAACACTTTAAGTTTTATCATGAAGGGGTCGAGAAAAGAGATGCGTCAGACAAGATTAGGACATTTTTATTATTTTAGAAACCCATGCGGGATTATTTAAGTGCAGAGTCTTAGTATAAGAACTTACAGACGAATACATTCATTTCTGCCAAATTTTTCGACTTTATTGCAATCAATTTATTAATCAATAAGTGTCTCCTAATCTGGCCATTCCCCAGAACAGGTCCAATCTGGTCAAAGTATGTTCGCCGAGTCTTAATCTTCCAGCTAATCCACTCCAACTTGCCTCACATTATTTGCATTGTCTCTCTTCATTCACCCATAAACTTTTACAAAACAAATAAATTGGCTATTTTGTTTAAAATAATTAATTTACTGAACAAATATACTACAAGATATCAAAATTCCGAATGCTCTTGATATTATTCGCTACACATCCTCGCACCGCTCAGCGTCACAGCATATCTCTGGTGGAAGCGGAGCCTTAGGCCGAGGTTGCTACACATTATAAAGCCCAGATCAGTTGCCTGATCGGACTTATGCAAAAATAACCTAGCAATGTTTGCAGTGGTCTTTTAGCCACAGCATGGTGACATATTACCAACTGAAATCTGACTTACCATGTATGTGCATTAATTACAATTTTGATCTTATATATTTTTTGCGGCGGTCAAACACTAGCGCGATTCAGCTTTTGGTGGGTTTACTAAGTACGCCATCTATCGTACCTTATATAAGCGACAAATGGCGACGCTGGCGACTCAAATGTCATGTACATAAATCTTCAAGGCAAGTTCCTGCAAGTACGGCAGTAACAGTATATGTATATATATAAAAGTATACTGACACAAGCGATATCTACCGTATTCCTTCCTTTTCATTTATAACAATGTAGCATACATAACAGTGAAATAGTCTGTTTTCACTTTCCACACAAAGCCCTCGCCTAGTTAGTACGAACTTGCCTAGATGGCGTGGGCGGTGTGATAAATAAAATTACTCTTCCGTATTTTGACTCCCTATTCGGGGCTTATGCACTCCTGGTAATTCAACCTCTCAGAGGCGCATATTACATTTCTGTTCAGACAAATCCTTATAAAAAAATAGGCGAAATGCACACGAATTACCTACAAGGTGTATCGGAACTCAAGGGTGAATAAAAAAACAAGACATTATAGATTATTACAGTTTGTTTTAATAAATTACTCTATATTGTTGCCTATAATTACACAACTTAAAGTATGTAAGTTAAGTTAAGTCTTTAATGGTAGGGAAAAACCGGTAAATGAGGGTCAGCGGGCAATAGGAATCTCCCCCAAATCTACTAAACCGCAAACACTAATGATGCGTAGGTACTTGGCCTCCCAGCCTGTACCTACCCTATGCTGCTGTTATGAGTTGTTCGCCCCAGTATGGCTGACACCACCAGAATAAAAGGAGGGTTTTGTTTTTGCCACTAGTCGATTTAATTTTTCAGGTATGCATATAAACAATAGGTGTCATAACTATATGTTTATAATTTTCATACATGTTTAGCCGGACTTTCAAAAGTATAATGTGTTACGTAAATCACGTCTGTAGCTAATATGTAATTATTATTTATCTTTTTTTTTTCTCATTAGTGTAGTTGTGGGTAATGAGAGTCTGGTAGAAAAGGGTAGATAGATAGGGTAAGAGCCACGGAAGAAAATCGAAAGAGAAAAGTCCAGAAAAAGGGCGCAAGAGTCAAATGATGTCAGTAGGTGTCAGACGTGGTTTATGTCAGGATAATGAAGATGATGATATTGATGACAGGTACAGAAAATAAAAGCTTATCCGGCGAAGAATTGAAAGAAATAATAAAATTGTGTTGGTGTACCTCAGGTGTCTCTGATGGATTGCAATCGGTGAGAGTCGGCCAAAGATAATTACTGCAATTCGAGCTCGATTTAAAATAGACATCTCATAGATAATTTTATCAACATAATAAAATTATTATAAAAATCGTTTATTAGGATAATAATAAAAAAAAATCAAGTACATAATTATATCCAAGACATGTCACCAAGACGTTTGCTATAATTATTTATCTACTTTCATGTCGTAAAATTCTAATTATAAAATTTTGAACGAGTTTATATTGACATACTTTATAAACACAATACCGAAATAGAAAAAAAATAATCATTATAACACTATTTCTCGAACAAAATAATGTTAGTTAGTAATTTTTTTTCCATTACGAAAATTTACACAACAAAACTTCACGTTTAATATGTAACGAGTTCGATGAAAAAAAGTTATGCATTCTCCTTCGTGATTTAACTTCTTGGTTAACCTGTATGGTTAATCATTATAACACTATTGCTCTTATCTGTGGTTGCGCTAAAGCGCGGTGAAGAGCTGGGTTTTTGGCGCCATTTTTACGTTTTGTCTGAATTTACTCTTTCATTTAGTAGATTCAATCTCAATGTATGAAAGTAGATAAAAAGTTGTATAAAACTGCACATAATAAGGTATTAAACAATCGTGTGATACTATTACAAACCTCGCTCCGCTCGGTTTGAAAACACACACTCGTGTTTAATACCCCTCAACTAAGCAACAGTTTTATAAACTACTAATAAGATTGGATGTCAGCCTGAGATGTTTGCCCTGCCTTCCATAGATTTTAAATACCAAGTAGGTATTTTCAAACAAACAGCATTCCTTAATTGACTCTTACGATTTCCTGGAAATAGGAGGGGTTCTACTTTTATTTAAAAACCAAACCTAAACCGAGTAAAATTTTTGTCATGTTGAAGTGATATGGATACTCAATATTTGTAATCTCGGATTTATCATCGTGATATTGAAAGGATAACCATCGTCTCCTTGTCAAAACATCAGCAGGTATTGCAACGAGTCTTATGAATGGTGTTTCGCCGTATCGCGACGTGTAAGCACAATATTGCTTGTTTCCAAGTTTTCACCAACAATCAGGATTACTACTTCATCTATTGTTGGCGCGTTCAATCTGCGCTCGTGTCGTTTATCCGCTCTGGTTACAACTTTGTAGTCATCATTTATCATGCGCTCCAACAATTCGATGGTAATGACCTTGAATCTGTAAAGTCAAGGACAAAGTTAGTATTACTGATTTAAATCTCATTTTTGTAAAAATGGGTGCTCCCTTGTTCATTTTAGAGACAAATACATAGACATACCAAAACTTATCCACCTAAAACTTTTTCAAACTTCGGGTCGTCTACCTATTAGGACTTGAAATATTTCGAATGATGCAAACACAAAAACTTTTATCAGGTGAGTAGGATTCACTAAAAGAAATTAGTCAATTACTCATCCATTAGGTATTAAAGGATATAATTATTCTAGTTTGAGTTAAAGACCCATTTTTAAATGTATAAATCAACCTATTGAATATAAGCCTTTATTATGCTCAACTGTATGAGAATCCGCGCGGCAAGGACACGTGGGCCGCGGGGTGCGGAGGGCAGTGAAGGAATCGATCACAGCGGTGCCCGCGGCAGCGAAAGCTGTCTCCTTTACATTAATTTTAATTTATAGTATTTAAGTCTTTTTAATGCCTTAAAATACTTTCAATGATGCAAACGCAAGAAATTGTAGAATCCTAATATTCACTTACTAAAGTAGTTACTTAGGTACACTCATTTTATCAAAATAATATGTATTCTGGATACGGGTTCTAGGCCTTATTTTGAACACGAAACATCTATTCTTGGATAAAATCCTTATTTGATTATGCTCCGTGTTATGAAAATCCGCGCGGTTACTCCACTCGGCCGACGGGGTGCGGAGGGCAGTGAAACTGTGAAAGTATCGATCACAACGTTGGCCATGGCAGCAAGGAAACGAACAGAGGAATATCTATTTACCGCAAAAACCGTCTCCTGTATATTCCTCTTAATATGTTGCATTAATCAAAACTCTTTTCGAGTTACCTGCTCCCTAACACAAACAAACAAATCGACTCTTTTTAACCGACTTGAAAAAAGGAGGAGGTTTTCAATTCGTCCGAATCTTTTTTGTAAATATTTTTTATATACTTCATTGTCTCTCTAGATTACACACTATCTCAATGATAACAAATTGCTATTGCTGAAACACTAACATCATCTCGAAAGTCATCTCACACATCACCTTGCATCATATTTGGTAGCGCTAGTGTCTTAGAGCATATTATTATAACCAACGCTAGTGTCAAATCTCACCGCCGATTTAGAAGTGAGTTCAATGTAATGTCTTTAGAATAGCACGGTAAGCGTGCGAAATGTGAGCTGTCAATTGTGGAAGATGGCGGCGTTCCAAACCTAATTTAATTTAAAATTATTTTTCTGTATACCTAATTTTTTCCGTGAATTTTTCCGATATTTTTATCGTTATTCTACTATTCGGGGCGGAGATTAATCCAACTAATCAGAGATAATTAAAATTAGACCAGCCGTTTTTGGGTAATAAATAGTGTAACAAACCGGACTGTGTTTTATTTATTTAAATAAAAATAAATATAAAAGCTAATTAATTACTGTCTTTAAATAGCTTTATTGGACCATATTTTTACTATAAATTTTACTAATAACTAACGTATTTACATCTACGGTTAATTAAGTGCACCTCATAAAAATAAAGCTTTTTCGGAATTGAAGTCTTAAATAAGCAAACCAGCCAGTCGCCACCCCACAGTTAACGTCACGAGCGGAGGTCGTAAGCGCCATGCAGAATGCGTCGCTTACGCGTTCTTGTCAAACGCTTGTTATCCATTAAATGTGACCTCGACACTGAGTATAATGTTGCTGAATTTTGGTCACGGCGCGGCGGCCTGTCTCACCTAAGACTCGCCAACTACGCAAGAGATAATATAGTGCACAAATATGCGCGCAAACACAGGTGCACCTACTATTCCCTCACTCTCATAGTCTGATGGGACGGTAGACCGACGCAACCGGAGAGAGATCAGGCGCAGACCAACGGCTTAACGTGCCTCCCGAAGCACGGAGAGATCTCGACATGTGAATCTGCGCGGTAGCCATGTAGCTACGAGCCCCTTGACACTGATTAAGGAATGTGGACGTCGCCTGAAAAGAAAAGATACTCATATTTAAATTCGATACCAACTCTGAAGGTCCATTCTAAATATTAGAAGAGTTTTGGAAATCGCATGGATAGTTTCGAAGATTAATAATAAATAATAATAATATCTTGGGACAACACACACACGGTCTTCTGATCCCAAACTAGGCAGAGCCTGTATTATTATGTATTATCCCAAACAACTGGTGCATACTTACATATTTCTAAATACGTATATAGTATAGGTACATAAATTACACCCAGACACAGGACAAATTATGCTCATCACACAAAGATTTGTCCTGGGTGTGATAATAATAATAATTTGATTACCCCAGACATACAATCTTTACCTTTACTTTAGCGTAAGTATAGATAGCACTGGGTTTCATTTTGTTTGTCGTAGACTCTAAACGCAGGTCGAACTTCGTCGGTCGTAGCAGCGGGCACCAAGGATGCACTTTTCCTTTCAGCAGTAGATACTAGTTTACATTAAAATTGAATAGAACAGTTTCTGACGTCGAACGACCATTATTGGATAAGTACAAAAAATCATAAATGCCTTATGGTTGCTAAGCTCGACTGCTAAGCATGAGGTCCAGGGTTCCGTTTCCCGGATCCGGCAGTGTTCCTGGGTTTTTCCATTAGGTATAGACATGGGTCGGATTAGGTAAAAACTATACTTCATCCGCCTAATCCTAGTATTTAAAATAACCTAATCCATTTACGTAATCCGAATATTTAGTCAATATAGCCGCTGGCCTGTTACCGATATTATGTACGAGTATCGTATGAGGCTTGGGTAAGAAATTTAGGTAATTCTCAAAAGCCGCACGGAGTCTGGACTTGTACATGATTGATGGCAATAGGCTCACCCCCTATTACCTTGGGGTTGGGACCTATAACATAACTGGCGAAATGTGGGTTAACTAATACACCTCCGCTTACACCTTCAAAGAATACAGGCGTTACAAAAAAAAATACAACCAACCCATACACATGTATTTGGTGTTTCACCCCTCCTCGCATTGTAATCCTGCAGTAATATTTTTCTTGATCATGTTGCGCCAACTTTTTCCGTCTTTGGCATCGTGAAGCTTGGAGTTCAGCATACAGTGGAGTTCGGCCGACCATCGAGTGGACTTTGAACGCTAGGCTGGCCCTCGACTTTGCCAGTAACCTTTTGACTCAAAAAGTTTCGAAATACCGTTTAGATGACGATAAAAAAAATTACATAACACAAAAGTTTTTGTATGGATATTTAAATTTGTAATAATAAACAAATACAACAGATAATCAAAGAAAGTGAAACAAAATCAAGGGTTTGTTATTTATGTAACTTGTATAATATGTTTTACAGGCAAAGAATAGACGGAGAAACGAAGTATCCACTAAATTTGCTTTATTTGACTGATATTTTATAGCAGTAATGTTTAAATATGATTTTGGGAATGCGGCCCTTCACATTCTTCATAAAAAAAAACAATTTTAAACCAAGGACAAAATTATATTTGATACTGTCGTTTGCATATCAAAGAATAGAGATGTCAATAGACTAAATATTGGGTTTAGTTAATGCCGGTATGATCCTCGTTTATGAAGAGGGTTTATGTCTACGACAGGAAAAGCTTTTCAGCAACTCGTAACCAGGTAGCTACGGAGCTACGTGACTACGTAGATCACTTGGTCTACGTAGCTTAGCTTAGTACAACAGTCAATGTACGAGATAGGGCGCTTGATGTTGTGGCACTGGGTTACTGCGCTTGTCTGGATGTATTGATCGGATTCACCGAACTTCGTACTAGACCCGTATTTCAACAGGAATTCACAACGGCCCATTAGCTCAGTTGGTTAGAGCATCGTGCTAATAACGCGAAGGTCGAGGGTTCGATCCCCTCATGAGCCAGGACTTTGTTTTTTTAAGTTAAGTTTTTTCCTTTGTTTGTTATATTTTTGTGAAGATAATAATATTTAATTGTTGTCATTACATAGTTTATGTTTTATATTTGTGTGTGTGCTTAATTTATGCATTTGGTTTGTTGTTATGTATTGGTTTGTGTAATTGGTTTAATATAAACCGTGAAAATCAAAAATAAATAATTAAATAAATATTTTTTCTTGATAAATCTGCTTCTGCTACAAATTAAACACGCTTCAACAACCGGCGTGCCTTGATTTTCCAAAGTGCATCGAGCTGGATGATGACCGGCACGCGGATAATGCATTTCAAAAAAAGTAAAAGGATACTTAGTTCGAAATATCACAATTATATTTTACATAACATTATGCTACAGCACTTCAATCATTTTAGGTAGTCTTTAGATTAGTAGAAATTAAGTAAACAGTAACTCAAAAAAAGGTTGTAATTTGGAAGGGCAAAAGATTTTATTTATGCAAATAGGTTTACATAAAACACTTCAACGTGGTAACATGGCATGGTTTGTGGGATAACAAAAATACAGGTACTAAAATACTTATCGACATTGTTTGTTCTCATAAATTGCATGAACGAATAGAACAAATACCTGAGTAGGTTCAACTTATCTCTGGTGCAAGAATTATAAATTATATTTTTATAAAAAAATCTGGTAACTTTTTACTGCTACTGAACTTAGGTAATGTAATAACGTTTATAACTATAACGGTGTATTGGTAACTAATGATAATATTAATTTCGATAAGATTCAAAATTCATTGAACTCAGACGTCCCGCAGGTAAACGACCCCAAATGAAATCGATAACCTTCAGGGCTAGCGTAACAGAAAGAGAGGTGAAAGTGGATTTGCTAAATGTTGTATGCTAAATTTATATTTATCACGGGTATAGTGGGCCCGGATTACTATTTACAGAGGATGTTGCCAGGAGAACATGCCTTTGAAGCAGTATGACGTTAGTTTTGTTGTAATAAGCTACGTCCTTAACACGTAGTGACCCTGTCATTTATAAACACATAAAAGTTTATCGTTTTTGATTTACTTGTTACGTATCTAATATTATTTTGATAATTCCATACTCCATAAATGATTTAAGGTGTTGGTTTCCCCAGGTTATGGTGTAATGCTTATTTATGCTTTACTAAAATAACGTAAACACACGAAATAAGAGTGTGATGCAAAATGTGAAACATCAAATATTGAAATTTTATTTTTTGAGTATACTATTTTCTTACTATCATACTAATACTATTTTCTTAGTTTTGAAGTTGTTAGCAAAAATTTTGCCAAAATGCAATAGACTTTGTGAGAGGACTTCAAACTGTCTGGATTTGTGTCTAATTAATGATAATAGTCTCACCCCCATTCAATTCGGACCTATAATATACTCGTATAAAATCGCGGCATGTGGGTCAAATACACATCTATGTATTCATCTACGAATACAGGCTTCATGGAATGTTTTATTATAGTACTCGCGGGGTGCTGGGTAGGAAAACTGCAAGGTGTAATGATTACAGGTAGCGCGAAAGACCGGACTTCGGAGTGAGTGGATATCGTGAGAGGTAGAACGAACCGTTGTTATACCAAACGCCTGATAGGTTAACGACAGCTAGGCAGTTGCATGATAAAACCTCTTTCTAAATAATATAATGAACATTCGCTATATTTGGGAGGTGTTTTTCAGATGTAATATTTGTATGTTTGGATTTAAGAGAAATCTTCGAAAAAATTCATCCGATTTCAAAAATTAGAATCCTAGAATAACGCGCTAAAAGTATACGGGCAGATGAAGACCTAGGTGGCAGTTTAAAGTTAAAAGTTCAGTAATATGGAGGAAAGGCCCGCTAATATAACTGTGTATGTTGTTTTCTCAAGAGAAGTAATTTTTTTTAATCTTTTGTCGTATATTGCTTTTACACGGTACTTGATTTGTGAATAGATAGATATATCAATAATACTCATAACTTAAAAACTATTAAAATAGAACACATTACACAAAAAGTTTTAAGTATGCATGTATAATATGTATAGGACCCTACTTTTACTGGGCCGAGTTCCCTTTTTCCAAGGGTGCGATGCAAGGAAAATCTATTAATACATTAATGGTACTAGGATACAATGCATAGCAGGAAGTAGACTGCAGACAGTGCGAGCTCATCGATACAAAACGGAGGGGTGCTCCCCTCCGTTTTGTATCAATGAGCTCGCACACACACAAACGAAAATAATCAGCTGTGAGCACCCTCATAGCCTCCCTGTACAACTTTCCCTTTTACTTACAAACGACGATAAAACGTCCTTTATGGCTTAGTGCATACCTATATCTTTTTTTCAATCGAACTAATATTTAGTTGTGTGTCAAAAGTAATTTAAAAGTTGATAATAAGCGATGATGAAAAACACATGCGATGCAATGAATTGTTGGTGTTGACAAAATAATGTGATAATAATTTCATAATACAAATACCTGCAATATATTTGTTGTCAATTATTTATGGAACAGATAAATATGTAGTTAGAGTGTTTTTATTCGAAAAGTTTTGACCTAATCATTTTATTGCTTCACCAAATATTAAAGATTTATCATGAGCATCAGTCTGTGGCGATGGAGTACCTAAACCTTGTCAAGTAGGATATAAAAGTAAAACGAAGTAGAGCAGTAAAAATGTAAAAATAATAATAGATAGATTTTTTTTTATTGTACTCTTAACATCAGTCTCATCAGCTATATAAAAAATTTCCTAAAGATAACTGTATCATTCAATAATGATTTCAATCACTTACGCGAATATTGGTCATTGAAATAAAACTATTTTTACGGATGAATGCTGTAAAGGATTCGAAACGTCGGGACCAAAAAACAAAATTAAAACCGCGATAAAATCCGTAAAAATAGTTTTATTTCAATGTATCATTCAATGTTTTTTTAAGAAGAAGATAATTTTGTACCTAAGTAATAATGGCCTGTAACATGCGACTATGAAATATCAAACAATCATGATACTTGTTAATTAATCTTTTTGTAATTTTTCTCACATTTAAGTGTACTGTGTAATGTTCTTTAGATAAATTAATTATTTAACCGAATTCCCATGGCCCACAGTGAAGCGACATACATTCTGTGTACTAAATATAGGGAATTTGTCAATAAAACAAAAAATACAAATTATTTATCTAAATTTATTTTATCGCCTTCAAAGTAGGCCCCATCGCTTGCAATACAACATCTCCAACGCTTCACCCAGTCTTCCATACATTTTTCATAGGCTATTTGCGGTATGGCCTTTAGCTCATTCAGCGAATTTTCTTTTATGGCTTCTATCGACTCTAAACGTTTTCCTCGAAGTGGTAATTTTAACTTGGGAAATAAAAAAAGTAAGACGGAGCCATATCAGGTGAATACGGTGCTTGGTCGAGAACTTTTGTTGATTTTTTCGCTAAAAACTCTTTCACTATAATGGCTGTGTGTGATGGTGCATTATCATGGTGCAGCATCCATGAGTTGTGTTGCCACAAATCTGGACGTTTTCGGCGGATACTCTCACGTAAACGCTTCATGACGCCTAAATAATATTCTTTATTCACTGTTTCTCCCTCTGAAAGGAATTTGGAGTGAACCACACCACGGTAGTAAAAAAAAACTGCCAGCATCACCTTGATTTTGGAGCGACTTTGCCGCGGTTTTTTGGGTTTCGGCTCGTTTTCGAGACGCCATTCTGAAGACTGTTGGCTTGTTTGCATGTCGTACTCATAAACCCATGTCTCGTCGCCAGTTATTAAACGTTTCATAAAGGTCGGATCCGTAGAAGCTCGGGAAACCATGTCTTCAGTGACATGCTTTCGCTGCGCTTTTTGAAAAGCACAACAAGCAAAAGCAGAACAAAATTGAGCTCTTTTGGAAATAGTCGAGCGGCGACGCGTTTCATGCCTAAAATGTCAATAAGAATGTTGTGGACGGACTTAAAAGATATGTTCACGTCACTAGCCAACTCTCTCAGACTCATACGTCGATTTTCGAGCACTAGCTTCTTGATTCTGTCGATGTTTTCTTTGGTCGTAGCGGTTGAAGGTCTACCAGAACGAGGCAAGTCTACTACTACTTCTCGGCCTTTTTTAAAAACCTTATACAATTAATAAGCCCTTGTTTTCGATATACACGATTCGCTGTAGGTATTTCGCAACATTTTAGTGATTCACCACATGAAGTATCATTCGAAACACAAAATTTAAGGCACACTCTTTGTTCAAAAATATTTTCCATTGTAAAAATCGCCGAGAACTCAAAACTATGACCCACAAAATGTGTAGTTTAAAACAAATTAAATGACAGATCCCGCTCAAACTTTGCGCGCTAAATCAGTACAGTGCTACCAACATGCAGTAAAAAAATTAGAACGACCTCTTTTACGCGGGTCTTTTTATTGACATATTCCCGATACTTTTTACACAGAGTAGTATATCTTCGTAAAGTATTATAGGCATTCCTCAATAAATCCGCCATAATTATGTAATTTGTTTACACTGTGGGTAAGTCTTCCAAACATGGATTGGCCACCTTTTAAAACATCGAACAGATTGAGTGTTGTTTGTATTGATTTTTGCCATTCCGATGGGCCCACATGGAGAACACGGCCGGGTGTCGTTTCTGTACCAGGAGAACATAAGTAACTGCGTATACAATGTTTAAAGCGACGTAGACGCCTCGTGTCTTGAAATTTCTTTAAATATTATTGTCTAATATTCTATTTATTTAACAAAAACCATTTACATTATATATACACTAGATTTTTTTATACTACCTACATTAAAACTAATAATAAGTATATACAACCAAAAAACATCAAACAATTATGCATCGAAATATAATTGTTATATTATTACAAAACTTTGAACTAAAATACAAATAAAATATATTTAAAAGTTTTTATTTAAGTTTAATAAATATAGGTATAATAATAAATTACACATCAAAATTTAATACACAAATTAAAAACAATATGTTAAAAAAATATTGTGATAATTACGCATAATCGATAGTAATATATTGAAGGTAATTTACAAGTTTCCATAGATATGAAGAAATACAGTACTAGTAATTATAATGTTTCAGGCGGGATTGCATAATGGGTAATAATTATAATTATTTTTAGTATATTTATTTAAATATAATGGTTAATGGCGTGACAAGCTTTACATCAACAAAAAGGTATGGACTCGTAGCCGGGAGGAATGGATGAAGGAAAGAGAGGCAGTTGGACGATCGTGGCTTCAATAAATAAACAACAGTTGGAAACAAAAGTGGTGTTTAAACATGACCCGGGAGAACCCGAGGTAGTCAGCTACCAGAGGGTTAAAATGAATGCAAATAATAATATGAAAAGATGTTTCAAAGTATTTTTGCTTAATTTTACGATCATTCGAAGCTGGCACGACGTAGCACAATATCGCGCTCGGTCGTAGCACTAAAAGTCATGTAACCGATTTACTAAACAACGGATCTTGAGACTTTAGTTTGCAGGAATTATTTCTTATATATCTATATTAGTTTAGCCAGGTATGGGTACATAGGTCGCTATGTAATAAGGGGCGAGCCTATTGCCTTCAACCGGGCACAAATCTAGATTTCGCGCTGCTACTGAAAAATTATCCAATGGAGAAACCCAATAATAATTACCCGGACCCGGGATTCGAAACCAAAACCTCACTCTCAGCACTTAGGTAACGACCACTATATTAAAAAGACAGCCACTTAAAGTGCCACTTAACCTTCAAATAAATTAAATGTTGCTGACATTCAACATTTGCTACGCCGTAGCTCGTGCATGTAGCAGCATATTTTCCGACTTTGATAGATTTATTGAGGATGAACTTAATTCCGGGGTAAGACAAGAGTTTTCACGCCGATAAACTTGCCAATCGTCAATGCAAATAATAAATATGCATAAGATGAATTATTGAAAAAAAATCGAATGTAGTAAATAAATCGCTGTTAAAACAAAACAAAATAACGAATTTTAGATATGTTGCCTTGACTAAAGTCAAAAAATATTTATGCCTACAGAAAATAATGTTTTTATATATCCTAAAAGAAGTTTTAATAATAAAAACTACTACTGCTCGGTTTGCCATATTATTTGTCCGAAAAACATCTCCTGATATTCCAATATGAAGCTACAGACAAATGAGTATTGATACGAAAACTTTAGTCATCATGAAACTACCCCAACAGTATGTAGTACGATTGTGGTGCCATCTAGTAACTCAACATATTGCTTAGCGTTCTGATAAAATCACAAATATCTATGTAATTAAACGTGTACCCTAGGTAAAATGAACTGAAATCAGTTCAGTATATATTGGTGACTGACTACCTTTTTCTAAAAAAATAGTTACATTCGTGTCATATTTCATCCAAATTTGCTAAAAACTTACAAAAGCTTCCATCGAAGTAAACTATGTTAGAAAACGAGAAACACATAACGAGCGGATAATATGCACGCAATTGTAGACTTAACGCGTGTTTATATAAAAGTGAGTTTACTATGAAGCTGAAGCAGTACTTGTTGTGAACTGAACGTTGTGAAATTTCAGTTTCGAGGTTGTTGAGCGTTATGGGTTCCTAGTACAGAGCATCGGAGATGTGCGGCCTTCGCAGTATCTTGTACGTGATACTGGTGGTGCACGATTCAACGGTATTCGATCAAATATTCTCGTCTATTGTATTTCAAGTATAAATGTAATATGGAAAGTAAATAATAGCACTTGGCTCCGTAGCAAATCGTAGCATTGGTTGCTTTGGATTGGTCGCCTATTTCTGAAATTCATCTATAAATGAAAATTTAACTCTCATTGATTTATGCTTTCCTAGTACCTCGAGGAAAATCTCGAACTAAAATCTGTAAAATTGACGAAAACTACCAGGGAATCATAAGTTATAGGAGATCTTTTGAGTACTATAGCTACATATTTGTATATATTATATATTTTAGGGGACCAATCACATGATTTTTCATGTATATAAGGAAAGTAAGCACTTAGCTTCGTAGCAAATCGTAGCATCGGTTGCTTTGGATTGGTCACCTATTTCTAAAACTCATCTATATATGAAAATTCAACTCTCATTGATTTATGCTGTCCTAGTACCTCGAGGAAAATCTCGAACTAAAATCAGTAAAATTGACGAAAACTACTAGGGAATCATAAGTTATAGGAGATCTTTTGAGTACTATAGCTACATATTTGTATATATTATATATTTTAGGGAACCAATCACATGATTTTTCATGTATATAAGGAAAGTAAGCACTTAGCTTCGTAGCAAATCGTAGCATCGGTTGCTTTGGATTGGTCACCTATTTCTAAAACTCATCTATATATGAAAATTCAACTCTCATTGATTTATGCTGTCCTAGTACCTCGAGGAAAATCTCGAACTAAAATCTGTAAAATTGACGAAAACTACCAGGGAATCATAAGTTATAGGAGATCTTTTGAGTACTATAGCTACATATTTGTATATATTATATATTTTAGGGGACCAATCACATGATTTTTCATGTATATAAGGAAAGTAAGCACTTAGCTTCGTAGCAAATCGTAGCATCGGTTGCTTTGGATTGGTCACCTATTTCTAAAACTCATCTATATATGAAAATTCAACTCTCATTGATTTATGCTGTCCTAGTACCTCGAGGAAAATCTCGAACTAAAATCTGTAAAATTGACGGAAACTACCAGGGAATCATAAGTTATAGGAGATCTTTTGAGTACTATAGCTACATATTTGTATATATTATATATTTTAGGGGACCAATCACATGATTTTTCATGTATATAAGGAAAGTAAGCACTTAGCTTCGTAGCAAATCGTAGCATCGGTTGCTTTGGATTGGTCACCTATTTCTAAAACTCATCTATATATGAAAATTCAACTCTCATTGATTTATGCTGTCCTGGTACCTCGAGGAAAATCTCGAACTAAAATCTGTAAAATTGACGAAAACTACCAGGGAATCATAAGTTATAGGAGATTTTTTGAGTACTATAGCTTCATATTTGTATATATTATATATTTTAGGGGACCAATCACATGATTTTTCATGTATATAAGGAAAGTAAGCACTTAGCTTCGTAGCAAATCGTAGCATCGGTTGCTTTGGATTGGTCACCTATTTCTAAAACTCATATATATATGAAAATTCAACTCTCATTGATTTATGCTTTCCTGATACCTCGAGGAAAATCTCGAACTAAAAATCTGTAAAATTGACGAAATCTACCAGGAAACCATAAGTTATAGGAGATCTTTTGAGTACTTATAGCTACATATTTGTACTTATATATATTTTAGGGGACCAATCACATGATTCTAGGTATTTTGTTAACCAATCAGAAATACCTAACACTCATTATTGGAGAGGAAGCATGTGCACCCTTTGCATTGGGGTTGGTATTAGTATATAAAGAAATAAAGCCCTGTGCAGACGAGTCAATCTTAGTTGACGGAATTGTCATCTTTAAGAGTTAACGTCAAGTGTTGCTGGCGGATCGCGTAGTTGACTCTTCATATGACCCATATGAAGAGTCAACTACGCGATTCGCTAAACCTTCAAGTAGGACACGAGTGGTTGGATGCCATGATCCAAATGCTTTAATCTCAAATGGCTCAAAAATACAATTTCCGATAGGTTATGGTTATTTTTGCCCCTTCGAGTATCTGACGCAGCAACAGTGCCTGCGCGAATTGCTGAGCTAAATAGATTCAGAAACTCCTTCCCAATTGACAGGGTAGCTACGACATACCATCCGGTCCCTTCCCAACGACATGTTCTGAGCCATTTGGTTTTAATACAGCTGGAACGTCAACCGTGCCAAAAACCGCGGTTTGTGATCAGCACTCCAACTGAAAGATAGACCTTGCCGACTGAGGCTGTCGAAAGCTTCACCAGTAACTTTTTTTTTTTTTAAAAAACGTCTCCCCACTCAAAGATTTTTTTTCTGTATTGTGAATGCGTTTCACAAACATGAAACATCACATACACAAACACCCAGACTTGGGACAGACATCTGCGGATCAAACGCGAGTCAAATCGCTTAGCGACTGAGCCAATTAGGTTGTCGAACATTAATAAGGAGTAACACATGGAGCATCTGGATCAGATTCTTTCTAAATAGGTGACCAGAGGGCTTAGACTAGTGGCATGAACGTTAGTAGAATAGATTGTCAAATGTTGCTTTCGCTAAGAAATTTGATCTCTCGTAACGAACGTTCAACTAGTAGCCAAGTGGTAACAAATTTGGGCACGCCGTAATTATGGCGGTAAGTCCCCTCTTTGAGGAGTGGCTGGAAAGGCAACACGGCGTCCTTACCTTCCGCATGACGCAGGTCCTCACCGGACATGGTAAGTTCGGGAGGTTCCTGCACCGGATCCGTGCGGAAGAAACGCCCGGGTGTCACCATTGCGTGGACAGCCCGGAGGACACGGTGGAGCACACGTTGGAGGTGTGCCCCGCTTGGGAAGAGCATCGCCGTGTCCTCGTGGGGGCGATCGGCGGCGGTAATCTCTCGCGCCGGGCCTTGGTACAGGCCATGGTCCGGAGCGAGGAGGAGTGGCAGGCGGTCGCCTCCTTCTGCGAAGCAGTAATGCTAGCAAAGGAGGCGGCCGATCGCGTGAGGCAACGATCCTCACGCCCCAACCGCCGCCGGGATTCTGATCCCGATTTCCGGCCAGCCGAGCTTGCGGTCGGTGAGCAATGGGTGGCTCGCCGTCCGACCGTCCGGTAACCATCCGGACCGAGCCCAAGTCGTCGACGGCGCGTACTGTTTCACGCGCGCCTCAAGGA
Source organism: Abrostola tripartita (assembly GCA_905340225.1). Taxonomy (NCBI): domain Eukaryota; kingdom Metazoa; phylum Arthropoda; class Insecta; order Lepidoptera; family Noctuidae; genus Abrostola; species Abrostola tripartita. The sequence continues at coordinate 9,675,955 of HG996486.1, forward strand.
GATGTCAGCAACTGTAGGGGCCCATCAGGGTCGAAGCCTACTGGGGCCAAGGGTCTGATTCCGAAAGGAAGACTCGGCCCTGGTACGAAAGGCAACGAAGGAACAGGAGTGGGTTTTTAGTCAGTAAAAGTCTGACACTATCTCCCGCTCCGCCCAAGAGCGGGGGATGTCATAAGATGATTTTCCCACCGAAAAAAAAAAAAAAAAAAAAAAAAAAAAGTGGTAACAAATTCTATTCGATGAAACGAAACGTCAGCTTCATTTTATTTTTATTTATTTATTTATTAACAATTTATGTACACACACAATACAAAAAAAGTAAGAAACAAGAAAAATGAGAAATATAAAGTACAATGGTTCATTTGACATCCTCTATACAAAATCGTAGTCAAGCGGCAGCTTTGACGATCTGATACGCCAACGAGCGTTCGAAATTTTCGATAGATTAGCGAACGCCAAAACCTTGGAGAAAACGCTAAAGTTTGCGAAATTTTGTTTTGATCAGCCGTAAACAGTGTCGAAAATGTTTGTTTCTTTGTATTTAATAATATAAATTTTAATAAAGATAAGAGATTGTTCACAAAAATAGCTAGTAAGAGGTGGTATGAAAACGAAAATGAATAATTATAGAATACAATAATTAATTGTGATTGAACAAATAATCGTGATTGAATATATTATGATCCTATTATTAACATAAAATACTATTGTTTTATTACAAATAAAAACCTAACTTTTTCTCCCGATTTGTAGTTGGCAAATTTAACGATTTTTAATTTTACACTTTTGCAACACTGGCGCTTGTGTGTGTGACTGTGTCCATAGAACACATATTATACACTAGCATTCATATCAAGCTGACGTTTGTTAACGCTTACTGAGCGATCCAAAGGCAATATCTATATTTTTTTCTATCGATCGAATCAACTGAGCGTTCGCCAACTAATTTGACACTTGGCTACCACTTATCTATCGCTTTCGACTAAGCGTATACGTTTCACGAAAAAGAAACGATACCGAGCGTTTGACACTTGTCTAAGCCCTCAGACTCCCAATCGTTCCCCACAGCCAGCAAACGAGCGCGCACAGCTGTATTGCTTGAAGTATTAATCAAATCATTCCATATCAATCTACTGCGCGGCTAGTCCCACTTTCCCTTTGGAGCCCTTTAAGAAAGATTGGTGTTTCGATAAACTCTTTTCTTTTAGGCAATCTTTCAAGCAGACACCGCCTCAGTCATGTACAATACTTTGAAATGAACTAAGTTCGAGACCAGATGGTATGTCGTTTTTGTCATGGAAATTAGATTAGGCCTTTGGTGTGGGACGCAACGTGCATCGATACCCTTGCACCTTCTCATGTTTCTGGGTAAGCAGTTTGTGCTGGCACTATTGCTGCTGCCGGGGACTTTAAAGCGGCGAAAATACAATAACCTAATTGGGATTTGTAGTTTTGAGCCGTTTGGCGTTGAAACTTTTGGGCCATGGGGTCCGAGCACTCAAGCCTTATTTAAAGACCTAGCAAAACGTTTAGTTGACTCTTCGCGTTATCAGAGGGCTGGTTTATTTTTGGGCTTTTAGGCCAAAGAATCAGCATTAACAATCAACGTGGCAGTCTTGTGGGCCACGTTACCTTTTGACAGCGATTTGCAACCATTGACGGAAGCTTAAAAATTTCTGACAGCCGCGTCTACTAAAGTTGCCTCGCCTGTGCCACGCCTTAAATTCTCAGCAATTTTATTTGGCATTTTCTCTCCACTTAACGAACTTGCATTGCAAAAAAAATACGTTTTGATACACTTTAAGATTAAGACGCGCTTTTATACTTTTAATGTTGTTAATATTTGCTGAAATTCATTAACACACTTCTTGCGCGATAGCCCATTGCTGGATGATTTTAAGAAAAGAATCAGGAAGCATGTCCTTTCAGTTTCAAACTACCTACTTCAAAAAAAGGGGGAGGTTCTCACTTCGTCGGGATCATTTTTTTTTTATGTATGTTCCCCCATAACTCAGTCATTTATGAACCGATTTGATTTTTTTTTTGTCATGACCTGATGATGATCTTCGAAGATATGGAACGAAACTATTCTTAAGATCATAGCAGTACTCCCGTAACTTGATGATATTATGATGATATTGCTTAAGTAGTAGTCGATAACTGACCACTAACAAGGTTTTCCCTTCCACGAGGGAGTGGGGGTGCATTGACCCCCCCTCCTATCACTTTCCTGGATTGAATATAACATATATCGTGTGAGATATCGTTTCAAAGGGCTTCTTGTGAGTGAAAGGATTTAAAATTCTTCAAATACTCACAAAATTCTGGGGCGGATGAATTCTAAGACACCACTAAAAATCTTGAAATATTTTTTTAAAATAAAATATTTAAACCTCCTTCAAAAAACTCAAAAGTGAAAAGTAATATTTTATCACTTCACTTTACATAAGCAAAGTGGAAGTCGGTGCCACCTTCTACTACTCAATTCCTACCTATCAGAAAGATTATTCCAGATGAAGGAGGGTGAAACAACATCTCAATTTCATGACATCAAAGCAGGAATACCCCAAGGATCAGTGCTTGGCCCGATCTTGTATGTGGGATATACAGCAGATCTACCGGTGATGGACCTTACGACTGGTACATTTGCCGATGACACTGCTATCTTGGCCAGTAGTGCAGAGCCAAAAACTGCATCACAAATACTGCAAACAGGACTACATGAAATAAACAAATGGCTGAAAAAGTGGAGAATTAAAGCAAGTGCCACCAAGTCAGTTCAAGTAACATTCTCACTAAGACATGAAAAGTGTCCACCTGTAAACTTTCATGATTATACCTTACCACATAGTGATCATGTAAAGTATATGGATATGCACCTTGACCGGAGACTGACCTGGAAACACCACATAAAAGCGAAAAGAGAAGCAATAAACATTCGCTATAAAGATCTACACTGGTTGCTGGGTAGAAATTCCAAACTATCAACTGATAACAAACTCCTCATCTACAAAGCGGTCCTAAAGCCAGTATGGACATATGGAATGCAACTCTGGGGCAGCGCTAGTGACAGTAACATTAGCATATTGCATTTGCAGCGACTCCAAAATGTAATATTACGAACAGTGACCAAACTACCATCATCATCATCATCATCATCATCAGCCCGTTGCAGTCCACTGCTGGACATAGGCCTCTCCCAATGTACGCCACAGAGCCCGGTCTGCTGCTTTATGCATGACCAAACTACCATGGTTCATAACAAATACCGGAATGCAAAATCAACACAGTTAAGGACGAAATCCGCTCCAGCTGTACTAGATACAAAAAAAGACTACTAAATCACCCCAACAAGCTTGCATATTAATTAACAAATCAGAACTGCATTGGCCGACTCAAGAGAAAATAAATTCTTAATCTTGATCAACTACAAGCTTAACTAGCTATGTCTTCATACAGTAGCGATCTTCACTGGAAGACATCTACATCACTCCAGGCACGCTTAATACATCCGCTTATAGTCGGTGACTGATAGCGGATAACCCATGGAAAAAAAAATCCCAACATCCATTAAGTGATTCAGAAAAAAGTACTAATTGGAATGCTGTCATAAGTGCTTTCTTTGTTCATAGTTTCAAAGCTAAAACTATTAACAAAGCAAACGCATCGGATTTGGCGCCGACTTTCAACTTCGCTCATGTAAAGTGATGTGATAAAATATTACTTTTCACTTTTGAGTTTTTGAAGGAGTTTTTAATTTTTTATGTCTGTATTTAATATCCAGTGATGTGTCAAATATATGAAACACAACTGTTAACATCTATGTATTTTTATATATTTTAAAATGTAGTTTAAGTAGTTTGTAAACTTTTTCTGTCCTCCTCATTATAAAAAAAATTATCTATGTCTCAAAGGATTGCTGTAAGAGAACTAAATTAAAACATCTAAGTTCAGCCCGCCTCTGTACATTTATGTGTAGAATAAAGAATTACAAATACCGGTGGATGCAAATAGCAAGTTGTCGTTCATAGTGCCGTTCAAAGGGGGAGACCTTTGTTCAACTGTGGACGTGTTCCGGCTGATGATGAATACAGAATTGAGAATATATGGAGCTGCCCTAGATGATAACTTGTTTAAATAATAATTAACAATCGGGCCGATTGCTTGGTACACTAAACTTTATAGCAAACCGACGGTTTTTAAGTTAGAGGTTACTAACTTTAAACTTGTTAGTTTTTGTATGTTAAACTTTTTACCACTACAACTAAGTATTTTTTAAAGTCTTTCAACGCGGATAAGGAGGAGAACCTCTCAGCATTACTATAGAAATGACGTCCAAAAATTGCTGCTTGACGACTAAGTTAATAATAAAGGATATGTTTCATTTTTGTATGGGACTCCGGCCATAACATGTACCTTTTAGCGAAGTTGGAAAACTAACCACTGAATCGAGTAAAGCAACATTTTTTTTATAACATCTAATGTTTTTAAGTGAAAATATTAAATATTAAAAATGTTTGACGTTTGACATGTGTTATGAATGGTTAATGAGATGTCATTTACATAACCTAGAAATAACCATGAAATAATGAAATAAAAGGAAAAAACATTAAACATGTTAATAACTCAGTAATAGAAGCTGAATTAAATGACACAAATGAAAAAAACTAATAGTGACACCATTAATACAAATTAAATTGCTATTAAACGATATATTACAAGTATATGGAATCCATGATTCAGGTTCAAATGTTTCTCTCATTAATTCTAAGTTATTGAAACTAAAAGGAAACAGTGTGAACAATGCAAATCTAGTAACCATTAATGGTGTCAAGAAAACGAGCGGTTTGACAAATATAAAAATAAAAATATTTGAGATAGAGGAAAATGTTGAAGTGTACATTATTGATAAAGACAATTTTCAATATGATTTTTTGATTGGATTAGACTTGATAAAGAAGTTTAAATTGATACAAAATGAAGACTTAAAAATAACCCAAAAACAATATTTAACTGAAAATGTGAAAATTAATCCTGAAGAGGAAGAAAACACAGATACAAAACAATACAGAATTAATTACAATGAACATGTAAAAGAAGAAGATTTTGAAATAAAGATAGATCATTTAAATGAGCATAGAAAATCTCAAATAAATAAATTAATTGATGAATATAACACAGTATTTGCAAAAAATAAATATGATATTGGTACTGTCGACGGATATGAAGCTAGAATTGACTTACTGGTTGACAAATATTGTTGTAAAAGACCCTACAGATGCACTGTAGAAGATAGAAATGAAATAGCGGAACAAATAACAAAGTTATTAGATAATAAACTTATCGAAGAATCTTACAGTCCATTTGCTGCACCTGTCACCTTGGCATTTAAAAAAGAAGAAAACAGGAAATCCAGATTATGTATAGATTTTAGAGAACTAAATAAAATAGTAGTACCGGAGGCCCAACCCTTTCCATTAATAGATGACATAGTAACGAAAACAAGAAATTGTAAGTACTATACAACTCTAGATATTAATTCTGCGTTTTGGATTATACCCATAAGAATACAAGACAGGAAAAAGACTGGTTTTGTGACACAAGAAGGTCATTTCCAATGGACTTGTCTACCATTTGGATTAAAAACAGCGCCTGCAATATTTCAGAGGATATTAAGCAATATACTCAGAAAGCATAAACTTACTGATTTTTCCGTAAATTACATAGATGATATTTTAATATTTTCAAAATCTTTTGATCAACATATTCATCATCTAAAACAGCTATTAGAAGCAATCAAAACAGAAGGTTTTAAATTAAAATTCACAAAATGCACATTTGCCTCAGATATCTGGGTAAAATATCTGGGTCATATTATACAAAATAATTCTATTAAACCACTGAAGGATAACCTAATTTCAATAAGAAATTTTCCTATCCCAAAAACACAGAAACAAGTCAGACAGTTTTTAGGGAAAATAAATTATTATCATGAATACATTCCAAAAAGTGCAATAATACTAGATCCATTGCATAATTTACTCAGGAAAAATCAAAATTTCATTTGGTCGGACAAATGTCATGAGGCATTTGAAAAAATAAAAAGAATACTGTGCTCTCAACCAGTTTTAGAAATTTATGATAAGGATTTACCAATTAAAATATATACAGACGCTTCTATAGAGGGAATTGGAGCCATTTTGAAACAGACACAACCTGATGGTAAAGAAAAACCGGTCGCTTATTTTTCAAAGAAGTTAAATGAAGCCCAAAAAAAAAAGAAAAAAGCCATATATTTAGAGTGTTTAGCCATTAAAGAAGCAGTGCAATACTGGCAATACTGGTTAATAGGAAAATCGTTTACAGTTTATTCTGACCATAAGCCACTAGAAAATATGAATATAAAATCAAGAACCGATGAAGATCTAGGTGACTTGATGTACTATCTGTCACAATATGATTTTGTAATAATCTATGCTCCGGGAAAAGATAATATAGAAGCAGATTGCCTTAGCAGAAACCCTGTATTAGAACCGAATGAAAATGAAGATGAACAACTGAAGATTGTAAACTTAATTAATCTTGAGGATATTCTAATGGATCAAGATAAGAATGAAGAGATACAAAAGAATAAAAACATAATGATAAAGAAACAAAATATATATTATAAGAAAGTTAGAAATAAAGAAAAAATAATTCTGTCTGAAGAATTCAGCATAAGACTTATAAAGAATATACACGAAAATCTGTGTCATATTGGAATTCAACAGATGCAGAAAACAATTGGTCCACTATACATTGCTAGAAATTTGACCAAAAGTATCAAAGTATAGTAAAAACTGTGTGATTTGTATTAAAAATAAATCAAGAGGTCAGGAAAAAATTGGATTTATGTCACACCTGGGTCCAGCTAAAAAACCATTTGAAATAGTCTCTCTAGATACAATAGGAGGTTTTGGAGGCTCAAGATCTACGAAGAAGTATCTTCATCTATTAGTAGATCACTTTACTAGATACGCATTTATCCTAACATCGAAAACTCAGAGTGCAAGCGATTTTATAAAACTGGTTACAAACATATCAGAAACTGGAGATATTGAGATGCTTCTCACCGATCAATATCCGGGTATAAATTCGAAAGTATTCCAGAAATTTTTGGAAGAAAAGCAGATACTTATGATATTCACTGCAGTAAATGCACCATTTTCGAATGGTCTAAATGAGAGGTTGAACGAAACATTGGTAAACAAAATGAGATGCAAAATAAACGAAGAAGGAAATAAGAGAGCCTGGACAACAATAGCTCATGAATGTGTAGAAAAATATAACCAAACTATCCACTCGGTAACTGGTTTTGCCCCAAGTTATCTGTTGTATGGTACAAATGTTGGTATTTGGCCGAAAGGGTTGAAGAAAAAAAATACTGAAATTGACTGGATAAGAGATAGAATAACAGCTTTAGAGAATACAATAAAATCACATATGTAACTACAACAAAATATTATTTGATAAGAATAGAAAACACTATGAGCCTAATGTTGGGGAGATGGTGTATGTGGAAAATGGTAATAAGCTAAACAGGAAAAAATTAGATGAGCTGAAGATCGGACCTTACCGAATTATTGAGAAAGTTTCTAAATCGATATATAAAATTGATACGGGACATAAAAAAACAGAGTCAAACTTATTTCATGTTACAAAACTCATCCCAGCACATTTAATAGAAGAAGACATTATTGAAGAGAAAGGATAAAGGAAAAGAGGACTTGAAAGAAAATTCTATGATAAATTTTCTTCTCTATAGGAGGGGAGATGTAATGGGGGCTACACACCTTCAGTTTTATCTGTTAACTGTACAGATAAATCGTACGTCCCTACAGCCCACACACGTTCAAGTAAAAGTATACGATCTTTCAGTTTTTATCATCATGGCCTCCATAGACGACGCTTTAGCGATCGTAGGGCTAATGTGTGTGTTAAAAGAAAATAGAAGAAAACGAAAAAAACGTGAATTGTGGTGTAAACACTGGCTTCTGTTGAGAAAATCGTATTCACACACATCCTTGATAAATGAATTGAGAATTACTCCAAAAGATTTCAATAATTATTTGAGAATGAATGAAGATACATATTTGCATCTGCTGTCATTAGTGACACCATTAATAAAAAGGCAAGACACCATATTGAGAAATGCTATAACACCTCATGAAAGATTAACGGCAACTTTAAGATTTCTAGCTACAGGGAGATCTTATGAATGTTTAAAATTTTCTACAATAATATCGCCACAAGCACTTTCCGCCATCATACCAGAAACCTGTGAAGCAATTTATAAGGTTTTACACAAGGACTACTTAAAGGTAAGAAATAAAAAGACTCATGTTTTATTTATTTATTTTTATTCAAATCATCTTGTGAAATCTTGTCATCAAACTACAAATTTCAATTATTGTTCAATGTAAATCGCGATACATATGACCCCGCTGTTTCCTCTGTCCAGTCCGGGATTGATAGTTGGACCGTAGTATCACCCATAGCATTTATTGCTTGTGTCTCTTGAATTTCTTGACCATATGAAGATGTGTTTGTTTGTGGTACTATATTTGTCATCTGAGGTGCTCGTGTGCCTGCTTGATAGTACAGAGGTTGATGTATGGGTGACTGATTTGAAGTACCTGTATATTGTAATGGTGATGGCATAGAGTTATGAGATGGTGATGGCAAAGAGTTATGAGATGGTGATGGTAAAGAAGTTGAACTACTTGATCGTAATCGAAAATCATTTAGTATCATTGTTTTTGGAGCCATTACTCTATGTGACATTGTAAGATTTCCCATCTCAGCTTCGAATAAAGTTTCATTTATTATTTTTTCAGCCAACAACTGTTGCTGTTTATTTTTAAATTCTCGAAGTTTCAATGCTACCATTTTTCCGAAAATGTCGTAGCGATCCTCTTGATATGTCGGCCGTTTAAAGTGGTCCTGAATGGATTGCAAAACGTCTTTTGTTAGATCTTCATTATTTTTCCGCTTTGTTTGCCGTTTAGATGCCGAACCATGAGCAGACGAAGTTGGAGCAGTAATTGAGGTGAAAGCCGCAGGACTCTGAGCAGAAAGATTTTCAGTAACCTCTAACTCTGAATGCGCTGCTTCATTTTCAGACGCTGATGTTGCACCCGATGATTCCATCACGTTAATCTGTAACATTTTCTTTGTTTCAGTTTCCACAAAGTTGCAGTGAATGGAAAGCAATTAGTGCATTATTTGAAGAAAGATGGAACTTTCCACATCTACTTGGCGCAATAGATGGTAAACATATTGCTATTACTCCACCTAAAGGATGTGGATCGGAATTTTACAATTATAAAAGACACCACAGCATGGTACTTATGGCTATTGTTGACGCTCAATATCAGTTTTTATTATGTGATTTCGGTACAAACGGGCGAGTTTCAGATGGAGGCGTATTACAAAATATGAAATTTTTTGAAATGCTCCGAAACAATCAATTGGAAATTCCAAGCGAAGAAGCAGTAAGAAATAGTCAGAGGCGTTTGCCATACGTTTTTGTTTCTGATGACGCATTTCCGTTGAGACCTGATATGATGAAACCGTTCAGACAAGCAGAATTGACTTCAACAGATAAAAAAATCTATAATTATCGTGTTTCGCAAGCACGACGAATTGTGGAAAATGCCTTTGGCATTCTGGCTTCACGTTTCAGAATCTTCCATACGGCTATAAATTTACATCCAAATAAAATTGAGTCCGTCGTTATGGCATGTTGTGCATTACATAATTATCTAATTAGAAAACTGCCAAATTCTTATACTAATCCAGATTGCTTTGATCGAGAAGACTATGATACCGGAACCATCATACCAGGATGTACAACAGATATTTCGACTATGGCACCTTTAGAAAGAAGAAATGTGGGAAACATAAGTCGGACACCCAAAAAGATAAGAGAAGAATTTATGAACTATTTTAACAATGAAGGTCAGGTCCCTTGGCAAAATAATTTTATTTGATTTAATAAACTTATACTTATTTAACAAAGATAACCTGTAAGTTTCATTTACTTACCCCATCTTCTTCATCCAAATTCGACCGACTAGGCCTTGGTATATTTTGATCGTCTAAGAAACGTAATAGTGGGTAATACCATAACTTTGGCTCATATATATCTTCGGCGCCTGATCCGGATTTTGAGGCCATGACTTTTTTATGTTCCTTGTTATACGTACAGCGTAGGTTATTAATTTTCTTTATAACAGCCTCTTTATTACTTTTAGAATCTATTTCGCGTAGTTTTAAAATAAGCTTTTCATAAGCTGAATCTTTTATTACTCTATTATGATAATCCTTGCTCTTGATTTTCCATAACGAAGGCTCCGATTGGTATAGTAGTATAAACTCTTCCAGCCATTCGCGTTGAGCCATGGTCGATAAGTTTTCGCAAAGGCAGATAGCAAGGTCGATACGTGTTCACTTCACGCTCGCTGTGACAAAACTGACAAAACTGCGCAGTTTCGACTACACACTCTCAGTTTTAACTGTACAGTTCTATCTGTACAGATTTATCTATTCATATTTTGATTAGATTCAGTTAAAACTGTACAGTTCAACTGTTTGTTCTACACACCTAACGATTTAACTGTACAGTTCGACTGTACAGTTAAATCGCACAGTTAAAACTGAAGGTGTGTAGCCCCCATAAAGAAATAATTATGTAATTATAAATATTTCTTAATTTTGGTATACATACTTGGTGCTGTCAAAGAGTACCGAATAGTTTATCTATGACATTTGAGAAAAGTAAAATGGCATTAAGATATTTTGTATTTAAAAAATAGTTTTATTAAAATAAAGAATGTGGGAAAAGTGAACAATAAACGTGTAATGTCGTTTCTTTAATTTCAGGTAAGTTTATTAGTGATTATAAAGATGTATAATTACGTAATACAAATGTTAGCACATAGGTTAAATAAAAATCTTTAATTTCAGAGCAACTGCAGTTTATTATTTTCCCTAATTGAAGTAATATTAAAAAACATCTTATATATATATATTATGCATCAATAAATACGAATATTATTTATAATTTTTTCTTATAAATTTTTACCATTGACTATTTTTTTTTTTCATTATTCATTTCTTAGATTCATTTATCTAATGCGTCAGCTTCCGTTGGAACAACAGTGACATAAAAATTAATTGACATAGGTTTAAATATTTAGTATCATTTTACCTATAGGGTAATGCAAATTTAATTATGTAGATGAGGATAAGGATAAAAAGGTATTAATGATGGGTATTTATTAAATAAAATTCGAAAAAACAAAAAAAATTGTTAAATTGAACGGTAAATCTAGTTTTGTAATTAGATTTCATTATGATGTTGCAGTTTTTTTGTATGATTTTGTTACTGCACCAATAGGCACTACTTTTATGATTGGAAAATACTCCCTATAACTTCTCAAGTTATAGTATTTTTAGTGCACAAGCCGAATAAAATTAATTTATATTTATTAATAGCGGCCATTCAGGGGGAGTTAGATTTAGTTTGGAGTTTGATAAAGTTTAACTATTTTTAACCCCCGACGGAAAAAGAGTTATAAGTTATAAGTTGTTACAAGTTTGACCGCTATGTGTGTCTGTCTCCCATTTACAAGATATGGGGGGTGAAAGTGAGGATGACCAATCGAATATTTTCATATATACCCAAGTGGTGTATCAAATGAAAGGACATAATACAAGGTACCCCGCCGCGACATTGTCATAAATAGGTGTTACTCGGATCGGATTTGATGGCTTAATGATAGGTGTTATTTTTGACTTTTTAAATGACCGCTTTCTTTTTGCGTTGGGGGATTTTAAATTTTATTTTATTCTAAGAATTGAAGATACAGCGTATTGTAATTCGCTCTTAAAGTTTGTACAGTTGTTGCGCATACATACTGTATAAAACATATTTTTTATAGAACTAGCTGGGCCCCGCGGTTTAACCCGCGTTTTATTTGCATTTGTGTAATCATGCATCAGCATGTGTGTAAAATAAATAGTTAACATTGATCTCCATTATACTCCTGTTATCCTGGTACCCACAAACCCAAACGTTTTTTTAAATATCTTAATTAAACTTCTGATATCCTAGTACGTTGCAATACATCGTCATATCGAAATAAAAATTTTGCTAAATTATTGCAATTTTAATGATCTCAAAAATTTTCTTCCTGATTAAGCTTCGTAAGTACGCATTCTCCAGCGTCCAGCATCGCTACCGGAAGCTTGTAGCAGCCTGAAAAGGCTGCTCGCATTCTGGGACGAGCTGGGATGGCTGGAGTAGAAGAAAGAAACCCATCACGCACAATGGCCCATTCAAGCGGTTAAGTGCGGATAATGCCCAGCCAAACTAACTAACCTAAGCTTCGTAAGTAAAAAAATAGTTAAAATCCGTCCAGTAGTTTCGGAGCCTATTCGGTACAAAAAAACAAAAAAATCTTTTCCCTTTTTATAGGATCTGATAGATGAGTAAGAAAGAGTTCGTTCAGTTTACATCACCATGTGTCTGTTTTCTATTTAATGCTAGCGTTAGATTTTCTTTAGTAAGCCTCCGACACCTCAAATAGCGGCCGAAAAGTCCTAAACGCCATGCAGAACGTGTCGCTTACGCGTTCTCATAAAAGCCGTTTGGTATTGATAATGTCGCCTAACAAAACAGGTTTCCGAGTACCAGGGAAGCAGAATACGGAAGAGTCATTTTATTTATCACACCGCTAGCTACGCTACAGATTATTTCATAGTGAGGGGTTTCTTACGGTGCTAAATGATTAAAAATAAGAATGACTACTTTCAATTAAATATCTCGCAAATAAAGTTTTTATTATTTATTGAACAACGTTCTCCATCGACTTCTTAAAGTTTGTGGGATAAGTATTTATGAAAGATAAATTTTGTGTGTAAGAAAATAAATTGTAAAACTCTTAGGCAAAACTAAATACCTGCCATATATTATAGTTAAATAACTTAATTCTAATAACAACTAGCGGACCCGTTGAACTTTCTTTTTCATATACATATTTACTGTACCTTAACCAACTAAAAAAAAGCAAAAAATATTGTAGGTACGTGAAAGTTTTATTTTTCCAGTTGATTGTAAGAATATGAAAAAACCGGGTCAAGTGCGAGTGGGACACGTGCATCGAGGGTTCCGTGAAAACTTTAAATTATGTTTAAAACAATAACATTGTTCTAACAAAAAGATAATATACTAAATTCACAGAAATACTTAACTTTGCCGTTGGAAAACTGTTACCCCAAGTAGGTAGCGGTTAGTTTTATCAACTGCAAACTAGGTATCCTTATTTAACCCCCGATGAAAAAAGAGGGGTGTTATAAGTTTGACCGCTATGTGTGTCTGTCTGTTGCACCGTAGCTCTAAAACGGGTGAACCGTTTTGGTTGCGGTTTTTTTTATTTGAAAGTAAATTTTCCAGCGATGGTTCTTAGATATGTGTTATCAAAATCGGTTCAGCCATTTACAAGATATGGGGGGTGAAAGTGGGAATGACAAATCGAATGTTTTTATTTATATCCAAGTGGGGTATCAAATGAGAGGGCGTAATGTGCACATTATAAAAGTTAAGTATTATCAAAATCGGTCCTGCTATTTACAAGATATGGGGAATGAAAGTGGGGATGACCAATCCAATATTTGCATCTATACCAAAGTGGGGTATCAAATAAAAAGGCATAATGTATACATTATAAAAAATTAAGTTATATCAAAATCGGTACAGCCATTTACAAGATTTTTCCCAAAGGACAGACGAGCATTGACAGAGCAAACATGTACCCAAATGACGCTTAACTGTACTTAGGTAAATCTCTTCAAACATGTATTTCAATTTATATTAACTATTCACGTTGAGTAGGGGATAAAAGTGGGTTAACCCATTAAATATTTTCATATATACCCAAATGGGGTATCAAATGAAAGGACATAATGTGTACATTACAAAAAATTTAGTTGTATCAAAATCGGTTCAGCCAAGTAAATGATATAGGTGCAGACAAATGGAATATTTTCATATACATATGTATACCAAAGTGGGGTATCTAATGAAAGGGTATGGTGTGTAAATTACAAAAAATTATATTATATCAAAATCGGTTCAGCCATTTACAAGATATAGGGGGTAAAAGTAAGCATTAACAATCGAATATTTTCAAATATACCCAAGTGGGGTATCAAATAAAAGGGCATGATGTGTATATTTAAAAAACGACAAAAATTAAAGATTAAAAATTTGAAATTTAAAAAACCCCAAAGCAAAAAAGAAATGCGGTCATTTAAAAAGTCAAAAATAACACCTATCATTGAGCCATCAAATCCGATCCCAGTAACACCTATTTAAGACAATGTCGCGGCGGGGTACCGCTTAAGTAAGTCCGCTTTTATTTTTTGCGTTGGGGGTTTTTTAACTTTTATTAAGTGATGTAACTACAAATTTACAGTTTTCAGATTTATTTATTCCTTCACGTGCTGTAAGCTATTGCTTCTCGCTAAATTTTATGTTTCTAGGTCAACGGGAAGTACCCTATAGGCTCTGAAAGTGGAAATTGTAAAAACAATCAACAAAATTTACTCGTATCTTTTGATTGCGTTATCTCAGAAGTTTCATTTTTTCACGGCTTCTTGGGACAGCAGACCCAAGTATTTCATATTAATATTCAACTTAATACCTTTACACGTTTTTGAGAAAAAGGGGTTGACACACAGACAGACGGACAACGGAGTGATCCCATGATAAGGATTCCGTTTTTCCTTTTTGAGGTACGGAACCCTAAAAATGATACTTTCACTAGAACAATTAATTATACGGCTCCAAAGTATTTGTTCAATCGACTGAAAACTATACATAAACTATAAGATATATTTGAAATTTACTCTATGCTCTTGAATGGGACAAAAAAAAAGACCATAAATCTTTTCAGCGACGTTCAGAATTTGTGAACTCAAAACAATTAAAAGACTAAGGTCCTCACATTTAGCACACTTAAGTACCTCCAGCACTTGGTCTTATATGAATCGTGTGTTTCATATATTCGCAGTTACCCAGTATCGCGACGTGTAAGCACAATATCGCATGTTTCTAGTTGTCACCAACAAGCGTTTAATCCGCGCTCGTGTGATCTAGCTGGTCTCCTATCCACTTTGGTCACAACTTTGTCGTCATAATTTGTCATGCGCTCCAACGCAGACTTGAACAGCCTCTCCGATGCTTGAAGTTAATGAGGTAGTTGCTGCATGCAGTTCTTGATAGATAGAAAGATGGGCGTTTTAGCCGAACCTATAACAACAAACAACATATATCATTGGAAAGGATTTTTTATATTCTAAAATTATTATGTAGTGGTATAACCATTGGACTGCCAATTCAAAGGTCGCAAGTTCAAACCCCGGCACGCACCAATGACTTTTCAAATATATGTGCGTTCTATAAAATAATAATCAGTCGCTGAAAACAGTGAAAGAAAACATCGTGAGAAAACCGGCACAGCTGAGAGATTTTTCAACAGTGTGTAAAGCCGTGGCAGAGACCTACAGGCGGTTCAAAGTCTGACACCGGGTTTATCATCAACCATACGATAAGAAGAAGAAGATTGGCTGTTGGTTTAATCTAGCAGCACTATTACTACTTTGACCTCTATTATTCTAAACTCTTTTAGGACTGTTTTATTCGACTCAGGTAAAAGTTAATTAATCTTGCGAAGTTTTGTAAGAATTTATGCTGTGTATCTTCAAGAGGTTACAATGATCCAATTCGATGGTAAATCTGGCCTTAAATCTGTAAAGTCAAAGGTGAAGTCATAGTCAATATTACCGATTAATCTGTAATCGTATTTTTTTTAAACATCCCTTATTTGTTTTAGAGACTACAAAGTTCTAACAAAAAATTTCTACCTACCTATAATTAATTAATTGATCCTACACAGCCAACTTTATTTAGCAAATATATTTTGGGTCGTCTTCCTATGTAAATAGGACTTAAAATATATGCAATGACGCAAACCCTAAAACTTTTATTATGAGTGAGTAGGATTAACTTAAGTAATTAGTTAATTACTCATCTGTTACGTAAACAAAGCGTTCTAAGCTTTAATTTGAATGAAATACCCTTTTTTGTGGGGGTAGGTAAAAAGCAACCTCATTGAATACCTTTACTGAATTAAGCCCCACCACCGTATGAAAATCCGCGCGGCAAGGACACGTGGGCCGCGGGGTGCGGAGGGCAGTGAAGGAATCGATCACAGCGGTGCCCGCGGCAGCGAAGCCGTCTTCTGTATATTAATTAATTATATGAATTTTAATTTATTGCATTATGTAGTCTTTCTATATGCCTTAAAATGCTTTCAATGATGCAAACGCAAACCTTCATATCTAGATCAGATTACGTGTTGCTTGTATTGATTTTTGCCGTTGCGAAGCGCCCATGTGGAGAACACGGGCGGGTGTCGTTGCTGTACCAGGAGACCATAAGTAAGAGAGTATAAATGTTAAAAGCAACGTAGAGGCCTCGAGATTTGCTGTTACTTTATATTATTACAAAACCTTCAACTAAAATACAAATATTGTATCCAATAAATAAATATATTATAAAAGTTTTTATTTACATTCAATAGATATTTATAAATTACACGATTTAACATAACAAAAATAATTTAACGTATCTGGGATGGAATCAAGATATCTCAACATTTTTCGGTCATTTTCTACTATAGAGAATGGGCAAATGAGTAGGTATGGGCGCTGTCCCCAGGCTCTATCAAGTTGTGACATAAATGAAATTCATAAGATCTCTGTATAGTTCAGGATCTCCGGCGAGGCGAAATAAAACCTCAAACACTACTATGTATAAACTTGTTTAATAAAGATATAAAAAGGCAAACTAGAACTAAAATATTATTAATAGACAAAAGAAACAATCAGAAAAAGGCGGCAAAAAAGACAAAACACGGCATTCCACATTCAAAAAATCCCTCGAATGTGACCATAGCCAAAGAACACGAAACACATAAAAGTCTACATTACAGTTATTGTCTTGGCTATGGTCACACCAATTTGCGTCGCTTTCATACCCCACCCTAGTGCTGTCCTTGCAGCACTCATTACTCTAAAGGAATTTTAGCGACGCGAGCAACAGATCTTTTAATGGAACCTAACTGCGTCTTTACTTGTACCTACCACTCGTACTCGCCGTCATTTCCAGGAAAGACTTCCTCGATGATACCACGCGGCCAAACGTTACGCGGCGCATCAGGGTCGACAATGAAAACTAAGTCTCCAACTTTAAGGCGTTGCTGATCACCTTCAGCCCAATTTTGGCGTGCTATCATTTCCGGTGGTACTTCGGTGACCCATCTCTTCCAGAACATATCCGTCAACCTCTGTGCTACTCTCCACTGCCGACGCCGTAATAAATCGAAATGATCAAAACGTCGAATCTGCGGTGAATTGGATGACGAACCTAATAAGAAATGGTTTGGTGTCAACGACTCCTTGCTTTTTGCATCAACTGACACATGACTTAGTGAACGTCCATTGACTATGGCCTCCACTTCAGCTAGTAGCGTGTTAAACACCTCTTCTTTAGGTGCTTGTTCCTTGAGAACGACCTTAAGGGCAACTTTAACACTCCGGATTAAACGCTCCCATGCCTCACCCCAATGAGGGCTGGCCGGAGGGATAAATGTCCATTGTGTGCCCTGAATACTAGCGGTTGATTGCAGAATTTGTTCATCAAGCTCTGCGACAGACTGTCTAAGCTCTGTATCAGCTCCTCTTAAATTAGTTCCATTAACAGAGTACAAGTGGGCCCGCTGGCCAGCAGAGTGAGCCGAGCGCTGCGAATGCGAAGCTATGCATGTAACAAAAAAGTCATCCTCTGCGAACCACGTACATCCACTAACCTTTAACTACTTGTGTAACTTATGTGTCACCCACCCATGTATATAAATATAATAAAGGTTTTACTATCAAAAACCAGTTTATTAAATTATTTATTATGTTCTACACTTTACATTTATAACTATTTGTACCTTTAAGTTAAGTGATTATTTTTATGTTACCTATGTAAGCCCTTATCGCCTGAATCAGGACTACCCAGTTCAGGCAAGTTACCCCTGTTAAGATACGTGTATTTATTTTAAGTAAGGTGCTAAATACATATATGTTACTTTGTGAATAAGTTTTGGAAATAAATTATTATTATTATTAAAACCTAAAGTGTCCTCATTAGGATACCATATAATGCCTAAGGCACGTTCACCCTTAGCTCGTGCACCGATCTTTACGGCAGCGGCCGTAGTAGCAAGCGAATCCTGGGGTAGGTAAGCTATTCAAAACGATAGCACTGTTACTTAACCAGTTGCGAATCTCAAAAGCCCCTTGCTTATGTATATGCCTAATGTCATTCGCTAACTCAATACAAGCACTCTCGGTCGGTTGACTGTCTACATTATCATCCATGTAATGTTGATTGCGAATAGCATGAACTGCTGCGGGTTTCGATGATTCATAAATTGTAGCGTTCTTATTTTTAATAAAATGTGCAATAAATGGTGCGCAGTTTGCACCAAATATTAATGAACACTACTGGCGGAAACGGTTAGAAATAAAAGACCGAATACCGTGAAACTGTAGTGTATATTTAGTCTTAGCGAGACCTCATTACTCAAACTCAAAAATCTAACATTCGTCTACCTTATATATAAGTGGCGGAGAATCTCAACACCGCCATTCACAATTGACGACTCACTGAAAAACGCCATCTAGTTACAAATTTGAAACTACTTAAATAAATGTCATTCGTTGCACAATTTGAATGCGAACATACCGCCCACCAAGGACATTATAACAATTATGTCCTTCATTACAAAGGACCGCCCACCATGAGGTCAGGGGCTCAAACAAAAACTATTAAAGTGTGCAACAACAAGTGATGACGAAATATTACAATATTTGTGAACTGTATAAGCTTATTTGAATTACAATACTTAGTGGACTGTATAACACTTTCTAACAAAAAACAATTTACATTCAAAAACAGCTCAACTTAATGGGTACTACAAATATCATAACATTAATAACTAAGTTGCCACTGGAAAAATGCACAATTTTGACGTAGGTCGTTTGATCAATGATCCGTTACATTTGAGGGTTACCACTCGTGTAACCTTGTCCAAACCAGGGTGCTTGGTTACAACTTTACCTAAAAGCACCGCCTGCACTTTACACATTTGTGTACGTAAGCCTTAATCTTTGTTTTGGCGGAAGGAATCCAATATCTAGTACGCAGCTGGCTCAACATTAGTGTTGGTCTACCGTGTAAAGTTTTCCTATGGGCTTCATCAATCACTAGATTGGTGAAGTGACTGTTAGGTGGTAGGATGATAAGATGTTTGACAGCCTCGTTTAAATTAGCATTATGAATGCGTCCACTGACACGGAAAATACCTTCATCGTCAATGATTGGACAGAGGCCTTTAAGCTTGCTTCTCGCTTTCACACTTCCCGTTCTTCTTATATCTGTTATTTTAGAATGACTTCCACCTTCATCAACTGCCACCTGCTGTAAGATTTCACTGAAAGGTAAGGAGCCGCTGCTGTACCAAACGACGTAACTCTTACTAATTTGTATTCCTTTATTTCAGATTCTGGATCATCGCGCCCCACTACTCGCTGAAACTTTGCATGTTCAGGAGAAACCTTCACCCGTCTGTACATTTTTATAAAGTCAGCACAGAGACTTATGGGATGCATCCTCCATCTCATAATGATGTGATGTAAAGGAGATTGCAACATGGGACCAACCATGAGATCATCGTTCAGAGACACTCCATTTATTGTAGCGTCGAACACTATTCGAACCTTGGTTGTGGTTCTGTCTTCACGTACCACGGCATGATGTGGCAGATAAACAGCTGAATTTATATTACGCTCATCACCGTATACAGGCACCATATGACCAAGGTCGATGTATTTTCGAAATACAGCTGAGTATCGAGCTTTAAGTTTCGAATTCTTCTTGAATTTATTTTTAAGAAAACGAAACCTTTTCATTGCAAGGTCTCTCGAACGATCATGTTGACACTGCGGATCTCGATCGTGAAAGGGAAGATTAACTACATAGCGACCTTCCTCATCACGGCACGTAGTTTGTGCATAAATATCCTCACATCGTTGCTCTTCATCTGTGAGGATCTTCTTATCAGGGAACGTAGACTCTATTTCCCAGAACCTTCGCAAAAGCGCGTTGTCATCAGCCTGATCTGAGCTGCTGTGAACGACATGATGACAATGAATAGAGCCACTGCTGGACGACACTTGTCCAAAAAGGATCCAACCTAGGGCAGTATTCTGAGCTACCGGTAAGTTTGATGGACCTTGAATAAAACCTTCTCTAAGAACTTGACTATATATTTCCGCACCAAGCAAGATATCTATCTTGCTTGGCGTATGGAACTCTGGATCAGCTAAAGTTATATTCTTTAGCTGGGGCCAATAAGACTGCTCTAATTTCTCCGAGGGTAAAAACGATGTAATATTACCCAATACAAACGCATGGACTTGGACACTAAAATTTGGATCTAAACGTGAGTGAATAGTCATCGTGACTGTAAACTTTGAAGCAAAGGCGCTTCTCTCACCGCCTATTCCTGATATGACCGACTTAGTCGGCTTCTTTTTTAGTCCAAGTCGCTGCACTGCTGATTCTGCTATAAAGGATGCCTGAGATCCCTGATCCAATAAAACTCTCAGCAGTTGTGTAGAGCCACTTCTCGTCTGTGCTTCGACAAGAGCAGTAGCCAACAAAACTTGCGTAGGTATTGATCCCTTAGAAAAATGGGAAACTATGTCTGAAGTTAATGGTTCGCTTGCTGATAACGATGCCTGAACGCTAGTCACCGCTGACTTAACTTCAGATGCTGTATTAGAGCTTTCGTTAACAATTGTGGAGTTTGAGCCCGAGTTTGGATGTAGTAGTGAGTGATGCCTTCGCTTACATATACGACACGACGTAGTTTGTCGACAAAACTTAATGGAGTGATTCGCGTTTAAACAATTATAACACAAACGCCTGGTTTGTGCAAAGCTGTGACGAGATTCGTAACCCTCTTGAGCAAACTTTTTACAATGAGCAATTTTGTGGTTTTCGTTACAGAATGGACAAGTGGTTGTAACGGCTTTATTGTCATTACTAACAATATGGTGAACTGTCGGTTTAGGTCTACTTGACTTATTGTCTAAAAACTCAAGCGCACGAAATCTGGATTCTAAAAAATCTCTGAACTCTGAGAGCACGGGTAATTCATCTTTGGAACTAATCTTAGTCTCCCATAGCTTTCGTGATTCAGAATCAAGTTTGGAACTAATTAGGAAAATGATTATGATGTCCCACGTGCTAACATCAACTTCGAGATTTTTCAGACCATTTAGACATTCCATTGTGGTGTCCAGTATACCCTTAATGCTATTTGAGCATTCTGATATATTACTCTGGCTCAATAAGCGCTTTAATAAACAATTGGACAGAAATCGCTTATTGTTATATCTACTATGTAGCAATGACCAACATTCTTTGTAATTATCTGAAGTTACCGCAATGTGTCTAACAAGTTGATCTGCTTCTCCCGACAATAAACCTTTTAAATAATACAATTTTTGCACGTCATCTAAACTATTATTACAGTGTATCAAAGATGTAAATAAATCTTTGAACGTTGTCCACTCTGCATAGTTGCCCGAAAACTTTGGAATGTTTATCTTTGGCAATCTGACACTATTTGACATTGTGTGGTCGACATTTGTCTTTGGGTTTCGATCTGAATTATTATCAGTAAACTCATCTAAAACTTCTTTTAAATGAGTTTTATGGAAAATGTAAGTTTCTTCAGTAGCATCATAAACATCATTGACAAAATACTTATCAGATTGTCGCTGAGCGTCTGTTACACTCTGTATTATAACTTTATGAGTTGACAAGAATTCCTTCCATAAAACCTCGAGTGATTCTAATCTCGTTTCGACGTACCGTTTAGATACTCTATCTTTGGGTGTTTTTTTGAAGTTAACTTTCGCCTTTCCAATAAGCATCATTGAATTACATTGCAATTTATACATAGCCTCCATGATGGTTACGAGCGTAAGAAGTTATTAAAACGAATTATCTTTATTTCTATTGAAGCTACCAAAGACCAAATGTTTATCACACTTTCAATAAATTCGCTGATTTGAATAAATTCAATGCATCTTACCACATCAAAATTATATTCAACCAGTTAAACATAATATGCCAAAGACAACAAATATCTGGTTCACTATTGCACATATGAATAAAATAAAGTCCCATAAAACCTCTTCTGATGAAACTTTCTATGGTCAGAAAATCCACTCGCCATTAAATATCAAAAGAGTACTCACTATTTTGTCGTCACAACAAACCGACTGGGCTTCCTTAGCACTGTATTAACTTCACTTCACTGATGACCGCGTCACCTAGGCAATCCCAGGTGTGAACTCCACTACTCGCCCTGCGCCTCACACAGCTGGTGCTGAGGATTTCCAGTCCGCCCTGCGCCGCCTTCACTCCGTTGGTGTCCAACTCCACCTTGCGCTGACTCTCGGTGCTAGTCCACGCCAACTCCGCAGCAGTACTGGTCACTTCACTTGTGCACACCAGCTTGGGTGTGCGGCGCTCCTGAGCGATCCACTCAGAATATCTAAGCGCCAAACTAACTACCACTATCTGCAACTCCTTGGGTCTTATCCATCCGGCTCGAAGGACCATGAACACTACTGGCGGAAACGGTTAGAAATAAAAGACCGAATACCGTGAAACTGTAGTGTATATTTAGTCTTAGCGAGACCTCATTACTCAAACTCAAAAATCTAACATTCGTCTACCTTATATATAAGTGGCGGAGAATCTCAACACCGCCATTCACAATTGACGACTCACTGAAAAACGCCATCTAGTTACAAATTTGAAACTACTTAAATAAATGTCATTCGTTGCACAATTTGAATGCGAACAATTAACGATGTCATTTTATACGTTTTTATAGGTTCGCTAATATTATCGCGCTATAAAAATCTAAGAGCGTCCTGATCATTAGATATAATTTTAACTCTTAAAAACATATCTTTGATATCGCCCACGATAGCAATTTCGTGTTCGCGAAAGCGTAGCATAATGCCTAACAATGACACTAATAAGTCAGGACCAGTTAATAATTAATCGTTAAGCGACAAATTTTGCGTTTTAGTTGCTGCGTCGAATACAAGACGTAAATTCTTTTTATTGAGATTATCAACGCCAAAATGAGGTAAATACCAAGTTTTTGTCGTCTTTACAGTGTTAAGAACTTCCTTAGCAAAATCATTGTCTAATAAATGTTTTATACGTTCTCGTTCTATGTGTACTGCTCGTTAGGAGACATTTTACTCTCCAAGTTACGTAGCCTCGACATTACCATGCGTTCCGTATCAGGCATCTTACAGTCGGCATCCTCCCACGGCAGACCTACGTGCCATCGACCATCGACTAATTTAGCCGTTTGTTCTAGGTGATCCAGTGCACGCAGATCATCGGCGTTCTGGCGCGCCTTCCCGGATACTCCCATAGATTCGATAGTAAATGACTTTTTACCATTTCGTGCAGGTATTCTAATGAATTGTTTGCCGACTCTGATTGTAGTACCTCGGTAATGTGCAGTGAAGTAAAACATGCGCGCGTTGACAGTGATGCCGGCACTAGCCCATGGACGCACCAGCCTAGCGGAGTACGAGTGGCGCAAGGTTCGTTACGTTTGCCGACTTTAATCTCTAAAGGTAATAACAAATTATAGTTAACCTGACCAATTATTATTTCAGGTTTAACATTAGTGTAACAAAATTCATTTTTAATCTTACAGAAGTGAGCGAAACTGTTAAAGTTAACTAAACTAAGATTTTGTACAGGTACACTTAAATCTATAAAACTGCGAACGGATATATTAAAGTTCTTACCATTGTGGTTCGCAATACAAACGTTCATGATGTCAGTGTCGCACTCAACCGCGCTGTTGTCCCATGCGCCGCACATGCGCAGCGTCTCGCGCTGCCTGCGCAAGCCGGCCCGGGAAGCAAGGTCTGAACTGATAAGAATACAGTAGACCCGTAGTCTAATAAAGCACTCGTAATAAATATACCGTTTGGACCGTGAACACGTATAGGCACAACTTTTAATAACACTTTACACTCACTGCTTTTAATAGTGTTCACTGTTTCAGATGTTGTTGGCTGTTCGTCTGCACTATTGTCATTAATAGGTTGGTTATTAAGAGTATTTACTATTTTACGTACGTTGTAATGCAATAGCCTATGGTGAGCCTGTCCATAGCCATCGACGTCACATACTGCCGCCGGACAAGTTGCTCGGTCGTGATTTGTATCTATGCATTTGAAGCATAAACGGTTCCTTTTAACAAATCTCCAACGATTCCTATGTAATGCCTTACAAAACTTCTTACAATCCTGTAACTTGTGAGATAATTTACGGCAATATAGACACTTGGTATTTTCAACGAGATTTTTATTTAATAAAACTGTATGATTACCGTCTGTTGGTTTCTTGCTGTAGTGGTAGCTGTCACGGGTATTTTTAATGTTTAACAAAGACACACTCGTAGATGATACTTTGGTAGCCTCTTCATTTAAAAACTCAGAAATTTCAATTAACGTGTTACCTTGCTTGATAAATGAGTAACCGTAATCTGTCCACTTTGAAAGTAAAATTGTCTGTCTGTCATCTCGACCGATGGCTTTTATAGCAGCTACGCAGTTTCGTACCTTAATTGAATAAGGTATAATATCCTTGTGATATTCTTGTGACACTGAATGTAATTTCTTAATATCTACCATAATGCGTGCCAGTATGACGTCAGGATTCCCAAACTGTAACTCAAGTGTGGACATTACCGTCTCAGGTGAGGAAGCACTTATGAGCAGAGCTGAAACGGCTTCTCGAGCTGATCCTTTCAGACACTTTCTAAGGCGCCACATTTTTTCACTATCATTAAAATTACAAACATTAGATGATTATACTATACATATGCCTGTTTAAAATGAAGCCAATCCATCGAGTCGCCAAAAAACAATGGTAAATCTTTTGGTGCGCATATGCGGTTTAACAGATTGGAGTTCAGACTGTTGCTAGTAGAAGCGGCTGCCATATCCTTTAGTGCGCTTGCTAATTGTTGAAGTAGACCATCAGTGCCGACATTTTTAGTTGCCGACGTGCACAGCACGTCCGTATTCTGACCCTTGTCGTGGACGGACTGTGCTTCCAAATCACCATGGCTGCGCTCCAGCTACTCTTCTACACCCTTCGTAGAATACTCAGACTGTACAATAGCCTCATCGTCTATTTCCGCTAGATTTGCCGCCAACCGTTTATTTATTCAATCTATCTCTATTTTAGCTTTAGCTTCAGCAGCCTCCAGCTGCAGCTTTGTTTTACGTGTGTGCACTGAAGAAGCTGAAGACCTTATAGACCTGGGTTTGTAGACTGGATGCCATGTGGAAGGCTTAGTCTGCATTACATTTAGGCTATTTCATCTTTTAACGTAAAGGTGTTATCAAATTTATCTTTACTAACTTGTTTATCTCCGCTGGTTAGTAGTGTTGGTGCCTCTTGTGAAGACGTGACCTCCTGTGTAGGTTCCTTTTCCTTCCGCAAGGTTCTCCGTGTGTTCACCATCTTCGGTGAGTAGAACATATCACTCGGACTCGGACAACAGATCCGGCTCGAAGGACCAACTGTATAGTTCATGATCTCCGGCGAGGCGAAATAAAACCTTAAACACTACTATGTATAAACTTGTATAATAAATATATAAAAAGGCAAACTAGAACTAATATATTATAAATAGACAAAAGTAACAATCAGAAAAAGGCGGCAAAAAAAGACAAAACACGGCATTCCATATTCAAAAAATTCCTCGAATATGACCATTGCCAAAGAACACTAAACACATAAAAGTCTACATTACAATTATTGTCTTGGCTATGGTCACACCAATTTGCGTCGCTTACAATCTCCATTTTATTGTATGAAACTAACATTAGCAGTTGTGCAGGAAAAGAACTATGACTGTTTTTCTTCTTAATTTTTTTGGACGATATTTTACTTAAGAAATGGATTTACCTACTATTATGTATGTAGTGTAATACTCAAAACTTAGTACAGGCGATAAGTCAGTTACACCGTCATGTCATCGTCAGAATAGTTTTTTTATTTTTTTTATTTTTCCGGTGGGAAAATCATCTTATGACATCCCCCGCTCTTGGGCGGAGCGGGAGATAGTGTCAGACTTTTACTGACTAAAAACCCACTCCTGTTCCTTCGTTGCCTTTCGTACCAGGGCCGAGTCTTCCTTTCAGAATCAGACCCTTGGCCCCAGTAGGCTTCGACCCTGATGGGCCCCTACAGTTGCTGACATCTCCTTGAGGCGCGCGTGAAACAGTACGCGCCGTCGACGACTTGGGCTCGGTCCGGATGGTTACCGGACGGTCGGACGGCGAGCCACCCATTGCTCACCGACCGCAAGCCCGCGCCTACGGTGGCCGGAAATCGGGATCAGAATCCCGGCGGCGGTTGGGGCGTGAGGATCGTTGCCTCACGCGATCGGCCGCCTCCTTTGCTAGCATTACTGCTTCGCAGAAGGAGGCGACCGCCTGCCACTCCTCCTCGCTCCGGACCATGGCCTGTACCAAGGCCCGGCGCAAGAGATCACCGCCACCGATCGCCCCCACGAGGACACGGCGATGCTCTTCCCAAGCGGGGCACACCTCCAACGTGTGCTCCACCGTGTCCTCCGGGCTGTCCACGCAATGGTGACACCCGGGCGTTTCTTCCGCACGGATCCGGTGCAGGAACCTTCCGAACTTGAGGACCTGCGTCATGCGGAAGGTAAGGACGCCTTGTTGCCTTTCCAGCCACTCCTCAAAGAGGGGACTTACCGCCATAATTACGGCGTGCCCAATCGTCAGAATAGTGGAAAGTATTTTTCATTCTACTAAAACCGTTAGTCTCCAGTACCTAAGTTTAATTAAAGTATCGAGACATACTTTTATTTGCTATTATGCCTGCAATAACTAGTACCATCTAAAGTAAGGCCAACCAGACGAGATAAAGAATGTAAACAAAATTTCAGGGGTTCAAAACATTTTTATTTGAATAAATTATTATAAAGTTCGAATTTTAATCGCTGTCGTCTGTACTAGACAAAGATGATTCGTCGGAAGAGTCCGAGTCAGCTGTGTTTATGATAAAACTATATATTGTATTATCAATCATGTTGTCAATATTGCTATAAAAATTGTCCTCGACTTTTATTACATGATCCACACAATTTCGCCATTTATCAGCAGATACACGTTGGATCCCCTCTTGTAGCAGTTTTTTCACATCTTCAAATTTAAATGTAGTATTATTACGAGCTACGTGTCCCTTTATGTCAGCCCATACGAGTTCAATGGGATTGAGCCTCGCAATGATAAGGTGGCAGTCTTAGGACTTCCACCTTAATTTTTTTTGCGAGCTCATCCACAGCGTAACTTTGGTAGTTCGCCTTTACGTCATTCACTTTCTTTAAAAGTTCTGCCTTTACGTCTTTTTCATCGTAGCTTAGTTCTTTATTACGCAGCCATTCTTGAATACTTGCTTCTCTCCATGCTGTGGCGGGTGTTTTTTCCTGGCGTCTTGAGTGGTAAGGAGCATTGTCCAGTACCACTACCGCATTTTCACTATGGTAAAATATTCTCAAACCACTGCTCAAAGCGGTTCGCGTCCATTGACTCGTGGTAATCACCTGTGTTTTTTGACGCAAATATATCATCAGCCCCCTCTATGAAACCATTTTCATTTCCCATATGCACCACAATCAGTCGTCTGCCCTTTGAAGTAGGGTTCTTTGCACCCGTACTCAGTCCCTCCATAAAAGCTTGCCGTTTTGAAGTTATTGTGGTGTCCACGTAAGTTTTTGAAACAGTGTGCCCTGAAAACGAAATAATCAGTTTTAGATTACCAGTGATATGCACTGCCGAAAATTCAAGAAACCTAACAAGAGAACAACAAATAAAGTGACTTATTAGTATGTGTGTCCCCAGCGGGAATCGCACCCGCGACCTCCAGATTGAGAGCCCACGCTCAGCCTTCTTGGAAACGGAGGCAGTTACCACTAAGAATAAGTAAAGTAAGAGCAAAAGCTAGTATTTATTAACATAATAAAGGCGCAATTATTTGACAAACCTGCATTCACCCATGTTTCATCCATATAGAATATAGGGCGATTCTCCGTTCGGTATTTTTTAATCTTTCTTAAGTAATTCATTCGCCATAGTATAATGTCGTCTCTGTCTATTAAAGCATTGTTTCTGTGTCGTTTTATATACTTAAATTTTAAATGTTTAAGAAAAAAAACATTTATTTCATTGTCACATTAAAACTTTTACAATCAATCTTACGCAAGGGCCTCCTTTTAAGTATATGAAATACCTGTGCTAGGAGACCCCGCTCTTCATAACCAGATTAATGTACATGACAAGGCATATAACAGTAGGTGCGTAACTTGATAACATCAAAATAAAGTTTATAAAAAGAAAAAAAGAAGAATTATAAAAATAGGGACATGTTGTTTATGTGTCTGTGTGCGTTTGTGTGTGTATGTGTGTGTTTGTGTATGTGCGTGCGTGCGTACGTGTGTGTATCTTAACTACATTATTGAAGTGTTTGCAAGAGACCTTCTATGTCGTTGTAGGTCTGGCTTAGCAGCCAATTTATTTGGGTTTTCTTACACTCTCTAATTGTCATAGGAAAAATTTTCAATATTTTATTATATATTTTTGTAGATAGTCTAGAATACTGTCTTTCTGCGTAAGCTGATTTAGCGAAGACTACGTTTGCCACAACATAATTCCTTCTCTTTTTCTGGGAGTCAGAGTCATACGGAAGTGTTTTATGTAGTTTTAGTATAGTTCTTAGGGCATATAACTTTCTAACAGTCAGGAGACCACTATACGTATATAGGTTTTCAGTTGAGAAACGGTATGGTTTAAAATACATGACTTTTAGGAGAGACCGTAGTGCTCGCTCTAGTTCGAGAAATTTAATTTAGTAGCTCCACCCCATACTGGTATACGGTACACTAAAACTGATTGGGCCAGCGATACGTAGATCTGATTTAAAAGGATCTTAGAGGTCCCATATCTTAAGGTCTTGAATATCCATATGAGTTTTCTAATTCGGGACATGACTGCTTCTATGTGTGTGTGCCAAGACAAAAGCTGGTCGACCACAATACCTAGATACCTAATATGAGTTACTTTTTCCACTTGATTGCAGGAACAATTCGTAATAGTACTCGAGGGATTATGGCAACTATGTATCTTAAGAGAATAATGAAGCCCTGGTTGGGTATTTTTATATTTTGTAAAAGCAATGTATTTAGTTATGGTGGTGTTTAGTGACAATAGATGAGAGTTTAACCAAACGGCAATCTTGGCAAGGCCCATTTCAGCCGATCCATACACACTAAGTTGTTTCCTATCTTTAAGGTAGTCTGTGAGCAAAGACAAGGGGATTCCTCGAATGCCTGTAGTCTCTAGATCACGCAAAAGGATGGAAACAGAGACAGTATCAAAAGCTTTTTTTATGTCAAGGTAAACAGTTATGCATTTTTTTCCGATATCTACTTGGTTAACAATATAAGAGCTTAATGCTAGAATTGCATCTTCAGTCGATAATCCTTGTCGAAAACCATATTGAGAATTGGATATGATGTTATAATACTTGTTAAGGTATTTTATTAATCTTGTGTTAATAAGTTTTTCTAGAATTTTTGATAATGCAGGAAGTACAGTTAACGGCCGGTAATTGCTTACATTGTCTCTGTCCCCACCCTTGTGCACGGGTGTAATAAGAGCTTGTTTTAAAGCAAGTGGGAAGACACCCTGTCCAAAGCACAGATTAGCCAAGTGTGAAATTATAGGTACAACTACTTCATGAGCTATTTAAAAAAAAATTGTGGGTATATTCTCCCAACCTGGCGCACTGTCCGATTTGAGACCCATTAAAGTAAAGTAGACTTCCATCGGATCTGTTTCCAAAAGCGTAAATGAAGAGACCTGGGGGCTTACCATGAACCCTTATAGCAGGACTGTTTTCGACGAAAAATGAACTGTCCTGTTATTTTGTACCATGATCACTTAAAACAACAGGCGAGCCAGCGGTCACGTGATCTAAGCCGACGAGCGATCACGTGACAGTAGTTGGCCTGCAAATATCCGTACTATGAAGTAATTTTTGACATACAAACATCGAGAATTGAACTACTTTGCTGTCAGATTAAACCGGTGTGAAAAACTAACTTTTATTGACCTGTTTTGGTAAATTTTAAATAAAATACATGTTTTTTCATGTATAAGTACTACTAGCATATTATACAAAAGTGTAACGATGAAATTACATAATATTACGTTTATTTTGAAGATCTTCATGTTAATAAAACCTCCTTTATCTAAGAATGAAACATAAGTTCATACTTCATAATTACTGTAAAACGGAATGAGAAAATAATGTCAGTTTGAAACTGACAATCTTTTTGACAATAGTTGTGGATTTCTAAATAATATTTAATGTATTTTGCTTAAAGTTATTAGCAAGTACTCGACTAAGCCATGGTGTCCATTGTGCTGTAAGATTTCTACGAAATTTGTACATGACATGCCTACGGTCGTATCAGCTACCGATCTGAACCAAATAAATTAAACGAGTTGAAAACAACCTATCGTCATTTTCTTGGACGATAGCAGTGCTCTAACTAGATCGTTTATTGTGACTATTACTGTAGAGGATCGGCAGAAGAACTATCGGCTGGTGTATGGGTAGTGATGGCTGTAGTGTGGTTTATAATGTTGGGCTTGGTATCAAGAAAACATATATCTTGAGGCATTAAATAAAACTTTAGTATTTGTCATATTAAGATGTTGATTACGAAAATAAATCTAGTGACATTATGCTACGTGTTTATTTTTACCCCACACGACCAGAATATTATTTATTAAATGGTATACTTCTATCAGCTATATTATTGAATAGTATACGTACTATTCCGGTTTTATACCCATAATAGCCATAATATGACAATCGCTATAAACGATATGACGGATTGGTGATTTTTATTGCTATCTTATGATTCTAAGAAACAAATCAACATAATGTTTCTTATTTAAACACCTCAATTTGTGGTAGTTCCATTTCTTAAACAATACCAACTGACGTACTTGTCATCGTTCGAAAATAGTAATCGTTTTATCAAGTGTCTAATTTATCTGTTTTAAGTGTTGAAAAGATTTCTAGCATCTTAATCATGTCTAATGCGATGTTTAGTAATAAAACATATTGTTTTAATTATTATCATCGTAATAAAAAATGTTATTCAAATACTTTAATACGATTTTTTTAAACCGTAATACCGGTAACGTCGCGGATCAGTATTTCCGAACGTTTGTTTATATTATGAAGATATTAGACTTTGCTGATCAGAGACAATACAGCAAATGTGAAATCGATGCATTGCAGCTCTGATAGAAATGATCATGGTACAAATAGAAAACCTGTCAGGCTATCCTTCAAAGTTAAACTGCCCGGAACTTGGCAATTATTTTGAAAGTTCATGGTAAGCCCCCTGAGCTGTAACATTATCTAGACTATTCTGAGCTTGTTGTGGATTACTATTAATGAGAATCTATTCTGCCAGTGTCTTACCAATCTTTGAAAAATAATTATTTACGTGATTTACTGAATCACGTGGGGTGGGTTTTATTTCTAATAACTCCAAACTATGAGATTTATCGATTTACGATGTGTAATATTATTTATGGCTTTCCATATCTGTTTGGTATTTTTGTTTGCATTGGACAACTGTTCTCTATCATACTTTCTTCTTAGTTTTTTAATTAAATTATTGCAATAATTGCGGTATTTCCTATAAGTAATTTTTAAAATATCATTTGTCGGATCGGAACGTAGCTTTTTTTGCATTCTATTTCTATTTTGTATAAGTAATATTTGTTAAGTATTTTCTGAAATGTCGATCTCTTAAAGTTAGGTAATTCTTCATCATCATTGACGGCTTGGAGTACTTCTTTTTTTATGTAGGTAATTCGCTTTTCAGATAAAAGCTATGAATTTTCTTTCGTATGGCCTGTTTATCAAACTCGTCCACTTTTTCCGAGAATGTGACCCTTTTTGGTTTTTGATGGGCTTTGTACATTGCCAGTTGTTGCATATTCTTTTATAATTCCTTATACGGAAGCGACACCGATGCCCAAAATGCTCGCTGTTTTCTCCATTATACTTGTTTTGTACGGATATTCATCAGTAGGCCAAGTTTGCTTCACGTATGACATTGTGCACATTAACGACCAAACGATTAACGTTTTTCATTAGATGTAAAATACGTCCGCTGTAAATAAAAAAATGTGAGGAATGGTACACTATTTTCTTATTATTATATAGAAAAGAATATTTTTTTGGTACGGAACCTTAAAAATCAAAATTATGGTAGTGGTTCAAGTGCAAATGAATTAATAAGTTAACTAACTTTTATTAATATATTAATATTTAAATTTTAATACTACATACCTATTCTATTATTAAAACTAAAAATATATACAAACAAAAAAACATCAAAAAATTATGCATCAAAATATTCCTCCTCATCACTGTCGACTGGCAGGGTTCCCAAAAGGCTGGCCGCATTGCCACGTTGAATGGCAATGCTAATTCTTTGGCCGAAAAACAAACCAGCCCTTTGGTCACGTGAAGAGTCGACCAACCGTTTAGATATGTCTCTAAATAAGAGACGCGCACTCGGACCCCATGACCCGAGTGTTTCGACCCCAAACGGCTCAAAAATATAATTACCAATTAAGTTATTATACTTCCGCCGCTTGAGAGTCTCCGCAGCTGCAGCTGCAGCGCCAGAGTAAACCGATGTACTGGAAACATGAGATGGCGCACGCTCTGTAGTGTTGATTGACGTATTAATTAATTGCTTCCGTGTCAACCTACAGAGCGGCTCATCCCACTGACGTTGGGACGAAAGTTTGTCGGGTAAATCCGTATTCGGGCAAGCTATTTTCCAAGCATTCACTGCGTCAGTCATGCACAGTACCTCGAAATCAACCAGCGAAGTGGCTAGAATATTTCTGGTTAATTTTTCAGTACTGTGGACCGACGACAGAAAAGCTGGTAAACTTAAACTACTAACTTTACGGACACCCAAACCACCTAATCTAATAGGTAAAGTGGCTTGAGACCACGCTCGGTCGTCTATAGCCACATTAAGAATTTTAGTAAGGGTGTTCCGTATAATTTGGTCAATTTTTTCCAAAAGGTTCGCATGTTTCCATAGTTGGGAAGAGCGAAGATAATATGTAAATTTTGGGCCAAAACAACAATAACGAATTAAAGTAATGGCCGAATGTATGCTAATTTCAGAAAATCTTTCAGAAATTGCATTAAAATTTTGAATTTTTTCTTCAACAAAATTTTCATAAGAATCTTCTAAAATCGGGGACCCTAGGAGGCGCAAAGATGATTTGTTTGTAATTTGAATTTGTGGAGCAACTGAAAGAAATTTGTTCAAAGTCGATAGTCTGTCTGTAATGTCCGGTATGTAAATTTCGCATTTGGAATAATTTAAATCTAAACCAATAGAAACAAATTTCTCTTTTAAAAATTTAAAATCTTCAATAACTGTGTTTACGTCGCCTCCCAGAGTTCCATCATCCAAATAAATTAGAATTTAGTTGTTGAATAATCGGGTGGATTGCTAAACTAAAAATAACTGGCCCGAGCGGATCTCCTTGTTGGCAGCCAACTGCAGATTCTAAAAGATTATCCTTATAGACTAATTTGGAGGGCTTTTTGTAGCATTGCCAAAGGTAACTGTAAATTTTGGGTACTTCATTTTTTATTCCTGCCAACAAGGTGTCTCTATTTACGGAATTAAAAGCATTTTTAATGTCAACCTTAAGTATGACCTCGCCTTTTCCTGAATTTAAAAATGCCGAAAAAGCATGTACAGCAGCCTCACAGCCCCCCTTCGAACCGAAGCCTAGCTGTAGGGGCTGAAATTTGCTGGATAAAGACTCACTGTAGTATCTACAGCAAATTTTGGCTGCTGTACGCCGAAAAGTGGTGCCTACGGCAATGGGACGAATGCCACCATCCCTTTTGCGAAGGGCGCAAAGATTGGCCCCATACAAAATGTCAATGATGGCTTCGTTCACATTGCCGGATAGCATTAAATTGACCAAAGCCGTAAGCTCCTTCAAAAGCGTCTCACCAGCTTCCCCGGCGCTAGGGCACGTCAGATCTTTTAAATGTTGCGGTGTCAAGCCGTCGAGGCCACCGGCGGAGCCGCTCTGGAATGAGCCTATGGCTGTGATCAAATGCTGAGCTGAAATTTGCAAGGTATTAAAATTAGGATCTGGAGCATCGGGAAAGGAAAGGTCATCCCTTGGTGCTGGATGTTTGCTCTCCAAAGCAGTGAGTGTATTTGGAGAGCAAGGCGCAACCACATCACTGCTGAATAGGATTCTAGCCGCTCCCCTAATATCACCTTCGCTTAGCTTAGATTCTACAAGTTGCGAATGGCCTCTTGGCAAGAGGGTATTTGAAGCTGGGAATTTCGTGTCAAAAGATAAATTTTCATTAGAACAATTGTCCTTAAGTTGAGTAGTAAGAGTTTTTTTGTTAGCCGAGTTCTTTTGTATGTGGAGAATTCTGTTTAACTTACCTTTTGACGCTTTTTGCTTGGTGAATTGATTTCTTTCAAAGGTTGTCTAGAGCCGCCAGGCTGTGATTCCATAATTAAAATCAACAACTAAGTGCTTACGATAACAGCAAAAATCAAAAATAAAACTAACAGAAACGGAATAATAACAACAAAAAATCAAGTAAATACGGAGACGAAAAAATATGTATTACTTCGAACGCAATCCAAACAGGAATGAACGTGTTCACAAAATGGCGGACCAAATGTGGACAACTCCGGTACTGACTGCTTTCCTGTACCACGAAACACACAACGACAGCTGTCGACCAACTGACGCCATAACTGCGCGTACGAGTGATAAGGACGGAGATAATAATCTCTCGCTATCGCAATGTAGCTCAGTAACGGTCCGCTTGTTTACGTTCTTTATCTCGTCTGGTTGGCCTTACTACATAATACCAGTTGAAAATTCAGATATCTAGAAATTAAGCTGAGAACAAAGAGATCAAAAACCTTAAAAAATTTGGATTTTTGTGAAGATTACTGAAAAACTACTCTTAAATTAAATTACTGATTTTCGGGTGAACGTTATGTGAGTATTCCTTAGGTATTCCGTACAAAAAGGTATGGCAGTTTTCACGTATTTTACACTTATATTGAGTACTGACTGTATCATAATAAAATAAGTATGTCATAGATAGACTGCAGGCAGATACCATACAGGTTACTAATACTGCTACTAATACATGCTAATACCATAGCTAATACCCTATACTAGAGCATGTTGTCACCCTAAAAAATATTAATATTTAAAAAATAATAATCGAGCATCGAGTGGTGTTTTGGTTGGCGGCTTGAAGATGCAGTAGGGCGGGGCCTCGGGAGAAAAATTTGAACCAACTCGACTAGTCTCGAGCTCGACTCAAATTGCTCGTCCACTCAAATATTCCAACATTGACGGTCTGACGGATGAACGGAACCCATTGAGGTATATCTATGAAGGCGCCCTAATCTTCTATATAAACTTTTACTTATACAGATAATGAGGGAATCGACATGGTAAAAACAAATTACTGTTTGTCTCTTTCTAACTAGTGAAGTTGTACATAAGGAAAGCGAAATGACATGTAGATTGTTTTTGCTAATTCTGGCAACATTTGAGCGGTGACGTCACGATAATTTGTTAGGGTGCCGATTTCGCCATGTGTTTTGATCGATTTATGGTATATTGGCTGTCAAGTGATTGCGTCATCGTATCTTTTTTGTGATTTTTATTAAATTTGAAGAAGGAAGCTGAATCTAAGCTCCTTTTTGAAGTCTGGGCTTGAATTCCAAAATCCTTCAATGTAGTATAATACAGTGTAGCTCTCGTAAGAACGAAAATCAGCCTCTAATATCATTTTACAGATTAGTGTTCGTTTTCATGAATTATTTGGTAAAATAATTAAAAATGACTAATTATATTTATCACTATATACTCATATACACTGGTCATTAAGTGATATTAGTTACGTTTAGCTTGAAATTCGGTTTCTTCGGTTCTGCTAGTACTGTTTGTTGACATGCTAATATGTAAAGAAACAATGGTGACGCGAGTGCCACTTTGCTTTTATCGATATTGTCGATTAATATAATTTACATACACACATGAAGTCACGCCTATTTCCCAGAGGAGTTCAAATCCCGCTCGGTCCGTAATTTTTCAAATTTCCTTTATCAATTTATACACACTAATCTAGTTTGAATTTATGTTTGTTTAAATCTAGTTTGAAATAGTCTACCCTAATTAACTCTACGATTATGCCTAAATCTTGATTAATTTATTAAACAATTTTTATTTTAGGCGTAGAGCAAGGAAAACACCGCTTTATTAAAAATTGTTATTGATGAATTGAAGAAAAAAATACAATTAATAATGAACAATCTCTGTTGCTTGAGGAGGTAAATCGCTAAGAACAAAGCATTACCCTTGCAACAAAAAAAATCAGAAGAAATTCGGAAGTTCGCCTTGAAATTGCACTTTCTCTTGCCGAAAGCTTACTACTTCATAAGACAAGCATATAATACAATTTTTTTTTAATCAAGAGGAGGCCTAGTTTAAGCATCTCATGGTATCTGGAATATAATTTATAAAAATCAGAAAATAATATCAGGCCTCTTTAATTATAACAAACGACTTAGAGAATTATTATTTATACCTACATACATAATTACACTTTCTCGTTGAATTTGATAGCACTGATATCTATTTTATACTGAAAATAATGTCGAACATAATATAAATCACCGATTATTGCTCATTAAACGTGTTATATAGATTTAAGGTTCAGGTACCATGGAAAGAAAATTATCGTTAAAGTGTCGCACCGAAGTTTTCTTATCCTAACATTATTCATTTCTATGAATAATGATTAAAGTTGTTTTGTTTATTAAATGATAACATATTTTGCCTTTTTTTTTTACTACCACTTCAACTTAGGTACTTGTTTATATATAAGGGCAATGATTAAACCTAGTCGGTATAATACCTAACTATACAAAGTCTTCCGAGCCCTTGTCACAACTTACTTTTG
Organism: Abrostola tripartita; assembly: GCA_905340225.1. Taxonomy (NCBI): domain Eukaryota; kingdom Metazoa; phylum Arthropoda; class Insecta; order Lepidoptera; family Noctuidae; genus Abrostola; species Abrostola tripartita. The sequence continues at coordinate 9,713,423 of HG996486.1, forward strand.
TCGCACTCCAGTCTAACCAAATTTGGCTAAACATGAGTATTTTAGGTAGGGAGACTGCCATCAGACGCGCATTCGCAGACCAGCCGTGATAAGCTAACATTTAACCCGATAAATACTGACAGTAGTAAATAAATTGCGGTCGACCTGTATGGCTTTAACTTCGTAACGAGCTCCGCAAAAAAAAACTGGATTAATTATAATAAATAACTATTTCAACTTGTTTCATTTTGCCGAAATTCTCTAGTGTAGAATTATCTTTTGATTTCGTTGACTTAGAAGTTACATTTTTTACAGGTATGGATCCCTAAAAATATGTAAACAAACATGGGACATCCTTTTTAAAAGTTAATAACACAAAATCGTTTAGAAACAATTATCGATATCGATGACCTTTGACCATTCTATCTGGAGCATCCCTTATGATTTTTGCCATGTTTTGCGACGTATGCGACAGTAGGTAGGCACCCGTTTTTTGTAGGTATAACCGGTCCATATATATTCCTTTGTCTGAGACGGAACCCATCATCCCACCAAAGCATCCCACATTGACGCAGTTAGACTGTTAGACGTCAGTGACATTTGCTTATCGTTCCATGGAACTGTTTATAAAAATGTGTTTTTAAATTACTCTCAAGTTGTTATAACGATAATCAAAGTGTAGTTTAATTTTGTCCTTTTAACAAATCGGAGTTCTGTGGTTTCGGTTTCTCATTTGTTTCAGCCAATGGAATAAAGCAGAGGTAAGTTCTTTTTTATATGAAACAGATGGTGAAATCTTTTGTTATTGTTGATTGCATTGGAGTTTGCTTTTACTGTTACCTGTTATAGGCAAATATTGAGTTGGTGCTAAGTGCATTCATCCTTTGTGTCTTGCTCATCTTAGGCCTTATCATTATGCGTTTGTATGCAGTTGTGTTATTATATACCTTTATGTTATATATTTATTCATATTACATTACCACACGATGGAAAATGGAAATATCTAAAATAGTTAAAATGGTATTCTTATTGTATTCATATAGGTAGTATTGTTACTATTTTATCATTGAATGTGTGCAAGTTTTCTGCAATTGCAACGGTTATATTTTTGTATTTCAGTTCAGTTCAGTTTTAGTACTTATCACAACCACCTAAATAATTATGGTTACTTTATTATAGTTTTAGGAATCTCATTGAAAATAACTGTTGATGTGAGTGGCTGGTGTGCACAAGTCTACCCGCCTAGTGCTTACAAAAATTTGCTCTATTAATAATGTCCTTTGTACTGATGTTTCATAGTTCTTAATTCTTTATTGCGTACTATAATATTTACATAGTTGGTAGGGAAATAAATATATTAGTCACAATTATGGGCCCAGTCGGGCACAGCCTGGATCAAGTAGATTGTCTTTTTCTTAAACAGTAATATGATTTAAATATATCATTCAATTCATTCTACCTTGTGACATATATTATGCTAAGCTAAGAGAAGAGTTTTCTTTGATTTGTTGACTAATGACAGACTCAGGTGACTCCAATGACTTATTTGTTTAAACTTTTGTGTTATTACTATTTATCCAAAAGGGTGCATTTTAAACCCTGATGAAAAACGAGGGGTGTTATAAGTTTGAACGCTATGTTTGTCTGGCTTTGTGTGTGTCTGTCTGTGGCACCGTAGCTCTGAAACGCATGAACCGATTTGGATGTGGTTTCTTTTATTTATAACTATTGCTACTATTGAATACAAGAGTAAATTAATATACTCAAGTGGGGTTTAAGTAAAGACAGGTATTATCATTGTTATATAATTTTCATATCTGTAAGGACATACATATGTCATCGATTACATAGTCAAAACATTATGTCATCCCCATACATTTATCATTCTATTCGATTTCTGTTCATCAAGTTTGCCACTTGTCTAGGGGGGCTGCTAATTTATTGTATAGCATTCTGGGTACCTCAGATTGAGGAAGAGCCGGAATACTATTACATTTACCTAATTCATTTTAATTGATCTCCTTACAGTGCCTCATTTGTATTATCTTGACTTCATTTCCGAACACACTCTCCCAAGACATGATGTGTTAGATATTTGCCATAGTAATAGCTGTTTTATTTTCATACACTGACCTCTTTCGTATGTCACCAATTGGGTCCAGATCTGTCTCTCTAGCATTATGCTAGATAATTGCCACCATTCCATTCAGTATCTTCTACATTTGCTTCCTGTAACTATTATCACTTTATCAGGACAATGGTTTATGATTTATGTAAAGTATTATTTTTCTTACCTGACTTGTTGTGTATCTTCTTCCTTAGATAATGGGTAATTGCTGTGGCAAAAACTTAACCCGATCCGAGGCGTACGCGCCAGCGGCGGGGCCAGTTGCCAACTTTATGGAACCGGGGCGCTTTAATATACCAAAGGTCGTCGTTGAAATGGTTATCATCGACAACCTCGTGCTTGACCTCTTGACACTCATCGCATCATTTGTTGACAAGTAAGTGAATTGCTTAATGATCGTGTAGCGGAGGTCTGAAGAGTGTAGGTAAGATATGTGCTGGCCTGCTGGGCGTAGGCAACACGTGCTTAGCTGAATTGCAATTGTTGACTATTTAGTGCATACTTTGCGACAGCAACAGAAAAAATTGAAATTAATCTAGGTATACTGCATTGTATTTGTTGTTGAGATTTCAATTCATTATTAAAGAAAGCGTAACAGTAACCCATCCATGTTTGGGCTAATTCATTATATTTCCTAACATATACGATAAGTATCTAATATTTATTGCATTCGTACTGCTTTGTGTCTCAAAATACTTACTAGCTGAGAGTGCAAATACCGCTGTCAATAAAAAACGTGTATTAGGATAAATCTAAAATATTTTAAATACCTTACACACATATTATTTTATTTATAATAACTGCCCATAGTCCCTACCAATCCCCGTTTAGCCCATTGCTAGAACCCTATAATTAATGGAACAGTTTTCCTAAAAGTCGTACAAAATCAGATATTTTATTTAGAGTACGTTCACTCATTTGTTTCACAACTGAAATCAAGTCCAACAGACTCTCTGATTAGCTGATTGAAATATTCTCAGATCAAGTAAAAAGATTGAAATAAATATTGTTAAAAAATATTTTGTGAACGTTTGTATAAAAACCTCACCCTAAATGTAGGGATCTCTGATTTTATGAACGTAATATCGTAACTCTAAGAATAATTATTATTAAACTTAAGGTGAGAAAATGGAAACTGTTTGATGAACATGAAAAAATAATGTTTTATTTACTCGGTATTTACTTAGAAACGCTTAGAACATGGACGAACTTTGTGAACAAAATAGTTTTTTCGTGGAAAAAATACAAACTAAAAACATACCTATCTCAAACGCACTCCTTTTTCGTCGAAACTTTTGTCCAAAATAAAATTGAATTAAATCGAAATAATGGTCATGATATACAAATGTTACTATGTTGTTAGATCAAAATGTCAGTCACTTTGTCTTTCGTGTGTGAGCGCGTTAATTTATAATCATAAGTCCCGAATGAGTTGGTACTTATTGCGGAAATCCTGGAACTGCATTATACATACTTAATATATGATTTGTTTCATATATGCATTTCCAGGGTGAATGTATTAAAGCGAGGTAACTTCAACTTCACTTGATGCACTCGTGGGTGTGTGGTTTTTTTGTTATTGAATTCATCTTGGCCTCTTGTTGCCCATCTTAACCACACTGCATTTCATCCAAGTTATTTTGAAAACTAACTAATATACAGTTTTCAATTACGATAATCTAATATTTGCTTTACTGTTAGTCAGTAAATGTAAGTCATGCAAACAAAGAAAGTACATACAAGAAAAACATTAAGAAAGTCACATTAATACTCCGTAGGTGCTTCTCTAGCAGGAGTCATTAGATACCTAAGTTAGCCCTCCATCAAATTTTATATGTACGAGGAAGCTACTTCAATTTTCACATTTTAGCATAACCTATTTTATTGCAAAATGGCGCCTGCAATGGCTATCGATCCAATCTCTAGGTATTATGTATGTACCAGAGGCTGCGCTGCCTCGTCGGCCGGGCTAATTGACTTTGCGTTACGTAGGTGGACTTTAGAGAATTTACCTCGGTGACCTGCGCTGTATTAGCCGGACGTCAATAGTTGTAGCCGACGCCTCCTTTATGATGATCGTAATAATTTGTTATTGCGCAGCGCAGGTACTAATATCTACCTATTGTTAACTAGATTGCGATGTGGTTACATTACCGCTACAATACTATTTATCAAAACATGTTAGATGCTCTCATGAATATTACCTACATTATCGATACAAAATATGAAATATAATATCTATCATTCACTGTTTGTTCTGTATTCTGAGACTGTTGGTATCTCTGCCATTCATCTCTGTTTCTAGCGGCTCATATTCAGGTGTTCTTCGCTAATTTGCTAATGTCGATACCTATATGTGTTAAACTTAGGTAAACGGTGTCGTAATTGACTAAAGAACCCGACAAAGCTGGCGTTTCGCAGTTTAGTGTTTTTACGCACCTAGTTATTTAACTTTCTTTTACACCGAACTGACAAAATAACACGCTTTAGTGCCTTTGTATAGATGCGGCCTTAGCTTTTGTATATTGAGCGTGTTTTTGTTTACCGTCCCTGCTAGCTTTTATGCGTGCCTCTTAGTGTTCGACCGAACTTGTGTTTTCTGCAAATACACGGGTTTCTGCTCCTGACCAGTCGAAAGTACGGCCAAAATCGAATCTGAACACTAGTCCACTAGTAGGTCGGATACGAGTGCCTAGTCTTATCTGTTTAATAACTTAACGATTTTCTTTCATTGCAGTGATGAAGAATCGCCAGTGGCATTAGTGAAACTACACGTGATAGCAGATAAGGAAGAGGGCTGGTTCCAAGTCGTATCTTCGATGGTCTATATAATTCCGCTGGACAACCCGTTGGGTCCCTCCGCTATAACCATTGTATTCGACGATTGTCCATTACCATCTCGAGAATCTGTAATCAAGGTGAGCAAGCATACTTTTAGAAATGTTGAGTTGTGCATAGGAATGTTCCTATGCGTATTAGCGGCCAGTGGAGACGAATATTTCACGACCCTTAACATCGATTTTTTTTCACCTTGAGCCAAAACAAAATTCAGAATAAAATTGACTGCCTCTTGTTATAGCTTTTCGTCGTCTCCATGTTCGTTGAGTTTGTCGATCAACTTGATAATTACGCCAATCAAATCAAAATTAGCATCATGAAAATTGTGCAGGGTTGAGGCAAATCAAGTTACATTGACCACATGTGTCGGATGCACCTAAGGGCATCAAATTGTTTGTGCTTTTTCATGTTGAATATTTTGATTTATTACCAACTTCTTGTTTTCTTTATACTGCTTTTCAATATTTGCATGCACGTACGACGTAATTTAATGTCTCTTCAAGTGCTTTGCTTAATAGATAGTATATTTTAGCTAACCCAACTGTTCGGGCTTTCTGCTTTGCGTGCGCTGACGGGTGATATCAACGTGCGGGTTGAGCGCAACATTTGCGTGGTACTGGGCTGTATCGCTGACAAGCTGGCCGGCCCCAACTGCGTTGCCGTTCTCACCGAGGAGACCCTGGACTACATGCTTTCATTCTTGGTAAGACATGTACGTTGTTTCTTTGTTTTCCTTGACCGGGTCAGCTAATGTTTCCTTTATCTCCCATGAATAAGTTTCTTGTAATAAGCCTACATTTATCAGGCACAATTCAGTATGAGTCAGTATATTCCTTCGGTTAGAATATCTAAGAAAGTACAGAATCCTTTCGGTACGAACTTTCCTCTCTTTAGCCCCGCAGAGTCGTTCATATGAATGCACTAATATATTATGGATGACATAATATTATGTTATGGTTAATAATAGTTAATATATGTATATCAAACAAGCGATTATTTATTCGCATTCGACTTAAGAAGCGCAACTTCATGAATATTAACCAGGGTGAGACCAGTCTATTTAATTATGCTTCAGTAAAGTTATTCAAGTGTGAATATTAAAATGTTTATGAATTATTTACTAACAGGTCTGTTCAGTGAGTTTGTGTTTTAAATTTAATTTCTGATATGGAGAGTGCATCTGCATAATGGATTATCACTTTGTGTAATTTAATAGAATATTTTAATAGGTGCACTAAAAATGTGAATATAGTACCTAAGTATATTCATTTAATTAATAATAAATATTAATAATTACTTCATCAAGGCCGCCTAAGTACTAAGTAGCTTACTAGTAGTAAATTAGTACAAGTATCCGTTAGTGAATCATTCTCGAATGCATACTTGAATACTGCCAGAGTTGTTATTCATCATCATCATCAGCCAAAAGACGTCCACTGTTGAACAAAGGCTTCCCCTTTTAAAAGGGGGGGTACTTTGCCATAATCCCCACGTTTGGCAAGCGGCTTGGGGATCGCAGTGTTGGGTGTCAAGTTACAGAAGACGCTGCTGCCCATGTTCTGGATTTTCCCTTAGTCGCCTCTTACGACCCCCACGGGAGGAGAGGGGGTGGTCAATTCTAGGCAGGATACCACACGGCACGGAGTTGTTATTAAAGACTATTAATTATAAATCTAAAGCCGATCAATGCTTGCCGAATAGAACACACATTATTTGAACAAGAATATTACAAAGTAGCTTATGCCCGGGATTGCTATCCCGCGGATTTCAATTAATTAAAATCTGTACGTAGCAGCAGTAAACAGATTTACTTAATTGAATCTGGTTTTTATTTTTTTCTCGCGGAACCCTAAATATTTTCAAAATTAAAAGTAGCCTTATATATCCTTTTAACATCAGCTGTTTGTCAGTAAATGTCCCGTCAAAATCGCTCCAGCCGTATCGGCAATTAGCCGAAACAGCCAGACAGATATACAAAAATGCATTTTTTACATGTATCGTGTATACTACCATATGCATTGAGTAAAAAGCTTTTATTTTGATGTTACAAAGAAACACTACAATATTATTTAAGTGTATTGATCAGAAACAACTGCAAGTAAGTACTACAGTATTTATACGAACCTTGACTGTGGTGCATTGCATACGATGAAAACAAGAACACATCTAATTTATTATTCAAATGCCTACTAATTTAAAAGAATTGATGCTAAATTACAGGATAGTCGAGGTCACTTGTCAAGAATCAATTGTAGGTCGATAAAATGCGGTATCACACTGATTTCACACAAGTTTCATTCTGGGTTACTTATTTGAAAGATGGTTACTGTAAATGTATTACATTATATTATTACTTGTTATGTATTATATACAAAACAGGACAGAGTAACGTTCAAGGGAGGTGGCTTATGCTCAGCATTAGGTCACCTAAAAGCTGATGACGATGATGTACTATATCAGTCTTAAGAAGCCGAGGGTTTTAATAACGGTTGTAGCCATATATTATGATATAAGCATCTAGTTTGATTAACATAATGGTCGTATTCTCCGAAGATATTCGTAGTGGTGTGTGTTACACCCACATTTTACCAGTTATGGTTTAGGTAATAGGGCGAGTCTATTGCCAGTAGTGCTGCTAGCAATTCCCCTCCCCCCCCCCCGCCCCTTAAATGACCTAATATAAACTCAACGCTTTCCCCAACCTCGGACTCGAACCCTGGACGTACGCTCAGCAGTCGCGCTTTACGACTACTCGACCAACGAGGCAGTTTAGTTCAACAGCTATTTTCGTTTACTTTTTAATTCAATATAAATAATATTGGTATTATCTCGCGCTGGTTTTCTGTGTTATTAATGGTAGCAATGCAACGTAACTTTGCTGACCAAATATTGTACTGATTAACTGACACATTAGCCCACCAGAGCAATCAGAAAGCTATAAATGTATTGCTTTTGGAGAAACCCTCGAAATTAAGAAGTTGGGTTTGGACATGGATATTAACTGAATTCACCTTTTGTCCGCCAGATGTTCCGCCCTGAGCCGCGCATAGTGCTGTTCGCGTTGATAGCGCTAGAGAAGTTTGCGCACTCCACCGAGAACAAGCTGATTATCAAGAGCAGGCTCGACAAGGAGGAAGAGAACCCGCTGCAGATTCTTGAGGAGTATGCGGACAGCGACAACTACACCTGGCGGCAGGTCGGCTTCTGTGCCAAGTGGGCGCTCGATAATATATGTAAGTAAACAAGTAGGGCCTGTTTCACCATCGACAAGTATAGTGTCAAGTAGACTAAGGGCCACTTAAGTCACTCGTAACTACTCATACGAATTTCACAATATCTGACTAGCATTTATCAGGGGGGAAACTGTAACTACGATACGATAAAAGATACTTGTAACTTATACTTGCGATTAGCGTAAGCAAGAAGTAACTAGTCAACACTTTATTGTAGATGGTGAAACAGGCCTTTATTGTTACATTTTTTGTAAACGGGTTTAACAAAAAAAAAAGTCGGCGCGCGGCTTTAACATCGTACCTCTGAGAAGAAATTGCGTAACATTCTTAAGGGTCCAAGCCTATGATTGATAATAAAGTTCACAACAACGTCTTTTGCGACTCCAATCTTCAAAACAGTTGCTGGTGAAGATGGCCCTTGAGTACTAAAAAATAATATGAGGATATAATAAATATTTAGAAAGGTTAAAGTTTAATTCAAAATCGCATGGCAAAATATATCCTAAAACCATGAAATAAGAAATTATAAACTTTCTTAAAATGTAGATTTAACCCAATATATTGAATAACATTCAATAATTTATTTTACTTGTTTTTTTTCTAGTCATTGTGAAAAACCGCCTGCTAGCGTGCGAGACAGTGGACATGACTAATATCAACGCCATACTGAACTCGCAAGACGTGAGCGAGTATCTGAAGATATCGGGCGACGGCTTGGAGGCCCGCTGCGACTCGTACTCCTTCGAGAGTGTTCGATGCACGTTCGAGGTAAGCCCAGTATTTACCACTAACTGTGAAAAGGGGCGACGATATAGCAGATTGCTGGGGGCGAACCTGAAACAGACATTAGCACAGGACCGCGGCAAATAGCATAGTTTAAAAGCTTATACGCAGCAGGATATTTAAGGCTGTCAATGATCATATAATACTTACATTTGAGCAAAATAAATGGATAATCGGCGATATTTTTAATCTAACCCGACGCGATGTTTATATATTGACAACATAATGATTAAGCTATTGTTTTACGGCACCTAATCGTAATAATATGTTAAACAAATAAACGTATGCACTGAATATTTTTGTTTGCAAATCAACAAATCTAAGCAAAATTGATACGTAGTCGTCTTAGATTATTTAGATGGAGTCTGGCGCTACATTGAAACAAAAATCAACGTGCCAATAGTTTTTTTTTTGCATGAGTGCGTGACAGCTACGTCTTACACAAGTATATAATTTATTTAACATACGGGTGATAGGATACATATTTATTAATATTCAATCGGCGTCTGTAATTTCTATTCACCTTAATAAAGCTCATTTCGCCATTTTTATTACGTTATTTTATGATAGAAAACCAAGCGTCTCCATTGACAACACAATTGACAATTGTTAGGAATTGGCGCTAAAAAATTCCGACGCTGTCAGAGCCTTGACACTGCATCTAGACATATATATAATTCAAGGTAGTCGTGTTGCCGGCTGAAATAATAAGGTTCCATAATTGTTTTTAGGAGCTAAAAAGGAAAATGAAATTATAAATAATTTATTTTAGTAACGAGGCATCGTTTAATTGAAGATTAAACCGCAGTCAGTGTTAGAAGGCTGAGGATAATGATGAATTATTATTTATTATAAACTAGCTGACCCGACAGACGTTGTCCTGTCTTAACTATGAATATTGAATTCAACTGACAGTTATGTCAAACGCACATTAGAAAAGTTTATATTGTTAAAAGTATTAAGAAGGTTACATTAGATACGTTAACATGGTCGATAAGTTTGCTATTTTCTAATGTTCCGCGCAACTTTCTTATTTTTCATAAAAACCTCCTATCAATAACAAATGCAACAAAAAAAGAGTTGACGACCTAATTGGCGTAGTGGCCATGCGATTGGACTGCTGCGCTAAGGGTTGCGGGTTCGATTCCCGCACGGGACAAAATTTTGTGCAATGCGCAGATGTTTGTCCTGAGTCTGGGTAGTCTTGTGCCTGCTCGGTCATTTTAAGATCGCTCCGTACTAGTTCATTTCGGACAGTGAACTTGTTCATTCTAGTAGTTCTAATAGCTCTAATGTGTCTTCGCTCTTGGTCAGCATTTCCAAAGAGCACAGCGCGAACCACAGAGCATATAGCCAAATACGCTCTCTACTAAGAACTAACAAAGACATTGTAATAAATTAAAAACCAAAGAAAATACAATCACTACGTTATATCAAACAATCAGTGACTGTAACAGAGACTACTTAGAGATATTATTTTTTCATTTCTCGTTCTCGTGCGCACAATACGATCGCGCGGTTTACAATGTACGAGATCGAAAAGAACTATTTGACCTATTAGACCGATTACAAAAAAGCGTTCGGAAACGTTTCTTTTTTAACCGACTTCAAAAAAAGGAGGAGGTTCTCAATTCGTCGGGATCTTTTTATTTTTTTATTTTTTATGTATGTTCACCGATTACTCGAAGACGCCTGGACCGATTTGCAAAATTGTTTTTTTATTTGGTAGGGTATACTTTTAGTACAGTGCGAAGATACGGTTCCTATTCGTTCATCGTTCACGAACTACACAAGACTAAGTCTGGGTGTTTGTCTATGTGATATTTCATGTTTGTGAAACGCAACCACGATACAGGAGAAATTCCTAGTATGGGCGAAGTATAAAAAAAATTGCCAAATTGCTCCAGCCGTTCGTGACCAAGGAAATAGGGATTCATTTATATATATTTAGATTAAAGCAATCAATTTCTTATCACTATCTGTTTGTTAATAGCCAGGTTGTACGAACTGTTTTGAACGTTTAGTAACATCTTACAGATTAACGCCGGGTGCTGGTACTACGAGTGCACGATCATCACTCCGGGCGTGATGCAGATCGGCTGGGCGACTAAAAGCAGTCACTTCATGAACCACGTCAGTCATTTTGATTCGGTTTAGTTTTTACTGTCCTAGTTCGGCGGCGCGGCGTGTCGCGCAGCTCTGTACTAACTTGACGCGACTGCAGTACCTACTGCCCGGAGACCGGCACTTTGGCAGAAGCTATTATATAGTCATAACAGTTCAATGGGGTTCACTACAATACAAGCGGGCGCCAATAACACGTATGGTTAATTTGAAATTTTCTTCTTCATTGTATATATTCGATAGATAAATCATACCCTTTTTAAAGTAACTTTACGTGATAATGGGGTCATTTAGAGATGATAACCTCCATTTGTCCTGTATGTGGTTGAGCGAGAGCACAATACTAGTTTACCTATAGCATCATTATAGTACTAGCCGTTTGTAATTTTATAGCATTAGAAGAGTAGTATATATATACATACATCATTAGTTATTTTTTTAATGTCTGTTACCGTGGCCAGCAAATTCTATAGAATGATTGATGCCTCAAGAGTGGTAAATAATAACAAGAATACACCTCTTGAAATTAATAAGGTGTCAAATAAAAAATATTACAAAATAAAATAAACTATTTAAAAACTACTGTTTCGGTTGATCTTGCAGAGACATAAAAATATACTTTCTTACTTTTTCCTTTAATGACTGGAAACTAAGCTTTCATTAAAACAAAAAATTATAGATAAGATCCATAGTTAAGCATCTGACAGCATTTATAACTGGCATTGTCGCCTCGCTTTCATCATATTTAACTAATTTCATACATACACGACATTGTGTGAGTTTTCATGATAAGATTATAAAGGCTAGCTTCACCGCTTCTGTATAATTGAGCTTGCAGGATAACGCAGGTCGTCTGCATAGACGATGAAATTAATGACGTCATGATGACAGCTCGAACTAGTTGCCAGTGCGTCGTGTGACGGTAGGTACTCTAACATCACTCGCGCTCTCATTATGTTGCTTCGCTGGAGCGCCGCGTCGTGCCGCCGGGCTACGACTTAGTACCTTGCATCGAACGCTTGTGTTTATTAACATCTTAAAGATATCTTGTTCATATCTGAATATGACGCCCTTGAAATTGAATTCATGGCCACGTTCATTGGTCAGTCTTTTACTCACGCATAAATTGCATTTTCCTGACAGAGCTAAAGCTTACAGACAGACAGGTTTAATAATGGGGTGGCAACATACAATTTAAGTTGTACCATTTTTATAAGTTACACTATTATCTACGCAGTAGTAAATCATAAACTAAACCGCAGTAGCGCGCGTGAAGCGAATTGTTGGTAAAACTAAAATTCGCAGTCATCATATTTAATTCTCAAACTGTAGATATGAAAAAAGATAAGAATGTAACTTATTATTGTGTTACAGCTAGATATAATTAACACAGTTAAAACAAAGTTAAACTAATATTTGGCAAAATCTATACCCATAAGAGGTGAAACTTGAAAGCTTATCTTATTTATAAAAGGATAAATCTCAAACTAAATGCACCCAATTGAAACTTCAATGTTTGACTTATTTTACCGACTAAACAGCTCGGCTCTGAATCTATATACAGTATTGACTGTTTGGCTGCCAATCACCGAACCGGCCAATATTCATGGCTAATACATAAATCGGCGTCGATTTTGATATTGAAAGGCGATTGCCTCGCGTCGGTAATTTATAAATTAATTGTGACTGTTTTCTGGTGTACACTTGATAGTTTTCACACGACGATTTTATGTCGATGCTAGGACCGGTCGAACAATACAACCTCACAGCCTCGAAAACATACGCGAGGCCGAAACGCGTTGCAACGTTTTATGAATTTACGAGGTCGGTTCGCTGCCCAAGACGAGGATCAATCGGATCCGGACGATAGCACGGCAAGTAACAACTGCGAGCTGGTACCTCCAAAGGATGACTAATGAGTGACGTAAACGTCGCGAGCCACCCCTGCGGTGATCTACCCTTCATACCATTAGAGTCAATGACACGTATCTTAAAGGCAGTAAATAATACATTTGATATGAAGACTAAAATAAAACCATACCTTTTTGCCTCTTCCGTGTCATTCGCACTTTATTGGTTTAGGCATTATGGACCCACGCATACTTTGTGGTTTAGAATTCTGCGTAGCGTCCTAAGCCTGGACGCATCAAGACAGCACCCAAAGTCCTTAATTAAATTTATGTTTTATACGAATGCTAGAAAACAGCGTAGTTTCGATTGGCAAAAATTTATATGCAAAAATATTAAGCACAAAATTGAACTTAACAAAATTTGGAAAACATGAATGTACCTGTAAATAATTTCTTAATAATCTAATAAGGATTGGATGTTGTCGGCGTCATTTAATGTTAGCATATTGCCTGCTCCTGACAACCTTTTAACTAACCAAACTGCATTGAATTGTAAGTCAAGCAAACACTGTAACTGTCGGTAGCAGAAAATGTGCATATAATAACACTGAAGCGGTGTTTTTCAAACTCATTCAAGAATGTGTACAGTCTGACTGCAAGCTGTCGTACAATCATTAAAACTACATCATGACTTTAAAACAACTCAGTAGTATCTTTGAAAAAGGGACCAGTTTTGTATAAAGTTTGCATTAGTTACATGTGTATCACTGCTGATGAAATGCAGGCTGTCTGAATACTGAAATATATATATTATATCGGTGTGTATTAAACGAAAGAATGAATAAACAAAAATCCTAAAACCTAACGATTGAAACGTATTTTTTTTAAAGACCACAAATTTGAAAAACACTGCTTTAGAAAACTGACAGCTCCATGTTAAGCACCTAGATTTTTTAATAAGCCTGCCACTAGCAGGCATATGTATTCTTACTCGATGTTAGTTACTGCACTCACAGAAACCTAATGTTGCACTAACCTCATTGGCACTTGCAATCAAAATACGTTGCTTATCATTCCTCTCCATCTACTATCATTCAATAGGTGTTAAAATATGTAATTAAATGAAAGAAATAAGAATAGACCTAAAATGTTTTTAAAGCAAGACCAGACAAGGTATATTTGCAAGTAGGTACAAAAACATTGACGTCACAATCGTCGTCTTATAAAACTGTAGCTAAAACTTATGTTACCATATTAAGATTAATTACTGGGTTCTAATCACACAAACACGTTGCATCTATTATTTGGCAAATCTAATAACTAAATAACATAATTTAACTCCTATTGTATGTTGGCTTCAAAATGTAATATCTGTAAGGGACTAAAAATGTTTTTATGTAGCTGCCTCTCTTCCTGTCTTTCGACGCAGATGTCAGCTACAGTAAGCTTTGTTGGAGGTAATTCATTTTTAAGTAATTACTTATCAATCGGTATAACACAAAGATACGTAATTAACCTCCAAAAAATGATGCAAATGTTGAACAGAATGAAAACAATATTTGTTGTAAAACATAAGACATTCTGATTCCTGGATGATACTTATCTATACGAATTTAAAATTGCAAAGATTTTAGATCCAATTGCATACCTGCCCCATTAGACAAGTGGCAAAACGCTTGATAAATGTATGACATGATTTATGTCAATCCCATACTACTAAATATCGGTACAAATTTTGCCCAAATCCGTACAAATAAATAAGTTTAGTCGTTAATGTTGTATTAATAACACTGGTTTTCAAAATTGAATTAAGATATTTCTATTTCATTTTAATTTTTTTAATAGTAATGTGTTGCAATTTAAATGCAAAAATACATTAATAAGATACTTATTTGTGTAATGGAATGCACCTTAAGTTACTGTATTTATGTAGGTACTTACAAATATATATTTTTAGACACGTTAAATCGTGAATATATTTTTGTACAATAAAAAATTGTAACATTTTAAAGAAAAATAATAATTATGCAATGTTGTATAACATGATCCAATGTATTCTGATTCAATAGTATTTAAATTACTAATGATTCAGGAATTTAATATCGTCTATCTGTTGTTAAAGCTGTTTTGTACTGTTTAGTTGGTTCCTTGAAGGCACTTAAAACAAAAGAGTATGCATTGTTGTTTAAATGTTACGTTGGTATACCCACATTTATAATTTGATCTCTCTGCTTTGTTTTGTGTTGAATGATTTGTGTTAGTTAGTTCTTGTTTCGATTATAGCATTGACTTTCTTTTCGCGTAACGTTTTTAACTTTTGTAAACCAGTGTAAATTAATTTTAATCCTTTGAAAAATGCTTTCAAATTTGTTTTTATTTTAATATACAGGAGGGTTATGGCATAGGGGATGACCTATATTCTCTTGCTTACGATGGTTGCCGTAAGTTGATATGGCATGAGGCGAAACCATCCCCCGTGACTGAAGTTCGGGCGTGGATGCCGGGCGACATCGTGGGCTGCCTCATCGACATGGACGTTGGGGAAGCTGTCTTCTACCTGAACGGCCACCACATTCGCGCGTGCACGGAGCTGTTTGAAACCACTCGGTAAGGATTTTTTTTAGGTGTTTAATGCTAATAAATATTATGAGATGATACACTCGAAAGTGTAATGGGACACTTTATCTTTCTTTATTCTTTTCTGCTTTAAAATGCACACTATATTTGCGTCTATAAAAATAGAAAACTCAATGCAATTCTAAGTTTTTATTGACCTAACGAAATGTTTTATTTCTAGCCAAGGTTTCTTCGCAGCGGCATCTTTCATGGCGTTCCAACAATGCCGTTTTAACTTCGGCGACCAGCCGTTCCAGTTTGGTCCTACCGATCGTGCGTTCAGCAATTTTAACGATCACGGAATTCTCACGGATGAGGAGAAGAAGGTATGTTGAACTCAGCGCCATCTAGGCTGGCCACAATTATTAGACGACCTGCCCGTTTCCCATGAACTCTTAAAGCAGGACAGTTTACGATGTGGAAGCGAGACACCGCTACGTGCAGTGTAATGCGGAATTCGTTTACACATGGTAAACTGTCTTGCTTTAAGGGATCATGGTAAGAGGCTGATTGGCGCAGTGGCCAAACGATTAGACTGCTGCGCTAAGGCTGGCGGGTTCAATTCCCGTACGGGTCAATTTGTTCTATCCGCAGAGTCTGGGTGTTTGTGTATGGTAAATTCCATGTTTGTAAAACGCACCCACAACACAGGAGGAATTCCTAGTGGGGGGCAAAGGTTAAAAAAATTAATTATCGGAACGTTTTTGGTCTCAGCTCTTGGCGTATAGAGATCTATCCTTATACTACCTATATATGACGACCTGATTGGTGCAGTGGCTAAGCGATTGGACTGCTGCGCTAAGGGTTGCGGGTTCGATTCCCGCACGGGGCAAAATTTGTGTGAACCGCATTTGTTTGTCCTGAGTCTGGGTGTTTGTGTATGTGAAATTTCATGTTTGTGAAACGCACTCACGATACAGGAGACATTCCTAGTGTGGGGCGACGTTTTTACTTAAAAAAAATAATGACATAATTATATGCACCCATATTAATTTACAATTATTAAAGGAAAAAAAAGAGTACTCATTACATGTAGGTACCATAATCAATTTGACAATAGATATTTTATTGTTTCTTTGTATTCCTGAAAAATAAAGCTTTGTTAAAGTGCGTAATGTTACGTGTGCAGGTGGTTCCACGCCGGTTCTATCTGGAGCGCCTGAGGAACACCAGCCCGAAGGAGAACTGCTGCACTGTGTGCTTCGACAACGAGGCTTGCTGCATGCTGGAGCCTTGCATGCACGGGTAATATATTAACTATGAATATAACTATTTCATAATAATAAATATTAATGTTTATTGCTAAGTAAAACAAATATGTTTCAGGGGTTTCTGCTCGCTGTGCACTGCTCAGTTGAAGGAATGCCCGCTGTGCCGCGCCGTGATCATGAACGTGCGCGTAGAGCCCACGTGACAGAAGGCCAGCACATCGCCCAAGAAGGAGGGTGAGCCGCAACTCGCTGGACAAGTCGACCCCTCCTTCCCCCGGCCCGCAAGCCCCCCAGTGTCGTCCGCCTGCAACTTTCCCACTTTGCCAGTGCCCGCCCACCTTGCCGAACCCACCCCACGCCAAATCCACCACGCGCTGCACTCGCCTACGTAAGATACTAATTAATTTAATTTGAGTGCATGTAATCATCTCAGCATGTTGAGATTGATCGTATTAAAATATTATTATTAGGAAGATCACAATGTATGAACATCGAGTATATTGCCATTAGACAAAGCAGTTTCGTCATTAGACGACGCTATGTTGTGGTGCCTATGACGATGTTAATAACTTAGTTTACCTTTACGACACAGGGGATTTATTCAGTCCTTTGTGATCTTCCCAACAATAACATTAAAAATATTTATATAGGCATATTTCCTGTTTTATTTTACTCAGCTCTAGAATTCGTCCGTTCTTTTTAGAGAAAAAGGTGGCACACACTACTGGCTTGTTAATATACCAAGTGTAAAAATGCTAACCATAAAACCTATTATTTAAGTTATTCCAACGCAATATCTATGTAGGAACAACTCAGTAACCTAATCATATAATCTAAATAAAACTGGTATTAACCTGATCAGTCAAATTTCACACAAAATTATACCGTACGATTTACGTTAATAACGTTTTGTTATTCCTTCTATATAATAATCCCTTATTCATTAAAAAATTACAAATTTAATCCATAAATTAATTTAAACCATTGACTACATAATACCTGTCTATGTCGCTTGCATGTCAGAGCATAGATATCCACTTACTTAAGACGGGTTTAAGTTAATACAGGTATTATCCTCATTTATGAATAAAAAGACTAAAGTATAAATTTAATTTGTAATTCAAAATAGTATTATCATGAAAGTGGCTGCTTTGGTCGCACTATTGAGCAAATAAGCAGTATGGCGATACACATACAAATGAAAAGGGTGTATTTGTTTTTTACAAAGTTCATGCGTGTATGTTTCATTTATTTTACATGTCACAAGCATCTTTGGCACTGTACCTTTAAAATTTTATTTATAGTTTCTTCGATATTTTATATTTTACATTTTTACTTTAATTAATTGATAACAATTGTTTGTATTTACCTAAATTATTGTTACGTTGTTTTTAAAGAATTTGTTAATTATGAAGTTAAAATGAGGGCCGTATATCGCCTCTATTAGTGTGCGTACTCGGCGGGAAGACAATACAAACTATTAATACACGTTTTTTGTTAACAGTGGACACGGCGTAATTAAGTAAGTTAAAACCAATCACTAAGGAATTATAATAATATCATAATATACAATGTGTTGAAGATGTATGTAATTAAAACTTCTTCAGATGGTAACTATGTAATGCGTAAAGGAGTGTGAATCATTAAAACAATCAACATGCGATCGCTACTACAAATCAATACGTGCGCTGGCGACCGCGCTATGATGCTGTGATACTAATTCCTTCACTCGTTACATTATATTATTATAATATATGAAGTATTGCATTTTCGACACATTTACGTACTAATATATTGTTTGTTGTGTATATGTGGAACGTGCAGCGCAATTTTCCTTAGCAATATTGAACTTAATCACAATTATTAATCTGAACGAGTTAGTACCGATATATGTATATACATTTATTGTATATAATTGCGCTGTAGAGCTTAGTCAATTAGTGTTCCAGTCGATACAGAGCAAATAAACCGTCACCGTGTATTAACTAACGAAAATTGTGCTAGTGATGAATGAGTGAGAGATCCGCTTTGCTTTGATACATAGATGTACATTTATGTGATTTAGTGAGCTACGTCAAAATCGAGTGTATACGATATATACAATGTATATCTATAGTTTGCATGTATGTTTCATGCCTTTCCTTGCCTCTTCAGTGTGTTGTATCAGTTGTATGTTTATAATAGTTTATTTATAGACACCTGTTTCCAATCCAACGTTTAGATTAGGTTATTATTATGTTTCGAGTATTTTAAATGTGTTCAGATACCTAAGTCAGACGTAAACCCACGACTGTTAAAAGGTTTTCCTATTCATAAATGTTGTCGTAAACGTCGTATTTATGAAATGCAATGGCGGGGAAATATTTCGAACGTCTTTTAGCTATAGTAGGGAGTGACGTCACTGGACTGACTATTTTATTGTTTATAGTTTTTATGAGCTTTGCGAACATTAATGTTCGTACGCAATACATAAAGTTAATTTAGATTGACTACTTTTTATTATTTTGTCCATATTCACCTGTTATATTGGTCCTACGGTTTAAATTTAATGACAACTGGTAGGTAATCTGTGTTACCCAAATCAGCTTTATCTTGGCATGTCAAGACTGATAAGTTAGTTAATATTTTATTACGGATAATTTAACTCATCTGTGTGCGCGGCCTCGTGTGTGCTTGTGCTTATAACTATGCAGTGTCTACTTGCGTGTCAGTGACACAGCGGCAGTCGTCGTCCGATCAACACGTTCTTGTAGCATTGTTTTGCGGGTATAGTCGTTAGTAAAAATGTCTAATTCCTCGCAGATGTTCGTTAAAACTAGTACTAGGTACTTTTAGTCAACATTTTACACGAACGTCGACCAATATCTTTTAACCATCTTAGGTTAAAGTTATTAACTAAATAAAATAATTACCGACATCCTTAAGCTTAACATTTTAAAATAATATTACTTTAATATCTCAGTAGGTTACAAATCGTAATTATTCCGCCATTTTGTTTCTATTTGTTGCCTTTCTATTTAACTGCATTCATATAATGCAGTTGGATATGCTTAGCGCATATTTTTGCATGTCTGTGTTGCTAACTCTTAAACTAAGTATATAGGTACTCTCATACTAATATTAAATTTATGTTCATAGGTAAATGTTCGACACTCCGTGTATCAAACCCCTTGGGTAAACATATTGGATGTTTTATGACGAACATATAGTATTGTATCGAGCTTTTTAAACATATTTCTCAATGTTGTGTACTATGTTATAATTGTTAATGTAGGCAGCCATGGAAGCTGTCATCTATCAAGCTATTGTTTTCAATCCCTTGGCAAGTCTGCTCACCCCAAGGAGAGTTAACCAACCGATTTCTCCTGCGGTCGCTGGTGAATTTAATATATCTCAACATTCCATCGGATATACTCAGTGTTATTCATTTAGTGAATTTCGGGGCTGCCAATATATTTGTGTCTATTATATTTCGTAGCAGTAGTGAAACTCGTGTGAGCTACATAATAGCCACAACGTATTTCAATATTACATGTGTACTAGCATAATTAATTATTGGATGCTGATGATTAGAATATTAAACGAGGGTTGCTATCATAAGGTTGACATTGTGAATATGGACTTTAAATTATCTAAGTGTCAAGTGTTAGTAGAAAGCTTATTCATTATGTAGGCACGCCACTTTCAGTTAAGGTGAGGCCTTTCATAGTTCCAAAATTACTTTTATTAATTAGACTTATAAACCATGACAGTATTGTTTGAATTATAAAAGAATGTATCGATCGAAACGATCTTAGAAAGCAAATTTAGGACGTAAGCAATTAATATTGCAATTATTTGTGGCTGGTCTTACCGGAAAATCATTATTTCATCTTCTATGATTAGATATTGTTTGTATAAAATGTTTTGTAGAATAGAAAATATATTTATTTTAGACGTGTTTACTATAAGAAACTGCTAAAAAAACTAAATATGAAAAAAAAGTTTATATACTTACTCTACATTGTAGAATAAATCCTATATTATCTTCTGTGAAGAATGATGGCATTTCATAAGAACTTAGGTAGGAAGGTAAGATTGTTTGCACAAATCAAGTATATTTTAAATTTTTAGTTCTTTCTTGATAAATTACATACATGTATTATCACATTGATGTTTAATGGATGTTATTAATGTCATACACATCATGTATTTCCCGGCCGGTGATATTTCTACTTTAAAATTCGAACAGGCAAATCAGTATTTGATAGAGATAGTTTTTGTAAATTAAACATGCTTTGTAAATTAATTTCGTTGACATTTAATTAATATCAAACAACGTTAAAGGTGCACTTGTTTTATAAATAACTCGTTGTCACCTGCCGTGACTACATAGTAATAGCATCAACTAGTCGGGCCTTTTAAAACACGGAATATATATAATACATGTATTCTTATATGAAAAGAAAAATAATTCTTATAGTAATGTCGAAGGTTTTTTATTTAAAGTTATTATTGGATCTAATCCATTTTTATAGGAATTTAATCATAGCCTCCTTTGTGCCATTGACGAGGCTGTTACTCGTTTTAATAAAGACTTAAATCACAAGCTTTTATTTCGATCTACATTCAAGATATACCTAGCAATTTTTATTCAGTACCTTTTTATTTTTTTGTGAGGCTCATATTTTTTTCTTGTATGAATTCCAGCCCGAATTTCAACTATAAATCCTTAATTCGTTACAATAATTTAAAAAAATATCACTTAATATTTCTGTATATTTAATTATAAATTTATACAGTTCATAAGGCCCGTATCAAATTAAAATTCCAATATAAACGTTAACAATTTTGCATTTTTTATATTTTCTGCGCTTTCAAAAAGTACTGAAATAAACTTGATTTCGTCCAGTCAACTAGTAAGTCACATTATATTTTTTTACATAGGTACATGCACAAAAGACAGAAGTACCTATCAATATTTACAAAACTATTCTCATATTTTTACAAGTAGTTACATTTAGTACATTAGTTTGAATGTAAAAGCCCTCGCCATTATAGATTGATCTCACGATTTTCTGGAAGATAAATATTGTGTTATACGACGTATTATTAATATATCTAAATTGTAAGTAACTTTAAAATAAAGCCAGTAATGTTAATGTAACTATTTAATGGATAGGAAAAGGCTGGCGCGTGAGCGTTACAGA
The DNA here is from genome assembly GCA_905340225.1 of Abrostola tripartita. Lineage (NCBI taxonomy): Eukaryota > Metazoa > Arthropoda > Insecta > Lepidoptera > Noctuidae > Abrostola > Abrostola tripartita. The sequence goes on from HG996486.1 coordinate 9,735,374, forward strand.
CTTTTAACATCGATAGACATTTATGAAAAAGTATTTACTTAGAAAAAGGTATAGTTACATTAATATTATAGCACTCTAGGGAGAACTATTTTCTTACCTATTTTAGGGTTCTAGCTGTAAGAAAAGTTCTTTCAGCTCTATGGTATGCATATAATCATAGTTACCGGACCTTAATGCTATATTTTAACAAATATATACTTCTAGCATTCTTAATGAATTTATGTAAGTAGGTACTTATTATATCCATTTGTACACGACGTTGATTTTTGTTATCATGACAACGATTTAACACCGGCCTCATTTAACTCTACGATAGTTCTTCTGGTTTATTAGATACTGAACTTGTGAGTTTAACTGTCGAATGAATTCTTCATTGTGAAAACCTACTTTATGCATAATATATTCTGAAATGCATATCGAGTGGTATGTCCTTCACTCATTGTTTAAGACACAAATAAATAAATTTTACGAAATAAATTAATGTTTTATTTACATCTTAGCGTTCAATTCGAGAGTCGAGTTTTTTAACATAAGTCTGCTTAGCCCTCTTTCATCCCGTCAATATTACATACCTTACATTTGAGACTAAGGAACTCTACCTTTCTTATTCATAAACATGTACATACCTGTATTAACTTAAAACAGTCCTACACAGTGGCAGGTATAATTAAATCCATGATTTAAAATTATCATTTTTTATGAATAAGGGGGTATTATCACTATCGACAGCGGAGCGGATTCCAATACATACTTGGGTTTGAATCCCGGGTCTGGAAAAATATTATTGAGTTTTCCATCAGGTAGGTAATTAATTATCAGTACTTAACACTGCCCGATTGATGGCAATGGGCTCAACCCCTATTACATTGAGACCAAAACAATCAGTGGCGGGGCAAGAGCTAAATTTGATGTGGGCAAATTATATTTCGCGAGGCCCTCTAGTTTAATTTTTTGTGGTTACAAATAAAAAATAATATTCGCAGATAAAGTTATGTAAAAATTACATGTTTTTTTCTGTAAATTCCACATTATTACTTTATATTTTTTTTACAAGTAGTTCATGTATAGGGCGGAAGAGAGAAGGTCTCCGCAAAGTTTTCATAACACAATTACACACGTTTGAAAATATTTTTTTCGTCAAATTCTTCAAGGTGCGAGGCCATACCGCGAAGCCGTGGGCGATTACCCACGTCGCCCACGCCTTACGCAAACTCTGTAAACAATAATAGGCACAATGTGGGTGTAATATTGCTTTGTCAACCCCTTCGGGAAATACAGGCGTGATTTTATGTACGGTATTTCCAGAACTAACATTTTCTGACCTTTGGTTAAACCTAGCATTTACCAAATTCTTATGATAAAATCCCGTAAAATCCATCGGAGATTATAAAAATCGTAACATTTATCAAGTTAAGTTGGTAAATCTGCGTATTTACCAGATCCTACTGATCTAAAATTTGTAATGAAACCGCCGTGGTATGTAGGTACTCTATTTGGGTATCCCATCACTAAGGGCGAATTAGTCGGCAATTTTATTATTGGTTGAGGCATTAAGGCTAGCCACTATAAAGCTCAGAACTTTACTTGGTATTCAAAATCTATGCTGGAACTGGAACTACTTGGTATACAAAATCTCTGCCTTAAACCATCTTAAACACATTCGTGCGTTGTCATGACAACGGACAGGGAAAAACCGGAATAAATCAATATAGGTACTACTGGCCTACTCACTCACAACACATAATTTATGACGGATTTATTGGTTGACGACTTGACGTCATCCGTTGAAAAGTACTTTCAAGCTTTTGGGACAAATTTTCCCCACTATGAAGTCGGTTTAGTTTGCAACTAAAATATTCTATTGTCAACTATATTATTTTCTACTAACTTATTTAACTATGTCATCACAAAGGCGTTCAATATATCTTGGTAGGTAAATACCTACATGAACGCCTTGTTGGTCTAGTTATGGCAAAGCGCCGCGGCTGAGTTTGAGGTCCTAGAATCGGTTATCGGGTCGGGCAAAATGTTACCCCATGAGTTTTTCCATTATCTGATTTTAATCAGTAGCAGCATGGAGTCTCAAAAAATATGACTAACTTTATTTAGTGTTTAACATGTTATTTCAATAATTTCTACTGATTGGCTAACTGACATTTTATAGAAAACTAAAAAAATGTTGAATAATTTCTTGAAAATCTGCTGTGACAATTTTCATAAGCCATATTAGTATCATGATGATAGGAATCTGAGTAGGTATCTATAAAAAGAGTGGATATGAAATGATGAATGATGTTTCTCCCTAAGTTGTTTGAAAAATGTTTACCAATTTTTGACAGACTATTTTACAGACAGTAACTTTGTACGGTACCTGCCTATTTTAGTGTATCTACAACTAATTCGACATCATAGGTTATCCATATCATTTTAGATTGCTTTCACGTAGACAGGTTTTTAGTACTTATTTTGTAATGATTTTTCTTATACCTGCCTTTTCATATATTTATGCAGATTTTTTTATTCTATGGTAACGTAAAATGTTGTCTACCCCTGAGGCCTGACCCATGCTGATGGTATGTATATTATAGATAAGTGGGAGTTTATACGTCTACGGTAGACTTTGTTTACCCTGTCTGTAGTTCTGTACCTCTACCCTCTTCATAAACGACGTTCATACCTACTGGCATTAACTTAACCCCGTATTAAGTCCATTGACATCTATTCTTTGATAAGCAAACTAACTACAGTGATACCTAGGTATAATTTATTCCTTGGTTTTAAATTGCATTTTTCTATTATTTATTTACCGCGTCGTTTCTTCTTTAGATGAAGCCTATAGTTATTATATTTGTACCTGAGATACTTAAAAAAACAGTTTCGATGCTATATTTATAAGGTGTAGGATCATAAATTGATTCGAGCTATCTAACTGAAATTTTAATGCTTACATGAAACTATTGTTTATTAACTTGCAGAACGTATTAATAGGTACAGTCAGCAACAGGCGTATTTAACTTCATCGATACATGACATAAGTACCTACCGGTGACTGCCACTAGTAATTTTGTTTTTAATTATAGGTAGGTAATATGAAATTTGGTACATCCCAATAAGTAAATGCACATAAATAAAATTGGAGTGTCTGTTTGTAACATCAAAATAACAGCTTTTTAATCAATGCACATGAAAGATACATACCTAGAACAAAAATGCAATTGTTTTTTTTTGTCTGTCTGTTTGTTCCGGCTAATCTCCGTAACGCCTGTACCGATTTTGACGGAATTCTCACTAGCAGATAGCTGATGTTATAAGGTTCTAATATAGACTTTGAATTTCTAACATATTAAGGGTTCCGCGGGAAATGAATAAAACTCATAAAATTGTTAACAAAATCAGATTCAAATAGGAAAATCTGCTCACTGCTGCTATCGGCTAAAAAAGAAACTTATATTATAGATAAGGTGGTATATTAATACATTAAGAGTAACCGGGTTCCAAAGGCAAAAGCTATAACGGGAATGGACTACTAAATTTACATTTTCGCCTGAAACACAGGTTAACCCTAGTTCAGGCTGGCAGCAATTAAAATATTATGAACCTTATTATACTATTACCTACCAACTTAGGTGTAAAAATGTTATTTTAGTTAAGTCTTACACGTGTAACTTAAGTATTATTGGAACTTCTGTATTTATAAGATCTACTTTAAATCAAAATGTTCTACACTGTAACATATATTTGGTCAAATAAATAAATATTATTATTATTATTTTACTGTTTGCAGCTTCTAGTGTTCCAGTAGCGTGAAACTGAGGCGATGGCCACACAGAAAAGACGTAAGTAGAGGGCGCGTCGCGGACAGGGCGCGGCGGGGCGCCACTTCGCGACTTTTTAAAACATTTTGAAAAAGACAGGGTGTAGACAGGGCAGGTAGGACAGCGATAGCGAGCGTTGCGTGCAGTCCGCTCCTCCGTTCTCGCCCATGCCTCGTCCGGACGCGCCCGTGCCCCGTCCTTACTGTATGTTTTGCCATAGGGCAACAAACGTCGTGTCTGCACCCCATGTTTTCTGTATGTTTTGCATCGCAACGGTTCTATACATTTTGTATGAAAGTAAATTAAAGGGGCAAAGGCCCGCGCCCAGTCTGCGACGCGTACTCGTCTTACGTCTTTTCTGTGTGGCCATCGCCTTACCTTTAACCCTATATGTCCTAGTAGTTACCCACCTATACATTGCGTACGCTAAGGCACATAATTGACTTTTGAATGGTTTGCATGGATGGTATGCATGGTCAGCAGGTCACGTTAGATAACACCATCCTAATAGATATTAGTTTGTTAGGGCTATTGTTTGCCACCATATTTGTTGGTATACGTGCTATGCATATGAAAACTAGACCAATTGTATCAGGCATTGAGTACCTTTATTGTAGGATGTAACCTATACTAGAAACAAGTAAGTTTGAAAGAAAACAAAGTTTACAGTACTAAAAGGTTTTAATAGAAAATGTTTAAGACTTCGTTACAATCTTTTACATTTATCATCTCTTTGTAGATTTTATTGAAAAAAATAACTCTGATCCATCGTTGCAGTAGAATCGACAACCTGAAAATTATAGAACAGTGTTAGTATTATTGACAGTAATGTTATCATCAATATTACGACACAAGATGAAACAGATACACATAGAAGGGATTATTATCCCTTCTATGTGTATCTGTTTCATAAAGTTTGTACACATTGTATTGTACTAATACTTTGTGTACCAACATCAGTTTGAAATCATCAAAAAGTCTTGAAACTAAAAATTAAACATTATCTGAATACCTACATAAAAAAACAATCACAGTATAATAAATAGGAAAGGGAAACAATATTATAAATACCAGTACCAAGAAAAGAAAAAAAAGCACAAGAGTACCTAAAGGAAGAAGTACAACACATATACAACAGAAAATTAACAGTAGTATAGGTTCTTAATGGTGGCACATGTTCCGAGGACAGCCATAGTTGTAACGCATTAAAGAAGTCAACAAAGCTGGCTGTGATATGTACTTTAATATCATAAGTCACACCCCCTTTGTTGGCTACTTTGGTGCTATATGGCTAACCCGACCATCCAGAGGTGACCACTCGGCACTCAGGCTGGCGCTGGCCGATACATGCTCGTCGCTCATCAAAGCTGGCTGTGATATGGAATGAACGGACGCATACGACAGCCACTTTGTGAGCGACGAAGCACTCGCTTCTTGAGGTCCGTCCTATTTACCGCAGTAGAGTAGGTATACACGTCGTCGCGTCGCTCAGCCTAACTCGTCAAAAATGGCTGTGATATGAGACTGCTACATGGCACAACCATTTTTACGAATGGGCTACGGACCCGCATACTGCCATGTTGAATATGGTTGAGGCGATCCCCGTAAACCGACCACATCAAAGTGGCTGTGATATGATGACGGATACATTTCACCGCCGCTTTGACAGGCTAGGCCCGGGAAACTATTACTTGGAGTTGTGTTCTGATGTCCGCTGTCGGCTGTTACCACCTGCGAAGCTTCCGATGAAGCCGTGCTCATCAAAGCTGGCTGTGATAGCTTCACTGTGACCTATGACAAACCGACTTTGATGGCAAGGCTACATTCAATTTTGATACACGTTCGATTTCCGATCTTTCTATCTGTAAACCACACTCACTCATACATATAAATACATAAAATAGCGTATGAAAATGTTTAGTATGATAATACAAATTTTAAGTGCATAATCTTTATAACAATTGGCTGATTGGAATAAAATCATTATAGTTAATGTCCTTATCTAACATTTTAATTACATGAATATTTGTAGCATTGCATTAATTTACAAGAACCATGAGATACATCTAATTACCTAAATTAGTATTAGAATACAGCACGTAACACACACCATTACAATACTTAAAATACAAGAGACAAAAAATGATACATACAAAAAGAAACACATTACAATTACATGAAAACATCGTTTTTCTAGTCGGATAATAAATCAGTATCGTGGCAGAATCACACAATTAGGCAATTTGAATAAAATATCAAACAAATAAGTAGACACCCTGTACAACATATGTATTTGTCACTCCGAATTACGTTAGGTAAGGTAGTGTACTGGGAGCGCATTAGTGGTGAGCCAATAAACCTAATAGGGTTGCGCGGGTGACTAAATTAAGCGAATTAAGCGTAGCCATCAGCACAACAGTGGACACACAAGCCTATAACACTACTTACACTACATGGCTACTACAATTATTCTCAAATATCATCATCACACTGCAACAACGGTAATCATTAGAGACCGGATTAAATTCATTTGCATATGTAACCCGTTCCTAGCGAATATTGCATATTTTGTCTAAAATCTATAGAGATGCATATTTTCACTATATTTACAATAAAGACAAACATTTTGTAAAATCTACGTGTGAGAACTTGTAAATGGCATCAAGTGTATATTCGTTATGTTGTATTGTGTATTCAAGCAGTAGGTTTTCCGGAAATAATAAAATAAAATATTTTTCGGTACCTACGCTAGGTGGATATAAGTCAAAGTGAAAAAAAAACTATTACAATAAATCGTTGCTCATCGTATTTTATCCATTCACTAAAATCCTTTAGAATAATAAACATTTTTTATGGTTGGACACAATCTTTTTACTGGGCATTTTTAAACCATTTTTATTGTAATATCATCTTTAAGACTGGTCTATTCTGAAATTCATAATTTATACATTATTAATTTCATGCAAATTTTGAAATGATATACAACACTAATTTATGGATACCCTAATATTTAACTTTAGCCTGAAATATAGCATATTATTATTATTGTGTTTGGGTTCAAGAATATAAATCGGCGTTTATAATATAAATAGGTATTTAAAAGAAAACTGAATTTATTATGAGCTAAAGGTTCAAAATATTCTTTATCGCAAAAGTTCTTTCCTTGTTCGATAATAAGTACGAAATTACGAATGTAATAACAAATTTAAAGCCTTTAGTTATTAAGAATTTAACGCAAAAAACCATTTGTTTTGTTTAATTCTTACTACATTTTCAAATTCTTTAAACTAACACTGCTATCCTGCAATATGCTAATTGCTAATATCTAATTTCGATAGACTGACTTACCAAGTCCACACATCAAAAATCCGTAGTCAAGTTACGATAAATCAAGATATAAAAATGTTAATTTATTTTTAAACATTTTTTTAACTTGATTTATCGTAACTTTTTTTAAACCCGAATTTAAAATCGAATTGTCTATTGAGAACTATGATGATGAATGCCAAATCTTTGGTTGGATTAACAGGACCCGAAATTAATTCCATTTGCCGGTGTAGAGTACCGCGTAGCGATTCGCACCGGTGCGTGCCCGCGCTTCCCCTTGAGCAGGGACCGCCTAGCCCGAACTCCCGCCACACTCTGCCAGTTTTTTCCGCCACCTACAGCCGTACTTCTAACCAAAGCTTACGCATGCGCAATGGCACCAGTTAAGTTTTTTCCTATACTCAATTATGAACTTTAATTCCAATAGCTACGAATCCGCTCCACTGTCGAACGAGATGTGTAGTGTATCGTATTTTTATTTTACCTGACATGATGGATTATCTATCAATTTTACTAGCAGTACAGTTTTAACTACAACATTAGACGAGTAAACGCTAGCTCGAAATATATGATAAACTTCAAAACCATATGTTACATTTGATTTCTATAGAAACTTAAAAGTTAGTAGAGTTTAGAATTAATCCATAAATGCCAATTAAAACCAAAAAGTAAAAAAAACTACTAAGTTTTGAGATGGGCATTTTGAAACTGAAACTTCTAAAATAGGTACTTAGACTTCTTTAAAATATCATATTATATGAAAAAACGGTAGTCAATTTAGTCATAAATAATATATTATAATTATAATACCAAGATTAGACTGGATCACACTACAGAATTATTAATTCACGACCATTACCTTTTTACTATCGACATCTATCACCCGAGCATATTATTTTATACGTTCAAATACGCATTGATAACATTTTATCAAATGTATATTTTATTTCGGAAGTCTTTCTTTCGAATGGCTAGGATTGAGTAATAAAGTACATAAATAATTATAATTTACATTTAGGACAACAACAGCTGATCTGAGGCCCAAACTTTGGTAACATTCAGATACTTATTTCCTTTGAAAGCTTATTAATTAACTATTAGTATTGATGCAATATGAAAGTGGTATTTCAGAGAAGACCTCAACTATTTGTGCAATCAATTACTAGTTAGAGTTCGCTTTCAACATTCAATTATGGTCACTACTTCGACGTCGGGAACACTGAATTCCCTATACAGCTTATTAATTCAATTAGTATGCTGCCTGGAGTAAAGCGAAATTAATTTGTGAAACATGAAATTCCAAACAGTTCCTACTGAAAAGCTACTTCGCTAGAATTATTATTTTTTCAAAAAATTGCAATTTCACAACCAATCGCTTTCCGACTCTTTGATAGGATTGAGTTATAGCAGAAATTTTCATTCATTTCCTTTAATTAAGGCATTGCAAGGTTTGATTTTGACGGTAGATGAAGTGGTTACTAATCAAGTAACAGATATGTATTATATCGTCATAGCAGGTAAGCACTGGTAAGTATTGCAAAAACTGCAGAAATTATTAAACCCACGTTATGCGCGCCTAGTAACATTAATTAATAGGTACAACTAAACACACTTAAATTACATTAACCTTTTGAGCGTCACGTCTTGTATGGAAGACAAACGTTTCCCTGCTCTGAACGCCATAACTTTATTATAAGACAATATCTAATCGTAACATTTGTGTAATGTAAGATATTGTCTTTTAATAAAATCGTAGCGTGAAGGGCACGAAAACTTTATTTTCGCCGTGGAGCTCAAGAGGTTAATTATCAGTCACTGGTATCTCAAATAAAGATGCGAAATCCTAATAATAATAGAATCTTACAAATATACATGGTAGATATGCAACTGATATTTAATTGAATTGGGTCGACCTCCTACTAGGCGTAATGTATGCATATTGGAATTACAATACAACCCATCTCAAACTCAAATATGTGCGCTGCTAGAACTATTGTGTGAGATACACAATTGTTATCTTAATTTATTGTAAAGCTAGCAATTCCAGTCCAGTACAATGAGCAGCTACTTGATGTAACGTGATTAATTCGCACGTAGGTAGTATAATAGGATCGCTATGATTGAAATACTAATTGCAATAACGTTGTACAATTATTAAGTTAATAATTGATACATTTGATACTAATAATGTGCATAATATCTTTAAATTCAAGTTCTATAAGACGAATAATTTGAAGGCTAATCTTGTTACTTGGTACAATAATAATTAAAGACTATGGCAACGCAACTAGTCGGGCGAGCTGAGCTACTAATGATCTGCATTAGTTAATCGGCTAATTCGCAGAGATGAATAGACACCCCGACTTAATAATGGCACCTTCCATTATTTAGTCGGGTCTCTGTTAAGTTTCCACGTGTAAAGAAACTTCGTGGTCACAACGAACACTGCGTACAGAGCCCACCATGAATATTTAGTACGATAATACTGTACATCCGCTTCCGATCTACCGAGCACGTAATAGAAACAATGAATGTTGCCTAAACGAAATTGATAAGTTTATCATGCAAATTAATGTGTTTCGCCTCAATATACATAGTTTGTATAAAGAGTTCCTAACAACCAGTACATATAATCTATTCTCCTAAAAGACTTTCGTTTAGTAGGTAGATTTTCCGCGGATTTTCTGTATTAATAAATAATGTAATTAATATACCAGCTGACATTATTTTTAATGTGAGAAAAAGTATTTTATCTAAAATTATTTCACACCTCATTTCAAGTTTTGTTACCAACAATTTAAAAAGATTATGAATGAAAAAGTGTGTTAACATTTCCATAGTGTATTAATATAGGTATTTTAGGTACTTTACCGACACTTTCCTGTAAATTATTTAGAGGTCGTCGACTGTCTGCGCGTGTTACGTCGCGCGGCTCAAACTTGTCAACCCAAACAACATACAGCAAACCCTAAATTGAGGTATTCACATGCTGTCTTTTATAACTAGCTGCGCCCCGCGGTGTAACCCGCAACATTTTTTCGGAATAAAAAGTAGCCTATGTGTTAATCCAGGGTTTTGGCTACTACCATACTAAATTTGAGTAAAATTGGTCCGGCCGTTTGTGCGTGAAGAGGTAAACTTTCGCCATTATGATATTAGTGTGAGTGTCGATGTTTGATTGGTGTGCATATGTTGAGTAGCAATAGTTAAGAATATTGTTTTGTTAACAATTGCTTTAGTTTATTCATATTTGTCACTATAAACTATTTTGCTACTACTTACTATTGCTATTTCAAGTCTTCAAACGAATGGCAAAATGGAAAATTAATCTTAACAGAACAAGTCAACTAAAATCTAATCTACATAATTGTTCCCTGCCCTGGTTTATTCTGTCATTATGTATCAGCAACACATTACTAAGACTAGGTGTATGTTTATCGATGGCACATTTAAGCGCTAACGCCCTTAAATATCTAAGTTACTATTTATAGCGATATAACTTTATTTCTCTTGTACTTCAGGTTGGTAATTTGATTTCTGACTCGACATCAAATATGATTAATGCACTGCTTAGTCATACTTCTTTCTTTGATAAGTTTTAATGAGACAATTACATCATTATCTTACTTGCTGGATATATTAACGTGCGATTCCCTTCAATAACGCAGCAGGTAGAAATTATAGGTCTATTGATACAAAAATAATTTTACATTTCAAATAAATTTCAAATGGTTCCTTGCACGTAAACATCGTCTTCAATTTCCATGAGTAGGTTGTACATAACGAGATTGGTACAGAGAGCATATTGCGTTCAGTCCACAGGATTTCGTTGCTTCTGGAATGATCTCAAAAGCGGAGCTAGACCTCAATCCAAGTAGCGATGCAACTCAAGCAGGAAATGATTTATTGTATGTATCCGTCGTTTCGTATTAGGATTTGAGCTTAGTTGCATGCTGTCGTTGTCCGAATGTAACTAGTCTTATAGACAGCTAAGAACGCTTTCAACTAACATATAACGAAGATAGACGAGTACCACGAGGAAAAATTGAATACTGAATACAGCTTTTAAATTCAAAGTAGAACCATAACATTTCAAGAATCTCTCCGTCTAAAATTTGACGCGCCTGTCGGGAACTGAATAGTATTACATGGTATTCTATCATACCTAACGTAGAAAATAACAATTCAATATTTATTTAACACAATTATTCTTAATATTAAGTAACACAGAGCTCTCTGTACTTCGTTAGCTTATTTGTACTTCGTTGCAAAATTTTGATTCTTAGTACCTACGATCAGATAAACATGTTGCTGACACAACGAAATGCTCTATTAGTTGTTGTTAAATGTCAATAGTTGCTGTACAGTATTAAGGTTCTCATTACAATGCAAACATAATATGTATTATGAGCACGAACACAAATGCAGAACAGTGTTGAGTATTACTGGTTGTTGTAGTTTCATAGGAAACGGGGACTAAAGTTGCCCATCGCATGCAGAACGACGACATACCACTGTTGTTACTATTTGTGTTCAGAGATACATATTTTCTATTTCCCTTAGGAGTATGTATTACCTATCTACTAAGTATACCTACGAATACATAATAATTTGATTCAAATATCTCCAAAAACTACATATTTGAAAGGATTCAGATTTATTATTGATATTTTTAGTTGGAAAATCTTTAACCATTTTAAACTTGGTATATAAAAAAGCAATAATGGATTTCATATCAGGCTCACTGTTACAATGTAATACATTGATTATTGCGGAGAAGAGATAGAATGTTGTAGAGCTTTACATACTGTAAAATATTAATACGTGAAGCGATAAGTTTAGGAACATTTTTACGAAAATTACGAAGTTTGAAATTTGGCACAGTTAAAGTTTATATGGAGCGGGACGGCAAAAATTTAATGTTTTTGTATATCATGCTTTAAAACTTAAGATTTAGAACTAGAATAAATGATTAAAAAAGACATCAAACACACTACCATGCGTTTTACACGCACACAAAAAACAGGTAATTGAATGTTATATCATTGACGTAATCTAACTGTCATTTAATATGATTTTTTTTTAATGGCAGAAGTCGTCAAACTTAAAAAAATAATATTGATATTTTTAGTCGTTATTGTCTTACTGACCCCCGCACTCAGAGACATTTAATGATATTTAAACTATTACTAAGTAAAGGTTTTGTTCGTGAAATCTTACCTTAGTGTCAGTTTAAGTAATCATTAACGTCTCTGAGTGCGACGATAAATGTTAAAAACTAAGTTTAAGTTTAAGTGTGAGTTTAGGCATAGTTAGTATCAGATTAAAGTTTATACGAAGAAGTTCAGAAAGTTAAAATCTGTATCAAAATTACGGTCAAATTTCAGCCGCAGGTGATCTCTAGCTTATATTAATATGGTTACCATTAAAGCATATTTGCGGAATAGTAATTCATAGAAAATAAATCTCTCATTCATAGACTAGTACTTTGTTTTAAGCATCGAATCAAAACATTATATTCAATAGACGTCGAAAGCTCTTTTTAGCCTGGTTAGCGAATGGAAATATTGTTCATCTTCGATATTGGCTGATAAACTGCACTATCCGATGCAAGGATTTAATATAACAAGTAGCAACGGAGCATTTGCAATTGATACATCCTTTCGATCGGGTCAATGTAACCATGTACACAACGCTGCTTATTACGGACCTCCTCTTGTGTTGTGTGACACAGCGTTGAGGGTCCACTTAGCGATGAATGATATACATACCAGTTTTATAAGTTCTTTTGAAACACGCATCAAACACTTATAAGGGGGAAAAGTATTTTATAACTTTCAACAATTTGGTCGCGCAAGACTAATTCTTCAACTTAAAGAACAACTCTTTTATTTGCTGTTTCACAATTAATTTGGATATTTTCGTAATCGATAATAGTATCGTAATAATTGATACGATTGGATATTGTCGTCTAATAAAATCGTGGCGTGGCGAGCACGAAAACGCTGGCCTTCCATACAAGACTGGCGCTCAAAAGGTGCACGGTTCTTGTATATGTGTTTCTTGTTTCTTTTATCATAAATGCGAATGTAACGGAGACAGAAGATATAAGTAGCATCATCAGCTGTTTAATTATTTTAGTGTTAAATAATAATAAATCGAACCATACGGTATAACCGATATTGTGTCATAACAAAAACGAGGTAAAAAGTTAGTATACTGTCTAATAATACAACAAATAATATGAAGCCTTAATTTAACAAGTATCAACATCTACACGGAAGCTTTAGCATAACGGATTTAAAACGATTTGGTAGTACAAGATGAATTACCCATAATATATATAATGCAAGTATAGAGGAGTTCTCTATTGAAACCGAAATCGAAATAGCGAAATCACCTCTGAGTATTTAAGATGAGGTTCCCATTACTATGTATATGGTTCGCAGCATTTGCGGCATGGTAAGAGATATTTTAATCGTTTATAATACATAATATGTTACTATTTCATATCTAGTAGTTTACATGGCTCCGGATTTTTGAAGATTTCATGTCCATTTACGCAGAAATGAAACCTTTGACAACAATGTTAATTGTAAATTATTGGTGTGATGTCGGTGTGTTCTTTACTAACGAATGTGAGAATTTCTTAATAATAAAATTAATTGAAATAATTATAATTAAATCTATATGTTTTTAATTAATTAATTAATTATATAAAGTGACTTCATAATCCTGTGGTTGGTTTTAATTGACAAATTGCAAATGCAGCGAAAATGATAATATTAGGTACTAATGTTATTTAAAATAACCACACTATATTGTGTTTATGATAAAACATTCAATCTAAATATATTTTCATATTTTGTATAATTATAAATGCGATAATATTTCCAGAACTAATTTTTAACGGGCACCTACGATCTACCAAACAAAAGGTTTCTTCAATTCACAAGAAACTCAAGACGCTTCATATATTTTCATACCAGAACGCACAATCAGATTTGTGACCTTTGCGAATTTCAACGTAAACCACCATATTTATAGAACTCAAAGGAGCTATGAATCGCAGCTGACTTATATAGTAATTTTTATTTGTATAAATCTAGCGGGAGGCGGAGTACGGATAACAAAAGAGTAGAGTAGGTAGTGCACATCTATAGCCATAATACCATAAACATATTAAAGTATTAAAGGTATTTAATATTTTATAAGATCTTAATAAATTATAAGATCTTAATAAATCGCACCGAATGGATTGAGGATTTTTATTATTTCACAATGGTTCCAGGGCCATTTTAAAACAAATCATACCTGTTTTCTAAAAAAAATCTCATTTTACACGTATTTGTTATTGTAACACGAGTTCTTACTAACATTTAAGGTGAACATACCAGTTTTAATTTATACTACGCCAGTAAAAACCTCTCGAGCTGTTATGCTTCTGGAGTAGGTATCTCCAAATGAGGGATTTAGGGTAATGTTTCCCAACGTTGCTGGAAGAGACTGAAATCATTACGAGGTGAACAGGTTTGGGAAGAATAGTATTTTTTTAATGATATAAGAAAAGTCAGTTAGTGTACCAGTCAGTAGTCTCAAGGCCCTGCCTAGACACCGTCAAATAACCAAAAAAATAAGCAGGGCTTAATTTTGCGACTATACGTTTTAACAATAGCGGAACGCTTAATATTACTAAGTATACACTTACGCTATAGGAGTATGATGTCAGTACAGGTACAGGTATTGTGGCAAAAATTTCATGTTATTGCTTGTCATTATACGTCTTGAACGAATGGAACGGATGCCCAAGGAGAAGCAGTAACCTCAATCCGATGGTACATCTGAAGGACGAGTCTAAAATGATTAGGGCTCGGTCTCTCGTGATAACCAGAACTTGAAATTTGCATAGAAAATGAATCGCCCAATATTCCTCAAGAGTTTAACAACACTGGGAGCCACGGGCTAGAGGTAGCAATACTGTTAGGCTTTATTGCACATTACAATGATTTTAAGCGAATACAAATGATGACCAATATGTGTTTCTCTGTCTGATTTCCTTACTTGCGTAAAACTTTAGATAACTATAATTACACCTAACTTTCATGGGTGTTTATAATTATTGTTTTCTACTTCCACCTGCTACTTTGGAATTTCATAGGTCTTATTTATTCTGCACGAAACCCTAATATTGTTTCTAATATAAAAGTAGCCTCAATTATTTCTTATAATGCCAGTGAAAGTCCCGTCCAAATGGGTCTTGCCGTTTCGGAGACCAGCAGGAACAAGAAACAAAATAAATGTTTTTTTTTTTATTATAACTAGGTATCGTATATACTTTTCTATCGACCAATCGTATATACTTTTCTATGCATTTAGTATTATCAGACACTTGAACTTTATTTATTTGTACGGATACCTAAGTAGACAGTCCATTTATAAACCTAGACATAACATGGAATGACGGATTTCGTATAAATAATAATTATCGGTAAAAATACAGTAGATAACAAGAACATCGAGTTATTTTCTACGAACAGTCTTTAGTTATCAAGAATCCGACAAATGTTTTACTTATAGCGCTAATTAGTACCTATTACAAAAACGGAGGAATCTATTGTTCTCAGTTCATAGCAACATACTTTACTTAGAGTCTTAGACAGATGACAACTTTGAAACACGATATCTAGACAAGGGTGTTAATGGATGTTCTGTTGTGTGTTGCTAGTTACGATGTTTCATAAATGTATTATAGGAATAATAGATAAAAATACGATCAATAAGAACGTTCTTTCGCTATCGCATTGGCTTGCAAATGTACCTGTAATGATAGTTTTAAGGTTTTATTAAAACAAATATTTTTTTTATTACCAATTATGAATTTCATAATCATGCGAATTTTGCAGATAACTCTTATTCATAACGACTCTTGAGTATTAACCTCAGATTAAAAGGTCTCCATTTAAGATTTTATATAAATGTACATTTTTTTTGCCATAATTTCATTTATTTAACAAAACCAATTTACATTATATATACACTCGAAATATTCATCACTAGCGACTGGTAGGGTGCCTAAAAGGCTGGCGGCATTGCCACGTTGAATGGCAATGCTAATTCTTTGGCCAAACCAGCCCTTTGGTCACGTTAAGAGTCGACCAACCGTTTAGATATGTCTCTAAATAATAGACCGCACTTGGACCCCATGACCCGAGTGTTTCGACCCCAAACGGCTCAAAAATATAATTACCAATTAGGTTATTATACTTCTGCCGCTTGAGAGTCTCCGCAGCTGCAGCTGAAGCGCCGGAGCAAACCGATGTACTG
Organism: Abrostola tripartita; assembly: GCA_905340225.1. Lineage (NCBI taxonomy): Eukaryota > Metazoa > Arthropoda > Insecta > Lepidoptera > Noctuidae > Abrostola > Abrostola tripartita. The sequence goes on from HG996486.1 coordinate 9,751,840, forward strand.
GAAACATGAGATGGCGCAAGGGTGTCGACACACCTTGCGTCCCTCACTAAAGGCATACCCAACTGCCAAGGCATCAAAGACATACCGTCTGGTCTCTTCCCATAGTCACGCACCAAGCCATTCGGTTCTAATAAAGCTGGTACGCTGGCGGTGACAAGAGCTCGACGAATAATGTCATTTAAATTTGCGTGCTGCGATATGCGACCAGCGCTCCTGGCGCAGGACAGGCCATGGCGCCCGAGGCTGTCGACAGCTTCACCACAGTGACACCGGTGAGGAACAACACAGGGTGTAGCTAATGTACATAATTATATAAAAGTATTTAATTATATAAAATATATATACCTATTTAATTATGACCGTTGACCGATTGACCGTTATGATTATGGGCCGACTATAAGTTTTTCAGCATTGGCGATCATTGCTTTCGGTTTCGGCCTCATCGGATTTTTTTTTAATAAAACATATCAGTGAATTACATACATTCGTCCATTAAAATCCACAAATTATTAATAACGTCATTTTTTACGCTTTTTACCGCTTATTTTATTTGTATTTGAATTATTCTACCGTATTTACAATATACGTGTAATGACAGATTAAAGGCTCCACGCAGCAGTCCATAGCTGGCAGCATCTCTAAGACAATACTGCGAATACTGAATAGTACTATCTTGGGCTAAAATATCAGTTTGTTTGATTGCGCCGACCTAAGTGTTCAAATAGTACAAAGAGTTTCGTTAACTAGGTACATAGGTTTTAGTTTGGGTTAGTTAGGAAAATAGGAAATAATAGAGGAAAAGTTAATAAAAATTAAATTGTATTGCCATATTTTACGTTGTAGTTGAAAAACTTTTAGCAAAGTTCAAAGGTGGTTGAAACTCAGCCACTTTAGAGGAAGTTAGAATGTAAACATTTTGTTATTTTTCTTCTCCTTCGTGATGTGCGACCGATTGGCAAAGCCTTAAAAACTTTCAACAATAAAGTTTCCGTGTCAACAAAACATAATTGCAAAACAAAGTTAGTGACCTGTGATGTATAAAATGCTATTTATAATTTTTATGTAATCCACATCAATTTACCAAAGAAAGTTAGCAACGAAGTTTTAATAGAAGAGTTTACAAGAGTTGAGATCTTCATTTTGACACAAAACCCAGTAGGTTGTACGTAGTTGTTTTTAAGGTTTCGTACCCAAAGGGTAAAACAGGACCCTATTACAAAGACTCCGCTGTCCGTCCGTCTGTCCGTCTCATCTCATGAACAGTGATCGTTAGACAGTTGAAATTTTCACAGATGATGTATTTCTGTTGCCGCTATAACAACAAGAGTACATCTTATGTAAATAGATTCAACACCAGACGTTCGCCTCTTTTGGATAGATATAGCCTTACCGTTACACCCTGTATAGGCTAACTTTAAGGAGAAGCTTTAATGATTTGACTATTGGCCAGCAAGCAAGGATTTATCCTCTTCCCTATTATATTCCAAATGTTACTTTATAAGACGCATGTCTAAAGAGCCAGGCTCCTTGCGTCGGCACACCTAAGCCTTAAGACATCATCAAGAACAGACATATGTAGCTCCTTGCTTACAACATATTCTCGATACGATTTCTTACATTTCTAATTTTAATGCAAGACAACTTTGTTCCACTACAATCACCACGTCATGTGAACCATGTCTACATTAATCATGTCGGGATTAATGTAGACATGGTCCACACTGATGGTGTATTTAAAAAACTGTTGAATTTTTTTTGGGTCTTGATTGGGTAGTTACGAAGATACCCCTACTAAATAAAACAAATTTTACGATGTATACTGTATAGATAATTATGCTAATACTATGCTGGCTAACTCTTTGACAGTTGACACATACAAAACTCGTTTTAAACTATAGCTAACCTGAATGTAGTTTCTCAATCTAACTTTACCATTTAATCCAGGGTTTGTATAGGTACTGTTTTCATTACCGAACGTCGTTGACAGCTCCTGGCTACGGCAGCTGGTAAAATTACAATGTTCTACACGGATAAACAAAGCGACTGCATTATAACAGTTTAAGTATTTAGTTCGACAAGAATGTAAATAGATTTTTTTATCCTGCAATATTGGTAAACCGTGAACTTATGGTAACTTCATAGTACTAGATTCTACTTACAATCATTACATGCATATTTCGAATTCTTATAAATATTTGTATATTTAGAAGAATTCGGACTACTATAAAAACTATGGAATAATTAAGTAAGTTACTCAGAATGATTGTGATAATGAAAAAGATATGGGTTTGACATACGTCATCGGGAACATTATGTCATTCCCATATATTTGTCATTCTATTCGATTTCTATTCGTCAAGCGTACTGCCACTTATCTAGGGGGTTGCCCCCCTTTTTTTTTTTTTTTCAAGTGAGGAAATGCATTACGCATCCCCCGCCGTTGGGAGACGACGAGGGTATGTGGGACTCTCCCCCAATAAGATCAAGGGGCCTACCCACTAAAACCTCACATGCCTGCTCTGCGCTTTTGGTGGCGGGGAGGCGGGATCGCTGCAGCATTCTACCGCCAAAGGGGGCTGCCCCCCTAGACGGCCGAGCTCAAACATGAGTTTTTTACCGATTTTAGAAAGAAGGCGGTTCTATGTTCGTCTGTATGTATTTTTTATGTACGTATGTTCAACGATTTCTCCGTAAATTGTGGACCAATATAGAAAATTTTCGCAGGTAAACTCGCTAGCGACCACGTAATTTTTTTTTTTGTAAACTACAGTTCCATTGATACTTAACCGGTAAAGTACCTATAGTTTACCATACAAAACTTATCTGTCAACTTTGGTTAACCTGTGTGACTTTACGTATGTGAACAACGTCAATAACTTTTATGACAAATATAGCATGATGCTTTGGGTCAGGAAATAAGTCTGAAATTGATTTCCAAACCTCAATTAACATATACAGCTATAACAGTTTCTGAATTACTTGATCATTTTTGTTGTCTAAAGCTGGGTCCAGACGAGTGTAACGTGTAATGTAATCCACCGTGTAATGTAACACGAATTCTACGTGTGGACGGCACTACGAGCATTACGTGTAACGCTCGCGCGGCGCTCGGGGTTGATCCTTCGGCTGTCGGTTTTTCGCGCGAACACAAAGGCGCTCGCTGTGCTCGTTTGGATCCGCGTACACAATTCGCTTTGCGTTCGTGTGCCGTCCACACTGTTGACGCTAAATTACACGTAATCTTACATTACACGTTACACTCGTCTGGACCCGGCTTTACGATTGTATTTAATCGAAGTCGTTAATACAATATAATCGTGTATTATAATTTTTTGAAGCTTCGGTGAGTAGTGAAACGGGATCTGAATCTGAATGAAGGATTGAAAGATCAATCCCAAAACAATGCTTTTGCAGAAATCAAGAATTATCATTTTTAAGTAAGTTTTTATCGAAATTAGGTATTATGTACAGTTCACCATCATCCTACCTAAGGTCTCCTCAACTAGGTAGGGTTACAGTATGAAGTAGTATAAGTAAGTGGACAACGCTAGATGAATAGAAATCGAATACAATGATAAATACATATATATGTGGGGCTGACGTAGACCTAAATAACACAGGCGAAACATTATACCATACCCGTACATATATATCATCCGAAAAGCGTTTTGCGACTTGTCTTGGGAAGGCTCTCAGATGTAGCCGGGTTCCGTATGTAAAAAGCTGGAGCGCCTGATAACCATAAGTGACTGGTTTATTAGAAATAATTAAGTAAGACTGATCAACGACTGCCAACTATCTACAAATCATGGGTCAACCATCCACGAAACAACCTCGGCAAGAGCGCTTAACCTTGATCAATTGTTCGTACTTCGTACGGCTTTTATTTAGACATTATCCCTTCAATATACCTACAGTTACTAGAACTAAAACAAGGTGTGGCCAGTGTGAGAGTGTATTGTTTTATGAAAATCAACGCTGTAATTAAGCGGGCCATTGTTTCGATACTACAAAAGACCGAAAATCTATTCCCGGAATATCAGTTTATCGGGCACCTACCTGTTATATCGCGAAGTGACAATGGCTGCCTGGTTACCGTCACTAACACGCCGTAACTGGCTTTTACGTTTTTTACCAAACGGTGAACCGTTTTAGTCCGGTCAATAGTAGGTAATGGCTTTCGACTTTGAAATGGTTAACATAGATTTTAACTTCGGTAGATTAGTACACAATTCCCCGATAATTGTATAAATATGTAGTTACTAGCTAGGAAGCAGTGTTTGAGATCTAACCATACAATAGTCTAAATAAATTTATAAAATGATCATGTCTAATAATGCAATACTGCTTTTTGCACGGAATAAACAGTTTGAGTGTAAAGTGAACTAAGGCACAGAATTTTATTTAAAACTAGATTCTCTTTTTACCAAATAAACGTACGTATTGCTATTTAATCCAAATCTTTTTAGCCGACTGCGCTACGTAAACAAGAGAGAACAAGAGTAATGGGTTTATCAGCCTATGTATGTTTGAACATTTGTCGCACTTTACAGACCAAACGCGTTGGCCGATTTTGAGGATTCTTACGTCAATAGATTTGTCTTAATTTTGCGAGTCACTGAAGACATCTATCAGATAATAGTAATGAGAGGAACAATAAAATCAAATGAAGTCAGCACACTATGTTATGTGGGGTAGGATTTTAAATTTCGATTAATCGTTCGACTATTTCGAATGAAGGATCTATAACGATATAAAGTTTAATTTATACTTATTTATATATCCTAAATAGAAAGTGTATCTAAAATAAAAAAGGTTATTTCAAAATCTCGAAAATCAGAAGCCATTAAAAATCCTAACCGGCTCAAATCTGTTTAATAATGGCCCCCGACTGTTAAAGTCGTTTTGTTATTACTTAACTTAATTCTAGACTGCTACACTTGGTTTTTTTTTTTTTTTGCAGTCGGGTTTATTGACTGCCTCCTGTCCAAATGCCTGTATTATGGTGGCACTGACTGACTGTTTGCGGAGCGGACACAAAAATTTAACTATAGCAGTGTACCTACCATAATGCAGGAAGCAGGAAGATGTTAACAGCATTAATAAAATTGATCGAAGTTAGACATAAATTCATATTAGATACTTCCAACTGAGAATACTTATAGAAGAGTTATGATGAATTCGATGTTCTGACCTTGTATCCGTAACCGCGGATGTACAGTTTGGTGGTAAAGACTAATTAGTAATTACATATTACGTCGAAAGTATGTATGTCATCAGGATCGTAGCAAATGAAAAGCTATGTCACGTGCCTGCTTCTCCAAGAGGAGGTAGTACTTCATATTTAATAGATAGTGTGCCTCACACAACCGATTGCCTCAACACATTTACTTTTAACGCCGTCAGATGACGTAACGATGTCACTTGCAGTTAAGAGGTCTCTTATCTTGTAGTATTAGATTTTTATTTTGAATAAGGTTAAGGTTTAAATATATATAACTCAAAGGTGACTGCCTGACATAGTGATCTATAAACGCACAGCCCAAACCACTGGACGGATCGGGCTGAAATTTAGCATGCAGGTAGATGTTATGACGTAAGCATCCGCTAAGAAAGGATTTTGATCAATTCTACCCCCAAGGGGATAAAATAGGGGATGAAAGTTTGTATGAAACTTTGTCAATTTTAAACTGATCGGGCTGAGACTTTGCACGCATAAAGCTACTATGACGTAGACATCGCCTAAGAAAGAATTTTGATAAATTCTACCCCCATGGGGATAAAATAGGGGATGAAAGTTTGTATGAAACTTTGTCAATTTTAAACCGATCGGGCTGAGACTTTGCACGCATAAAGCTACTATGACGTAGACATCCCCTAAGAAAGGATTTTGATAAATTCTACCCCCAAGGGGATAAAATAGGAGATGAAAGTTTGTATGAAACTTTGTCAATTTCAAACCGATCGGGCTGAGACTTTGCACGCATAAAGCTACTATGACGTACGCATCCCCTAAGAAAGGATTTTGATAAATTCCACCCCTAAGTTGATAAAATAGGGGATGAAAGTTTGCATAAATCTTAGATTTTCGACTGATTGAACTGAAATTAAAGGGTGGAGCTACTATGATGAAGACGTCCACTTAAATAGGATTTTGATAAATTCAACCCCCATGGAGATAAAATAAGGGATAATGGAGGATGTAAATGTATTAGTTTGAACCTATCAGTACCTAATGGAACGAATAAATTAAGACGAACAAAATAATTTTATTCTAAATGTTGACAATAGATAGCTTCTTAACGCGAGCGAAGCTGCGGGCAAAAGCTAGTTCAAAATAAGGGTAAACTTATTCAAAATAAAAGTCTTAAAACTGCAAGACAAGATACCTCTGAGAGAGTTCTTGTGATTTTAATCCTTACCCTTAGGGATACGGATTAAAATCAGAAGAACTCTCTGTAATCGGAAAACGTGTCGTAAGAGGCGAACCTGCATAATATGCTGAGGGATCGAAATAGGTATATTATGGACATCATTATAAGTCTAGTGTATTTTTGGCATTGGAGTACCTACCTACTCCAATGACAAAAATGATGTGATGACGTATGATAAAGGTGTACCTACACCTCTTTGAGTATCACTGCTATGTTTGAATGCCTTGTACTCTTTACCAATAATACTTTATTTAAAAGTGGGTATCAGTTCCTATCTTGTGCCTGAACGGTAGACCGTAATCCATTTACGTCGGCACTCGGTAGATGGAACAGTTTCCATGTATCGCTTCGTTTTGTTCGCGTTATAAAACTGTAGATTCGTCGAATCCTAATTAAGTGATTGATACCAAAATCCTTTTAAAATTCGTACGAATATCAATCACTTAGGTTTCGAAAACAAAATAATATAAAGCAACACGCAAATCTTACAATACAATACGCTACACGGGATTCCGATATCCATTAGATAATTGTTTGCACTAAAACGCAACCGTTGCCTCTCTATCAAAATATAGAGGGTGTACATATAATCCTACCAGATCCTGCAAAAACTTGTTTTCTATTTGTTAATTGTGAAATTCTATTGATTTTGTCTGTTATAGGAAGTGTGGACTTTGAGCTAAACCGCATCTATCAATCACCAAGTCTGGGTACAATTTATATTATGTGTATCTGTGTGTACTGCATATTTTTATATTACGCGAATTTATACTACTTATATGTACTGTATATTTATTTATTTGTCTAAACGTATCATTACATGTTTATGCATGTAGTAGATTTAAAGTAATTCGAAACGAAAATATTATAGAACCATGTCGCACCCATAATTAGCACAGAAACGACACCGTATAACATAATATCATCGAATTTCAGTTATAATTGATTATTATTATCTACATTAAAATAGCAGATTTATTAACTTCCGTATCGATTAGAGTATCGTATTTTTAGCTGACACTAACTGTGGGTTCGACAATTACCAGCGGCCCGACAATCGAACGATTTTAGAAATAGTTATATATATTATTCATGTATTGAAGACGTCATGTTGATGATGACGTCAGGTCACGTTTAATGTTTGACGAAAGAATAATTTTTAACGTTAACACCTGTAAGCCTAGAATGAATATAGTAGAAAGCAAACTGCCTGAATGAATGTGATTCGGCCGAGATCGGTATTTTTTTTCGATGCTGTCTCTCAAAGCTAATTCAGGCCATCTAATCTATTAAGTATTACTTGCAGTGGGTAGACAACATCGATTCATAAATATAATTAACACAAGAGTAAAGAGGTAGTTTCGTACAGTAATGTACCAATTGGTGGAACTAAATGTACCAATCCACGTATTAACGTGTATTAGTACATGTAGTTACTGTCTATGTATTAACTCAACATAGACAGGATGATCATAAAGTCATGTCAACAAAAATAACCAGCGGAGATACGAGGTGTCTTGAGGTATTGTCTTCTCGAGATGTCACGTAGTTAGTAGAATGATGCTCAATCCGCATGAAAGACAAGGTAGTGAGAATTTGCGATGTCCGGGACATCTCACTACCCAAGTCTTTCACGCAGCAGAGAGCAAACGCGAAGACAGTTGATGCGCTGCGTGCTATGGGAACGATCACGGTAGCAACGTAACTCTGCATTACGATTGTTAATATGTACTCGGTTAACGTATCTAAGGTATGAATGCAGTAACATTGTCTATATTACAAAATGATATTGATTTTAGATAAATAATAAACCTTTTTGGACAAATAAAATAAAAGGACTAAATAATTCAAAAGTCTGAAGATCACCCTCAGATGATAAGACAAAGACTTGCCACTGCAACCATGTTCATCTATCAATGACGGAAATAATTTTATTGGTAATTCACAATCGCTTCAATGCAGTGTTACACCACGACCGCTAATAATACATAATACAAAACAGTATGTTATACAATAATACCTAACCAATAAGTCCACACAATCAAACATAATAATACACGATAATCAATATTTGTTTGTCACCACCTATGCCTGATAATTAATTTGACCATTTGAATAGAGTTAGTAAACATTGACAAAAACTAAAAAACTTTAAATAATTGAAATTGTATCTCAGCCACGAAATTAAAATTGTAAATTGGTTTTTTACAGGCTACTAGAATATATTTAATACGACAAAATTTCGTATTAACATGAAGTCTGAAATGAACTGAACTGCCCGTCGACGTACAAAAACAACGTCCGGAAATTAAAATAAAATAGAAACAGACGGCGGTTATTTAAATTCCACGCATACTGTTTGTACCAAAAATATTGAACCTGCATCATTTAAATGATACAATAATTATTTTAATCGCAATATTTTTGTGGTAATTCTTCTCTTTAACTGATTATAAAACCATTTTAATTACTGGATTGATACAAATTGGTACATGTGGTATGTTTAAAGTGGAATATAGTAAACACAATCCATAGTATTACCATAACCTTACAGGATCCGTTTATTAATGCTATAGGTAAGTTAAATATTGTATTGTTAGAACTCTGAGACATAATATCTGGAATATTAAACTTGACAGTGCAACGTTCAACAAATGTTGTTGACAAATGATAATAAATAATGATAAAGTCTAATGTTGAATGAAAATATGATATGTGAGTGATATGATACTGTTAATATTACACAATATACAAGAGGACATGAATGAAAACACTCATGCAATCAATAAAATCAGTAGTAGCTAGGAATGTATTTACTACAAATGCAACTTTAATGCATGGTAGTGACATAACAATATCGCTGGTGCTACGCTAGCGAAATGATAACGTAAGTAAAGAAAATTATAAGTAAACAATATAAAAATATAGAAACGATGGAAAGATGAAATGTGCTTTTTCCTATAGTAAAAATTATAATGGACCTACCTGTTCAAAAAACATCTACGCCTTTCGTCTGCCTCGTCACCGGCTCCCTGTGTCATCGGCTGCTCCGTTTGGCAAGCTGTCAAATGAACCACAAAACCATTCTAGTAACTCTTTAAACATAGAAACCATCGCTAGCTATTTACGAGTCTACTAGTTGCACGCACATACTATGGGAAGATTGATTAATAATTCAATACAAATTATTATAAATTTTAAACTCAGTTGGTTATTTGAGTCTGACCGAAAACGCGGTGAGATTGTTAACGTAGCCCAGTGGTATCATTTAATCACAATTATTAGTCATCATCATCATCACTATTTACACTTTGTAATAATAGAATATTATGAACTAAATCAAAAAACTACATATGATATTGACGTTGTCAGTCAGTTACATAACCACATAAAAATGAATTAAATTATCTGTTCAGATGGTCCGAGATGTTCTTATTAACGTAAATTCTTTCACATTGTTATACTCGGATATATAATTTATAGATGTAATTATATAAGTAATAGTGCGTAGTAAGAACATGTCGAACAATCATGAAGCTATCTTCCCATGGCGGTTCACATGCAACGTCATAAACTTCATCCACAGCACTTCGCGATGAGGGGGATAAAAACTTCGCTTTCGCACAATGAAGTCGCTGTCGAAGAATAGTCGCTAAGCAATTTATTAACTTAAATATTAAATTCCTTACATTTAAACTTATAAATCTAATAAAGATGAAAACATATTGAAATTTACCTGTAGATTTTCAGAGGGAATTTTCAAAGTTGACTTTTTCGATTCTTCAATATGTTCAGGACATTACTTCAATTTCTTGATACAGTGATGATGTATAATCTGCAACAATAGAGAAAAGAAGTTTGATCTCGATTCTACCATGATACGTTATTAAGAAACTAATTAACATCGATAACAATGAAATATAATTGCACACCAGCAGCACAGCATAATTACTTACATTAAAACACAAAAGTAAAGAATTATATATAGAACACAACAGGACAAAAATTCGCTTTGAGCAACTAAGTACACACAAAATAACAAACTACAACAAAATATCTAACTACATAATTATATTTATATTCATATAAATATAATAATATATTATTAAAACTTACCAACTCAAGATGATAGGTACTTCATCCACCAAGCCTCCGGGTGTCATCCGTCCAATTAACCTGCACAATGCAAAAAAAAAAATTATTTACAAATCACACCGATAATATTATATACGAATAGTAGTATGTAATATTTGTAATAAAATAATAAAACATTGGTTTTTAGATCATATTTTTATGTTTTATATGAACTATACTTAAACAGTACGCAGTTATTTTCTGATACAATGTTAAATAAGTTAATATAATATATAAATAATTTATTATATACAAATTTTTATTACGTAACACATCTATTTTAAATGTATTCTACATTTTTCTTGACATGCATGCCCAGACGCGCACCAGGGCCGCTTGGGCAATAATAACATACTAAATACATTATTCTGATAAAACATAAAAATGAGATTTAATTCGTTATCTATACTTTACATATTTTGCAATGGCCGTCTTTGCAAATCCGGGCCTTAAGAATAACGAAATTTAAAGTACATTCGATTAAAATTATATTTTGACCAATTGCTAAATATTTGAAAACAGTATTTTGTTAAGAAAATTCGTACATTAAATGAGTACCTGACCTTATATATATTACAAAGACATATATATATATAACACGTGTGTGTTAAAAGCCACTATCCTAACGTATGTATTCATTTATTGAATTTATATCTACTGCTTATTTCGAATTTTAAAGGTTCGAATTTTTTGAAATCAAACCCGAATCAGACCTAATTGTCTAATATTAATGTACATAATTACTATATCCAACGCCTTTTATCCAAAACTTATACTACAAATTCATACGGTGCAGGAGTAAATACATATACAATGTTTATTTCCATCTCATGATTTAGTTTAGCATATTGGGTAAAAATTGGGTTACACTGGTCGGAGTATATGCGGAGTAATAAATTCCTGGGTCAGACGTCATCCGCTGCGCTATCCTGCTTAGTCAAAAGACGACAGACAGAATATGTTAAACTATCGAAACATGCCTGTATATTTCAATACGTAAAGGACAATTTGACTTTTTGATCAACTGAGCTCAGTCGATGTATGCATATCATCGATCATCATGAAAGGAAATGCGTAAACTCGTAGCGTCGTAGCAAGTGTAAATTCATGGGATTGTAAATTCACGTATTATAATATGATCTGAATCATAGTACACTGTAAATCGCTACTTCACACATGTGAATCACGGGTGCAATTGCGAATTTAAGACAAGCAGAGATGCTATGCGCGACAATAAAACTGACCGCGAGATGTCGAATATCATAAGACAATGCGATCGCGACAGGTAACAGCGAGGGCGAGATAGCTATACCAATCTAATGGTGGCTTTTTATGGCACGTATAATCACGGGCCGCGTCGCCCGGAGCCATTTTTATACGGGCCAGCCTGTACCACGAACGAGCTTGAGCTGATCACGGCGCGTTGCTCGGCTCAGCGCTGTCTGCGCAACCCGTGTAATCACGCACCGTGATAAGCAACCATAATATCAAAAAAATTGGCAAAACAATTTCATTTCATTTCATGTTTGTCTTGTAAAAAATTATTAACATTATAGTATCCTTTTTTACACAGATTTTACACAGAATTCCTTAATATGCTTCTTTTTGAACAAATTTACAGAAAGTAAATTTTTGGTGCCATACAAAAAATACTTCTCCACATAAGGGTAGTTCGGGAAATATGCAGGCAAAGTCTATTATCGTCACGTCTGCTGCGTTTTATGACATCCGATAAGTGGGGAAACAAATGTAAGTTTGTTCTAACAAATAAAGCTACCTCAAGAATATATAAACATGGGAGGGTTAAAATGTTATGTTTCAAGATCATCGGCTTACAGCTGTCTGAGACTTTAAGGCCAAACGTGGCTCGGATTTGCTTTTATTCTCGATGTAAGCTGTAATACTCTGTTAAGATAATAACGTCTTTCACTTGAAATCAAGTATTAACTTAATATAAAAGAAACTTAATATTTTTATGTGGAACTAGGTCTTTAAATGCTCTAAGGACTAGGTATTTAGAAACAACTGCAATAGGATTTAGTTTGCCACATAATACTTTGCTGGTGCTTGGAACCTATTGGTATTGATAGCGTGTATATTACCTGGATGGTATCTTCGTGGTTGCCACCCTGGGAATGGAGCATAAAGGTGAGCAAGCCACGAGTAGCCACCCACGCACCCTCGCCATGTTTCGGTACGCTCCATGTTTTTGTTGCTTCATACTTTTTGTTTTGATACGAAACCATGGAAAAGTATTGTACAACAGGATATATTATTTTTGCCTTTAATAAATCATTGCGCAAATTTGGTAAATTGTTAAAACCTTTAAAGTTTTAGTAGTTATCAAAATCCTTTGAAGTTTTTGTAAGTATTCGTCGTTTCAAAACGTTGGTTCTTTAATTTGTTAGCAATCAATGTAACAAAGAAGCACTGATAGCCGAGTGGTATGACCGTTGGACTGCCAAGACAAAGGTCGCAAGTTCAAATCCCGGCACGCACCAAGGTCTTTTCGAATTCATGTGCGTACTATAAATTAGTTATCGTGAGGAAACCAACACACCTGAGAGATTTTTCGACGGTGTGTAAAGCCATGTCAGAGGCCTACAGGCGGTTTAAACTCTGACACCAGGTTGTTTCATCAACCATACGATAAGAAGAATGTAACAAAGTAAATAGTTGGTTAATTACATGGCTACGTAATACGTAAACAAACGTATAGGTAACTAGCTTTAGCAAGCGGCTACGCTCGCTTTAATTTAGACTTTGCCAAATATTTTATGCCTCATCTTTGTACTTCAAGTGGTTTTCGATATTTCATGATAGGTGACCTTTCGCTTTTTTATAGATAATTCTTTTTTGCGTTGGGCGTTTTTTAAATTTATAATTAAATTACCTTATTTTTTTACAAATATTAATGGTAACGTTCGCGATTATTGGAAATCATTAGGGTGCTCTCTTTTACGTTATTTTACAAATCAATCGTACAGCGCATGCGCGTTCTCATTGTGCGCCAGTTAGTCAACGCTCGCTACATAAATTATATATCTCGTATTTATTAAATGTATCATACAGGTAATGATATCATGACATGAAGGTAATTATGCGAAAATCCGTTTTTATATAATACAAAATATCTACTGAGATAAAAAAAAATATAGTACGTTTCGAGTTTGTGACAAAACAGGCGAGTAGTAGAAAATCATTTGTAAAACGATGCCCTAAAATATTCTCACATCAATCACACAAATTGACACCTGAAAATCCTAAAAGAAAGTAAACCAACTCCGCTTAATGGTAACAACAGTATTAAAATGCATAACAATGCAAACGCACCGTAAAACTATTACTGTCAAAACGACTCAACGACTTTAATGGTAAACAATCACGTTAACGAAACAATTCACCTAATTAACTGAGTTACCGCGCACCGGTAGTAATAATATGAATGGAGTCAAAAGCCAGAAAGGATGCAAGTGGTATAAACCGACCGAAGTTAGTTGTTGTAAACCGTAAGGCACAGGCCCTACTGGCAGTCAGCTGAGAAGTTATGCATATATTTGTTACTCAAGTGCACGACACAACACAATACCGCCGATACCTGCCTGACCTCGGATAAAGCTAACGGCCTCGTGCATTGCCGTCGCGGGTTCAACGCCACGCGTTTTTTCGCCAACTTTTACAACCAGCAACGGCATTCAACTGTTATTGCAAATATTGCAATGCGTTCAGTATTCGGCCGGATTATCATCTTCCCAGCTGCGAAAATGTTGATGCTGGCAACTGGCAATTAAACTAAATAGCATTTGAATTACCTACTACTGCTTTTACTTTTTTCATTTTCAGCTTAGATTACCGCGTAATGTCGCACTCGGACATTCAGTCGTGGCTTCGTGACTCAATAATGCAGCCGGAGAGGGCCTCGGAGGCTTAAGGTGTCAACGTGATGAACATCATTGTTTGATTTAGAAGATGTCAAGTTTATTTCTTGTATTTAGTTTATAAAATACATTTTCAACGTGTCGTTTTGGCCAGTTATTTTACGTTATCAAAAATATCATCCAGTAAAAAAACATTTTGAAGTATTAACTAACACAATATTTACTTTTTAAAGAAACATTTCCTTTTCGTTTGGCTGAGCTATCCTAAAGCTAAAACTGATCTTTTCTCAATTTTATCTTTAAATTATATTTTTCTCAATAATATTGAGTTTCCGAGTTATTCGTCTGAGTAATCGAAATATTTCTCTTCCTTAGACTGAGATTTAAAACGGCGCCGGCGGCGGCGAAGGATGTGCCGGAGGCAGATGGATTAGATTAGGGAATTAATAATGTTGCCAACTCTTCTCCCTTTTCTGCCAGACACCATTTTCCGGGGAAAAGAAAAAAATCTAGATATTTTCAGCTGTTCGTTGCGCGTCGGCTTATTTTGAGGTAACAAGAAAACTGTCAAGTACTGCGTTACAAAAAAATACAAAAAGTCGTCGTGACGTGATTATCAAAATAAAACAGATACCATAGTTATAAACGTAAAATTATAGAACATTGTTATATTACACCAGACACGAAACCTATGACATAAGAAACTATCAGACGAATAGGGAACGACGACGTGGGCCATTTATTTGGCACGAGTCCAAGCCTGACATTAAACCTGACTTTTGTATATAAACTCGAAGACCAATCTGACAAATAAATAAATAGTCAGATATTGTTAACCAGCCACACATTTTTCATAGTTAACATTTCAAAAACTTCATCATCTTATATAGACGAATGATGGAGGTACCTGTACGCGAATGGTGATAGATAGGGTGTACCGATACAGATACTGATATTTGTCTATTTGTATTTCATTTGTCATTTGTCCATCTGTATTTTGTGATTTATATAGTGACTTATGCTTCGTAAACAGTATATCTATCTATAAAACAATTATACACTATCATAATAAGTATATTAAAACTAAAGTGTAACTAAAAGTTAATATCAACTTGTTACAAAATAGCTCTGTGCTATAATTTTGTTATATATTACGCAACGAAGTAACACAACATTATTCTAACGTTATGACCTTACCAATTACGATAATCACAAAAAAAGATATTTTTATACACCTAATTGACCTCTGACAATTTATATTTACATAAATACTGCACTTAATTATAATAATATAAATATTTATTACGCTTTGTTGCTGATAACATTTGAAGCTCAGAGGTTATTCCACAGATGTGTATGTTATTGACGTGGGCAATATAGATTTAGGTGGATATTGTTTTCGATGACCTGTCTTATCTAGGTACTGTAAAAACATTTCAAGCATATTCTATGCCATTTGTGGTCCTTATAATATTTATTCTCAAAGGTTTGTGCTTAACACTGGGTTCTTAACCTAATAACTGGGTTGGGAGGCGAAATAGACAGGCAGTTATAACCAGACATTTGCTGCATTCAGTCAGACTGGAAACCAAACCCAGCATGACTGATGATGGTCTTCAAAATTCATTCGTGGTCTATTTATTCTATAGTGGTCTCTTATCTGTGCCGCGGGACGTGTAACAATGTCAATTAGTTATCAAACACTGTACGATTGTATCGCCGTTCTTTATCCTAAAGTTTCAAGTATATTAAATTACAAAAAGAGGATACACGATACACTCTTTCTGTATTCTATGTTATTTGTATACTTCGACGTTAAAGTCAAATCCTTTTTGAAATTCGATTTTGAAATTCGATATAATTGAATCCCTGTTAGTTTGCTTTAAAACAATGAAGGCAATGCCAAAATTAATTTTCGGAATATTGTTTACGAAACTAGCACCTTATTAGTGCATATCACGTGGTTATATATAACATTCATACGTCTGGTTCTATTTCCCGTATAAAATTTTTGACTACTTAATTTAAATTAAACTTCATCAGAAACCACTAGCGTGTGATTTATTTTAGGCTCGCCTCGTAACTTACTTTATTAAGAAGCATACCATTTGCACATTATTATTATATTCACAAAACACTTGAAAGCATTTTAGTTATTGATTCCTCAGTCTATCGTAATACCTTCTGATTCAACCACAAATAAAACGTAGGTTTATTTTTCAGTCATTCATAAATTGAAGTTGTTAACAATTTATGACAATTTGTAATTACTTTTTAATTGTTACTGCTTTTTTATATGAAGACTTGTACAATGTTAAGTGTTTCAGTTTCTGTCTTACGCATGACTATTTGTATATGTCTGGGACACACACGACAAACCTTCTGATACTCTCGCAACTTTAGGGCACCACGCCATGCGGTCAAGTAAAGCGAAGTGCGGTAAATCTAATAATGCATTATTGAAAAAAGACTAAATAAAAGCTATTGTTGAGTGTTACTCCAAATAGTGATAAAATAATTGTCGGACTAAAAAAATATAATTTAAGCGAAGCATACGTAACGTCGCGATAACACATTTTAATAATATGTTATGTTTGTTATGACAGCGATAGCATAGCGTACTCAGAAGACGTCACACATTATCGTTAACCAAGTGCTCATGAGATGTAATGTAATGTGTTTAACGCAGTAACTAAATCTATTACACTTGGGACAATAGATAATCTCATAATTACCTTTATCATAGTTATAACGATTAAGGAAAATTATTTTTGGTGTAATATTTTAAACATGTACTTGTTACAGCGGTCATAGAATCGGAGTGTCTGAATGATAGATCTAAATCATCCTGAAATGAGAAAGGTCAGGTCTCATCTAAAATGTTTATTTATTTAGCAACCAAAATTATTTAGCACGTCCAGTAAATGGCCTTATCCAATCTGTATAACCGATGCCATCCCGTTCGGAAACTGAATATTGTACCTAGACTAAATTCCCGGCCACCTTTGTAAGCCAATTTCTCGGAGACGTATTCGCTAATTACGGTGAGGTTAGAAACACGTTCGGTTACCGAGGATTTCACACTTCGCACACATTAATTTTTCCCGATGAAGCGTAACTGGATTAAATTAGTTACAAAACTAGATTTAATTTATATTTAGACACTGCTGTTGATTACTAAATTACGAAAACTATGTTTACCTGTCAACCTTATTTATATACCAACCCCAAAATATATTTACGTTTCGCGTAGTATTTTATTAAATATTTTGGACAATGTGCACGTTGCTATCGTGGTTCGTAAATAATTATAGTAATCGAATTACCACTAAGGTGCTGCTCGAGTAAATCACCATATGTGCATAACGTATGTTCGGCTTTGCGCGGCCATCGTAACTTTTCCGTATAATTGCATTTTGCTAAAATGTATGAAGTTCTTCAGAACAATATCCGTATCATAATGCGACCTATTCTACGTTGTAGTAACTGACTTGGCGCGAATCCAAAGTCTACTAAACCAACACAGAAGCGCAGCTTTGTCGACCATTCCAACTGCGGAATTTGAGAATTTAGTTACATTGCTATTGAACGTGGTATTCATTATTACGTTTTCCTTAAATATGATTAATTAAATCAACTAATTGAGATATCCTGGTATATATTGTAACTTACAGTTCTGAGATTCATCATAAACAGCAAATGGACACAAGCTCTATGCATAAAAAGTGCGTTTTGAACACAATACTCAGTTTATTGGCTACAAATTAAGAATAATACACTCCTTACCTGGAAATATTCGAGGTAGTTTGATAACCGGCCAACACTGCTTTGAAGTTTTGTACATAGTTTCTTCCTATTTCTTCGACGCCATTTAACAATTGTACCTGTGGAACAAAACAAACAGTTTTTGTTAATTCCTTTAAATTTTGAAAGCTTTGGCCACAATTTTTTTTGGTATACATAATGTAGTCTGTGGTCGTTAAGAGGCAGGTCGGTATTTTCCAAGGGGCCCATCTGTTTGCCAAACCACCCTGGAAAGCGTCGCTGTGCCCAGTAAAGATAACGCACCGCCGACAACGCTACGCGCCGCCTATTACCTGAGTGACCTTCAAATGTCTCACAACACAAATGAGTTCGACTGAAATGTCCTAATTGTAAACTGCTTTTATTTTGATTACATTTCGTAACTATTTTAAAATTATTTACATTTTACAAATAATACCTACACACAAAAATTATAAAAATTTGATATTGTTAAAAACGTCAATTTGAACAATGTATAGAGAGAAAGGTAGAGAAGGAATACATATGTCCATTGTAGCATGGACTACGGTATTAAGTTATTTTGATATCACTAACAAAGATTATACACTAACTATAAGTGTTACTAGTCCTACTTAAAAGAACTATCTGAAGATATTAAAGTTATACAGAAAGTTAAAATGAAAATTTAAGCCTGGCCTAATGAATGCGTACAGAATTCGATGTATCAAAATATAACAATAATTGATGTATTGTTTGGCTCCAACCTCCAAGCCTCGATATTCCCACAATAAAATATAAACAAGTTAATATTGACCTCAACTATCATTGTTTACTTAATTCAAACGACGCAATATTATCTCATAGTCCAACGAGTTAATGAACAGTTGCAACCGGCCGAATAACCAGAGATTAAAAATAATTAATTATTATAATCATTATTAACCGAGTTTAAAAAAGGAGGAGGTTCTCAATTCGTCGGGCTATTTAAAAATAAATTTAGCTTTTAGCTTTATCTTTATTATTTTTATAGGTATGATTTTGGCGCGAACGATCATGGTCATGGCCATAACAAAATGTCTTGAAAAAAAAATCAGAAATCTTATATTAATTTTAGTTTTACATTAAATTATATTTCACACACATATAAACATCGTCCCAGAACCCATCAAACCAAACCATAATTTGAGTATCTACATTTGTATTGTAATTTCATTTCCAGACGATACTCCTATTATTATTATCATCGCCTGCATGTTCACAAAGAACACGGAATGTGTTGCACAAATTTCAACCCGCTTAACCGCTTATTCTGCTTGTTCCGTTGGCTTGGGGTGAGTTTTTTAATAGAAGCACGGCGACTACCTGCGCTTTACAGAGTAAAACAGACACGTCTCACCCCGCTTCACGCCACGGTGACGCCAACATCCACTGTTGTCCTTTTGTGTGTATAGCTTTCAATCGTTCACTTTAACGCACCTATTCATTTTAGGATTACATTTATATGTAGCGCAAGCAGTTTGTTTACATGTCTTTAATCTACATAGCGAAAGTGGTATTTGATTAAAGTTAATATTTATAATAGTAAAAACAGATGTGTTAAAAAAAATTAATCATTAGGTATATCCCTTCGATTATAAGGGAAGGGAATTCTACTTGTATATTTTACTATTACTAATTCTGAACTTATATTCATAACTTTTATTATAACTCAATATATTACAACGCCAACGTACAACATCGGGAACGGGCACACGAGGTGTCAAACTGCTACTTTGAGCAATTAATTAATTAACAAAACGGATGTAGCCGACCTCGACACATTCGTTTCAATTGACATAATTAGTTCATTAAACCTCCCTGGCTAGTGACTAGTCGGTAGGTACCTATAGCAACTCGTTAAAATGATTAAAAATGAATCATAAAGCGCAGCTACGTATGTTTTGTTATGTGTACCGGCCGAAAGCACGGCTACACATTGAGTATGGCGCATTCGCGGTCACGTTAGTTATGTTAATGTTAAATGCGTGCAGCGTCGCTCTACTTGATGTAACGGCACGTCGCGTGACCGGCATTGCTGTTTTTTAGAGACCCCACATTTTCCGGAGCTAAAATCTCAATGTACACGCTCTTGGCTAAAAAGCGATTTCTTTAAAGGTTTCCATAACTGCAGACTTAGAAACGCAGGCAAATTCAATATTATATGCTAATTTAAGGTGTAAAGTCGGACGTCTCCGGTAATGATATAAAAATAATACATAATGTCAGTATTCTGAATGTCGAATTGGTCGTCCGCATCATAAACGGCTGCAAATTAGAAACTCTAGTGATCTACCGGATGACCGGTCGCCCATGCAGTCATTCATTCAAATGCGATCATACAATTCCAAGTCACGTAACTTGAAGCTTCAAGTGTTAGCCTCTGCCAGGACCGTCATTGTCAAGTAAACCTTTAAGTGCAGACATTTATTCAATTTAAGTTCTGTTGATATTTACTAACGGATATTTTGATTAGGAAATAAAATATTGAGAATGTCGAGATCCCTAAAATATTTGCTACTTACCATCGAATAAAGTAATGAGGCATAGTCTACGTAATTAATAATTATGCTCTTTTCTCTCCCATGGTCATACATAATTAAATTAAACCTTACAGGTAAATAAGTATTAAGTAGCGTTTTTTTTTTAATCTTTAGTTCTAACCATAATTTCTTAATTTTTAAATAAAGTTTCACTTTACTTACATATGTATATAGTATAAGTCCATAGTCCAAGACTGCCATTACGTAGGCAGTTAATGGTAAAACCGTGACGTCATATCCTGCATTGTTTGCAGTTCTAACAAGTCAACGGTCGTCGCTCCGATAAATTGTGACCGTTTTACTTTTAACTGACTGAGCGACTTCACTATCATAATATCGTGTGTGTTACTTAATTAATGTCATAAAAATGAATTGCCCTACCACTTGTCTGGCGAATCTCGGGGTTTAAAACTGTAAAATTTTTCTTACGAAAGTGAAACTTCTACTCTTGACAAAATTGCGATACGGATTTTTCTAGTAGTCCTTAGCTTGTGAGGAGGTCAAACAAAAGTTATGTGGTATAACAGTTTTACTGTTTCAGTGAACAACAAATAGTTTAATGGTATACGATGTATATCACATGGAGTGCGCCGCGGTGTGTTGCCCTCGGATGCGGCCTGCTTTTGGAGAGGCGACTGGATAGAATTAACAGGCTCCTCTATTATACTTGTTATTGTACTATGAATATAATGTGCTGCATCTCAAAACACTACAGCAATGGAGGGAGTATTTGTGGCTCGATGAAGCGTGGATGCGGAAAACAGCTTTCCAAACGACACGCGCGACGCGCCGTGCTGAGCGTACCGTGCGCACACAGACGTGTCTGTTGGCAATGATTGACAGCACTCACGTACCAAGTGCAGATACAAAATTGACCACATTCAAACCACAGTTTACATAATGCAATACTAGGCTAACTAATCGCTATGTACATGTAATCGGTATTATTGAACTTGACTCTAGAAGTCAGCTGACTTACATGTTGACTTGGCATTGCTACAAGTTCGTCACAATACAGAATACAAACAAGCGCGATCTTTAAGTTGCCGCATTATGTCTGCAGACGTGTCGCAATAACCGCAAAGTTGAATGTGGTTTTGGATATTACACGGTTAATCAATAGCTTCCTGCTTCTGCCGTTATCTATTTTCAGAAAGTTATTTGGTAGATAAAGTCTATTTAGTCTATGTCACTCTTTGGCTTAGTCATATTATCATGGATCAATCATATCAATGCAATTATAAACTCATGTCTCTCAAGTGATCTCTTGCTTCTTGAGAGAAGGATTTGTCCTTCTTCTACAAACGCTTTCGGGAGGATCTTCGTAACGTTTTTTTAACGTGTTAATGAAATCAATTGTATTGTTTATGTATGTGAATCCAATATTAGATTACGATGTGGGTAAGATGAGCTTTCTTCACATACCGTGCATTGCGTGCCCCGCTCGTCGCGGCAGCATTGGCTTCGTTGCACTCCACTTCGCACGAGGCCTGCATTCGCTTCGCACACCTAATGAGTCTTCTAGGCATTAATCTTTCCGTAAAGTATAATATAAAGTTAATAATATAGCGAATATCCGCAAACCAGTTATTAGCAAACTGGCACTATTTATGTACTTAGTAAGACTAGTATGCAGACGGAAAGCACGTTTGAGTTACAAATCTTAGAATGTCTACTTCCATTGCTCTGCACAGCTGCAGCGATACCATGCCACGGTTCTGACAAATTACATTCTAGTTTTTCATGTCTTTACAACAGATACTAGTGTAGCACGTTGACAGTATTTCAGAAAAAGAAGACGACCATATAGCCCCTTCTTTTTTTAAGTCGGTTATAAAGAGCGAGTGATGAGCCCTTTCTAACCCCGGAGTTGCGCGCGCAAGTTTTCTCTGCGCCGCAACCGCAACCTGTTGAAGATCGCACACATCGTACTGTCTCTTTCTCCGCGTGGTTGTTTCACTACGCATGGCAATTTTTGTTATTCCTATAAAATCATTCATAGTTCGTAATCGCAGAATACATTGTGAACTACAATGTATTCTGCGATTACGAACTATTCAATTGTATTTATCTATACAAATATCTTAGATTACCACTTCAACATTAAGAAGAATTTTGTTTCAAGTACTTCTAAAATTATTTACCTATCTATAAGACATTAAAGAAATATCTTATAAATACTAATTCATTTGAAAAAAAAAAAAATCATGTTTCGATAAAGCAGACGATTTTTAAAGCGATATCAATAAACCGTTGTCGTGAGCAACACGTGGATTCTAACATAGTTAGCCGTTGGATCGAGAGGCCCGACGAGGCGGGCTGGTCATTGGCACGAGGCCACAGGGGCTTCGGCCGTTCCATCTCGTGGTAATAACTGACCTAACACTAGGCACATGAACGTAAACGGCAAACGAGGGTACCATTGCACCTGGCGACGGGGCGACGCTCCTTTTTATGCTAGCTATCTATTGGCAGTTTATTTTAATCGTGTGCACGCAGATGGCGCGGGCGCAGGGGTCGCACACCCGCCTTTTACCACGGACGAATATGTACTCTACGACTGAATGCACAGGGTGCAGATAGGATCACCTCGATCTTCGAGCCGGAGTTGTAAACAAACCAGGCGAGGGCAATGGCTGCCTGCCACTCCCCGCGCACTGCCGCGCCGGCGACGCCATTCAACCGGGAAGTTCAAGATTTATTTTTAGCGTTCCACGAAACTACCAATGCTGATAAAATAACGGAGTTTGTCAGAACTCTACTAATCTCATGTCATTATAATTTTGTACAATAGGTCGTAAGGGGGAGGTGCACATTATCAATTTATAACGTGTACAATTTCAGTAAACCAAAGATAAGTGAAGAGAACAACGAAGTTCTGGTTTATTATACAGAGAGTACAATTTTAACCCGATTATTGTAACAATAACTTCAACTTGGGATTTGTGACAAGGACAATATTCAACTACCACAGCGTTGGAACTTGAAAACAAGGAAACGCGTAGACTTATACAACGGATAGATAAGAAAAAAATCTAAAATTGTTTGCTATCGTCAAGCGAACAAACAAATCGGTATTCCTCGGCCACAGGAAATAAAACGGACGGTCTGCTATATTTATAACTAGTTTCATGAAAGTAAATGATAATAATAATGTAGTATAGGTACATTTTAATTTAAACAAAGTGCGCTAATAGACAATCTCCTGCCTAGATGCATATATTTTCGAGAAAATGAATTTTAAACATACGATTCGATTTTCTAGGTCAACTAAAGTTCTCATAAGAAGTTTTTGCTTAGAGACCAGGTGCAATGTTAGGGTCATTAACCGTACAATAATGTGACTGTGTGCCATCTAAACGATAAAGGTGTCAAGTAATTGACGTGCGATCCAGTGATCGCTCGGCTACTACTTACTACGCCTATCATCGGCATTGACATTGGAGTTTCCGCGGGCCGGTGAACCGCGCTAGGGCCAAGAGCGCGGTACCGCTTCCGAAAATTGTTGTCTTCGGCAGCGTCGGCGGCGGTGGCGGACGGGAGTCAATGACCCGAGGGCATGGAGAGCGCGGGAGGGTGCGCACGCACGCAGCCGCGCCCCGCCTTTATTTATTACGCTACGCGCGGCGCGTTCGGCGCCGACAACGCGCGGTGGGGCGGAGGCCGCATTCCGGGCGGCCGGCGCCGCGGCCCGTTGTGCGCTGCGAAAATAACGCGCACTGTACCGACTTAGCGGCGAATCGACGTCAGTAATCCAGTCACACTTTAAAATAAACTATCTCAAACTTACTCAGTTTCGGGAAGGAGACGCGAGCACGTGCGCTAACCTCGTGTACCACTCTACTGTCTCTCTGGTCACAGGCACCAAAGTCACTGTCCATAACGGCAAAAGTCATATTAAAGTCAAAATTAAGCTTCCCGGGCGCGCCGACGCTTCTCGCGCTCGTATATAAGTTACCACATAAGTTCACATGGCGCGCGCGTATTGTAGTGTCAGAGCGGCAGAAAGCGCGTTAGCTTCGAAGGCGATATGACGCATTAGTGAGCGCGCGGCGCGGCTATACAGAGTGCGCAAGCAGACGGGGTAGAGAAAAGGGCGCGGGGGCCGCGGGAGCGCCCCCCCGCGACGGCTCTGTGCTGCCCTCTGCGTCGGGCTCATCGACCGCGCTCGCCCTAACAGCGACACGATGTTGCTGCCATGCCACTCTCACTGTACCGCAACACGATACGACGCGCTGAGACCACGTCCAGCGTGACACACTATAGCTCAAACACTGAATTGTCATGATGCGCAAGTCCCCCCGCTGGAAAACACATACCGCTTCTAGCATGGAGATGCGAGAAGCGCTTCGCACGACGAACCGTTTAGACCCTAGGAAATAAAGGGCTACCCACGCGGTACTGTAGGTGTAGGTGCTGCTTGACTTAAAGAGTTACTTAAACGGTTGGATTTTGGAAAATCGATTAATGTTCAGGTGTAGAGTAAGAAAACAATGTCGTTGCTGTTATATTAGGTTGTCGTTTAAGATCGATACTTTAGAGCAGTATCTATGTTGATGTGATTCATAGGGTAGCGGAAAAACCGACAGAACGGCGTTCGAAACGGCGTCAGTTCCCTCGTGCCGAGCGGCCGAGAGCTGTACGGTACTGGGCGAACGACGTGTCAACAACCATGCGTACGTAAGAGTCTCAGCTCTACGATACCATGCTCACCTACACTTGTTTATAATTGATATATGAGGCATCATTCACCACTATCTACACAAAGTCACTTAACCTTATCGTTAGGCGTTAAACTTAGTTGAGAGAAATCACAGGTACACATACAGTGTATCAGTAAATTGTAATGTACCCTAAAATTATCGATTTCGATTTAATATAAGACAAAAAATATAAAAATTGATAAACAATCCTTACAATGCTTCAACCATAATTAGGAGTAGCTATATGCTACACTGTCTAATTAAAATGTCAACTTAAAAGGTAACCTCTTCTCTAGTTGGTTACCTTATCATTTGTGGAAAAAATATATGCGAAATAATTCGCATTAACTAGCCCATCCACATGATATAGTGTTATAACATCGAATCGCCTTAGCTTTTTCTGCAGCATTCAATGAACTGATTTTTTACTCACTGACGCTTGAGTAAGTACGCCTCCGAACAAGAACTCGTGAGATTGTGGCTTCTCTAAATGAGTAGTCATTTGGAACGGGTAGCGGCTGCTATAGGATTCGTATGAAATCAAAAGTGCACAAGGTGACTAGTGTTTTTTGACGTGCAGATTATTTAATCTTTTGTATGTAAAGATAACCAGCCAGGGAAATATATGTTCAGAAATTTATTACTTTCAAAGATTGTAAAAGTATCAAAGTTCAGCTATAAATAGGAGACTTGCAATAAATTCCAAGACTGCACTTATCACAATAAGACGCAAAAAAACAGAACTTTAATGATTGTATTCCTCACATAGCCAAACACATTAGACGACTACCCTCCTATTGGAGGCGAGGCTTGAGAGAATCCTGCGCTCGCACCTTTATCCACACCGGGCATAGATTCTTTGGGAGATATCGTGTAGGCCGAGTACACAGCGACGGCCGCGCTCGCAGACAGTAGTCCGGTGGATAACCTCGTCGTAATAGGCATTTTGCAATTGAATTGTCATAAAATATATCATGATCATCAGACGTCCACTTTTGAACAAAGGCCTCCCCAACGCCTCAATGAACGACAACGATAGAGGAGCTGCCGGGTACTGGGAGCCGTGGTGGCAGAATTGTGTCTGTCATTAAGGTTGTGCCATATCAATAATATCATATGTTTAATACTATCATTTATCATGCAAATATTAAACATTTATAAAAAATTAACATAGAATATATATAGGTCACGTCTACTCCGTCCGTTACTACGTCCTGATATATACTCATCACTTTTCAGCGGCTCACCTGCACAGCTGTGCTAGAATCTTTTGTTTTTCTATGGAAATCTTAATGGCCGCTCCACACTTCCTCCGCGATATGCACGCGGAGGCGCGGCGAGAACGCAGCGTGAAGTGCGACAAAGCTCTTCCCTTCCATTTGCAATCTTCCCGTGATCCCTTTGACGCGGTATCAAAAACCGATAAAAATGGAGGAACAATGCGCGAAGCCGCGAAAAATGTATGAAACGGCTACACACGCTGTGTTCGCGAACCTTTCGCGGTATGGCGCGCGATCCGCGGAGGAACGGACATACCGGGCCTTCCTATACCGCTTCGTAGGGCTCAATTTTCAAAGCGGAGTGGTAAACGGAATTTATTTCCTCACTAAGTTAAAGCAATTCACTTTATAACTTAAAAATGCAAACATACCTAGTACTTTCATACAATCAAGTATGTAATCTTTAAAAAGGAGTAGTTAGTAAGGAGATTATTTCAATAATGTTAATACATACCGAGTTAAAATTAATCATGCTGGATAACAGTGTTGTTTCATATATCGTAACATATACTCCAATAGTAAAAAAATATAAGTACTTGTGAATCTACACTTACACATTTTACACCGAAAATACAATTAACTAGTATCGACAACATTTTTTTTGCACTCTGACATCGCGCATCGTTGCAAGAAGAATTCTTTGAATCGTATCGAAGAACAATATAAGATTAAATCCTAACATTGATTGTATTTTATCTTTATGTCCTAGTTATAATTATGGTGTGTGAAGCATTCATATTGGTATAAATAGTTATAGCATTTCCGAGTGTCTCTCGACGGTCTGAGAGGCGACAAGGAAAGCATACTCAAGTCTCAACCTACGCAGATCAAACTGAAATAGCTGCGCGCACGCCGCCTATGACTCAGCACAGACAATGGACCTGGTGTCCCCGGCAGTTACAACTTTCGCCAACAACAACTCGTCACTGCAACTGTTTCTGCAAATAAATTAATATTGTCCATCACAATATTTTTCCCGCGCAACCTTTAAATATCAAACAAGCAATATGTTCTTATTTATATTTTTTAACTTATCAATGCTATTATGACTATAAAGAAACTGTAAACCAAATATGTAGAACCTTCGGATGTACTAACATATTATGTAGCAATAATAACTATGTACCTATATAATAATACTTCCTTGCAAGACACTTGATTCATCTCAGCAAAATGGATTGTTTGTCTGATTTTTAATAAATCAATCTAATCTTTGGTTTTTAATAAATATAATGGATCATATTGTATTTATTAAAAACGATTTAACATTTAATTAAAATATATACTTATTACCCGACTGTGCGACGACGCAATGACGGGTAATGTGTTTATCAGCCTATGTATTACATAATATTTTAACCTAATAATTAAACCTTTATGGCACTCTAGAGACCAAACGCAACGACCGATTTTGATATTTTTACGTTAACAAGAGTGTTACTAAAGACATGTGACCACCACACAAAAATTTCAGTAAGAAAAAATGAAAGTCGCCAATCTGTGTCAAGTATGGTATCATATCATATTTAGTTTCAGCAACTGAATGCTTATTTAGGATCTACACAAACTGACCGTTATCCAAACTAAAAAATATATATTTTTTAGATCTTTTATCTACACATATTATGTTTATATTATTAATTATAATGTAAATAGATTAAGTATATAATATATTATTAAGAATACTTAGGTACTTACAAATATAAAAGTATAAACAACTTAAATAAAAGCTTGTAAAAGGTAAATTCTAGATTGCTGCACCTTTTTTCTGCTCAGTTTTATAGCAGTCGGGTATTTAAATTTTTTAAATTTACTTTTTTTATTTAATGATCCGGTTGTTCTCATCGCACACAACACATTTAAATGGAAATATTTATGTAAGCTCATGGAA
Organism: Abrostola tripartita; assembly: GCA_905340225.1. Lineage (NCBI taxonomy): Eukaryota > Metazoa > Arthropoda > Insecta > Lepidoptera > Noctuidae > Abrostola > Abrostola tripartita. Next base: position 9,780,504 of record HG996486.1, read on the forward strand.
TGATAGTGTTAAAAATTCAAGAGGAACATAATATTCATATTCCGTATAAAACGTGATCAAAAATAATACGAATTTCTATTAACATATTTAGTGTTAATCATCACTATAGTAAACGATTTTACAAATTGGTACCTGTTCTAAATACGTGTTACCACTGTTAACGTATTCTTTTCGCAGGGCGTGGTCAAAATGAAGTCCGGACGACTTAAAGATGGCGTATTTAGCCGCCATTTCAGATCGTCAAAGTGCGGTTACTCAAATATTTCTCGAGTCGAGTGCTTGGCAAACATGTCTAGTGGCACATACTAATGCGATGCTAATCATTACGCCGGACACATATTAATTTCAGTACGGCACTTTAACACGACGACGCGACCGCGACACAGCCCACCAATCAGGAACGATGTAGGTCTTCGAAGAAAGGAAGTCAGTGTAGCAAGCCTACGTGGCCCTTACCTAAGTTTTGCATTAGAGTGAGAGGTAGGAATTTAATAGACTTGAAATGCACTACACTTTTTAGTCTTATTTTAATAGCTATGTTGGTGACTTTGACAAGTACTTAATCATAACAAGTGACATGGCTGTTATCAATAGGGTTCCTAACGGCGATTATCCGGAATTCAGACACTAAGCGATTTCTTATTATGTGTTCCAGACAAGAATACCACAATACCTGGTAAAGTATTGTTGCCTTATTGAGTTACAGAGACGTGCAGAATCTCAAAGTTGCTGCAAGACCAAGCCGTCAGATATCATATATAAAACCAATACATTTTTAATGCACGTCTTGCCTTCTATTCTGTATTTTTGGCAGCCAATTTCACAAGGAATTATTAATCCACCAACAAAGACTATAAAACCTTATTCTCTATGTCCACCATAACGATAATGTCCTCCTAGTCGGTTTCGACTATGGCGAACCCTTTGCTTTACCGCCTATCATGAGCCCTTATGTGGCTTGCCAGACCAAATTTGGACTTAAAGACCCGGTCACAGATTGAGCAATATAACTGACCGGTGTCATTATATTCATAGTTATAGGTGATCTTAGGTCTAGATTTTTTGGCCAGCCGCTTCTCTTCAAGAGTGGTCAGTCGCTTGTCTTCAAAAGTATTTATGCTTCGATGCACGGTAGATCGCCATTCAGTTCTGTTACCGGCAAGTTTCTCCCAGCTGGATAGTTGGATACCACATGTACTCAGGTGGCGTTTTAATACGTCTTTATAGCGCAGATGTTGTCCGCCATGCTTGCGCTTGCCATTTGCGAGCTCAGAATAAAATACTGTCTTTGGTAGACGATTATCATGCATACGATGTACGTGACCACACCACCTGAGTTGGATTTTCATACATTTGGAAGCCTAAATAATCGAGTTTGGAAGTCTCACGACCTCAAACTCGAGACAAAACTAGATGTTTACAAATCTGTAATACTTCCCATCTTACTTTACGCTGCAGAGTCATGGTGTCTGTATAAAACCAATATAAGAAAACTTGACACATTCCACATGAAATGTCTTCGATCCATCCTACACATCAAATGGCAGGACCGTGTTACTAATGCAGATGTTCTACGACGTTCTGGAATGGTTGGCATGGAAGCTCTTCTTATGATGTCCACCAATAATGCTATCCAATTAAGGTTATTTTTGTTTGTTCTATTGTTGCCATAATGTAATAGTCGATATTTATTAATATTTAATACGTACTGAAAAGACACAGTACGCAAGCTGTCTGAGCTAAACTTAATTATAGTGCCTGGAAAATCGTTACGGTGGATGACGCGTTCGAGATATTGTCAGTTACCTATTATATCGCTTTTCGATCTTGTAAACTTTAAATGCTGATTTTCAGCCACTCCTACTCTCTAGGTTGTATTGTAATAGACTTCTACACGATTTTTTTTTGGTTCAAAATACCAGTAACATTGTTCAAGCTTGAACCTAGAACTAGATGTTTTCTCTCGGAAAAATGAAACAACAAATTTAATTTGAAGTCTTAGGGAAACCCTTATTTCCATTTTAGGTTCTGCCCGATTAACTATTATTTCATGGCATACATGGAACCGGACAAAACTTCTGCCGACTCGGAACAGCTCTAGTGAACTAAGTTACTTAAATATGTCGCTCAAAGCTGGATTATAGCATAATTGAGTTGAGAGCCTATGCGTTTCATACGAAATTAAGCACACATGCAATGAAATTGCTCTACGAACTAAGCGGCATTTAACAAAGTTTTGAAGAAGGACAATAAATCTGCCTCCTCGGTACCGCAGTAAACTAATTTACCTAATATGTCATTTAAAGCTTAACTGAGCCGAGAGCGTGTCATACGAATTTCAGTTAGCTTGCAAATAAAAACCAATTCCTAAACTTATTTTGTTACTAAACTATTAGGAGCGATGTTTTGTTTGTTGGCAAGCCATGGTGAAAGGAGTAGCTCATGAAACCGCCAAACAGTCTCATCTCTAGTAAGAATGCTTTTACAAGCTTTTATTTAACTTGCAATGTTTGTGTGTATGTATGCTAGTTTGTTTGTTTCATATCTTGCAATCTAAATTTGAACAACTTCTTGACATCCGATTTAAATTAATTTTGCATACTAGGTTCGGTGGCAAAACAATATTAAGTTTGAGTTAGTCTGATGGTGGAGTCAGAAGGTGGTCATAGGAACTCTGTAACGAAGTGACGCAATCCCATCGTGTTTGGGCTTGTTTACTTCGTCTCCACTAGTAGCCAACTGATATAAAAGCTTGTGTTTAAACATATATGTATTTATAATATAACTCCGAGACACAGGTTTCTGCCTAGTTCGGATGTAGATGTCCTCAATTATTATGTTAAAGAACCTTAGCCTTACCTACAGCTGTTATAATGTTACAAATTTGTAACTGTACTTTGAAACTTATAGTAAATAAAAATTTATTTTATTTATTTATTTATAAACTTATTAAACAATTACTGCCATAATCATACAAAATTACAATTTCAAACAATGTATAAAAGTCTGGACTTAAGGTTTATCGTTTATGAATATGAGTAATTTTAAGGAGGGTGAGATTTGGGAAAGTTAAAGTATATCTGTGGAGCAGAAGCGGAGCATGGACTGAACTAATCACGATGAAACAAAACAAACATATTACCTGAGAACACGCACTATGCCTAATTATTTTAACTGAATTTGAAAAGAAAGAGGTTATTTTCGTCTTTCACTGTATATTTTTATTCATGCCTGCACAAGCAAACCAACTACAGATAAAAACAAGTATGCTAGTTATTATAGAAATAGGCTCAGAAGGTTGTCCTAATCCTAACAATATTTTTTGGAAATATTTTCAATGTAAAGAAACGCATCTCATCTACAGCTTCATTATATGTGTAGGTAGACGTAACATTTTATACATATATAATATTATTTTAATACGAAGTTATTAATACCAGCTCTAAGTTGATAACGAGATGGTACGAATGCGGCTAAGCAGTTACAGGAATGGCTTGTGAATATTTTTGCACCGAGCCTCGAGCGGACTGGCCCAACGGCATTCTCGGCCAGTGCCACAGCACAACCATCTATACTTAGACCTTAACACTAACTATTGTTACGGCGAAACAAACTAGTTAAATAAAATATTACAATACTTATTACCCAAATATGTTGAGCCAGTTACACAAGCTTTGATAACTTAGATAATATGAAATGAAATCAGCGCTTAAATAATAGTCAATAATTGCAAACCCATCAGTGATGTGTCAGAGATACACCACTGATACCCATGGAAAATCATACAATTTTAACATCATTATTTTGTTTAGTCCTACTGTCCTAGGCATTTAAGAAATAATGCCGATGTAGTATAAAACGAGTTTGCATGAGAATACATCTGAATTCTGAACTAATACATAACCTAATTCGTCGACAGTTTGCAAATAAACCACACTAATATTTTATGCTTACCTAGATGTTTTGAATGCTTACTACAACGACATACAAGTGAGTGCGTAAAGCCTACCGACAGAGAGGGACAGACTAGTCGAGCGTGGGAACAGTTCTTAACACATGAAGTATGACTGTATTCGAGCCTGAGGCGATTCAGTCAACAAGTTGCTGGAAAAAAGCTGCACCCGTAAGTAAGTACTCAGTCATGACTTTCGAAAGCCTCGCAAATATAACGGAATTTCTTGATATACAGAAGTATAATAAAGTAGAAAGTTTTAAAAGAGCAGCGGTTTGCGGCAACAATAAACGTTCATTGAATTACATTTTGCATTTAATTTGGAGCGAACAAATGTATGGACTGCGAATAATACAAATAATAATTATTATCGCAATATATTAAATGACTCTGCGTAAAGTAATAAAGCGCTTCTTTGTTTATTTTAAGAACCTCCTATATGTAATAAGTATACGTTTTAATTTAAAAGGTTGAGAACATTATTATTATAAAAGAACTTATTTGAAATACATTGAAAATAACTAAAAGTACTTTAATCAAAAAGCTCTTGACATATTTCTACAAAGTGCTGTAATATTAAAGCATCAACTAGAATTAGTTTCTACGGTAAGATTAATGTTATTATAACTTTAGTATCCCGTCGCAGAAAAAGTGCATACCGAAACTTTTCCCATCATATTATTAACAAGAAAAGTAAGATCTGAAGGTTTACTTAAAAACCTATATTATAATAATAATACTGACAAACTATTTTCTCTATCATGCAAGTGGAAAATTGATGAGCTTATTAAAAAAGCAACATTTACAGATTTATTGAAGCAAGTTTCCAAGCATAGCTTTAAAGTTACATTGTAGTAAAAAGATGGATTTCATGTAGGCACTTTATTTTGTACCTAAGAGCTTTTAAACATTGTTACACGTGAGCTAGTTTTCAACTCCACTATTTGCGGAATATGGCACAGGGCCAACTTACTACTGCGTATCTTTGAACAATCAATACATTTTGATAGCTTATGATATGAAATTAATTTATCCATCGAGTTCTTTTCAATAGACAGTATGTTAATAAATGTTTTATTGTATTTGAGATGAAAGTAAAATTTGATGTATCATAATTGTGTATTGTTCGAGGAGTGAATGTGACGGGTAAGCGACTACGTACACTATAAACTGGGATCTGGGACTATAAGTATAAATTCTCACATCATTCATTATTTTGTGATCATGACTTTCAACCAATACGAGTACAATACATAATAAATTTGAATAATGTAACTTATATCACTCTGTCAAACTCTTGTTGCTCGTAATCTAAGCATAATCGTAACATAAGCAGTTGCTTTAAGTGTTGGTGCTGCTTTTACGTTCAATGGCAGATTTTAACATTCATCGTATTATATTTTTGTGGCGGATTTCAGGCGTCTCGAGCTGTCTTATAAGAACATTCGTTTTACTACCAAACAAATAACTAAACCTAGGTAGGTACGTATATAAGTATCAACTTTTCTTACCTAAGACGTCCAGTTGGGTTTTACGTTTTACCCACCATTACAATGACGGCCTCTAGATATACACTTTCTAACCAATGTGTACTAACATTATATAGCTACTACCGACATAAAGAAGAGGATAATTGAGCAATATGAGGCTCACATACAACCGGTAATAATATCCGTAGAAGTCATTATGGCACTGCCCTAGACTGTGCCTAGACTATCGATTTGTAAACATCGAAAATCAAATAGTTGATAATATCGGCTAATGTCTTAAGGTGTGCACCTCCGGGTGTAAACTCGTATCTTGCGTACATCATACATGTAATGATGGCAGGTGGAGTAAATGTAAAGCACTAATAGAATATGTCTGAAGCAAACATCTGCCTTTCTATGCTTCGCGCGCATGTGTAACTAGTGTGTAATGTGGCTAAGCGCTTATCAAAACGATATATTTGATAATAGAGATGCTATTTTATGTTATAATTCAAAAAATGGTTCCGGTAAAGTATTTGTTTATTGGAAATTAATATACTTTGATGACAAAGCTCTAATACTCGTGAATTTATGTGGTAAGATGCCATCAAAATTAAAATTGGATACTACCGCAAAACATGTGGTTTGACTTTAATAGAAAAATATAATGCAGGTGCCTTACTATGAGTTCGCATTGCAGGTCATTTTCCTGGTTGAGAAATTAGGAGCGAGACACCGCATTACACCGCAAGTATCGGCATCTCGTTTTCACAAGGGAAAATGACCTGCTATGCAAGCTTATGGTAACCCCGCTGTACTTATTTCTTAGAGCTTCAAGAAATTATATCCAATTTCCAAGATGAGTGCAAAATAGTATACAACTAGAAATTAAAAAAATACTCAAAAAGTTACATAAAAACTTGAACGGTTAACTAGACAGGTACCGGTATACTTTATACTGTTTATATATGACTTCAAGCTTGTTTTTCCTATAGAGGGCGATGCAACTTAAACGGAGCTAGTTCAATGCATCTGCAGCAGGAATTCCTGAGTTAAATAACAACATTGCATAGGCACTGCGGTGTCAGTTTGCTAGCTTACAACATGAAGTACGTGATACGTATTCTGAATTACACGGTAAAACGTAACAATATGTTAATTAAACTGAAATTATCCAATATCGAATGATGAGTAATTAGGTAATCAATTATGAAAAGGCCATCAAGTAAATGTAACACACAGTTTCATACAATGCGGAACATTATAATTAGTAAACCAATAATGGCAATAATATTGGTTGGCGAACCTGAAGTAAGTATCTGTTTGTAATATCAAAATAAAAGATACGTTATCTTACGATTATTTAACTGTTTGTTGTTTATTCAACAGAAAATCTCCAAAACGGCCGAATTGATTTTTGACGGAACCTTTACTGGCTGGCTGTGTTAAAAGGAATAATTTAATACACTGTAATTTTTTTTAAGTTAGAAGCATGAAATTAAATATTCAGGTGTATAGTTAAAAATGCATTCATATGCCTAAGTAATTTTGAATTTTGGTGGTTAACATCTGAGCGATTTTGGAAAATAGATTGAAGTCAGTAATCTGGTAGTTTTTCATTCAGCCGGCAGACGTCCACTGTTAAAAAAGGTCTTTGTTCAACAGACCTTAAGCCTAGAAGCCTAAAATTAATAAAACTTACTTTAACGGAAATTTTACAATGTTGAGTGTTAAATAGGGGATGAATATTTACATGAAAGTCTGCCTTTCATTTCAAAGAGACAAATATGTATAATATGTAACTTAATCTAATTGAGTAGTTACTGAACTACTCTGACTGACCTGCTTAAGTAGGTACTGGTGTTTTAAATCAAAATCCACGTCGCGGACAATTGCCAGTTTAATTATAAGCGAACGTTATCATTTAAATCGAAAATATTTCAATATTGTTTCATAATATTTACCAGGTACTTGTTATTTTATCTCGTTATTATTTAAAGTGCTCGACTGGAATATTACAGTGCTGTAGTTATAGCAGTTTTTTAAACAATTTTAATTAAAATATTGTTGTTGGGGTAAGTACCAAAACAGCATTTTCAAGGTACAATACTATGGCACAGTTAGGGATACATATAAAACTTTGTATATATATTATGTACACAAAATTATAATATTTTTTATATGTGAAACATGATTTATTCTAACAAGTTTTCGTACTCACACACACATTTTTTTGCAAAAATTATCTTTGTTATCTTTGGTGAACACCTAACATCTAGAAAAAAAGTTTGACGCCGATAAAAATGAGAACCTTGTGTTGTAGCCAAATCTAATTTCAAACCCTTAACTTTACTTAAAAAATGAAGTCTTGAATATGTAATAGTTTGGGTTGGTTCCCGTGTTCTAATGTAGTTTTAGTATCATCATGCAACAGGATCCTTTAAAAGTTAGTATTATTTTAGTATGTTGCAGTGGCAACATGCTGAGAAGATCCTCTAAATCCTGGACTGAAAGTTTCAATAGCCAGGAGCCATGCACGGTTTCGAATGCCGTCCGCCCTTGAGGCAGTGTTTTGGCCTGAAGCCGCGTGTCAGTGACACGGGAGAATCGAAAAACATGTACCTCAAAATAATATACTAATAGCAGTTAAATGCGACAGTAGCTCTATTTATGTAATACGCGTAAAACAGCTAAACCACTAAACCGATTTTGAAATATTTTTTTATGGAATAAGCTTAAACCCTAAGCAATGACATAGGATACCTACTTTTTACCCACAAAAGATGCGTTAAAATTTTCCACGCAGTTGAAGTCGCGAGTGAAATCTTCTGCTACTAATATGTTAATTCAGTTTAATGATGTTTTTTAAACTACGCGTGTACTTTTATTTGCTCATAACGCAGAGAAAATATAATAATGAATGTTATGGAGAGCAACATTTCGTACCAAAAGAATGCTAAAATGTATTTGAATGGCCAAGGAGTGTTCAACTCTTATTAAATGTGGTGCTTTGTGGTGTTCGCTGCGACGCGGTAAGCTGGCGTTGGGTGCCTTAGATATTATTTAGTTTGTTTATTTGATTATGGTTGCAACATAGGTATTTTATTTGAAACAGTTATCGCATGAGTATAACTAAAGGGAGGTCTTTGTTCAACAGTGGAGGCATGACGGTTTATGATGATGATAGATAAAGTTGTATATTTTTGTAATTAGTAGGTGATGAAACTGTTGCTTATTGTATAATGCAATATTAGTTGTAATTAAATCTATAGAGTTCATTAAAACTCTTGTGATACTTTGTATGCCTTTGTGTAATAACAGAAGAGATAAGTAAGTAATATGAAACATTGCTATTTGTTTATAAGAACATAAATATAGTCCCTTTTTACACTGTTGCTGTTAACTTGTTTACTTACAGCGGCGTTGGAAAGACGATTTTTATTTTATTAATAGAGATATCCTTTCCTTTATTTATTTAATTTAAGCACACCAACGTCATAATTTTAATTTAAAACTAGAAATTAATTATACAACAGTGTAAGTATGTCACTTTATTTTGTTATGAAGTATCATTGTAGAAAATAAATAACTTTAGAAGCAGACCGTAGAACGGCTTCATGTGACCGACTACTATGAAGTATGAAGCGTTATCTTGAACATGTGTGCAAGATTTTTGACCAGAAGCAAAAAAGCACTAGGAGCGCAAGCGCAAGGCGGTTGACCTTGCTGGGTGTTTACATCGGCGCGCATCGGTCGCGGGCGCGTCAGGGCCGCGCGTTGCACCGTGCGCTGGGACACAAACAACCAACATAGCTATACCTACACCAATGCTAATGTGGTACTATCTACATAGTGATTCGAGTATGCAGGACGCCGTCCGGCCGTGTCCGGTTAGGCGCGTCGCCTTCAGATCCATGGATGGCACTGAACTCCTAGCACGCCTATTGTCAGACTTGAGACTTACAATGTCGCTACTAACTGTTGAACTTTTATACAACCTAACTGTAACAACTAATGAAATGAGCAAACCAGACCGAAGCGCCTACAGTTAAAATGGAAACAGTCTATATCTATTGTATAGCAACAGTATTTTGAATAACTGTTAACTGTACAAAGATAGCTTATTTATGTATCGGAAAAGTGTTGGAACGAACGCACAGTTCACATAAACTAATTATAAAAACGCTGAATTATGTAATTTTACTTATTTTTCTGAAGTAAATACAAAAATTTCAGACTTTTTTAATGTAACATATCCGCAGTATAAACCCTGTAAAAATCCTAATAAGGCCTTTGAGGTGCCCCGATATATGGATGTTTGGAAGTCTTCTATCAGATTATCAATATGGACATAAATGTGTACATTATGTTGAAGAAGGGAAGAACAAAAGAAAGTTGTGGTTTGTGATGCAGAAAACACCTTCACCGTTACTGTAAAATGTCATAAACAATATCGATGTCCTTTTATAGACTTTATTTGAAACCTAATTATGTACTTAGAATTAATTAAATCTAAAAAATATTAGAATAGTATTTATATGAATATTTTTTAATGTAAAGCATAAGTAGGTAATGTTTTAGGAATTGCAACTTTGCGAGGGATGATTAGAGAAGTAAGCAAAATGCTGAAGACTGGACTAAAACCGTGATGTGATTCAAGTGTATCGCCTTTCAATTCTGCTGGAGCGAATAGCAATTTTTGCAAGGCCGTTATTGTACCGCATAACCCGCTCTACAAAGGAAAAGGCAGCGACACCGCAAAAACAGTAGACGTACACTTATTAAGCAACGTTGGCAAATTATATTCATGAACATGTTAAGGAACTACCGAGATAATATTATACTTATCTAAGGAGTTAAATCCAGTCAAAACCCCACTAGCGTATTTGACTTGAATGTGTTTGCAAAATTTATAGCTCCTCGTGACGGCAGTATACTCAATTTATTTTTATTATTGTGATTAGGGCACAAAGAAATAGCAACAAGTCAAATTCAAATACATTGTTTACCTAGGGACTTAACGAGTATAAGTAAGGCGTAAGTACGGAGGCCTTTGGTTAGCTATTGGAAAGATATTTTATAGGGATCTTACCTATCTATGAGCTCTTATTTGATAGGCCATTACATCTTGAAGTCAATTAAGAAATACTGACATAAAAAAGATTATTGTTTTGAAGGCTGGAGTATAAAATAAGAACTGACATAACAGATAATTTATAAAATTTTTTGCTCAACTGCGCGACCAAAATTAGGGTTTGTGTTTATCACCCTATGATGTATGTTGGTGCCTTTGTGACGCTCTAGGGACTAAATTCGGAAGCCGATTTTGTTGATTCTTGCGCCAATCGGTATGAATTATTTATGCAAGAATCACTACATACGTTACAGTAAAGATTCAATATGGCGACGACAAATTTGTGGAAAAGAAAAAATGCCAGCCGACAATCTATGTTTTAAGTCCAGCCCCCTTACCATGAACTCTTAAAGCAGGGCAGTTTAACACGTGGAAGCGGGACGCCGCTACGTGCAGTGTAATGCGGCATCTCGCTTCCACGTCGTAAACTGTCCTGCTTTAAGAGTTCATGGTAAGGGGGCTGTAGTCTGGAAACATGCTATATCCTAGCATAACGACTATTACACTCGGAAGTATTTAAAAACCTAGACCGGTTCATATATTTTTGATAACGGCTACATTCACATAAGATATTCATTTGTTTATAAACTGTACACTGAATTGATATCAAAATGATATTTTGAGTTACGTTACGTTACGCTGACATTATGCTTGGCATAAAGTTTCTCAATACAAAATACCTTTTGATATAATATATCTTGCCTTAGACTAGAGTAAAATTAAAATAAAAGGAATAGCTTAAGCTGCTAGCAATATGTTAGGTAGGTTATTTTTATACTAAGAAACTTGAGCGGTTTAATGTGGAAACAGAACAAACAAACAACCTTATCTTAGCATTAAATTATGCTCCTTATAATTACAATCGATTAATTTATTACTGGCCTTTTATGTCTTGAGATTTCTTGCAAAAAATTAAAGGAGGAAATCAAATCTTAGTAATTATTTAACGCAATTTAGTCCAGCCTCTTGTTATACATCCTACTATTATAATAAACGGGAAACTGTGTGGATGGATGGATAGATTTACTTCTCCATTGATATATTTGCCATATAATTGGACTGCCTATTATTTTTCTGAACACGAATATCTTTATACAAGCCTATAACAGTCACACTATAGGGCAAATGCCTCTTCTCATACAGAGAACGAGCATGTGCCTACTCAGTGATTAAATCCAAGTTTCATCACAAGTTACAATGTTTTCCTTCACAGTTAGTGAAGTAACTATGGAAGTGCATCTAACAATAAAAGTCACACTAGTCGTTGCCTTGGCATGAAACTACAGCCTTGTGGATACAAATCTGGTTTTTCAACCACTACGACACTTCGAGTTACCAAGAAATCAACCGGCTATTACAAAATATCTACTTAATATTTTATTTGTAACTCTATTGATTCCCTATGTACTGTAACGGTGTAAAATTTCTCGTAATAATAGACCTAACAATGATGATATGATTTTGACTAAATATATAACCGTTTCCTTCTTTCCTAAGTCGGCTAAAAAAAAGTTGAGAGCCAATGGAATATTTAAAGCTTTAAACCTTACCTTCTGGTGACACTGCTTTGTATTGGTTAACTGAAACTAGAAAAAAGGAGATGCTTAGTGGATCCAGGCCAAGGCAAAATCAGGGCGGCCACCAATGGATTATGGTTACAAAAAAATCAAACGGAGAAAATTATTCGTGCAAATACGACATACACTTGACTTGGGGGACAACTGAGAATTCATATAGGGAAAGAGAGCGAATTGAATATTTATACAGCTAATTTTATCGACACCCCTATATATTTTCGAAGTCTGTGTCTTCGTTAAGGAAAGTATGCCCCGTTCGCTTCCTCCCTATGAAATATCAATATTCACAAGGGTGTAATCTAAGAAACGAGAGCAGATTTTCACTTGCTATAGCTACCTACATATTTTATTTATCGATGTTATTATTCTTAGCTACTGGCTGCTAAAGTTATTATAAAAGTAGACTTGTATTAAAATGATTAAGTATACTCAAGGTTCTTCATTTTAAGAATAATATTGTGTGATTGTGATGATAATAATAATACAAATTACCATTAACATAATTGTAACACATAAAATCTTAAAAGCTTATTACTTTATCTAAAGGAAACAGTAACTTATTTTAAGAAATACCTGCTACCTTTATTCTATAACGCAGATTGTAAATTACACAACTATATTTGTTTACGTATATATACGTTGTATAAACGATATACACATTTTTTATTAAGTTCCGCGAGTGGACAAGCTAAACTAATCGAATTCTCAGTCTCAAATACATATCGGGGCCTGCGGCGTTTACTTACTACGACCCCTGCAAAAATATTGGCAGTTCATGAAATTTGGCAAGAAGCATTGTCTAATAGCACAAGTAAAGGAAAAAATCTGAAAAATGAACATTTTCAGTAACATCACAAAAAAAAACTGATTTGTCTGTCAACCCCTCTCTAGAACACGTAAAGGAATACAGTTAAAAGTTATATCAAATACTCGGGTCTGCTATCCCTTAAAGCCGTCAAAAAATGAAACTTCTAAGTTAATGCAATAAAAAGATACGAGCAATTATGTTGATTGTTTTTACTTTCAAAACCTATAGGGTACTTCCCGTTGACCTAGAATCAAAAAAATTGGCAAGAAGCATTAGCTTACAGCACAAGTAAAGGAATAAATCTGAAAACTGTAAATTTGCAGTTACATCACATAAAAAATAAGAATAACTTGTCTTTTGGAGTTGATAAAATAACCGCTACCCTACTTCAATGTTATTGATTGATATTGGGTAACAGTGTTCCTACGGCAAAGTTAAGTTTGTCTGTGAATTCAATTTAAATTATCTTGCCGTTAGAACAATGTCATTGTTGTAAACATAATTTTAATTTTGTACGGAACTCTCGATACGCGATCCCACTCGCATTTTACCCGGTTTATGAGTAAATTTAACAGTTAAAAGACTAAATGTAATGCTAAATGTACTTTAATCAGGTTTAGCCAATACTAAAAACACTGTCAAAGTCTGGGGGGCTTATATAAAAAATATTCTCTTGGTTTATTTAGTGTTTATGAATTTGAAATGAACTGTAAGCTAACAGCACAACAGAGAAAGCTTGGTGAGAAGTAAGTTTCGCGCCCTGAGCATTACTTTGAACACCAAACAACGTATCGAGGACGAGGCAACTATCTAAGAAAAAAGAGAATCGAATATACGACCCAACTTAAGAGTAAAAGAGACAACAAAACGGTCGCGGAATGCGGCGCACTTAATTTTTGTAACGGACTACGGGTCGAAAAGTGCGCGTCGCAGCCGTGAGGAGCATGTAGTACGGGCCGTATGGGGCAGGTGGGGGGATCGGCTGTAGTACGACGCGCGACGGCCCGCGCTTCTCGTAAAGGAAGCGACCCTGGCGCGGTCATTGCTCGCCGCGACCGCATTCCTCTCCCCCACCCCCCGCACCTCTGCAGCGCCTGCGCATCAATGAACGGCTCGCGCGCAACTGCCGCGTCCAGTCGCCCCGTCTCATTCCCGCCAATGTCTGCTTTGTCCCTTGCATGATCCTCTGCTTATAATCTTATCTGGTTAACATGATAACCGTTATGGTGTGCATAAAAATATTTAACAATCGATAAATATTTAAACGCAGAAAACCTTCCTTGTTGAATTACATCATACAATAAGAAAGCAATCTCTTAATTCGGGTTTTTAATACTTTCAATTTCAACGAATTGCTTGCAGTTTTACTAGGCACGGTAAGTACAAACAAGTAGGTTAATAATTTATGTTAGTGTGTTCACGACGCTCATCAATGTCATAACATGTTAACTAGTACAAAATGTAACATGAACAATGAACGTTAAGTATTTAAAATAAAACATATAGAACCAAATAATAATACACATTATACCAAACAATGAGTATTGCATTATCAGAAAGATGTATAATTTAGATTTACACACAAAGACATAAGATTTGCTAGAATACTTCATTTAGATATCTACAATCTACTAAAGATTTTCGATCCGAAACCAATCTAGATTCTAGGGTCACTAAGCGTAAAATCATACTTACTACATTCTGTAACAGTCAACGTGTTTAGACAAGGGTAGGATGTAATTTAATTTAAGCACGAATGAATGGGTGATTTTATCACCGGCTTTAGAGCCAAAATAATGTCAATAGCCTTTGCCCAGCGTTGGGAAAATAAAATGGGCTAGCAGTAACGGACTAGTATTGTTCTGAAACGTAAAATACTTGGGCAAGGTCTTCTTTTACAAAAAACTGGGTGACTGTCTATAACTCGAGTTAAAACATGGTTACAAACGCATACACACAAGAAACCGTTGAATCAATTTATCAAAACAATTACAAAAGTTTAGTAGGTACAGTATGATGGTATGCACTAACTTTTCATGTAGGCACGGTAAAATACTTTTTGAACAGTTAATTTTATAGTTGTGAATAAATACAGTTTTCGTTTCGTATCTGAATAATAAGTAACCTAATCAAACTATTTAATAAATTTACCATATTGTACCCAAAACCTTTGTTGTGATCTTAAAAAGTTAAAAACAGGTAAGGAACATTTTTTAAGATAGTCGATTCAATACATTTTAACCTTTAAAGTTTACGGGAGCCAACGAAAGCGTCCACTATTGGTTGTCCAACAGCTTTGCGCGTCGTAGCAAGGCCCGCGGTCAACGCTCGGCAAACTGCCGGACTTACAGGTTGGACATGGGGCAATGGAATCCGCGGGGGACAAAAAAGAAACGCGCCCGCGCCGCCTGCGGTGCGCGCTTCTCGACTACTAAACAACGGCATATGGTCAACTATGAGCCATGTCCAATATCGACGCTAACCGCATTTCTACGTTCCTATATCAACACATAAGCTATTTTAAAACTGTTGAGCTTGCTAAAGTTGGGTCAAGTAGAGCTATGAAATGAACGTCTGTTCTTGATTGTTGTCCAATGTCCAATTAACCAGACGGATGAAATATTGAAATCGGAGTTTTTAAACTACATTAAAAATTATAACTTACGTAAATAAGAGATGTAAGTGTAACTATGTCATATACGCAGTAGTTAACTTTTAAATCGTTTTAAGTGCCAACCAGTAAACATAAATGATTCAAAATAAAAATAAAGTAAACTTCCACGCACTAATTCAACAACATGCGCTGTTCGACCCTTCTGAGAAGACCTTTCTTGCGGGCCGTTTCTTGGAAAAGTGGCCAGCTTTTTACGCGCCAAATTCTTATTACAATGAGGTACGGATGCTACTGCGCATTCCGGGAGCCTGAGCCCTGCGCCTGCGACAGGCTTCTCTTGAGCAATCTGGAATGGTTACATCCCGCTATGGTGGTGTTGAACCCATCAAATTCCATGGAGTTTTATAAATATGCAATATTATTTTCAATAAATATTATTTTTTATGTAAATTTCAATTTTTCTTTAATTATTTATTTTGTTTGATGCTGTATTTCGTGAAACGCATGAGTTTTTGAACAACAGTGAAGCGTTGTAGTATTATTTGTAGATGGCGTAGACCGTAGAGCCATTTGCGGCCATGAGTTTTATTAAATTTAGTTGTACTTGAAATCAAATTATTTTTTTCATCTCAGCTGAAGTGCTTAATTTATTTTAACACTATATTGCACTGTAGGAGACTTATTTATTATCTGAAAAAGAAAACAAAATGACAGCAGTTATGACATTCTTCAATCTTACGCTGGTACTTATTAATAAGATGTAAGGAATATAACAGTCTTAATACATTATATTCTAATTAATTTAAAAATGAAACTAAAAAAAGTCTTGAAAAGTAACATAAATTAAAAATAATACCTACTCACAAAAATATAAACATTTAAAAAGTATCATAATATTGATCCCCATCGATGTCAACTAGTAACGTGCCGAAAAGACTGTATCCAATTTAATGTTAAATAAAAATAAAGTTTTATCGTTCAGTCTTGAAAAGATATCAATGAAATTGTAATTATCAGAACAATAAAAATCAATATTGCTCTCTCGAATTGTTTAAATAAGGATTTTTTTATTGATCCTTTGCTGTTTATGCTCAAAAATAGAGGGTAAAGTTATCAAAATTTACCTACTATTATTATTTTATTCATTATTTATCATTCTGTTAAAAATTTGACGACTTTATATTAATATTTGATCCATGAGTAGCACCAAAGCTAAAATACTTTTCTAACGTATACGTATAGTTTATTCGTACTTTAACAATTGTGCTGGTGATTAAAAATTAAAGAACTGTAACTAGCATCATGTTGGTATGACGTGGTACCGTAAAGTTATGAACACGCAGCTCGTTTATATAAAGATGAGTGCCAATTGTTAAAGGCTGCACCCCACCAAATCGCTCAACTATGGTTCCGGATCGGTGTCATTGACCGGCCACCATCGGAAATAGATACTCCCTTCTAGAGTTCCGCCCGGGACCTCCATGAATAAACATAAGTAGCATCATAATACTCATTATGTAGCCTAGCAATAATCGTTTCTCTTTTTAGGTGTTAACTGCACCTCTGAACCCCTAGGATCCTAGGGCACATTTAAGCAGATTAACGCACGTCAAATGCGATCAGTTGAGTTGCGATGTCAAAGGATACCGCTTAGGGGCTTGGGGTTAGAATACACCTCAGTTGCGCATCCCCCTCTCCGATAGATAATGTAACTAGTACAGACCTATTTCTGCTTACTCGAGTCTGAACTCTGAACATTGGACCTTCTACTTATCTATTCCGTATTTTTATATTTAATAATATTATAAATTGGGAAGTGACTTTAACTTTGCTGTATAATTATAAATTCCCTGTAACAACGACGTGTCAAGTGAAAATTAAAATACATTATGAAAAATGTTAACCGTGACGGATGAGATCCAATCAAGCTGTGTGGCCGAGTTGTGAGTCAGCGTGTCCCACCCGTCCACGCAGGAGACGGTGACATAACATAGCAACCTGCGACTTATTACCACGGTGCTGCATACACAGCAGACTTGAAACATTCAAGGCAAACGGTGCCGTGGTGTTCCGCGAGTAGGTGGGTCGCCTGATCTCTCCGGCGGTATTGCAATGCACATCCGGGGCGGTCGATACGAGCGGCGACTTGCGCGTTGCCGCGGCGTCCCTCGGCTCCCCGCACCGTAAACGCGGCCCCTCACGTCTTGGAGCCCCCTCCGCGACGATTCACATCGATTCGCACGCTTGATAATTATTAAGAGCTTGCTGCGAAAATTTATCATGTTACGCCTGTAAGAAACCGGACCTGGAAATCAAGCAATGGCATACAAAAATCGATTTATAAATCGAATATTTTTATAAACGTATAACAGTACTGTGCATACAACCTTATCTTAATTTGTAACTCTGCAACAGCGATATTAATTGTAAAAGAACATACAATACACGGAACGTTGGTATCGTATTTCACATTCATATGAAACGTTTTTAACAAAAAATGCTACGTCTCAAAAATAAAATAGGATCTCAAACTGACGAATACTCAATACCTTTATACAAACTACTTACGTACTCATATTCATTATTATGCTTACAGGATACGTATAATGCGCATCTAATAGAACTTCCAATCCATCTAGCCGTCTCCAAGAGTATGGTGGTATACCGTATGCGATAACCCTAATCCCACGTGTCCTTATAATATCACGCTCCATGGTCTGTTCATTATGTAATGGTTTGGACTATGTAGTCCAAACCAAATATGAAGCAACAAATACTTACTTAAATTATAAAACGGGTAGGAAGTAATCCTTTGTACATTGAAACTTTGTGTACACTGCAATGTAAACTTTATATTTCATTAAAAACTTTACAGTATACACAACCGCAAAACGATTTTATTGTTTATTTTTAGTTTTCATTTGCCGTTCTCTTCTGCAACATTGATTAATATACCTACATACTACAATGTGGAAATTTAAAAGAACACATCGGAAAATAAACTATATCTTTAGAATGATGATGAATATGATGATTAGACAACGTAGTGAATAAAGAGGTACCTACGTATCTACCTCACTTAACTAGTTGTAAGAAAACTATGAAAATGTAATAATAATATCGAGCACGCGTATAATAATTTCTAAATATGTTTTATTTTAGTAAACTATGTTTCATTGATCGAATAAACCAGACTTATTGCGTGGTTTGCGGCGACATAAATTAATAAGTGAAGCGAAGAGTTTGGGTACATTTCTACGAAAATTAGGCGGACGGAGGAGTTTGGCATTTGACACAGTTAAAGTTTATATGGAGGTCTGCAGAAAACGAATATTTTTGTATAATATGCGTTAGAAAAAAAAACAGACATCACACTACCATGAGGTTTACACTGACACATACTAATACTCCATACTTTATTAAACATATTTTGATAGTGTCATATTTTTTGGCTTTGATGTCATTGACGTAACCTAACTAACATTTAGTAAAAAAGGCTAAAGTAAAGTGTATGGACGAACTCAGAAAATATTTATATCTATTATTTGTCGTCGTTAGTCTTACTGAATGTCCAGTACTGTTTGAGAAGTGTGAGATTTGGTTAGTTAAAGTTAACCATTTGTGCCGAAAGCTAATTTTGATTCTTGATTACGGTCAAATTTTGGCCGCCACGGGACCTCCAGTTATAATAATCATATTATTATATCATCACCTATTAGGCTATTACCCACTAGCCGCAACTACGTTAAAATTGATTTGAATTCTAAATGTAATATCAATTTAACTCACCGTCACTCACTCACCGGATACCCGTAACGCCACCTGTTGTGCTTGTAGGGGCGAAATAGGCGTAATCAAAGTGAATGATAATATATAGGTACATAGTTCGACGTGGTATCATACCTGATTGAAGCGCCAGCCGACGTGCCAATCACTTGTGGTCTCAGGTGTCGAGCTCATTCGTCCATTACGTTCAACACGACCAAAAAAGGGTGATTCCGATATCACACCGCAGCGCGGGTTTACAAACACAACGTTTACATTTGGGATATTGTATAAATATTTTTTATTCTTTTCAGGATGCAAAAATGATATAACGTTACCTATATTATATTATTACATGTTTAAATAAATAACCTATGTACCTACTTGGACAAGTTAGGTAACTTACATAAAATATTTGCTTATCTAAGGAGCTAATTCCTCTCCTGTTTTACAAAATAAAAGTTAAATATATTCGTGGCGCTGCTCTAACCAACTGAGCTCAGTTGGTTAGAGCAGCGCCACGGATCGGCGAAGGTCGCGGGTTCGAATCCCGCTCGTGTCCATCATTTTTCAAATTTCCTTTATCAATTTAGATTCAAGCTTAGCATGGGCAACATGCTAAAATGGCACCAAATATATTTATAGCCAGACGCCGTCTAAGTACACAGATAATTAGATATTAAATCCTTACGACTCATCGTTGTCGTTACTAATGTAACATTGTACATACCATACATAAGGGATTACATAGCGCTATTTTGGTGTAAAATGATGCGATAATAATCGTCAGCATATACAAGGTTTACGTAGCGCAACGAAGTGGAAAGGATTTCGCCGTTATCAATTCATTGAATTGAATGTTACTCGCGTTTCTGCACACCGCCGTTTACCAAGATAATTTATATCTGGAAACAAGGAGACACTAATGATCACAAATAATGTTAGGCTGATTGGCAATCATACTTACTTATTGGTTTATACATTATTAGGCTCAAGTATGTAAAATGCTGTAGATAAATGGTCTTACTTAATTTATTTATTGGTTATATTATTATTTTTACCGTAGCTTTACGCATATGGTAACTACGGAGTTTTAAGTTAATAAAATGAGGTCTACGTACGTTCATCTACGTGGGTACATAATATCTATATTTATTCGAACTTGCTACTTTAAAATAATTATGATGTCGCTAACGTGCGCCGTAAGGACTTAAAAAAAACAAGACGCGACTGACTGATTGGCGCATATTATTTGACTAAGTACCTCGTAGTAATAATTTGTGTGATTCCCTTAATATTTGTTCCAAGACCTGCTATTTGAGAATATTCATGATGACCCTGAACTAAAACATTGCTAAAAACTGTATGATCGGACTTCTAATACAGGGAATATCAGTGACTTGCTCTTCCAATGATTATATAGGCATTTCGTAGATCAAGGCCCTGGTCTCTTCTATTTTCCTTGCCTCATCTCTCATTATTTTCTTAAATATTTCTTAATCTATTTTCTTAATCTGGAGAAAGAAGTAGCTCCTGATCCCTAACAGTGAACTCATTGTAGCTTACTTATAACTTATTCTAGAAATAATGCAACTAAACGTTTGCGTTGCAGTTATACAACTGGAGTGGAAGACCTATAGGTAATTCTCGTAACTGAAAGGCGTTATCGAGCAATGCAATAGCGACGTGCTTTTGATAACTATTTAAGTTCCGAGAATTAATCTACTGTAAATTTAGTAGCTAAGTCTACCGTTCTAATCTGATTATAAATACCAATCCAATATACTTAGTTCTAGCTGAAGGTCTTTTGTTGGGTGGCGCCAAAAATTATATTAAAACATACGTTTTTGTGCCAGTACTTGCATAGTGTTTTTTTAACCAAAAGCAATCTCAAAACATTTACGTTAGTACGGAAAACGTCGCTTGCACTGAGAATGCAACTTGCTAGTCAACAGGTGGCACGCCTGGGATCCTGCACCAATTATTACAGGACCCCTACGTAAAGGGTATCCATTTCGTCAAAACAATCAGCCCCTTTCTGGGACTAATTGCAGGTTAAAGTGTACTTCCGCGCAATTATTACACAACAACCCTGTGTATCCGATATAACAATAGGATCAGTTACACTGCCTCACTACGTGCACACATCTACATCTACAGGATTATCGCAAGGCAGTACGATATTGTACAAACAGACATAGAGTCAAGAAAGAGACATTTTTATAGTCGGTACTTTAATTAACCCGTTGAGCGCCATAGCGGTCACCGGTGACCGCGAACAATAGTTATTCTATTGTGTCTACTGCGTGGCAGTCAACAACTTAAACATTCATTTCATACTAAAATAAGTAAATAATTATTGTATAATGTTACTCAAAAGTAGATAATAGTTTACGTAGTTAGCACAGAAATCAGTGTCTTCCAATCTTCAATCAGTAAACATTACTAAAATCGTGGACTTGCTATTTAATTAAGTCTGGTGAGACTGAACGCATTGGAATGAATAGGACTACAAGTTGGGAAAGATTAGGCAGACGAGCTAGCACACAAACTGGAATCGCCAATAAATTCAGGAGTCAGGTCTTGAATCACTAAGACCACGTAGCGATAATTCCGTGACAAGTAAAGATTTTTTTTATAAATGGCACAATACGCATGACATCTGCACGTAAAGGGGCCTTGGACGCAGGTGAGAACCGACTCTTGGCTCTTAGTTATCACAGTAGAAACTCTAACGTAACTGAAATGTAGGACTACTGCAACAGTTAACATGTAGCTAGGGGACAGCCCTAGGAAATGGACCAACGACCTAAAGAAGGAAGCTGGGGTGCACTGCATGCGGAAGGCGAAAGATTGCTCTTTATAATTTATGTAACTTATTATAGGTTTGTATTATGTCCAGAAAGAGCTGGGATAGTTTGATATTTTTTTTAAATTTGAAGTACATGACATATTTTGCAATTATTATTTACAACTTAGGTAAATCTGACACAAATTATATTAAAATTTAATAATTAAATTAATTAATAAGCATCATAATATTGTTTCCCATCAATGTCAACGGTAACGTGCCCAAAAGACTGGCAGCATCTTTTTTTGGCCAAAAAATACACCAGCTCTTTGGTCACGTTTCGCTCGGACCCCATGGTCTAAATGTTTCGTCCCCAATCGGCTACAAAATACAATTACCAATTAGGTTATTGTATTTCCGCCGCTTGAAGGACTTCGCAGCAACCAGCGCAAATCGCTGAACCAGAAACGTGAGAAGGTGCAAGGTATCGACGCACGTTGCGTCCCACACCTTCCTAATTTCCAGGGTAACAACGACATACCATCAGGTCTCTTTCCATCGTCAAGTACCAGGCCATTTGTACCGGCGGTGACAAGAGCACGGCGAATAATGTCATTTATATTACCGTGTCGCGGTGGGTATGCGACCTGCACTCCTACTGCATGATAGGCCATGCCGTCCGAGGCTGTCGATAGCTTAGCCACTATGGCATCGATAAGGATTGACGAATGGAGTGCCTAAGCGTAAACTAATAACGATGCGGACACTGTCGTCATCCAACATTTTTCCACTATGACGGAAGTGCCTGTAGCCAAAGGCCCGTCTCCCATTCTCCCGCAGCCAGCAGACGAGCGCGCTCGGTAGTATTGATTGACGTATAATCAAGCAGCTCGTCCCACTGTCTCTTAGGTTTTTGGAAAATTTATTCATCTTGTTTATAACTGCACTTACGGATATTTAATATAAATGATTAGTATTTAGGATGTATGTTTTTAACTGTAAGATGTGCACTCTATAAATAATTTGGTGTGACCCAACGAGGTACCTACATGTGCATTTTTGCTCATGTTTAGTAGTCAGTAAATAAAAGTACTGAATAAACCACCGGATTGTACAAAATCAAGTCACTAAACTACTTAGGCTGCGCACTGCGCAGGTATATGCTGCTGTTACTGTTTGTATTATATTAATGGTTTATGTTTTAGAGGGTTCCGTAACTCAAAAGGAAAGTTGATATTCATGTATCATTTAGTTCTGCTGACTTTAAGAATAGCTTCTGAGTCTACGCAATCAAAGTATACAAGCGTTTGAGCTGAATATTTTACAATTCTCGTCAAAATTGGTTCAGCCGTTTCGGAAATTAGCCGGGACAAATAAGCAGACAACAAAAACTGTTTGAATTGAATTTTTGTTGTGTGTATCGTAAATAGGTACTATGCTTAACATATTCAATAAGTAAAAAGCTGTTATTTTGATGTTACAAATAGGCACTCCAATTTAATGTGTGCCTTTTAAATAAAGGATCCTTTGTATTTTGATACTGGATGTGTTTGTCCTTTCTTCAGCAACTGGTAACCCTGTAAACGACAATTTAATTCACTTTGCTATATTATAGCGGCCTGAGTCCGGCTTTACCTCTGAATAAAGTTGTCTTCTCGGTCAGAGTACTATCCATGAACTTAAAGAAAGACACTAGACAGTATTATAACAGTATTTTCTTTTGTCTATGCCATCAGTTACATGGTGTCGCCATCTATTATAAAATCAATGAACAAAAAAGTCAACTATCTGAATTTATAAGAGTTTGTGTATAATCGAATCTAGTGTACTATTTTAAATTAAGATTTATACTTCTTTTATCATCTTTTGGTGAATCTAATAGCAGTTTTTTTTTAAATTCGTAAGTCGTTTTTAAAGTAGTAAAAATCATCGAAGCGGTCCCCATTCGACGCTTGGATCAAAAGAATACTTGGTAATATGACAAATCAAATACAAACACTTATTTTGTAGAACACGGGCTTTTTGAAATATCACTGCGCTTATCAGAGATAAACAGAGAAATGTAAGCAAGGTTTTTGCCTAGGCCTAGGACGCAAAACCATAGAGAAAAACTAAACAGGCTAATTAAAAAAAACGTAAACAATTTATTTTACGTATGGCGACATTGAGCATTAACAGTGTCGCCCATCCATTTCTCAAGCCGATTTGTGTTATGAGTTTTGACATAAATATTTAACATTTTATGGGTTTAATTGATTTAAGAAGTTTATTTTGTTAAAAGTTATTTTCTTTCAAGCCTGTAAACATGACTTGGGGTTTTGTAACATGCGGGCCTAATGAGGCGCTAGTTGTCTCCGGTAAGTATTTACACCGACGTCTATTTTTTGTTGTTTTGATATTCTCTTTCATTTTTCAATCTATTATCAGGGCTGTTCTAATATAGAAATATTTTAGGTTTAATTCTTATATGCGTGTAATTAATTGAATCTAGTTTAGTGATGACATCATTTCGAATTCATTTTAATTAGTGTATAGCCATGCTAATTGTAATCACAGGCACATATCTAGGCGTGTTTTAAGCCTTCCATAAGGTAACACAGACGAGGATACTCGTTTAAAATACATTTTATTTCATAAAATAAAGTAAAAACTGTTGTATTTTATCATTCATAGAGTAAATGTTTGAGGTCAACTTTAAGTATTTTATAGTCAAAAGCATTAGTCATAGGTTAATGGTATAAGAATAAAAGTAAATAATACTATAAAAATTAACTTTTATTTTTTAATGTTTATTTATAAACTTTTTCTTAACTTTTTGTATCTTTCAAAGCAAAGAATTTAATGATCAAGACAAATTATTATTGAAAAGTTATCCATGATACATCAAGTATTTTTGTCATATTACCTAACTTGATGTTCATATACACAGTGGGCTACTAATACCATGCTAACCCAGGACACATACTACCCCTGATCCTTTCCTATAGTTATATAGCCATGTATGTTTCCTATGATTGCAACATATTATTATTTTATTTCTCATATATATGTGAGAAATATGATAAGATAGACTACTACTACAATATTTTCATTGGATTTAATTCAACTTATAATGTCCTCCTGACCGAATTTCGGCCACGGCGGCCTGTCTCAGCTGAGACTAGATAGGAGATATTATAGTGCACAAGTATGCGCGCAGACACAGGTGCACTCCCTATTCCCTCACTCTCATAATCTGATGGGACGGTAGACAGACACGACCGGAGAGAGATTAGGCGCAGGACCAACGGCTTAACGTGCCTTCCGAAGCACGGTGGGGTCTCGACATGTGAAAACGGTCACCCATCACAAGATTGACCGCGGCGAGCACGGCTTAACCTCGCAGATCGGCTGATCTGCCGGGTAGCCGCGTAGCTACGAGCCCCACAATTCAAGTTTACAATATCAAAGATATTATATTATCCTTTTTCCTTATAGGTTCTGTACATTTTGTACTTGTATGATAATTGATAATTGCTGTGCATGGATAACAGGCTTTTGAGTATTCTATCATTAAATCTTTGCAACTATTTAGTATTGGGTATTAACTATTTGGTATTAAAAAGTTAAAGCTTTTCTTAATATTATAATATTTTTAATCTAGTTGTATGTCTTCTTAATGAAAAGTTGACACTTTAACCGAGATTGCAAAAAAAGTAAATATTGAAAATATTTTCCTATACAAAATTTTAATCAACGCATTAATGTAAAGAAAGAGGCTTTTTAAGGCACTTGTGTGGTCTTCGTCAATCATTAGATTGTTTTCTAGGTTTGTTATGAAGAGTTGTTTGTTGTTAGATTCTCATATAAATATAATCTTTTTAGCGGCAGGCCATTTTTGTATCCTCTGGTAATATATAGTTAGACATATCTCTGACAATTTGGTTTGTCTCTTATATCTCTTAAGTGGATATTATGATGAATCTTTATTATCTACTTAGATATTAATGTAGATTATTGATACTTGCTCTTACTATTTAATAGTGTAGAGTAATCTAAATCAGTCTCTTTTAGTGAAGATTCAATGATTTTGAATCTAACCCTGCTCATACTTCATAGTATGGGCTGCTGTGCTTATGACTACTTATGTAACTGTAATTTTGTTTTGGTATTTGAATGTCATCATATCAAATTTATGCATAGCAATTGAAAAATATTTTCACCATATCAGCGAAAGTCAAGACTGAGATGTATTGATAAAAAATAACGCTCATGCAAATGATAATGCTAGATTATTATGATAACAGGCATTATAAACGTCGCACTTGCATGATAACGTTTGTTTATTCACATAATAATCTGTCAGAATTCTCATCTCACATTGTCTAAAATACTGAAAATATATTCTGAATATAGAACTAGCATTATGATATACTGCAGTAAATAAAACTTAAAAACGATAAATTTTTGTAATTATAAATAATAACAAATCTTTACTTAACATGCTGAGCGTATAAAAACTGTTAAAGTAATGTTTTATTGAGTGTAAGATACATCTTCATCATCAGCCAAAAGACGTCCACTATTGAACATAGGCCTCCCCGTTTAAGCGGGGGGGTTGCCATAATCCCCACGCTTGGCAAGCGGCTTGGGGATCGCAGTATTGGTGGTGAAGTTACAGAAGACGCTGCTGCCCATCTTCTGGATTTTCCCTTAGTCGCCTCTTACGACACCCACGGGAGGAAAGGGGGTGGTCGATTCTAGGCCGGATACCACACGGCAAAAATACATCTTGCGCTCGAATATTTAAATTAATTATTTAATTCATTAAATTATGTCAATAGAAAAGTTAAACGATTTTGTTTTTTATCAGTAACTTAACCTAGCGCACGGACGATCGCAGATTATAGTCTCGTGCGACGTTCCTATTAATCTATCATTAGTACTGTTCAACAATTAATACAAATATGGCCATCCACCACCTGTTATCGATGTTAATCACGCAATTTTTAACTACGTGGTACTTATCGCTAGGGAGGCGGTCTCGTACCACTCCTTTATTATTATAATTATCAAAAAGCTTAGCGTGCTTTAACTTTGGCTTTTTTATATTAAGGCGTAGTAGTGCATGACACATGTTCCCGAGTATTTGTGTGATGTATAACAGCTGCAAGAAACATACATGTACCAGCCTATTAAGTCCTCTGCTGCAAACATGTTTTTCTTTGTCACTTAATCCTGTCCTGTATGATTCTTTGGTATAGTCATCTTTACACCCTACTAGTTTTAAATTACCTAGTTTACGCGTAAAGCTAAAACAACTCGAAACATTAAGACGCAAAGTAAACAAAATGTAACCATATGGCGTTAAAATATGTTATTTAGGCTTAGCAACATACAGTATGGAAGTAATTAACTTGAATGTGACCACATAGAACAATAGAAGTTTTAACATAACACGTCACATCGCCTAATCGGTATTTCACTCTACCATTGAAGTATCACATCACGTTATATTTATACGGGGAATTTGGGTGCCTGCAAGAGGCCCTAAAATATTTAGGCCGGCGATATATTTATAACACCTGTCTGTCCCGAATTATCCATAATACAATGATTGCTGGTGTGGGTATACTTAGAAACATGTAGATTACAAAACTGTAATGAATGTTATATATTGGACCAGTACTGGAAATTTTTCGCTCATACCTCTCAAATCGAACTCAGTGTGTCAAAATAGGTGATTACACAAGCACACAAACCTCTCTATCTTTTGGTGTTCCGCAAGGCAGCGTCCTTGGTCCCACTCTGTTTTTAGTGTACATTAACAGCTTGTGTACAAAGTCATTACCGAACTGTAACATTATTACGTACGCTGATGACACGGCGGTAATTGTGCATGGACGAGACTGGGAAGAGACCAAGCATTATACAGAGCATGCGCTTAAAGAAATCATGACTTGGCTCCATGATAACCTTTTGACACTGAATATAAATAAAACAAAATATATTACTTTTGGTCAACGTAACACCACCCAGCCGTCATCAGATTTTGTAGTCAGTGCACACACCTGTCATGAACTAGATAGCTGTACTTGTCCCAAACTGAATCGTACCACTAACTTAAAATATCTGGGTCTTATTGTAGATGACACTCTGAGCTGGAAAATCCATATAAACCAGTTAACTGCCCGTATACGTAAATTGATTCCCACCTTCAGAAAACTTAGAAGTTCAGCTGACAGTGAAACATTACTCTGTGTTTACTACGCTCTCGCTCAAAGTCTATTGCAGTATTGTGTTGTCGTTTGGGGTGGTGTTGGCAAAACTATTCTACTTCCCCTTGAACGTGCTCAGAGGTCTATATTGAAGGTTATGCGTGGCCTACCTCGAAGGTATAGCACTGAGCTCCTGTACAGTGAGTGTCCTGTACTCACTGTCAGGAAGCTTTTTATACTGTCCGTTATACTACGTAAACATAAAAGCATTGACTTCATCCCAATATCAAAACGCAACAAAACCAGAGTTTGCTCAGTCACACCGCATAGAACGACACTCGCTAAGAATCAGTATTATGTTATTAGCAATAATTTATATAATGTAGTCAACCGGGTGAAGAACATATACGATAAACCGACTTATAAATGTAGGGCTGTAATACGAGACTGGCTTTTACAGTTAAGTTATTCTGAAACAGAGGAGATTATACATGGTTATAATGGTTAAATGATTATAAATGGGTATGGTAATCTCACCTTCACACACACACACACAAACACACACACACACATACACACACACACACACACACACACACACACACACACACACACACACACACACACACATACACACACACATACACACACTCACACACAATTATAAGCACTCATGCAGAAAAACATCATTACATCCGCATACTTGTGGTAATGTATCAGTAATATCATTCTCTATAGTCTATTCTTATTGTTTATATAAATGCTGCTTTATTGTTGGTTTTAGTATCCATACGTAAATCTGCTACTGTTATATCTAGTTATTTGCTCATATTGATATAGTGTACCTAACATATTAGGGTGGGAGACGCTGACGATTGTGACACAGTTCATACTAGTACAGTCGTCAACGTAATCTCTTAAATATGTTCAATTGTTTTAGTTATTATACTTAGATTATAAGAGAAATTTGTAAATCTTAGTGAAATAAACTTATATTATTATTATATATTATTATTATTATATTTAGCACTATAATATTGTCTTTATTCATAATGTTAATTTCTCATAAATAATTGTTTCTATTTAGGATGCTGTTACTCCAAACCACTGCTAGTACCTGGAGGGCGCGCGTTCGTCTGGCCTGCTATCCAGAATGTGCAGCGTATTTCCTTAAACACGATGACTCTCCAGGTCGAGTCCCCAACCGTTTACACCAGCCAGGGAGTTCCTATATCTGTCACCGGTATAGCACAGGTATTAAAACTATTTTAACAACATGTATATTACGTCAGTTTTAAACATTGTATGTAATAAAACCTGCATTGTATTTATGCATCTAATTTCAGGTGAAGATACAAGGTCAAAATGCTGAGATGCTGCTCTCCGCGTGCGAGCAGTTTCTGGGCAAGAGTGAACAAGAAATACAGCATATAGCCTTGGTGACCCTAGAAGGTCATCAACGTGCTATAATGGGTTCTATGACCGTCGAAGAGATATACAAAGATAGAAAAATATTCTCTAAAAAGGTGTGTTTGTTTTAAAAAATTGCATAGTAATAAAGCATAGTAGAAAAAAACATTTTCATGTAGAATTTGTTTTATGTTCTATTATTAATTGAAATTGTTCACTGTTCCAGGTCTTCGAAGTAGCGTCAAGTGACCTCATCAACATGGGAATTACAGTTGTGTCATATACACTAAAAGACATCAGAGATGAAGAGGTAATCATGTTTTCCTCATAATGCCATTTATCATTAGTATTCCATAAATCCTGAACTATTTTACTTTATGGTATGGTATGGTCTTTATTTAAACATTAACATTTAACAGCGTTATAAACAGATGCCCTTAATGTTTTATTACATCAATATTAACGTGATATTAATATACTGTAGTCGGTATTTTTCATTCGTACTCACTTAGAGACACAATAAATAACACAGTTAATTAATCAACTCACAGACGTAATCATAATACAAAATATTATTTACATACATTAAAGTAAGGGGTAACGTAGGAAAAATCATTCATAAAAAAATACTTTTTTTGTATTAATTTGATATGTTTTATAAATAATTGCTACAGGAAGCTAAGGTATGTAGGATTTAAAATGGTATTCAATGTTTTCTGTTTCATTTATATGTATACAAAATATTACGATAAATGCCTAAAGTAGATAAAAACAATATACCTACATCATTCTTATTATTTTGGCTAAGTTGTGATGGTATAATATATGGTGTGTAATAACAATGGCGGATATCTAATATTCTTGTATTTCTATTACTGAGTAAGAGTGCGGATCACAAGCACTGGCTGTCATATTTTCATGTTATAGCAGAGTGGTATTTTTGGCGCATATTTAACAGCTTATAGTAGATTTATAACATCCGCTTTAGGATATAGGTCTAACTACAAAATTGCATTTTTGAGATAGACCACACCTCATTTATAAAACTGAACCTACCGTATATAAATTTCTTTTATTTAACGAATATGATGTCTTCAACATTAATTTTATAGTCGTTTAATGTGTTTTTGATTGTGCGCTGTCTAATAGGTACTAAAACTTATCAATTCAAGAATGTGAATGAAAATATTGGAACGTTACGACTTGAGTTATACATACATATATAAAGTCACGCCTATTTCCCAGTGGGGTAGGCAGAGACCACGGATTTCCATTTGCTACGGTATACTTCCTTTGCTTCATTCACTCTCATCACATTCCTCATACATGCTCGTCGGTTAAGGGTATTCCACACTTGACCCTTTTGCAGAACATCTCCAATTTGGGTCTAAGTATGTTCGCCGAGGTTCTTCTTCTTCCCGATACTCCACTAACATTCGCCTCATATATTCGTTTCGTCACTTTTCTTTCATGAAGACTAGACAGTTATATTCCCAAAGTACACAATCTAGTGTTGACGACACACAATAACAACTACAACGTCCTTACACTCATTCATGTATGAATATGACACAAGAATACGCTCGCACTCGCAAGCATGCATTTTATTATATATTTAACATTTATAAAACAAAAACGGGTGAACCAATTTAACGAAAACCTAGCTCAGTAATCAGGGCGTCAGCGTCAGGGCGTTATCGTATGTAGCTTCCAGCATTGTTGGTTATTTGCGACTTGCAAATAATCATGCAATCGACATTATGGGGCTTTGCCAGTATAGTAATTGGAAAACGTAAGATTAATGAGATAAGTGTTCAATAAGGCCTCCATATTGCTGTATGCAGGTACGGACACGTTTCAGAACACCTCTGGTGACTTCGTTTTATTAAGGTACCTGATAACATAAATGTATGAGATATTATTACTTCCTGTAGGCACAATGAAATTTCCTTGCATGAAACTGAGATGATCATCAATAATTATAAACACTTTATACTAATAAATTATGAACAGCTCGCACTTAAATAAAGCGTTGATTAGGTGGGTTCCCGATATGCATTCCCCTTATCTCCTGAATGTTCGGTTATTTCCACATCGTCTCCGTCAATAAACTTAATATACTAACATTTATTTAAATTAAATTACTCTTTAGATCTAGTTCAATGAAACAGTAGTGATTGACTACTGGCAAAAATCCGTGCTGTTTGCATATAAAAGTTAATTAATTAAATCTAGATTAAGATATTAATTACATCAAAATTAATTAGCTTGTCTCGGGGAATGATCGTAATTATGCTGAAGGTGAGGGAATGTTAAAGTAATCTACTAATATACTATCAATAAATATATAAATAAATCAAAATATTCGTATCCAGCTTTTGGAATATTATGATGTTAATACCTATATTTTGCATTTATGTATTAACCCTCAAATAGCTGTTGTTCGAAAAAAATATTAGCATCGAATTTTTACAACATTTTAAGGCAACGCAACGGTTTCGAATCAAGGCGTTATTAAATCGAATATTACTTGTTTTTAAGATTAAGTGCACACTCATAAAATCACGTTACGAGTAACCTATGAAATTGCCGTTTTGTATAAAATAAGTTGACGTTCAATATTTTTTATTTTTATTAATCTAAATAATCACCCATGCAATTGATGCATCTTTGGCAACGCAGTGGCAGTTTATTGATGCCCTTCGTGAAGAAACTAGCTGGGCGGGAGTCGTCATTGTCGACCAGTTTTCGAAAAACCACGAGGTTCATTTTACCTGTTGAAATTTCCAGAACGTAAGCGGGCAAACCAATAACACGTGGTGCGTTAGTTTTAAGTTTTCGCTCCGGGAACGTCGATTATGTTGCGTGCCGCTAGTGCCTCGTTGCTGCCACGACGGTAATCCATAGTTCCTCGAATTTTTAACGAATCCATGAAAAAAAAAAGAATTTTTACGCTACGCGAAACGCTAATCAATAAGCAAATGAATAATATTACAAACAGAATTCCTTGTTTTTAAAATAATATTACTTAATTTGAAGTTAGAATTCTGAGCTAAACAAAAAATATTTTGATTTGCCATGGCCAGTACTGCAAAACGGCAATTTCATAGGTAAAGACTTATCAAATTATAATTAATAAGTTTGTAGTGTCATTATAATTAGGTATATACCAATAAATATGTGAAATTGAATAAATATAGTACTTAATTGAAAATTTTACTTGTAAATATAAAATCCTTACTTAAATATTCGTGTACAATATAATTCGATAATTATTTAATTCACAGCAATCTAGTCTTTCGCCCGGGTTTGCATACATTATTACGTCTGTGTATTAGCGCTTACCTCAATTTTTTCACGCTGCTTGATCCTATAACCAGACCACCAAATGCAACGACTTAATTTAATAACCAATAGAATATAATACATTTTCATATATTTTATGTCTCAAGATATATTGAACAAGCTAGACTGCGACGAAAACTTATAACTACTGACATAGGCTCCATACTTTTTTTAAATTTATTTATCATCTCAAAAAATGTTTTATAAGAATGCTACAAAGTAAAAAAAAAAGCTAAACTTGCAAAGGTTGTTAGCCGCTGACAAAGATATACTTATGGTAATAAAAGTTAGCCAATATAACATTTTTGAGCATAACCAGAACACTCTGTTGTTTATTTTATATAAGCTGTGTAATAAGATTTTTTAGCGAATTGTAGTGATTGCTGCTTATTTTTTTTATTTCTTACATTTATCATATCCGATGTATCTTTTGAATAAATTGATATAATCTTTTTGGATATTGACATCCAAAAAGATTATATCAATTTATTCAAAAGATACATCGGATATAAAACCTTTTGAAAACATTCCTTTTATCAAAATAGGCTTGAAACGGGGTCCCTAGGCCCGCGACTGCGGCGGTCGCAATTTCAGGATTTTACATAGAAATCTCAACACACTATTGTGTATACTGTTACTATTACATAATGTGCTAGAAGATATTTCTTTAATCAATATTGCACTTAATCACAGCTAATTTGTATATTTGTACTAACGCCATCTAGTTACGACTTTTTTAAACACGGGTAAATAAAATACGTAAATATTTAATATTTCAAAAAGTCATTTGCTTTAAAGATATTCGTTTCAATTTCAATAAACCTCCAGAATTTTTGTAAAAATCGTTGTGTTATATTTTCATAATTAATTTGAATAAACAATATCTAAATAAAATGAATCCCTAAAACTGAAGTCTTTATCAACACAAAACTGTAACTAAGTAGGCTCTCTTGGTTGTAGGCAATATAAAGAAAACCGTCAAATATGTACGCACATTAGTTATTCTGACAACCTAGGTTGTCTTTCTAATCTTTAGGACACCATCTTCTTTACAGCAATGAGTTAATTATGAAGAAAAATATTACTTTGTTTAATAAACTAAGACTTTTGTAGTATTATAATTTATCGCTTGAAATCACGATTCGTTCAAGCATTTAAACACAAAACACCATGACCTGATTGATATGAACCTGTTTTAAAGTACGAGTATAATATAGTTTACATTTTCGTGATATATAAATCAGCATGACTTTTAATAGTATTTTATGAGAAAGTTGCAGTTATTATGAGTTATAACTGGTTGCACATTTGCACTTCAAATATTTATACTTCATACCAAAAGATATAGAGTATAAAACGGTATTTTTACAAATGAAATCTCCTTGGTCTATCTAAAGCTTTAGGTTGACATAAAATAGTAACATTAAACACACTTGCTCGTAATCCTCATTTTGCACCGCTTTTAGGTTCATAATGCAGCTTACTTAACAAGCGTGCTTAGTGCTTTTCGTAGCTGCAACACATCAAAAAAGATCTCATTTAAAGGTGGTGAACACGTTTTGTAACTGGCAGCTTCGTCATTGTTCATTGTTCAATGTACGCAGGGTACCATAGGAAAGTCGCATGAAAAAGGATACCGCCGTATATAAAATGTATTTAAATGTATAAGTCACAAGTGTCTTAAAAACTGTCTGCAACACGTTAGTTATGGTTTGCACCTGTTGGTTATTTTTGGTGGCAGTGCACTCTCAGCTCCACTTACTTACGCAATCATCTACGGCTGCAATTCAGCTTCGAGTGTGATTACCAAATTATATATCTCTTGTATCATAAGTTTTATGTCTTTAGGGCTACCTGAAAGCATTAGGTATGGCGCGTACTGCAGAGGTGAAGCGAGATGCACGTATCGGTGAGGCAGAGGCACAAGCGGAGGCCAAGATCAAAGAAGCGATGGCCGAAGAACAACGAATGGCTGCCAGGTTTCTCAACGACACCGAAATAGCGAAGGCACAGAGAGATTTCGAACTCAAGAAGGCCGCTTACGACGTTGAAGTACAAACGAAGAAGGTATACGATACAAAAGAAACAATACGCTTATTCTTAACATTTTTTCAAAGCTATTGCCTATTGTAACCTACTACTTATTTGCAAAATGAGCACAATATTTAAAGTTTGTTTCTCCATAAGGCTGAAGCTGAAATGGCCTACGAGCTCCAAGCAGCGAAGACTAAACAGCGCATCAAGGAAGAACAAATGCAGATTTCCGTCGTCGAGCGTACTCAAGAGATAGCAGTACAAAAGTGGGAGGTCCAAAGAAGAGAAAAGGAATTGGAGGCGACTGTGCGCAGGTAAGTCAAATTATTTGGCTTTCAGTAAAGTGATTATAATTTCTAGACCGTTATATAATTTCATGATTGCCTGGAAAAAGTTTATATTTATTTGACATGCACTTACTTACTGTAACATGCTGTACAAAATTCACTTTGAGATCTCAAATGATATGATATATTTTACATGATAAATTATACATACTGTAAATTACAAGATATCAAAGATTAAAAAAAAATACTAAGAAACAATTTAATTTAGACAACCAATGCCATGTTATCTTTATCAGGCCTGCAGAAGCAGAAAAATTCAAACTGGAGAAGTTGGCCGAAGCCCATAAGTTAAAAACTGTGCTTGAAGCTGAAGCGGAGGCTGAGGCGGTTAAAGTGCGTGGAGAGGTAAGTTCTTCTTCGTCAAAATATTTAACGAATTTTAGGCATTAATTAATTATGTTTACTGCAGTAAAGTGGGTGTTGCAAATTTATGAATCAGGAGAAACTTATGAATGTAGCTAACCTAAAAAGGATTACTTATACACTAATACTAATTAATAAATATACAAACTTTGTCGATGAGTCGAGTTACTGTTACGGTAAAAACCACAACCGACATTTTCCTTACCTCTCAGATGAGCGTGGGGCAACTCCGTGATTGAATATAGATTTATTATTACTATACCAAACTGATTAAACTGCTCTCGCCATGTGTAAGATTACGGCATGTTATGGCGTATTATATATGTAATTATGCCGTAGGCGGAGGCATACGCTATCAAGGCGAAGGCGGTTGCTGATGCGGAACAAATGGCTAAGAAGGCGGAGGCGTGGAAAGAATACGGGTCGGCCGCGATGGTCGATATGATGCTTGAGACATTACCTAAGGTGAGAATAATATTATGTCATTATGACATCGATTTCATATCGATCCATACAGAGCAAGTTTATACAATTTTATTTTATGTTTCCGACTATATGTAATTATTATTTAAATATTAACGATTGGCCAGAATAATAAACCAATTAGTTAAACGCCTTCCCTATTAAACTCATGTTTGATGGTAAAATTTATTATGCCTGGAAATCACTCAAAATGAAACCTAATTACCACGAATACAGGTAACTGTATCATACCTTTTTGTTAAGCGTTCATTTGTGTTCAGGTTGCTGCGGAGGTGGCTGCCCCGTTGTCACAAGCTCGCAAGGTTACGATGGTCTCTTGCGGCGGCGGAGAAGTCGGAGCTGCCAAGCTCACCGGCGAGGTCCTCAATATCGTGCAGTGCATACCTGAGCTGGTGAAGGGAGTCACGGGTGTCGACATCTCCAAGGTAAGTCATAATCACAGCTCACCCAACTCTAATAATTGTCTTAACACATTGGACCAAGCGGTTTCACATAGCGTGTTCCTCCACAATCTTTATGTAAGGCACTGAATGGCATTTTCAGATCTTTGTTTGGTTAGTAGTAATACACTAATTTATATTGTTGTATCTTACCAACATATTGTGACGTGTACGTGTAGATGTGTCAGTAGTGGTTACGAACTCATTTATAAGTATAGGAGTAGGGGGACTATCATGAAAACACAAGTTCTGCATCCGTCAGTAAATTGAAGATACATACTTTTCATAATTATACTGAGAGAAACACAAATTGATTAATTTTCTTGTTTTTATCTGATTACTATATAACAAGTCATAGGCTGTTAAGCAGATAACCCGCTACCCTAAGTACCCATCTACCAATTTCATGATTTATAGTAGAGATAAATAAGTTCGTATGCATAAATGATTAATAAACGAGCGTTATGTGATGTGACTTTATTTGTAGATTTCTTTGTTTCTACTTGTCAATCAACAAATTAACGTCTTCTTAAATACTAGGAAAACTGTTATCTGTGTAAAGTGCTAAGGTCACATTAAAACAAACTTGCCTATCAGATCACCTTTGACATTTTCTTATTAATATAATCAAGAATACGATTTATTAACATTTCGTATTTTATCTGGGTCTTGGTGAGACCTAGAAGTTTTTGGGCACTTAAGATAACTATATAATATGATAAAAGTAAATCGTACGATGTTTACTGTTAGTTATTTATGTAATGTAATATTTACCGAAGCTAATGCTTTCATTAAAGTGTAACAGTTTGATTTTCACGGATCGAAGTTGTATCATGATAACAACTTTATTTACCTTTGAACTAAAGTAAAATGTTTAATATAATTTTATCGAAATCATCTTTAAACAGAATAAATAACAGTTTTAACATTATTTTAAACTATAAAGGCGGTCGGAATTTTAATATTGTTTGTTACTAATTCAACATGTAATACTTTTGGGATTTACTAGAATCTAAATTAGTCAAATAGCTTACTGCTTTGTACAGAAATCATGTTTTTTTTAATGTTCTTCACAATAGATTAACAAAAAGTGTCCAGTCCGCACTACTATCGCTTTATTAATCTGACCAGCTTTATTCGTGTCCTGTTTATGTAATATAGAACAGATAGTATACAGATTCATTGTTCCCAACCAGTAAAATACAGTATTTGAACCCAGTCAAGCATGATCACATGTAGATACACTATAGAGACTGGAACAGGGTTGACTTAGGACATTATAATAATGTTCTCCTGACCGAATTTCGCTCACGGCGCCCTATCTGCGAGCGGAGATTAGCCAACCACGCAGAAGATATTATAGTGCACGAGAATGCGCGCAAACACAAGTGCAGTTCCTATTCTCTCACCCTCATAGTCCGATGGGACGGTAGACGATCGGAGTCAAATCAGGCGCAGGACCAACAGCTAAGTGTGCCTTCTGAAACTCGGAGGGTTCTTGATATGTGACCCATCACCAGACTGACCGCGGCGAGCACGGCTTAACCTTGCGATTGACTGATCTGCGCGGTAGCCCCGAAGCTACGAGCCCCTTTTGGTGTATATTATATTATGACGTAGAAAAGGATGCATCGGTTGGCACAAAACACTTGAATCCGCGTGGAGTCGTATGCACAAGGAAACGCACAATACATTCAATGAATCAAAATTACCACGAACGTTGTGCATGTAGATTGTAGGCATTATAATCGCGTTTAGTTCATCGTTGCTCTTAGAAGGAACGGTAGTTGCTATCCAGCCTAAGTTTAAAATTCTATCGCTTAATAAATAAATTAATAAGATTATTAAACATAACACTCTCAAAACTGGTTACTGGTGTGATAAAGGTGCACATTACGTCGTCAAGACGATTTCCCCGTCCTTATTACTGTATGATTATGCAGAACTTTGCATATGAATGCGATTTCTCGAAATATTTGATGTAATAATGAGAAGTTACACATTTTTAGAAAGCCTTTATTTGTGATTAACCAAATATACATTGAATGTACAAATATTTACAAAAGCCGTAGAAGTTAGGTATTATTTGAAATAATTAACATAATAATCGATAGTAATGTCGCAATTAGTTTCTATTTACTTAATTCTTGAACAAATAAATTAGTTGATATTTCTCTTTAAACAATTATGGTATTATTATATTACTCGCAGCACCTAAAGTTGCAAATGACACTAAGATTAATTTAATAAAGATAATCTAGATTATTTAGACAAAGACATGCGTCTAGCCTGTCTGGGTTCAAATATATTATTATCTTTAACATATTAGTGTTAATGTTATGCCAAAACTGTGTGTCATGTATACTGTCTGCTCGTATCTAACGCTTTGCTTGACTAACGTGTCGTTGTCGATGTGGTGTGGTGGGCAGGCTGTGGCGGAACCGCCGACGGTACCGACGCCGACTGCTCGCGGTGACTCGGCGAGAAAACCGCGATAACTGCCAACCTTTTGTTAGACGACTAAATGCTCATAAAGGTAAGGCTACATTACTACAACTGCTACAACCAAATATAGTTAAAAGACGTAAATTATGTTATACGATGTGATGAAAGTGGTGAAACTTAGCTTACCTGAACTCAGGGCATCTCTTATATACTCTCGATAATTACAACATGCCGTTCTACTTCCACGTGTCAGCTAATATAATGTGATTTTAAAATATTTTGTGCGTTTTTGGACACATATCTACCTCTTTTAACTTATAATTGTCTTGGTTACAGCAGGCTAAAAATAAATAGCTTCAATAATTGTTACGCTAAACCTACTAAGAACTACTTGGCATGGATCATTTTGACTTTCCTTGCGGGCGAATGACCGGTGGAGGGTCTCGCGATGTCATCAAATTCAATTGTTATACGAGCTAATCATCCAATTTAAGTGTCAAGATGGCTTCTTCTTTATATCATTCAATGTAGCTGTATGTTGAATGGAAATGTTTAGTAAAACTACAGCTGACGGCCTTTTTTTTACTAAATTCACAAAGAATAAAATCTGCTCTTCAGTGGAGAAAAGGCCTTAAGCAGGTGATATAATTACCTACCTTGATGGGACAATGTCTATTGACTTCTTGGCTTAACCGCCTCTTCAAGGACGTGTAGCGAGTTGTTGCGAATCGCCGCTCTATACGCTGGCGTAATAATCGTTCTGTCATTTGTGATATCGTCGTTATATACATTTCTACATACAATGTGTACATACAGTGTATTTCTTTTTTGTATGTCATGTAGGTACCGAACAATGCAAATAGTTAAATTAGAAGTAGTTGCGATAACTTATTTATTTAAACATAACATATGTATTATCACATTACATAGATGTTACTTTCCTTGTTATACTAGCTGTAAATTTGTATTAACGCAGGTGAAACTGCGAAGCAACCTAAAGTATAAGCTATATTACTCTTAAAGTTTTATCAATATACGGCCAGTAGATCTTGTGTATAGCAGTAATAAATATCCACCTATTCATCCACACGTCTCGCAATTATATTTTAAGGAGGATATATAATTATGATATGACATAAAATACTTTCGGTATCCATATGAGTGGTAGGTAGAATTCAGTAATTGTCTTACTAAACTATGTCAATAACTAAACAACCTCAGACGATACTGAATCATTGATTAAAAAATAGAAGTAAATTTCACAGTCAGTATTCTTCATATCAATTCGTTATTAACTTTGATTATGTATCGGGCCATAAAAAGTGAATGCATTAATTTCAGCAGTTCTCGAAATTGTTCATACCGCGCAATTAAGCTAAAATTG
This sequence comes from Abrostola tripartita, assembly GCA_905340225.1. Lineage (NCBI taxonomy): Eukaryota > Metazoa > Arthropoda > Insecta > Lepidoptera > Noctuidae > Abrostola > Abrostola tripartita. The sequence continues at coordinate 9,821,062 of HG996486.1, forward strand.
AATAGAATTTTATAATTTGGATCTATGGCACGATAAAATTATAACATTTTATCATGTAAGTATCTAAATCATTCATAGAGAACAGGCAATATATTATAGCCAATTAGAGGGTATACCTACTTATTAATATGGATTGGTTTTTTATGAATACTTTTTATTTACTCACTCGTTTTGAATAACAACCAACATTATAATAAAGAAAACCCGTTCGCATAATATTGTAGTAGTAACAAACGGTGATTAATTGCGTTCGTTGTAATGTGTGCAATAGCATAACGAAATGGAAAAAATCGATATTTTGTATTCAACTTTACAATTGATTCAATTAATTCTTGAGAAAATTGTTTTCACTACTGACTTTACTACATGATATAATGGAAGCAGTTCATTCATTAATTTTAAATTTTCCACAGGGTGTTCGCGCACTTTAAAAGCTGCATACTACATATACCTACCTACCTGCGTTTATTTTTATTTATCTACGTATTTTAAGATAGGTAAGTGATTAATTTATGTGACCTAAGTGCCACTTTTGGAATATTCTCCTAAAAAGATATCTGCCGAAAACCAAAAGTTATAAATTTGATATGTAAAATGTAACCTAATGTACTACAAGGGTCACGTTAAGAAATTAGATATTTACTTTACTACCTTCGTTTAAAAATTAAGTCGAGTGAGCTCTGTTGGTTAGGAGCAATTTCTCGCTTAATAATATCGAATTAACTTCAGATTCATCAGCTAATGGTTAGATTTTACAATTATGTCTTACTTGCGAGTGTCACACCAATGAGTAAGAAGTATATTATGACTGTTGGCAGGACCCTTGTACGATCCCGAACGATTTAAGGTTAACCTTACTTACGCTAGATCCCAATATCAAATATACCTCGACGGCGCCCTTTTGCGTCGAAATAAGTCGAAACGTTTTTCGAACAAAACCTACCGCGCGCGTTGCTTAGTACGTGCCTAGTTTGCCTTTAGGTTGATCCGCCTCTATATCCTGTATTATTTGAATACCCACCGTTAGGAACTTTTTAATATATTAATAAGAGGGTCGATATATGATTTAGGTGACTTTAATTGGATTGTTACATTTCGATATTTTTTATTTGTAATCATAAATACAGATAACATTCAATGGCTTAAAGATTTACGATAGAAGATTTTTTATTGGGACCGGTCGTAAGAGATAGATAATATTTTTACAAAAGTTCATGCTATTCGAAATACCCTATCAGATTAAAGTTTAATAACCAGTCGGCTTACCATTTGACTAAAGTCAAAGTTACCACCAGTTCTGTCTCTCTGACATGACTTCACATATGTACATTTGTGCAGTGCATGTACATGTACAATGGTTTGCAATGTGTGCTTTCACAATCACAATAATGGTCCTAATTTCGTTCACGGCGGTCTATCTCATCTGAGACTAGCCAACTACGCAGGAGATATTATAGTTCACAAGTATGCGCGCGAACACAGGTGCACTTCCTATTCCCTCTCTCTCATAGTCCGATGGGACGGAAGACTGACACGACCGGAGAGAGATCAGGCGCAGGACCAACGGCTTGCCAACGTGCCTTCCGAAGCACGGAAGGCACGTTAAGGTTTTATCACAATAACACTTAGGTAAAACAAATAAGGAGTAAAACATAGTGTACAGGACTTGAAACTGTTTTGTATTTAAAATCCTTACATAACTCTGATATTTATGCAAGTTGCCAATTGTACAAAGTGCATATTAAACATTTTGCCCGTGGCTTTTAGTTTGGGAACCGCTTCCTTAAGTCATTTAGAGTAAGTTTCAAGTACAAGATCTTATCTATATTATTAATAGATTGCTTAGGAGTTTTCTTAGTTATGTCAGACTCCTGACTGGTTAGTGAGCTTATTTGATAGTGTTTTTTTGTTATTGTATTATTTTTGATGGGTCGTTTGCGCAGGTCGAATAGTTTAGTCATCTCTTACGTAATACTTACTTAATGTAATATGTGACCTGTGTAATCAAGCCATTAAAGGTCCGATGTGCTAAATAGCTATTATAGCATGTTAGTATTAACCTAATTATTTTATATTTGTGTCTTAAATTTAACAGTCACAAAATCGTTAATTTCTCCAATAATAGCTATTTAGCACCAATCGCCAAAATAAAAATATAATATTTTTGTTATTTAAGTAGGGCAAGTAACAACAAACTTGTGCAAGTATATAGAGTACATTAAAATACAACTTATGACCAAAACGCCTACTTATTCTCAAGGTAGAAAATTACAAATGACTGTTATACAAAAAGTACCTAAGTATATTTTTTTAATTAGCTAAACTGTCGTTAGGGTATATGAAAATTTTCGGTGTTCAAAAAGTGCAGTTTAGAAATTCTAATAGTAATTGTATTACACATTCGTAGACATTATTGATGTCTTTTTCTATAAAGAAATTCGGTATCGGAATATCGGTAGATTTTCACTAATTGTATGAAAGTTAATGTTACTATCTTGGTTAAAAGTCCCTTTGGTCAACCTAGTCAATTCTTTCAGAATCATAATGTTAAATTGTTATAATTGAGTATGTTTACATACTGTTTGATTTACTTATAATCTTCTACCTTGTACCCTTCTGTATATTTAGAGCTATGATAAGATTATAGTTCAGTGGTATATAACTCATAAATAATTTCATATTGTAAACTGTGTTCACTGTTCAACTCTAAAAGCTTCGGTTTAATTCTCCCACAGTGAGCGTGATGTTATATAGCCATATTTTATAATTAATAGCGAAAAAGTGTATCTGCCTTGTCCGTGTTTGTATTTTAAGCTTCATGCAATATTAAAGTGTTATGAACAAAGTTGAATCTCTTTTTACTCTGAATAATGGTTGGTGGTAGTATCTTGTATTTCAGTTCTTCATTATGTACAAAAACATTTCTTATGACCTATTACGGTTACTAAGAATACTGTTTGTGTCTTACTTCTATTAAATTCAGTAATAAACCTACATGATATTATTTAAGGATTATATTATTTTTTACTACTTCCGTTTTGGCTTTTGTGCCATATTAGCTTAGTACAAGATTTCAATTTTTTATTTTATTACAAAGTTTTATTATATTGTAGAGATAAATGGTAAAGACAGAACAATTGTAAATTTAACGCATTTAATATATTTTTATTATTATAAAGTAACAAAGTTTTGTTAGCACAAATATTTTTAATTTTGTATTTAATAATTGTTACCAGCGAAAAATAGAGTAAATAAATTCCACCACATCATATAATGTGGTAATTACCCACCTTATTATTATTGTCACCTTACCTTTCTACTTAAATCAGTTATATTCTCACCTTGGAAGGCACTGGCTAAAAATATAACAGTGATGTAAACATCAAGTCACACGACTTTCTTTTATGCATAGTATGGTCTTTAGTTACGTTAGGTGTCCCAAGATTCTCTTTGTCATAAAGTTACTATGAATTGGTTTCTGTTCACTCAATAAATAGTCTTGTCAATTCTATAGGTGGTGGAAATGATTTAACTCGCTAAATAAAATGGTTCTTATACGTTTATGAAGTCGTAAACACTTGTCTCTGTCATAAATTGATGCACTGAGAGTGGCACAATTATATGTATACTGTGTGGATCACTTTTTTTAACATGTATGTATGTGTATTGACGTGGTTTTATTCATGTATATTCATTAAAAATTGCAGACAATATTGTTTTTTATTTACAACATTCATCCTTCTGTACCTACCTACCTATTTATGCCTGTGATTTTAGGTCTATTCATTACTTATTTGGCAATGCCAAGGGTGACAATTACAGACCCCAAATCGAATTCATTTGCGATGTCGATGTTTGGACGAAAAATAGGCTAGGTTCATACGACATTGTTGGTACCGCGCGGTAATTTAGACGGTTTGAGCTTGTACCGCGCGGTCATTCATGAACTTAGCCATAGGTATTCTTCTTAATTATTTTTTAATAATAATAAATATCGTTTATTAGGAACACAAAACAATATAGAGAAAAACAGAAAACGATGATAGCTGCAAAAGTATAAACCGTAGCATGGCTTCATAGAAATAAATCTATAAGATAAGTAAGTTTTTGTAAAGTTAAATAAATAAAAATACATTTATTGCTACATCAAAGACACTTACGAATATAAACATAAAAAATAATAATTACACAAACAGTAGCGAAAGGAAGTTGACTCAGCGAATGCTGTACCGGGACAAGCATGACCAGGTCCAGCGCTGGTTTTCAGAAACTACATACATACATACATTCATACAAAAGTCACGATTATTTTCACGAGGGGTAGGCAGTGACCACGGATTTCCATTTGCTACGATCCTGACACTTCTTTCGCCTCATTCAATCGCATCACATTCCTCATACACTTCTGTTTCCTAAGTTAATATATGAGTGTTATGTTTGTGTACATGAGTCTGTGTATTTTAAAATAAAAAAGCGTTATGCGTGAATCTATGCGTTCATGTGTTACACTTCCCCAAGTTCTTCGGTCGCAACATAATCACTCAAACTTGACATATTTATGTTATATTTTAACATTCAATAGAAGTAATTGCTAATTTACTATGAAATGTGATTTTAGAAAAAAACTAGTTTGTTTTTGCATTTAAATCTAGACGAAGGGTAATGTTGATAATTTTATTATAGATTTTGGAGTTTATGTGTTTATAGTGTCGACTTGCTACTACGGATCTTCGAATTGACTATGCTAGGACCACAGGTTAGTTGGCTATGCTTGCGAAGAATTGCTGCTGACAGAGAGGACCTCGCACAACAGTAGTCGTTGGAAATCGGATTGACTCTCTCGCCAGAACTTTTAGAACTGCTCTTTGTGCCCTCTCAACCCGTATAATCGCCGCTTTGTGGGCACCACCCCATACCGTTAGGCAATCTCATACCACAGACAGAGCCAATGGCAAATAAACAGTTAGTAAGAAGTTGACATCCGCTGCAGCTTCAAATTCAAATTATTATCGAATAAAACAAGATATTTGATATTATGCGTATTCTCTTATTGTGGATAGCTAAAGTTTGTGTTAGAAAGAAGGTTGAGGGTTGGTGATATTTCAGTTAGGTAATGACAGTTGACACAGTTTATTGACGTACATGAGGAAGAGCGCAGGTCCAAGTACACTGCCATGGGGAACACCAAAAGTAAGAAATTCCTGTTTACTAAGGTAGTTATAGGCTTTTACAAGTTGCTTTCGACCTATAAGATAGCTCTTAAGAATACTGTAAGCCATACCGCAAGTACCTACCAATATTTGCTAGCTTTGAAAGATGTAAGGGGACGGAGATAGTATCAAAGGTTTTCGATAAACACAAAAATATATTGGTCGCGGTTAGCAAGATAATGAAGTATATAAGGTACAGTCAGCATCAAAATGATCGAAGCATGTAAGGTAGTCAAAATGATGTGAGCAAACAAAAATTCAATTTTATCTCAGCACTCATTTTATCAAAGAACATGTTGAACTAGTTCGCGATCTTGCAGGAAGTTTGAAACACGAGGGCGACCCGTCGTGACGTGTCGAGTAACCGCTCCAGACTCAAGCCACCGTCTTATCCATAAATATACGGAGTTAATCTAAAAGATAATAAATTGTTTGATGCAACAAAATCATTGAACAAAATGAATCAAAATTACTTTAACAAAAAAAAACACTCACGGATAAGCCAAGTTCATCAGCAATATCGGTAACTGAAACATTATCCTGGTATAAAGAAATTATTTGATGTTTTGTTTGTTCATTTAATATGATAGGAAGGCATTTTTAAATAAATTATACCTAATATGACAACAAGAAAGCAATAAGATGACACTTTACTGTAAGTGACTCTCTATGGTGACACTGAACGTGGCGTGCGCACTACAAATATTTGTAGTGCGCACGCCAAGATTTAAAAAAGCAGTGCACTGCTGCACAGCCTACCTTTTCTTGAAACTTTTAGTTGTATTTTCAAACCTACATAACTTCGCTGTGGACAATAATAGAGTCCAAAGTTATACGAAATGAAAAAAAGCCGCCAAAAATATTTCATTAATTCTGTTCCATAGAACCTCGTTGGTCTATGATAGAATTATAGATAGAACCATAGACTAAATAGAACTTACTTCTTATTTCATACCTGAACACTCGCACAGCCCCTTGCATGGCAAGTTCATGGGAACGGCTGTGCGACGGCGACGATCACAAAACAGATGAAAACTACAAGAGATACATACTCTCTTGGACATAAAATATAAAATAATTGTCGATAATTATCTTAATTTTTTTTATCATGCAATAGTTCTATAAAACGATTGAGCCATAGCTATGACCAAGACTTAGGGTTTGTAGAGTTAGAGCTTTAGGTATTAACTCTGCATGGGATCTGATAACTTTTTAACAGTAAAAGCGTTATGAGCTGGTGAGTGTTGGCAGTCAATCCTGCGTTAAATTTTAGGTATGATTTTACAACTATTGGTACAGGAGTGGTGTGAGTTTACTATTCAAAGAAAATTCGATCAAACTGCATCTATACTCTTTACTCTCATACTCTCGTTGGTATAACCTATAACCTCATTTTAATTATCACTACATAGTATAAAACAAAGTCGCTTTCTCTGTCCCTATATCCCTATGTATGCTTTAATCTTTAAAACTACGCGACGGATTTTGATGCGGTTTTTTTTAATAGATAGAGTGATTGAAGAGGAAGGTTTATATGTATAATACCATTCATTAAATAGTGGAGAAATACTTATAATATATATTTTATACCCGTGCGAAGCCGGAGCGGGCCGCTAGTAATAATATATTCTTAACATCTTCCACGGCCAAATTCAACGCAACAAATATATGAAACAAATGACCCGTCAATGACGTCATGCTAAAAGTGAAAGGGATGGATGCTCAAGGAAAAGAAGGATGCAAAATATTCAATGACGTTTGGACGGTTTAAATAAACAATTTTACCGAAAAATATACTCTAGCTAGGGGTTTTAAGGTTGATTTGATGTTTTACAAGATACTTATGACCACCTTGTATGCTTAGATACTAGTGAGCGAACTGTTTGCTAACATATTGAACACTTTCAAAGCTTCGATATTTTTGAAATCTACCTGCTAAGATGTTTTTGCCACTCTGTATGCTAACAACAATTTGATAAAATGAGTGCTGAGATAAAATTGAATTTTTGTTTGCTCACATCATTTTGACTAGGTACCTTACATGCTTCGATCATTTTGATGCTGACTGTACCTATTTATAGACAGTCGGCGTTCCGTTAAGTCTCTGCGTAAACGCCCGGTTGAGTAGTTGCAACTCTTCTCAGAGTCATTAGCTTCGCTGCCATTCTTGTTTAATCTCTACACTACGGCATGGCAGGTTTCAATTAAAATAATTATATACACTGCACTTACCTACCTACAAAAGTGGCTAAACCCACCTATCTTATCAACGTCAATGTGCTATCAGTACTGAATTATAATTAACACTGCTGCATATTTATGATCCGACTCTTATTAGACATCGAGTCTGATAGTCTGTAGGAGACGATACGGGGAAAATGTACCTACATCACAATGGATCTTTCAACATGGCAGACCTAGTCGGCAGGACGATCTGTCCCCTTGCCATGAACTCTTAACCAGGACAGTTTACGTTGTGGAAGTGAGACGCCGCATTACACTGCACGTAGCGGCGCGCGGCGTCTCGCCTCCTCATCTTAAACTGTCCTGTTTTAAGAGTTCACGGTAAGGGGGCTGGACTTCTTTATGAAATCGTTTGAAAGAAAGTGATTGGATGGTGACGGGAAGGGTTGCAGTGGGACACCTCAAGCTATTAAGTAATAGAAATTTCTCACATTTCTAGTGGTCGAATAAATAAAGTAGGTATTGAAAATAAATACTTCACCTATAATTGTCAATATTAAAGTGCCGTCAACAGCTGTTATTATGTAAGGAACTATCTAAATGTCGACATAATTAACAGGTGTTGCTGTGAGTATATATTTAGATATAGTAGTTAGTATACTTATTTAGTATCTTTATAGTTTGCGGGCCATGTGGTTCGAGTGGGTGTGTCGGAATGATCGGGCAAGCTTTTCACCTAAAAATATAATTATGTAATAAACTTACATCCTGCTACTGGCACAGGAATATCATCTTGTTGGTACAATTACTATAATATTGTTCTGATGACGTCGTGAGGATATGGAACGGCATGCGGTAGGTAGGTACACGAGCCAAGAGGCATAATGTCTCCAATGAAGTATATCCCAGCGGACGATCAGAATAATGCTTGTATTGGTACTCGGTATGCTCTATTGCATGGGACCTATAACAATAATTGGCAAAATGGGGGTGTAATAAACAATACACCTCAGCTACGGAGAATACAGGGTGATGTTATGTTTTATATAAAAACATTCCTTTCAGGTACCTTGCTTTATTATTCTTGCATACCAGGAAAAATAACAATAACAATAAATATTTTCAGTTCTGTATTGCGACAGTCCAGTAAACGTGACAAAATCACTTTGTAGTCAATTAGTTGAATTCAAATGAGATCAATTAATATTATTCTCCAAAGCTATGCACTTACTTATCAATGATGAAGACAAAATTGTATACATAGGCATGGAGGTTTATAAAATGTAAAATTTGACATCTAAAAATTCAACTAACAATATTTCTAGCTTAAAACTAGCTCTAAGTTTAGGTACGACAGGACTCGAGTATAAAAGTAATTTATTGAAGCGATGATTTCTCGAAACTCATTATGCTGACATGTACCTGCAATCAAAATAAAACCTTTCAGTGACATCGATTGTTATATTTCGTATCATGGGAAGTTTCTTGAATAGATATTGACATAGGTATGTGTCAACAAATTCAAAAATGATTTTTAGTTTATACAATCCTCACGCATGAATTGAACAAAACATAAGAGTCGGCAGGCGATGATTAACTCGCGTTTTTATAACTTAGGTGCGTCAGTAAATTTTTTAAACTTAACCAGCCGGATATATTGTAAGCCATGGTGATATGTATAATACATAAATTATTTTTAATGTATTCTGCAAAACAGCTGTGCCAATATGAATTTCTTGGAAAGTGTACGCAGCAATAAGTAACGAAGGAGCCAAAATATTATCTCAATCAAACTTCATAGGAAACTATCAAACTTGGTATCTGCAACACAAGATCACCTCTTCACGTAACAAGTGGTTTGTGTTAGAATAGTTATGAGGATGTAGGTATTTCTTTCCTGCTTATTGTAACATGGCTTCTCCATTACTTACTAATTTGTAAACAGTAAAGCGCAATAATATTCGTCATGTACATAGAGTGACGTCAAGTTTCCCTGTTATTATGCATGTTTAAGTTTATAGCTAATGACAAATGTGAGTTGGTAAATGGAAATTAGTAAATAAGCAGAGATCATGAATCAAAGCATTTGAGAACTTAACATAACAAAGGTACCTATACCCAGTAGGTAACAAGGTACTGGTAATTAGGGAGTAGGTAGGGTTCCAAATAGGTATGTGAAATAAAATTGGTTAATTATTCCGAATTAGTTAGACGTATGTGGTTTAACTGCGCTAAAACTGTTTTTTTAAATAATATAATTATATGTATAAATATCAATTTATCCTTTTATATTAAATTGACATAGTTTCAATGCTTCATAATTTTCAGTCACGTAGCTTATGAACTCATTGAGGATGATTTATCAGTTCATAAACAGTTTTCTCTCTTTAGCGTTACATCATCTTAGGTACCTACCTATTCTTTTAAGACAGAGCATGTTAAACAATTAATTAAATGAAAAAAATAAAGAGCACGATTTTTAAAATTCATGTTTTATGGCCATAAGTACCTAAGTAGTGATTGAGGTTTTAAGCAGTAGAAGTCTTTCTATCTAATTGGAATATCTGTCTATTATTGTGGTAGTAAGTATTTCGGATGAAATAGTAGGTACCTACCTACCTACGAAATGCGCGAAATATGGTTTATAAATTATATAAGTGGAATCTCTATCAAATATTTAGTAGGTAAGTACTGCAAGAAGTTTCTTGTAATAATATGAAATTATTTGATACTAAACATAGATTTAAACTATAAAAAATAAATAACAGGCTCCTTATTTACAGGTCTCTAAGTTAACAATCCATATATGTAATATCTACGTATTTTTCTTGGACTACGTAGGTTCATAGTAACAAAAACACACGCAAATATGACGACGCAAATTTAAAAATAAATCAATTGCACACTTGCGGCAAATAGGTACCTACCTAGGTACTTATATTGTCTAAATGATATTAGTTTTGCCACCAATAGCATGAAAGATATATCAAGGGAATGCCACAATTCTATAAAATCTAGTTTTATGGTCTAGTGACACGAAGAGACAACAAACCATAAAATTGATCATGCGTGATTGTTTTTTTTATTTTGGTGGCTATTTGAGTAAGCACTGGCTGGAACTTTTAGAGACTAAGACCCCTACAAGAAAAGTTACGAACATGAATATAGACTGAGCTTTTAAAAGATAATTATAATAACTACCTTTTTTAAGTTGGTTAAAACGGCTACAATATGTAGTATGTACCAACTATAATAATGACACTTTATAAAAAATACCCTTTGCCATATCCATGCCATATGAATGCGATCTTTTGTAGCGTTGTAGCAAGTCTTTATATTAATGAGGTCACTAATCGATTTATGTCTATGTTATCGACAAATTATATAATCTGGTATTCTATATTGGGTATTGAATAATCAGTAGGTGACGTATTGAAAACAAATGTCATTGCAAGTGTTGTGATCATAATAGGGCCCAACGTTTGCTTAAAAGTATGTTATTGACTAAAAAATGTTGATTCCATAATAGTTTTTATTTTTATAAAATAAACGTGTCTCAAGTGACGTAGTTTTATAAAAAGTTTATTTATCCGCGTCGGTACAGGTTCTCCCAACTACACCAGCTATGCTATTCTGAGACACTAACATCATCTCGCACGTCACCTCGCTATGCACTAGTGTCTCCGATCAAAAATATACTAGATTAAGGATCAAGAACAGAAAGCGAAGAAGAGAAGAAAGAAGAGGAAGCAGGCACTGCGACATGTTAACGTCTTAATGTTGGCTTCAATTGGAGCATAGGTCAGTACTAACTTTAAATAAGACCACAAATTTATTTGTGGTCTTATTTTGTGGTATTTTTATTATTACTCAGGCCATTTTTAAAGCATCGATCGGTAATCTAGTACATTGTTAATCGCAGGCTAGTGTCGAATCTTACCGCGAATTTAGAAGTGAGTACCTACGTAAGATGTCTTTAGAATAGCACGGCTGTACCTACCTGATTGATGTAATAATGATTCGTTAATTTCAAGTTCAGCACGGTTTTCTATATGCCTAGACTATTTAAATAGTGCTAAGATAAGTTATAACTTATAATATTTGAAGAACAAGAAGAGGGAGCATGATTTATTGCAGGTGTAGGTGTAGCCTATACCCGGCTATAATCTTGTACCATTTGGTTCGTACTACGGTTTACACAGACAATTTAACTATGAAACCTAAGTAAGCCTGACCGGCTTCGATGTTATTAACACTGCTAAAATATGTTATCAAAATTTGTCAAGCAACATGACTTGTAATATTTTTTATATTTTGATGGGTACTCGTAATTTTTTTAAGGTATGTTACTCGCAAGCGAACATAAAAGAAGTTTTAATATTTTTTTATTAGCTAATATTGCGGTCTCCCTCTTTTTGTTTAGTCATTGTCACCTGTCTATCATATCTAACGTGCATAATTTCTCCACTTTTTAAGTGGTAATTATTTATATAATGTATTGCTTTCTAGTTACAAGTAAAATATCTAGGATCTACTTCGATTAATTCTTCATATTGTTTCCGAGACGAGTGAGTACTTTTTATTATTTATTTAAAATAAAGAATGTGCGAATTGCCAGAGAATAAATAATATTATTAAAAATTGTCGATTCGCACATTTCGTGCAAATCATCCAATAACCAAATTATTAAATTAAAAAATATTTAGATCTTTTGAATCATATAGCGAAAACAACTTATTGCATCACTGTACAATAACGTCATCAGTTGGAGCACGGGACCCTATAATAGTCCCCGTGCTTCACCCAGGTAGAGATTCTAGGTGAAGCACGGGTCCGGCCTCATATCTTCGTGCTAAAACAAATAAAACGAATGATTATTTATCTAAGTTAACTTTTATAGTCTTTTAAATTGATGTATTATAAGTATGGATGTATGTATGTAGGTCCCTAAGTGATAGTTCGTTACTTTAATACCTACCTGCTTTGTGATAACATTTTCCTAATAGTATTGGCCATCTTGCATACTCTACATCCCGAAAATATTACTTAATATACATATAGTATAGGTACCAGATACCTATTGGGCGAAGCAATAAAAAATCATCCACCAACTTATATGCTAAGATACATCCACCACCACAAAAATTACGACTAGATAACCTACTGACCTTAACCCAGAGTCCATTTTCCCGTCAGTTGCGATGAAACGTACTGTATGGATGTAAAAAATATGATCAGTACAATAAAGATATTCAAATAATGGTTAATAATTAAAACTCAGGCATCGTACTATTTACCGTCGTGTATTTGATTAACACTACACTTTGCTTCTGCTTTCAAAGTGATACTTATACATAATTTAGCAGTATCGTTGTACTAACAATAACGCGTATAAAATTATGCTTTGAAATAGAATCATATGTATAAATATAATATTTTCTTTATCCATCGTAACTAAACACACCGGGATTTGACCATTTGGCAGTGCACAGGATTTCCAGGATTTCATAAAAATAAAATCATAATATTAGGTTCAAGGACGCATTGTTGTAACGGTAAAGGTGTCGGTATTTGTTAATTATTTTAACCCAACGACCTAGTAACTATATTTAAAGTGAACGAAGATAATCGAGATACGAGTACGTCTTCCTGTATCTATGCCGCGAGATAAGTATGCAAATACCTTAACACTGAGGTAACATAAAGGTGGCTTGCAGGTGCCTGAACCTTTTTACATAATTATTATTGAAAAACGAGCAAACGTGTTCAGTGTATTCAACACGCAACGACTGACGTGCCAAGTCATGTTTATTAGCATTTTCTTCAATTATAGGAAATGCAGACGTAGTTTACCCGCATAATATAAATTAACATAATTATTAATTATTGGTTTAGAATTTAGCATTAGAGTCGAACAGTCTAAACGTTAAATCTTAAGAAACGGCACGGACAGTCAATCTACTACTCATGACAACTGCCAAGTGCTCAAATACCGAGAAACTGTCTACCATTTCAAATGAATCGTTCCTTTTTTAGTACAAGGTAATATATTGGTTGTTATACAAGAACAAAATAATAGTTTGACATTAGGTATTTTAAATAGTATTAGATAATAAAGTTACAATTAGTACAACTAATACGTAACATATCTATTACCACCTACACACATTTATTATGATATGCAACAATTTTGTATCAATAGACTTCCGGTTGAGCGAAAACTTAGTGTCATGACAAATATATTATATAATATCCTACTCATTAGGTACATACTAAATAGGCACTTGATGCTACAAATAAGTATAAATTCAATTATTAAACGATTTAAATCTATTAAACCATAATACATAAATAAACTTCATGATTAATACTAATAATAGATTTAATAAAAATTTGCAACACTTACCAGAACTAAGTAAAGTAGGTATACGTATATGTTAACAACTTGCACTAAACTCAGACTGTTCGTTTATTTAGTATTTTCTTAGGAATATATTACAACTTTTATGGATCTAACACATTTGTGACATGAATACGTACATATAATAAAATTACTAGATTTTAAGATACCGGAGATACCAAGTTAGCTCCATTACGCAGACCTAAAGAGGTAATAGCTAGTCTTATAGGCATGTAGTGAAATCAGACAACCGAAACCTAACTATTATGTGTGAGACAAATAGGCGTAGTATTTGCATGGGGAGGTAGGTATATCATCCGTTATTGTCTGAGAGTCAATTAAGTAAAGCCAACTAAAACAATAGTTGGATAATTTATTTGTTTTTTTTTATCGTGCGTAAGTTGGAACGAACAATACCTGCAATTATCATGAGCACTGCCGTACGTATAATAATAGTCCCTAGGTATATTATTTTCTTATTTACAGCATTTGTTTATTATTAAGGCATACTGTTGTTGTCTCATTATTGCTACTTTGTTTAATCTAAATATCTAATACTATTCACTTGTTTAAAATATAATTATTATTGCTAGGTACTTACTCATAGGTACATTTATTAGTAGGAAGATCGCTTAAAAGACTACTGTAAAGGCATTTCATAATTATTTCTAATAACAAATTTATACTTAGTTTCATACATATAATATATTTATTCAAAATACCCTACAAAAACGTAATAGGTATTTATATTTCCACATGATGACAACAATAACAAAGCAAATAAAAATGTTGTCTCAACTTCATGAATAATAAAATAATCATTTTATATGCACCATTTGGAAGTCCAGAACACAGGCGTGTGTCAAAGTAACAAATAAGTAGGTACAGCCATGATTAGGATGTTCTGCTGTAATTATGTCTGTAGCACAAATGCATGGCATTAACTATTTGGATTGACGTCATTTACGAAATACTCTTTAATGCCTTATTTTAGCATGAATTCTATATACCTTATGGTAAAATATAATAAACAATAGACTCTTAACCCACGCTACGTACGTTACGTACGGACCGACCGTTCTTATTTTATCAAGTAGGTACTTTATGTTTTGCATTTTGGTTTCTGGATGCAGTTGATATAGGTACTGTTCTTCGTCTATTACAATTTTACAATCAATCTAATTAATTACAGGTAAAATTGACATTTATGCGAGGCATATCTAAGCAAGATAAAAATTTAACGTTTTAATTAATTTTTTATTTCTCTTTCGTGGGCTTTGCACGGTCGACATTTAATTTGAGCATAAAACTACTACGATTGCTAACTAGTTAGCCATTTTTAATGAGTAAGTCACCACATGTTCAGTACCCAGACAGGACGAGCATGTGGTTTTTCGGATTTACTTTTCTGCTAGGTATATTAATTTTATGCTGCTTAAGCACTTTAATATAAATTTATAGTATCAGTAATCAGTACCTGTATATAATAATATATTTTATTAACAGTTGTCGGTAACTTAGTTATGTCATGTTCTTAACAAGTACAAAGATTCTTCAAAATAAAATGGCCAAAGTAGGAATGTTAATAATATGTTATCACATTCCAACGTATCTATTAACAGTCGCTGTACTGGCTACGTTAATCATTCTCTTTTAATGGTTTCTGCTAATGGTGTCTTTGAGAATTATTGCTTGTATAAAATGAAACTAATGTAAGACGATACCTAGTAGGTATTTTATAGTAGACTCTGTTCAATTTTCACCGTGAGTGTTGAATATAAAATTTATGTCACGACAGAATGCGACTATCCCCTAACATTTAGAAAAACAAAATACCCTAGTGTAGTCTCGATGTAAGACATTTTGTCGTTATTACTCCATATAATATTAACAAAACGAGATGACGATATATTTTTATATATTTTATGTCATCCTGGGTATAATAAATGATATAATAAATATATATACCTAAAGATAATATTTGGAATATACGTATTAGTGGAATGTATAATTATATAATATTTGATTAGCCTTTACGTATTTTAGACAATGTTTTAGGTTGTTACCCAGTAGAACAATAACGTAATATAATTTACACAAGTAAGGCAATTCAAGTTACGTTAACGAAATCAGAGATTTAATATTTTATGTTCTGTTAATATAACAATACCTACAACAACATCATAGGTAGCAAAAGGTTCTCGAAAGTTTAAAACTTGTACAAAAATCAATCAAGCCAACTATTTAAATTATTAGAAAAACAAATAGCGACAATGTTATATATTTATGAATTAAATTAAACAATTAAATAACGACAATGCATAAAAGTTATCACCGGATAAAACCTGCCCGTTGGAGCCATTTAGTATTGTTACTAGACTAAGTTCCTAATGGTAACGAACATCTTACTACTAAGTTCTGTATAATATATCATGTCTATGGATAGATGAGATAACGCACTAGAATCCTTGAAATTATAAATAGTAAAAGAATCTTACAGTAACAAATAACGTTAACCGTAATCCTAATTGCGCAGCAGAGGGCTTAGACAAGTGGCATGAACGCTAGTAGAATAGATTGTCAAATGTATGGAATTGACATAAGGTTTCGCTAAGAAATTTGATCTCTCGTAACGAACGTTCAACTAGTAGCCAAATTCTATTCGATGAAACGAAACGTCAGCGTCAATTGACATCCTCTATACAAAATCGTAGTCAAGCGGCAGCTTAGACGATCTAATACGCCAACGAGCGTTCGAAATTTTCGATAGATTAGCGAACGCCAAAACCTTGGAGAACGCTAAAGTTTGCGAAATTTCGTTTTGATCAGCCGTAAGCAGTGTCGAAAATGTTTGTTCCTTTGTATTTAATAATATAAATTTGAATAAAGATGAGAGACTGTTTACAAAAATATCTAGTAAGAGGTGGTATGAAAACGAAAATGAATAATTAATGTAATACAATAATTAATTGTGATTGAATATATGATCCTATTATTAACATAAAATATTATTGTTTTATTTCAAATAAAAATCTTACTTTGCTCCCGATTTGTAGTTGGCAAATTTAACGATTTTTAATTTTACACTTTTGCAACACTGGCCGGCGCTTGTGTGTGTGACTATGTCCATAGAACACAAACACTAGCATTCATATCAAACTGATGTTTGTTATCGCTTACTGAGCGATCCAAAGACAATATCCATATTTTTTTCTATCGATCGAATCGACTGAGCGTCCGCCAAGTGATTTGACACAGTTTGGCTACCAATTATCTATCGCTTTTGACTGAGCGTATACGTTTCACGAAATAGAAACGATACCGAGCGTTTGACACTTGTCTAAGCCCTCAGTAGATGTAACTTATATTCTAAACGGAAGATGGTAAACTCGCACTTGTAGCTAGCTAGTCTGGATTTATTGCTTATTGGCACTAACGAGAATAAGAAAATCACAGTGTAAATTACGAGGAAGGACCCATTGCGTAGCTTCTGAAGTCACAGCACTACGGTCCTTGTAGGCAACACTTTACAATAATATTTTCCATACCGACAATTTTTTTTTAAATATAGACATATTCACCTTAGATTTAGGTAAAACTTCCAACTCGGAAGATTATTGCTATTTAAAAAATTCTATTAAAATGTTGTTCTATATCCAAAACTTGATATAGAATAACAACGTTTCTCTACATTTTGATATCAATTTTCTTGTTATTATTCAACTACCTACATTACAATCAGAGGTTAAATATATTGAACAAGTTATGGTCTCACGACAGTTAAAACGGGATGATTTTTCACTACTTTAGGAGTTCCCTCATCTAATTAAGTATAATTAGGCTTTTAGTTATTTAGAAGTGCAATATAATCAGAGCAAATTTGTGAATAAATACCGAGTCAAAGTGATGCATTTCATTAATATTCAAACAGATGAAACCCAATTTCGAATGAAAAAGATTTTGATCTTGAAGATTAAATTAATTTCAAAAAGTAACAAAATTTATATTCCTTGTATACGCAATTAACGAAAGAAAAATCCTTTTTACTTTTAACACATAAATGAAGTCATATTAACAATAGAAAGTAATCATATGTCATCTCTTTATATCAAATGTTATTCTAAAAATAACGCTAAATAGTTGGATTATAATTATATATATATATATTTTATTTTCTTAATGAATAGTGTCTCAAATTGCGTATACAAAGAATAAAACTATATTGTACTGGATGAGAGAGTTAATTTCAAATGCAATTGTGTCAGGCTCCTTATAAAATGCATTATGGTTAAAGTGCACTATCATAAACTCGCATTGAGTATTAAAACATCCCCACTCAGGACTTTTATCTCATGAAATCAATCACCACATTATCAAATAAAATAGACTTTATAAAAAAAAAAACAGGCGTAATAAAGGGTCATTTCGTCGTTTCTTTGCAACTACAATAAGCTAAACATCCATTTAGATAAATTAGGTATATGTCTATACCTAATTTATGTAAATGGATGTATTAGTGGGAAACATTAGGAAGACTTGGTAGATTTTAATACTCTTTCTGTTTTCTTTGATATCAACAAATATCAAAGCCTGTTGAGTGGAAATGTTGAAAAATTCATGGTATAACTTAAGTGAGCTAGGGCACAATGTGACTGTTTAGCTGCCACAATTCATAATATCATTGTGTAACAAACAATGTAGTAATCTAAGTATTATTTATATTTTATAGTATAGTTAATTCAATTCATGCAGTGGTTGATTCATAGTGTAGCAAGGAAATATGTATCAACTATAGAAATAACTAAGTGACCCACGGATACCTTAACAAAACAATTGCACTGGGGAATGTATGTGATAATTGATTCCACATAGAAAAAAAACATCATGTCAATAGTATTCAATAAATAAGAGAAAACAAAATTTTAGCTTTAAAATAACTAGCCAGTAGGTTGTTATTTAACTCTATAAAAAAAAATTGTATGTTATACTTTGCCCCGTGCATGTTTATAAAACCTTTTTTTGTAACGTTTGGTTAGAAAATATTTAATGACTAGAATTAGAATAATGAAAGATAATATGTACAGGAGACTTAGCATTCCGATGTCCAAGTTGGAGAATGGACTCGCTGGTGGTGCAGATGACCTTGCACGACGCAAAGTTTGGATGCTTGAAGCTCCGTAAACATTTTGAAGATACATGTACACAGCGGGTAGGTTCCAAGCACCTCTGGCGAGTCTACATTCAGGGCACCGAGCTACACTTGGGAACTGAATCTTTGGGTGCTCAGGATCTTCGGTAACATCACCTGCTAGTCGTAGATTGACTTCATTATGAGCTATCCATAGCCAGAGGACAGCTTTATCATTTTCTTTAACATCAAATATTCTGTTTCTTGCAGCCATGGCTTGGAAATGTCCAGCACAATCTGTACAGCCAAAGAAATTTTTCACATAGCCATGCATAGCTTTTAAAACTTTAGGACTCTCTGTACCAGGTTTTTGAGCTGCATTTACAGTGAGGGTGTGAAACAGAGTCCAAAGTCCACAAGTATATCCACGGAACTTAGGTTGACTTCCTTTGCATCTTATATATTCTAAATTTGTAGTATATACTGGTGCATGGACTGCTTCTAATCTTTTCACTAACTCATAGACTTCACTACCACTCCAACTTTTCTGTGTACTAAGAGTGGTACGTAGCTCTGTCAAGTATTCTTTAAGATTACCTCTAAAAGGAAAGGAGATGATAATCACTTCCAGATAATCTAACAAAGCTTGTAGAGGCTCACCACTCAAGGTTTTAAATCTTGTGATTTCTGTATGCAAACTTGTCTTTATTGTTTTTTCTAGATCACTAAAATATACAAAATCAGTATTGAGAGTCAGTTGTTTTTCACCTGAATGCTCATTAGTCATTATTTCTTGACTTCCTTGATCTCTAGTTGGGAAAACATAGCTTTTTGATTTCAAGAAAGAATTTATTGCTTTTAATAAGCCTAGTTTTGTAGTGTCTTTGGGGACAAGTGTGATGGACTCTAGTGTTGAACTAACAGCAACAAGTCCTGGAAACTGTCTAATATTAGCTAGATCAGCCAGTTCACTAGTATCATGCACTCGCTTCACTCTTACATGAGAGTAATCATTTAAATCTAAGGCAAGTTCTGAGCCAACTGTAGAATTCACATTTTCCAAGACCAGAAATGTGTAGTTAATATCCTGAGGCACATCCTTCACTGCTGCAGCATAGTCATTGAATGATCCAATGCTAAATGATGGTGCAAATTTACAGCGACCCATTGTTTGTTCATTTTGCATTTTTGTAATGATTTGAGCTTTAAGTTTATCATGTGTATCTGTTATCTGTATTTTATCACCAACATTTCCATTGCCTTTCACATAATATTCATGCAAATAGCGAAGAGATGGATATGCCATTACTTCAAACTGTCTACATATTTCATTGTTTTCTTCTACAGAACAGTCAATCACAGCTAACCTTATTATATTTTTCCAATTAATCATTTCGGCGGCCATGGTCTTATATTTAGGTGCAAATGCTCGACAGTGACCGCAATAGCTATTATAAAATTGAGCCACAACTGCATGATTTTGTCCGTATATTTTCCTTTCAAAATTACGATTTGTTAAAATGTCAACATGGTCCGACTTACTGTACAATCCCTGCTGATCGACATCAATATCCTCCACTACAACTGCACTATTCACTAATGCAAAGAAAACAGCAATAAATAGGATTATTGACTGCCACAGGTTCATATTGAATGACTTTTGATTGCGGAAAAGCACGTCACGTATTTAATAATTAGAAATTAAAGACACGGCTTTTGCCGGCGACTCCGGTGCCCGAACTAAAGGAGAGCTGAGTATCACCAACTTATCATTTTATTTCAATAGCTAAAAAGTGAATACGTCATATCTTCAATTCTTCAGTCGAATTGTTGACTTACTTCATTCATAATTTGTCAATTACAGTGGAAGAGAGAATTGTCAAGTAGTGACATTAGTGACAACTGACAAGTGTCAACGCTGGGTAAGTGATGTGCATACAAAACACTGTAAAGTCTTATAATGTGATTAGTCGAATGCTTAATCATTATGTCAGGACAAAGTCTGTTGGGTCAGCTAGTTGCTAAATAAGGTCCATCTCTACTTAGATGGGTCTGATTTGAGGTATCGACTATCATATAATATCATGGCTAAGTCCTCAGGGTCAAACTTTTAAATAGAAATAGAAATTTATTCGCAGGAACAGTAATCTTTACATTGGTCTTATATGTATACATAGTTCACGTGTCCCGCCTTTTGTAAAAGGCATGTTAAAGGCATGCAAATGTTGTCATAAAGATATGACATTATATTTTGTTACTAACATTACTAAGTAACAAATAAAATAAATGTAGGTGTGGTCAATACAATAAGGAAATGAAGCAAGGAATATTACATTAAGTATCTTAGTAAAAAATTTAAAGATTTTAACATTTAAAATATAATTTACCATTTATAGAAAAACAATACCTAAAACGAATGACATTTCATTAATTTCTAGAACGTACTAAGATTTAATTCTCTGTGCTCATTTAATTTTCATTGGTGGCACCTGGCGCATGTAAGTTCATGGTACGGCATTGACACGATCATCAATCGACGGTAAGTGCCCGATTGTAATTTGTGACCAAAAACCGATAATATCAAATTGTAGTATTTTCAATGAATCTTCTTCACTACTGTTTACCGCACCATACCTAATATTATTATTCCCTTTTCGTGAGAGTCCTCTAAATTAATACGGTAAGAAGGTGTACCTATTGTTATTCTTTTGCTACATAATCTTTTGATTGTACTAAACTGATAAATAAATATGACTTTTTTTAATAGTAATTCTCTCTAATATCTAGTATACTCGTATACACTACATACGTTTTTGTTTTATATCATTTTAATTGTGATTGATCCAAAAAAAAGTCATTGTCTGCTAAATTCTCGATTAAGTTTATTGTTTCTCTTTAGAATAATTTATCCAAATTATTTAAAAATGTTACAAATAGAGTTGATTCAATGTGCGAATCCTACACATAAATGTAAGTAGCACACTTGTAACAGTAACTAACATATGAGCCTGGTACTATAATGCTCACACTTTGAATAATTAGAAATGAATAAAGCACCAATCATTAAAAGCACTGGATCATTTTATGGCCTAGGAATCAGCATTTCCATTCATCACGTCTTTGGTATGTTACCGGTTGACATTGATGAGGATGAATACTATGATGCTTTTTAAATATTTATTTTTGTATACAACATTTATTTTTGTGTAATTGTGCTAAACAAGTTCCCCAGCAGCACAATCTAATATGATGTTTCTGTTAGTGATTGTATTTAATTTTTAGGATGAAATAAACACCCTATTAAAGGAGGTGAATAACATTTTGGGAACTCCGCCACCTGTTCAGCTGGTGCTCCAAAATAAGAGAGGTGGGCATTTAAGGTTATATGTGTTGTACATTTAAACATTATTACTGAAATCAGTAGATTGTTCAGCCCAGAAATACCTGGACTAAACTGGCGGTAATGGCTTTATTTATTTTTATTTTATGGTTGTTTGGATCGGAATTGAATAAGTATTACAGTTTATATGGAAGGTGAAAGTGATTGTGTTTGGACTGCATGCTGTATTTCTTCATTTGTTTTTTTTTATTTTATTTTAAATGGAAATCCGTGGTCTCTGCCTACCCCTCGTGGAAATAGGTGTGACTTTATGTATGTATGTATGTTTATTTATTTGATACTGATTTAAATTGAACTGTGGATTTTTGATTTTGTTTGTTTCTATTTCTGACATGTGTGTGTTATTTTACCGATCATACAACCAACCAACTAAATATTTTTATCATATTTATGATCAAAATGTTGATTTTATAAACACTTAGGCCAAAATATAGCATAGTCAGACTTATCTAAGTCTCAATAGTTGCACAGAAAAACTGAAATATTGTGTAACATTTATTTAGTTGGCTTCTTGTCTTAGTTGTCGACTTTGTTAACTCATGCATTGGCTGGGTGCAATATTAGATACATACCAAGAAACTGATAAATATTAGATACATAGGTGTAAGTGCTCTCTATACTAAACTACAATATAGGTACTTGTATTGCGCATAATATAATGTAGTATAATTCTTTTCTGGCTGTTGAAAGAATGTATGCTTTAATTATTTATTTATATATTATTTATTATTGTATAATTTGTACTTTGTACTGAGTATCTGTCTTTTCAGTTGAAATGTCTTCACGGCATTTTAGGAAAGAAGTAGGGGATAATTCATTACCCCCACTCGAAGACGATTCAGATGGGGACTATGAGCCACTGTATGCACAACGTGCAGTAAAATCTACTTATGAAGGGGTAAGTTCATAAACAATCAAATATTAAAACGTTGCCTGTCCACCAAGTTGACACAATAGTTAGCTCAATAGTTATAGTGGACATGCATTATATGTAATGCACTGGACAGTCAAACGGTTAAGACTATTTGTTATTAATGGTGTCTACAGTATTTGTTCCAAAATAAGTTATGAGACACCATCAATTTATTAATACGCTGTGGGAAAATATACTTAATTTTCTATACCTTGCCACTGTCCATTTTTTTTTGTGATTTCATTTTAACATCGAATAACGGATTTACGCCATTTTTTATTATGTTTGTAACATGCTGGGCCCAGAAATGAGCGTTCTCTTTTCTGTTGCGATTATATATGTTCTTACAGTATTTTGGAGTGGCTTGATTTAATTACAATGCGATTTATTTGTGCTAATTTAATATTAGCTTATGTATATTACATTTTTATTTGATTTCTTAAACATGTGAGATGTTTACTAAATAGGAAGCTGTGCATATTTATCACGAATGTATTATGTTTTAGTTGCCATGGCCACTCGGCGCGCTGTGCTTACTTGTTTTTTTACAAGCATTTTAATTTGTTTTATTAATACAATAAAATAATTATTTAAATTCATTCTTTGGTGTACTAAATTGTGGCCTAAAATCAAGCTAAATCAACTCAAACAATCAAAATGATTTTACTTTTTCTCTCTCTCTTTTACTGCTCCCGTCTTTTACATTTACACAAATTACTGGCTGCGCATCAATATTGCGAAGAATGCCCAGGCAAAGTATAAAATAAATAAACAATTCATACATCACTTGAACGTTTTAGGCATTCTTTACATTGCCTTAGTGTGTGTTGTATAGCTATATAGAATACCGGATTATATAGATTGCCGGTAACATATATATTAAGGTGAAAAAGTTTCGCGTTTCCATTTTATACAATATGCACATATAATTTTTGTATAAATATGACATTGATATTCTTATATTTTGAGGTACATTCGTATCTAATATTGTTTGTTCATTCATTATGCTTTTGCTAAGCCACAAAATAAATATAATAATAATAGTTCATAATATTAATGTCCTATATAATTTATTATGAATAAATAAAGATTTTTATTTTATGTAAAACATATTTGTTTTAGTTGGTGTTAAGTTCTCATTCTGAATCGGATGGTGGCTCTTTAGAACGGAGTGAGAAGGAGGAAGAAAATGATGAAGCTAAAGCTAGAGCTGTTGCCAGTGGTGCTGTTAAAAAGAAAAAAAAACAAAAGAAAAACCGAAAATCGATGAAGTCGGCAACGGTTATAAACTTTTGTTTTTCTTGTATTATATTGTACACTTATTGCCTTTCGATTCGATAGTCGTTGCAAAAGTATAAAAATGATTTATTCATAAGTGACTATTTAAAAGAGTACATTTTACATGTAACAGCAACAAAGTGCTAGAGCTGGGGAGATGCAACTGCACAACAAGCTCCCCAGCAGCACAATCTCTCTATTAAGAGAGTCCAAACCAAACCAAGTAAAAACCAAAGGGCTTTGAACATTCTTCTATGGAAGCTGGCATATTTCTGTTTGAATAAGTGTCTCTTAATGATGTACATACATACATGTACCACCTAACATACATATTGCGCGGGAACTTCGAAAAATAATTGAAATAGCGGCGGTTCGATATGACACAGGCACGTTTGAACCCCTTTGGCAAATAATTAAAAATGTGGATATAAATAACTTAACAACATATCCCGCTCGTGTCCATCATTTTCCTTTAACTATTTAGATTCAAGCTTAGCATGGGCAACATGCTAAAATGGCACCAAAAGTCTTAATATAATTTACATATTGACACTTGCAACTTGAGTGGCATGATGCAACAATCGAGTCATTATTCCACACACAGACTTCAATAGCATTAAGGGTTTTTTACCTTTTTTATTATAGCATGTTTGTAAACATTGTCATGAATATAACGTGAAGAGTACATACATATTTTTTAAAAATGTTAGTCACTGTAATTAACCCAAGAAATTTTACAACAGATTTTTATTAGATACAATATATTGATTGAGATGTTTAGAGGCTCCAGTTATTTATAAGAACTTGACATATTGACGTTTCCATTAGTGAATGTTTTTTAATTTTAGGATGAAATCGACCGCGTAGTAAAGGAGGTAAACGACATTTTGGGAGCTCCGCCACCCGTTCCAACTAGTACTCCAAAACAAGAGAGTTGGGCATTTAAGGTTCTTTGTGTTGAGCCTAAACATTTGAACGTTAGTACTGAAATCAGGAGAATATTCGGCCCAGAGGAATCTGAACAAAAACGGCGGTAATTGCCTTCATTTATTTAAATTCTATGGTGGCTTTGATCGAAATGGAATAAGTATTGTAGTTTATATAGAAGGTAAAAGTGATTGTGTTTGGACTCAGACTCAGAGTCAGAAGATTTCACTCAGTTGTTTTTTTTAAATATGTATATTTATCTAAAGTCTTTTTTTAGAACGCGTGTACATAAAAATCGTGCCCTTTTGTTAAAGAGGGTTTTAATTCACCCCGACAAAGATACGGTGGTTTATGAGTTTAATAAAACTGGTAAGTAACCATTATTACTACTACTACTATATAATATGTCAGACTAAATTATGTTTATATTTAATTAATATTCATGTAAAATACCGTTATACAAAGCGACATTATGACGTCAAAAAAATAAAATCATAATATTACTTAGGCGGGGTTGATTCAGTTTCACTTGACGCACACGTAAATTTTAAAGATTGCGATTTCAATTTTGTTTTCTTCTAGCAGCCCTCATAACGTTGATAACCGGGTTATTTATGCCATGAAACAACGCTTCGTATTTTACGTACGTTAAACATCTTCTGCATTCCTTATTTTTTGACGTTCGTATGTAACGTTAGCAGGCTGTTTGAAGCACGCCTTTAATCCAGTCGCGTTAGCATTAAAATGGCCAAATACTCTGAACCTAATTACTTTGAATCCTTTTCTATAATGTTTTATAGGTTAATAAGAATACAATAGGAAATTTTACCCTAAAACAAATATAATGTTAAATTCCACTTTCGGGGAGGGAATGTTAGTGAGGATAAAAATAATACTGCCGGACTAAGCTTTGGTAAATGGTTAGTTCGATTTATTTCAAATTTTATCTCAATAACAACCCTAACCGAGGTGACAACCACAACGATTCAACTCCCTACAGGGTTCAGTATCGACGGAGAGAAAATTTCCAAAAATCCTTCCTTAAGGATTTTTGGAAATTTTACTCTAAAAATTGGGGATGAATGTATGGCAACCTGTTATTTTTTAAGCAAAATGTACGTTTTACATTAATATTCGTTTAGCTTCAGCGGTTTAAGCTGTCTGTCGAAAAAACAAATAAAAAGCGACCAAAAGACACGGGAAAACTTTTTATTAACATTAATACACATAAATAAAATTGGAGTAACTATTTGTAACATCAAAATAACAGTTTTTTGCTCAATGCATATATGACAGTATATACGATACACAGCAAAAATGCCATTTAAAATAATTTTGTTTTGTGCATGCAATTTTATTTATGTGAATTGATATTCAAATTCATTGAGTTCAGAGGTCAAAAGTTAACGGGACTGGCTTAACTGTAACGTTTGAATATTATTCGAAAGAGTGTGCAGAGCATAATTATTGATCGATACCAAGTTTAATAACATGTTATGAATTGTAGGATTATCAATGACCAAGTACAAAGACGCGGAAGATCGATTGCACTTTGTTTACAATCATGATCCTGAGTACCAAAGAATGCACCGCACATTTTTGAGAATGTTTGCAAGTTCGCAAAGTACTGAACTATTAGCACATTATGAAGACGCCCGTCGAAAAATGCACGTGGAAGCGCTCCTAGAGGTATGTGCTAAACAAATAGATAGCTTTAAGTGTAAAATTAACTTAATCTATAAAAGTTCAAGTAAAAATGTAAAGCTATGTAGTGAATTTAAAATATAAATATCCCTTTTTTATTAGCATGCTCGTTTTATTTACTAATATCATCATCATCATCAGCCGAAAGACGTCCACTGTTGAACAAAGGCCTCCCCCTCTTATTTACTAATATAACAACTGACTATTATTATTTCTAGATATCCGATTTAATGTTTCGAGTGGAGGAAAACAGCATGGGAAACGAAATAGTGGAAAACGTTGTAACATACTTGCAATATGTTGCTCATCCTATGTTTATTTTATCCAGCCCCAAAGTTCGGCTGGAGTATAAAATTTTGGAAAATAGACCTTTCCATGTTGCGATGCTCAAATATATGTATTTGCTTTCCAACAAAGCTTGTCACCGCACTGCCTTGGAGATGGCTAAAATGATGCTCTTACTGGATCCTAATGACCCGTTAGCGCTGCTGGCCGTAATCGACACTTTTGCGCTGAGAGCCCGTGAACATGAGTGGCTGATTGAGTTTATCAAATATGTGGAATTAAATCGGGCTGCATGTTGGCTCCATAACATAAAATATTCACTCGCTCTTGCCCATTTCCATGTTGCCAATAAGGATAAAAGTAAGTTTAATTTTATTACCATAATTTGGACAGTTATCTAGCGTATTAAATAATACTGCCTAGAATTATTTGGCTTGCTTGTGTTTTAAAATATGTTGTTTAATCCTATAAATTACAATCTTAAATGGTTAATTATTGATTACAGCTGACTTCGCTATCGCGGACACACACATTCAAGAAGCCATTTTGAATTACCCCAATATATTGATAAAAATATTGGATGCCGCTAACCAATCCAACCCAAAATTATCATCACACAAATTATTCAATTTAGAGCAGTTTGGATAGTAAGCTAAATTATATATTGTATTTTTTTGTATTTATTTAGTCTAAAGCCAACTAAAGTACGTGCCGCATATTATACTGTACGAGTGGGTCGTGCCAGAAGGTATTTAACTTGAGACCTATAAGTAATTTAGAGCATAAGTGAGAACTGAACCCGCTGCTTCGCAAACTACGATTTGTGAACAACTCTCTCAAAAAACAGTTATCTACAGTCGCCACCTTGGTGTGCATTACGACGACGTTTCGTCACCTAATTATTCTGCCAGACATGCTACTATAATCTATTAAATTATTATTAAAAAACAAACAATTATCTTAAAAGATTGGAAAGTTGATGTTTGAAATGGGCTCAAAATTACTAGTTTATTTTGAAGTGTCGGATATGACCACGTTAATAAGTATTTTAGTAAGATCGATATTGGTAACGAAGATCGACGTCTTTTACCCTAATAATTATTTATTTGCTAACCATCATTGAAGCTTAAAGTCAACTGTTACACGTTTTCTTGATTCTGACAAAAATATTATATTTTAGTGGACCACCAGGATTAGAAGCTCTATATGGTATCTATCCTAAGCTAACTTGGCCACGTTGGAGGGAACCTGCTGTTATGGAGTGGCTTTTGAAAAATGCTACAATAGTCGTTGAGAGATACGATAACTACGAAAGTGTTCGGGTAACCAAGCTTTTCTATACCTTATTGTTTTTCTCCGATCTTCTACCCATTTACAGATTGTTCAGAGTTTGACGGACCATGTTTTATTTTGCAGAAGGAGGCGGTGCATTATTATGCGTTGCGCACTGGTTTGTTCAAAACGCTGCCTCTTGAGTACTTGCGCCATATTTCCGTTCTCAGCAACATGTCTAAACTGGTGCTTGAATCGCCATTGGCCCCATACCGCCGGCCTACTTGCGGCTGGGACCCGATGTTCGACAGGAGTTTGAACCGCTACAAGTACCAGTACCACGTGGAACCTCCCCGCCATGCCACCTCCGGAGGGATGGGATTGACAATTTACAGGTTCTTCCAATCAATGATACCATCGTCTAATTACCCTCCTGTTGATGTTGATGATGACGATTTCTAAGTATGTTAATTTTATTTATGTTTTATTTCATAACAGTTGGCAACGATATCATTAAATATTTAAGTATTTTATATTATCTAAATTTTAGTTCAATTATTATTGTGTTATACTTTTAGTTGCCGTTTTTTATGTTAAGTTGAATACGGTCATCACCTCGATCATTCAAAATTTAAAATAAATATGTGTTCATACACTCATTGTTTATAGCTATTATTAGAGTGTATCCTTATTAACCTAACGTAGTCTTGTTAAAGCCAGTTGTGCTTAGCGACTCCTAGACTAACGAGGCGGACTATGCTTGATAAATGATTAAAGATTTATTTTCTGAATAATGTAAAATAGTCCCGACTTATTCTGTGATTGGCAGCCTTCCCTTGTGTGTTCATGCTTGTAATATTTCAGCAATAACAATAATAATGTTCTGTGTTTTTGTTCGCAGATAAATATTCGCATTGAGTTAGCTGAAGTGGTTGTTCTTATGTTTGGATTACAACTTCCCTGTTATATTAAAGCTGAAGCCATTCGAAGAAATATCGTACATGGTACCAGAATACTGAGATGATGAGGCTGATATTTTTCTAAAATAACGTACTTGAAGGATATGAACATCGTTAAATAAAATCAGAGCAGAATCTGCTATTTAATAGCAACCTATTCCAGAAGGAAATGTTTCAGTTCGATTTTGACATCGAAAGTCTGTATATAATATAAGTTTTTTTAAACTAAAATTTCCCTGTAACATCTTTTAGTTTTTCTAAACGTTAATGTATATTTTTGATATATTTATATAATACAAAATGCTGTTTAGATCCGATTTAC
Source organism: Abrostola tripartita (assembly GCA_905340225.1). Classification (NCBI taxonomy): domain Eukaryota; kingdom Metazoa; phylum Arthropoda; class Insecta; order Lepidoptera; family Noctuidae; genus Abrostola; species Abrostola tripartita. Next base: position 9,851,044 of record HG996486.1, read on the forward strand.
ATAAAAGTCAAAATTAATCAATATTAAATTATCTTTACTATTGTATCTTGCATGTATCTATTATACTTAAACTTAGCGACGACGCTACTGTTTGAATAACACGATTACTTACATAGAGACATAGGTTTAAGATATATAATATATTCATCTTGTAAAAATAAGTACATTTTACATGTTGCGGTCGGAATAAGAATAGGATCTTCAATGCCCGACACACACAAAGCCTTCTGGCTGTCAAAGTAAATATCATTTTTACATAGATATAAAATAAAATCAATCTTGCTAGTCTAAATCTGTAGAAATTGGATCTGGTTGGATAATAATTATGTAATTGTTATATAAAAGTTAATATTTATGAAACTAGAGAGACCGCCGCCACTGTCGGGAATTCTCCAATACAACAAAACATCGCAATCAAAAAATATCCCTGAACCTTAGCCCTGAACATCTTATACGAAAATTCCTTAAAAGAAATCCAAAAGACAATCCATACAACAAATTTAGAAACGACAAAGGGCTGCATCAAAATAGCATCATTTTAGAATTTATAATGGATAAGTGTCCTGCCCAACCACGTTTCAGTTCCGTAATGCGCTTTCCAAAATCTTGAACTTAAGTTCGCTGTCGCTACATTAGGTATACGGTCTTGGATCTTAAAATCGAGCATAATTCGCTCTATAGACTTTGGCGGTACTCTGACTTTATGCACAGCCTTTTTGGTTGTTCGTATGCCATAGTTGGCAGGACACACTGGTTAAGAGACCGGTTTTTAGAAATTGTGGAATCTGACATGACTTCAGCACATCCTCTAGCCTTCGAATGCAGCTGTACGCATCTAGAGATGACGCTGCTGTAATGGGTCTTTGCCATAAGATAGAATATAGCCAATGTCAAGTGGTAGTATTAGTAGTCCACCACTTGTAGTCTTTCGCCTCCAATCATGACATTTGAAGTCAAGTTTTAGAAATCTTGGACATAACGTCGCCTTAATCATCTTCAAGCCCACTCAACGAAGCCCGATTTAGATTCTCATGTATAGGGAATAGATAAGAGGTTTTCGAAATTAAATAAATACTAATGCCAATATTAATTATTTTTTTATGGCACTCGAAAAAAGTTATACCTGGAGTGTCACATCATGGCTGAAAGTCGATTCTATTCTTATTCTAATCGAAAAGTAAAAAAGTGGTACAAGATACTACCTACTTTACATGTACAACAGTAATGGTTAAATATCAGTAGATAGATACTACTATAAATCTGGGAATATGCTCTAAATCTAAATGAGATAAACACATCGGTTCGATCATTAATAAAGAACTAGACACAATCACAATACAAAACAATATACTTACCTACTTAATTAATTATAGTTCAGTAAAAATAGCCAAAAATAATGTCCGTATGGATTGAGGAGCCACTTCAGAATCTTATATAAAATTCACACTGATTTATTAGTTTAGGTCATTTAGGTCCGTATAGAGTATGTATAGCCTCCTAAGTCCCGACATCAAAATAGCTCAAGTGTAAAATTGAACCTTATTGACATCGAGTTACAAAAAATATAATAGGAGGCTACGATGCTCCGTTGGTGGAACATCCTGGCCTACAGAGGGTAGACCGTGTATAATTGATCAAAATGTTCTTCGCTGCGTTGCTGTCACGGTCAAACTCGCTGTTGCAGTTTGGGCAAACTCCCCAGCGCAGTCGATGATTCATGACAATCTTGTGAAATTCTCCAGTTGAAGCGTTGCACGAAGAACAAGCCTGCGACGTATACTGCTCGTCTACGATCTCTACATCAATGTTGGGCTTGCTCCGCAGACGTTTGATGAGCGAGTCGTGTTTGAACTTGCGTCCACTGAAAGAAGCCTTGTTCATGAACGTGCTTCCAGCACCATACAACACCAGTGTGTTGGAACTGTCATCAAAGATTTCCTTGATTATTTTTTCCTCACATTTAGCTGTCCGAATAAACTTGTCTAGTTTTAAGCGTGTGAGTTTGGCGTGTCTCTCATATGGTTCCTGTCGCACATTGAACCAATGCATTCTGAAAACAGTGTATTCCACGACATGAGTGGTGTTCTTTGAAGAAACGGGAAAGTTTAATTTTTCACGAGCTTTTTGTTCGGCCTCCTCGCTGACTCGACACAGTTTGTTTCTGACTCGTGCACGCTTCCACTCTAACGTATGCGATCTCACATATTTTTTTGTTATGCGTTGAAACTTGAGCCTACGCGATTCCACCGCAGCAACAGGAATCCTAGAGCCTGGATCAACGGCTATGATACGATCATAACTCTTTTTGGCGCGTTTTCTCATATTAGGCTCCCTTTTGATTCGATTCATTGATAGACTCACACTATAGCCGTCTGTTTGTAGGCTGCATCCAAATTTTTTCATGTCAACGTCTAACCAAGGAGCCCATAATTCTCGTCGATGATCTTCAATTCTAGACCATATGCTCGTAATAGATTTTGGGTCGACACGACGCAAGAGTTCGTGCCAACCTCTTGATGTGTAGGTAATATGTTTTAGTCCATGTGAGGGTTGTGGAAAGAGTCGAAAATCTTCGAGTTTTGACTGAATTTTGAGCCATTCAGGTACGGTAGACCACCATTTGGAGCCTCCGACCGTGTCCACGTTTATGATAGAACAAACACGACGCATCTCTTCATTGTCGTCTGGCAACGTCTTCTTGAAAAACGCAGAAAAAAGTGCTGGATCATTACGTTTTACGTTGAAGTAGCGGGCCAGTCTTGAATAGGCGTGCGTACTAATGTTTGTATGTAGTACAGTCTCGTATTGTTTAGCCATCTCTTGAACCATAAAAGAGCGAAGTTTGTCGTCAAATTTTCTTGCACCAAACATTGAAGCATATGCGCTGCTATAGGGTCCTTTTCCCTTCATGGCATAGATGAAATTCAACACGTCGGGTTTAGGCGGAAGTTGAGCGCTGGTCTTCATGTAATAATTGTACCAAACACCCAGTTCAATGTAGACTCTCGAGAGATCACAAACATCCCGTCGAATTTCTGTCAAAAGCTCGAGTTTTTTCTCTGGAGCCAAGAGCGGACAAAGGCAGGAAGCGAGTCCTCGTTTGACGGTATAAATCTCTAGTTCTTTAGATTCACTCAAATGTCTCTTTCTTATGGGCGGTAAATAGTTTTTACATTTCTTTGAACTTGTTCGGGTATGGTCTGAACCACCGCACGTCTTGCATGTCGCCATGCTACTAATTGAAATGAGGGATGTAAGAGAGGTTATATAGGGAGGAGAGTACCCGGGGGTTAAATTAAAAAAACAATAAAGTTTAAAATTCTTTGTATGTAATGTTCTATACATAGGACAGTGGGTCTTAGGAGGATAGATTGAGGAGCCATTCTTACCATGGGTTGCACAATTTTATTCCTAAATTCCTCATTAATTTTGTAAAAAAATTACTTACTTTAAAAAAGGAGCACTCCACACGCACACCACTGAAGGTAGAGTACTTTCTTGAATTTTTGCAGTACGGGGGATTTTTAGTAGATACTATACTACTACTTTCCGAGTTACTGGCTGGCTTCTCAATTCAAATGTTTAGATAGAGGAGCCACCTTTACATTGAAATAACTTTTTTTATAAGATACTACAAATTCCGGGATTTGTCCGACTAAATTAAGTATACTTCTGAACCATAGTATGATTTTCATTTAAAAACTAGCTTATGCCCGGGACTTCATTCCTTCATTTTGATTTAAAACCTGTATGTAACAGCGGTAGGCAGATTAACCTATTTGAATCTCATTTCATTAACATTTTTGTGTTTTTTTTTATCATAATTATAAGTTGCCTAATTTACTCCTTATAACATCAGATATTTACCAGTGAAAGTCCCGTCAACATCCGTCCAACCGTCGCCGAAAAGCCGCAACCCGCGAATATTCGGTGTTTTTTTCCAATATTCCCGCGGAACTTTTAAATATTTTTGAAATTCAAAGTAGCGTTTTTTAGGCTTTATAATATTCTAGCGGCCCGCTCCGGCTTGGCACGGGTATAAAATATATTATAAGTATTTCTCCACTATTTAATGGATGATATTATACATATAAACCTTCCTCTTCTCATCACTATATCCAATAAAAAAAAACCGCATCAAAATCCGTTGCGTAGTTTTAAAGATTTAAGCTACATAGGGACAGAGAAAGCAACTTTGTTTTATACTATGTAGTGATCAGCTTTCTGCCAGTGAAAGTCCCGTCAAAATTCGTCAAGTCATCGGGGCGGAGATTTTTATATTTTTCCCGCGGAACCCTACACATTTTCGAAATTCAGCCTATATTAGATCTTGTACCACCAGCTATCCGCCAGTGAAAGTCCCGTCTAAATCGGTCCAGCCGTTTCGGAGATTAGCCGGAACAAACAGATAGACTTAAAAAAAAAGTTGCATTTTTGTATATGCATCGTGAATACTATCATTATTATGCATTAAGTAAAAAGCTGTTATTTTGATGTAACAAACAGACACCAATTTTATCATACCTATGTATAGATTTGAAGTGGCTCATCAATCCATACGGACATAAGGTTATTGTATCTAGTTCTTTGTTAGTACTAATCGAAGGTCGATTTTATTATAGGTTTAGTCCCTACCTAAAAGGTACGAAAATAAAATTAATAATCGTATTGTCTTGTTTTATTTACGCCGTGAATCCTACATTACACCAATGAGACATGTTTACATAAAATAAAATACTTAAGTGAAAGAAAGTTATAAACTTATTAACACCAACTTTATTAACAAATAAAAAAAATAAAAATAATATATATTTATTTTTATCTCATACATTGAGTACAATATACATAAATTGAGGCAGCCCCGGTAAGTTATAAAAATTCTTTTGTTGGGGCTGTCTCGCTTCCCATGCATACATAGTATTACAATGTTGAGACAGATTTTACTTGTATTGATGTTGGAACTGGACACTGTTTCAGGAATGAGAAGTATGTAAACTTATAAGATATTTTAATTGTCATTCTCTAAAATGTGTGTGTGTGAAAGGTTGTGTGTGTGTTTGTTTATTTGTTTTTAGGATGGTGTGTGCGTGTATGTGTTATGTAGGTATAATGTTAGCTAACTCTGATCAGGATGTCTTCTGTTGAAGAATTGTGGATATATTATTATAGGCATTTGACATATTATTCTTTTTGTCTTCCGCTTGCTGTGGAGGGAAGTGGGAAATAAATTAATACTCCTACTCCTCATATATTATATACTTTTATGATTAATTTCGATGCGGATTCCAAGACAGTCCAGTCATTTCTCTGGAACGCAACGAGATTCATTGCTTCGATGGTTCTTTATGGTTATCAATGTAGATCCTGTCTTACAGGAGTTACAACTATGGGCACGAGCGGTGGGCTTGTCACGAATAAAAAAAATGTTGACAAGAAACCTTTAGAAATAAAACGATATTTAATAATTTATATGTATAATTCTATGGTTTTATAAAAGGTTTAAAAATATAAGGCTACAGCAAATATCACATTTCGTCGTATCTTCAACACAGCGTCTCGTATTGATTGCGTAACTCTAGCAAGACCACTATGTAACTTAATAATTATTATCATTAATAATCATAGGTAGTATGTTACCTGTATACTAACATACTACACCGTATTCTATTTCGTGTAATTTTAACACGTATATCTGTTTCTTGGGTTGGTAAAGTAAGTAAAGTACAGTAACAGCTTAAAACATTAACATCACGCCTTTATTCCCCGAAGGGAGAGGTGTGTAACTGTGTAGTTCAGTTCGTCAGTTATTTTATAGGTCCCAATATCGGGTCAAAATCACTAAAATACCGGGCAATAGGGGTTTTATGTACAAACTTGTGTACCTACCTACTTACATCCCCTGAAAGATTGTAAATGTTTAACAAATGATCCTATCTCTACACCTAAATACTTTAATTTTGCCCTGCCCTCCTGGAACACAGTATTAATTAGCTTTGAAGATTCTAAATTTTCTCGCAAGTACCATATAAGTAGTTTAGGGCATATTAATAAGAAGGTACCTATTTCAATCCCAGCCAGGGTGTGGCACGGGGAGAGGTCGGGGTGCTGCTATAAATCAATATTGGTACAGGTAAGTACTATAAGGACTAGGTAGATCTTCATTTGAAAAAGCGTAGAGGCAAACGTTAGTGTCGGCTCGGAAGCTTTACATGGTTTTAAAATAGCGCTGAAGCGCACCATACATTTACCTAATGTTGTTTGCAGATCACACAAGATCATTATAAGGTATTATAAACTTTTGTTATTGTTTATTTAATAACCGAAATAAATGTTAATATAACTGTTTTGTAAAAACATGTTTTTTAGTTTCAGCCACCTATTAGGTAACTATTATTGCATTAGGCAAGAATTGTACATTTATGTTTAAAAAATAAAATTCATGACAATGAAAGCTGCGAAATACACCTTTATTTATAAAGATCAGCCCCCTTACTATGAACTCTAAAAGCAGGACAGTTTACGTTGTGAAAGCGAGACGCTGCATTACCTACACTACACGTAGCGGCGTCTCGCTTTCACATCGTAAACTGTCCTTTTTTAAGAGTTCATGGTAAGGGGCAGTTATTTAAATAATTTAACTAAGTATATACCCAATGAATTAATAGAATCTAAGGATTTTTTATAAAGCCGGGCAAAAAAGCTCTCTCTAAGTATAAGTTATACTTAGAGGTAGGTACGTACATAGGTAATGAATTGTTATAATAATTCATTATGTACGTACCTACTTTGGAGATATTAGGATTAAATGAAGATAAACACAGTGCAGTTCCTGTTTTAGGAATGAATGGCTGTTTATATCCTTATCTTGACTCGAAATCATCAACAGCACAACTGGACACAAATCCAGATACCTTGTAGCCACTGAAAAAACAATTGGAATAACCCAAACCCATAACATTTTTTTCTGGCCGGGAATAGAACTAAGGATTTTATGCTCGGCAGTCGAGTTTTGCGACCACTAGAGAAACAAGTCCCACTAACAATTCATTTACCTACGCCACTTTAAGGTGTATAACGTACTTATGACAATTATTTTTTGAAGCTTCATAAAATCACCTACGATTGAGTTAGGCTTCGATTCCCAACCGGCATACCATATATTACCTACAAACTAAGATTATATTGTACCTAAATAAACATCCAACATAACCTGGATCTAAATAATCAGTAAATAGCTGATTACTTGCGGAATACAAAAGATACCCCGTTTCAGAGCGACAAGCTTGTCTAATAGATAGATTTTTAGAGTACGCAGTCCCAGGCACCAAGTTATTGATTGGCGTTAGTGCGCATGTGACATATGCTGGGCCACAGCTCGCCGCTGAGCCCAGCCAGTTTTATTCCGACGGTTGGACCGAGAAGGCGCTTTGTCTGTTAGGTTGGTGAAGCTAATATATAATACATATTATTGTGTAATTAAACGATTTTGATTTAAAAAACGCGTTATCAACGTTACGATTGAGTGAAGTGATTAATAAATTAGTGTATTAAAAAGTATACGTATTATTTTACAGGCAAAATGTCTTCGCGCAACTTGAGGAAGGTTGTGGAGGATACTCCCCTGCCACTAGCTATGAATGAATCTGGAGAGGAGCTCGCGCCCGGTTCCCCGGAGAATCTGGTGAAGCCCGCATATGAAGCCGTAAGTAGAAATATTATTCTCTCGGTCTCGGTTTGTTCGTGTAGGTATAATGTGTTTTGTTTAAACAGCTCGCGCTCATCTATAAAATAAGTATGGGGTGAATAGCGACTTTCGCATTTGCATATAATATGTTGAGCTTTTTGTTTAAAAATGTTATATATTATTTGTGTAAATGAATACATCGTTCTGAAAGGATATCCTAAGATGGCGGCTGCGGTAACTTCTAGTATGCGCAAAGGGCGTGCCTCTTTGCGCATCCTAAAAGTGCGCAGGATGGTGCAGTCAATCGATTCTCATTAGTGCGCTGATCTGCGCAGATGAGCACAGAAGATGTATTTGCGCAATACGACTATTGATTTGAACCGAGCCAAGTGGTGGCGGCGACGTGGCTGTTGCGCTTGAACATTAAATATTTAATGGGACATTCTAGCGTTTGTTAGCCTATGCAGCGTAATTGTTATTAAGTTGCTAAGAAATAAATTCGATATGGCAAATTATAAATTATATTTGCTCGCACGAGGAGGAATTAAAGCTGTTTAACAAACTTTTAGGTTTAAAGTTGAAAATGTTTATGAGTGTAATATTAATTTTGTTTTCATGATGTTCTATCTATCCCTGTGTGATAAGGGGCCGTCTTAAAAATCAATAATCTAAACTATAATTATCTTGGACGTGGGCGTGGTGGGCGCATGCGCTGTGATATCTCTGGCTAACATGACAGCTCGGTTTGAGGCTTCGGCCAATCGTTAAAATCGGACAAAAGACATAATTTATCAGTTACTAAGGTACCTTCAGCGTCTATACCTGGACCATATCCATATTTCCAAAACTCATAAAAACCGTAGCATACATAAATCGCTTAACAAGACGAGCGCCAGTATTACACTTGCGCATAATAGTTCGCGACTGAGATCGCTCAGTCTATGTCGCTCTTCTAGTTCGTCAGCTCCTAGCTCGGATCAGAGGATGGTAGATTGAACGCTCATTCGTTCGATCTTTTGTTACATTTAATATTTTTACCTTTACTTTAGACGCGCATCAATCGAAGTAAAGAGCATAACAGAGGGAGATCTGAGAACTAGTTCGCGTAGTTCGTCTGTGGGAGCGGTCAAGACTAGCCGGTATAAACAAATAAACATCGTAAAAGTTCAAAATTAGCTACACAATACATTGCCTGAATTGAATCATTAAATTAGCTATCGCTAAATTGTCTAAGGTAGCTGAACAACATTACATCCAAAACATCTTAACACTATGCGTTACCAATCGTTTCGACTGTTAAGTAAATGTAATAATAATTGTGAGGTTGAGGTGAAATTATACAAAGCATTGGCGTGATTTGGATGGGTTGAGGTTAAGTTACAAAGAGCGTGGTCGGGATTTAGATGGGTTGAGGTTGGGATTTGTATGGGTTAAGGTTAAGTTACACAGAGCGAGGTTAGGATTTTTAATGATTGTAGTTAAGTTAAACCAAGTGAGATTAGGATTTGGATGGGTTGTAGTTAAGTTACTCAGAGCGAGATTGGGATTTGGATGGGTTGAGGTTAAATTAAACAGAGCCAGGTCGAGACTTGAATGGCTTGAGGTTTAGTTACACAGAGCGAGGTTAGGATTTTGATGGATTGTGGTTAAATTAAATCTAGCGAGATTAGAATTTAGATAGGTTGAGGTTAAATTACACAGAGCGAGGTCGGGATTTGGATGGGTTGAGTTTAAGTTACACAGAGCGAGGTTGGGTTTGGTTTAGGTTAGTTACACAGAGCGAGGTTAGGATTTAGATGGGTTGAGGTTAAGATACATAGACCGAGGTTGGGATTTGTATGGGTTAAGGTTAAGTTACACAGAGCGAGGTTAGGATTTTTATTGATTGTAGTTTAGTTAAACCGAGTGAGATTAGGATTTGGATGGGTTGTAGTTAAGTTACTCAGAGCGAGATTGGGATTTGGATGGGTTGAGGTTAAGTTACACAAAGTGAGATTAGAATTCTAGAGGATAGGTGAAATGTTACATTACATAATTGCTACCTACTATGACTAAAGAAAATAACGCATTGATTTTAATTAGGTACAATACGAGCTTAGATATGCACATTTGATAAGAGATTTCCTAACTTAGCATTTAAATAAATATTTTGGCAATGCATTGACTGCATGTCATAATTATATTTATCAGAAGACAGAGCTGAGATGTTGTTGCATGACGCGTCTATATTACAAAAATATCGTTGGCATTGATAGATTCGAGTAGTGTCGCCACAGTCTGCTTTCGGTTTGTCGATTATGTCGATAAGGTTTACACACGGTAGAAGTAACCCTTATAAAAATGTATCAATAATTTACAATCAATAAACATTAATGAAATTGTAGTGTCTGTTTATGACATCAACATAACAGCTTTTTCTGACTTCAAAAAAAGGAGGAGGTTCTCAATTCGTCGGAGTCTTTTTTTTTCTTTATGTATGTTCCCTCATTACTCAGTCATTTATGAACGGATTTGAATTTTTTTTCATATAGCCGGGTAAACTTCCGATTGGTTCTCTAGAAATTTTGTCATGACCTGATGATGAACTTCGAAGATATGGAACTGAACTCCTCATAAGATCATAGCAGAACTCCCGTAACTTGATGATATGATGATGATATTGCTTAAGTAGTAGTCAACTGAGCTCTAATAAAGGAGATGGGGTAGGGGTGCGTTGACCCCCCCTCCTACCACTTTCCTTGATTAATATATCGTGTGAGGTATCGTTTGAAAGGGCTTTTTGTAAAGATTTCAAATACTAGCCTTACAAAAATCTGGGGCGGATGAATTCTAGACACCTCTAAAAATCGTGGAGTAAAAAAAATTTTAAACCTCCTTCAAAAAACTCATAATTGAAAAATAATATTTTATCCCTTCACTTTACATAAGCGAAGTGAAAGTTAGTGCCAAATCCCAACATCCATTAAGTGATTCAGAAAAAAAGTACTTATGAGAATGCTGTCTTAAGTGCTTTGTTCATAGTTTCAAAGCTAAAACTTACAACTTACAAATTAACAAAGCGAATGCATAGGATTTGGCGCCGACTTCCATTTCGCTTAAGTAAAGTGAAGTGTTAAAATATTATTTGCCACTTTTGAGTTTTTCGAAGGTTTTCATTTTTTATTAAAAAAAAAAATTCAATGCGTACGATTGTATGCACGATACTATGTGTATCGTGCAAGTGGCAAATAATATTTTAACACTTCACTTTACTTAAGCGAAATGGAAGTCGGCGCCAAATCCTATACATTCGCTTTGTTAATTTGTAAGTTGTAAGTTTTAGCTTTGAAACTATGAACAAAGCACTTAAGACAGCATTCTCATAAGTACTTTTTTTGCACAAAAATGCAATTTTTAGAACAAAAATGCAATTTAAATTATTTTTGTCTGTCTGATTGTTCCGGCTACTCTCCGAAACGGCTAGACCAATTTTGACGGGACTTTCTTGGCACATAGCTAATGGTCACAGAGTCTAATATAAGCTACTTTGAATTTCGAAAATGTTTAGGGCTCCGCGGGAATATAAGCAAAACGCGGGAAATTTGTGGGTTTCTACAAGTCTTGACGGATTTTGACGGGACTTTCACTGGCTTTTTCCTTTTGTTACAGTTGGGGGTAAGTCTACCGGGATCCGAGCGTGGCTTACCTAAATGCAGCGAGGGAGAGGAACATGTGCATACTGGTGCTGTGCCCAAGAAGCCCATGAATAACAAGAAGAAGAACAAGAATAAGAAGAAGAAGCGCCGCGCTAAAGGAGCCCGGGCACCAATAGTAATATAAATTCAATCATTGGTTTACTTTTCTTTCCTACAAAGTTGAAACCTAATATTAACAATAAATTGCTTTCAGCTTGATGAAATCGATCGCTCTGTAATGGAGGTGAATGCTCTATTGGGTGCGCCGCCGCCGGCTCCACCTCCCAAGAAGGAGAATTGGGCATTGAAATTGTTACGTGTTGAGCCCAAATTTTTGAACGTTGCTAATGAAATCAGGAAGCTATTTGGGCCTGATGATTCTGAGAAAAACCGGCGGTAAATATTAATTTCATTCACAATTTAATATGTATTGCGTGTTTGTTTTTTTGTAACCAGATGTTACCTTTTTTACAGTCATCGTTACCAGCCTAATCGTATCCTTAAACTTAGGAGGATCATGATTCATCCTGCTAAAGAAACGTTGTTGTATGATTTCAAGGTCCCGGGTAAGTAATTAGCTGTGTATTTAAAATTATTAATTTATTATGGTAACAGAAATCTCTTATGGCATTTATTTCTTTTAGGATTATCGATGGGCCATTTGGAAAAGGTGAACGATCGCCTTTACTTTGTTTTCAATCATTCCCCGGAATACCAAGAAATGCACCAGAACTTTTTGGACAAGTTTATTCCTGTACAACCGTCCAACCTTCTCATCTATTGTGATGAGGCGCGCCGCAACATGCACGTGGAGGCTCTCATGGAGGTAAAAAATAACAAACAAACATTGACTTTTGTCGCCATTTTAGCATGTTGCCCATTGTACCTGTAAATACTAAAAAGGGAACTTCAAATTCGATGGATGCGAGCAGCGACACGGTGGCTCAGTTGGTTAGAGCATCGCCACGGATCGGCGAAGGTCGCGGGTTCAAATCCCGCTCGTGTCCATCATTTTTCAAATTTCCTTTATCAATTTGGAAACATTATATTTTTAACCAAATGGGTGTACGATGATGATGATAACAATTTTGTGCATTTTTTCTAGATATCTGATCTTCTGTTCCGTATGGATGAACATAATCTTGGAAACGAGATACTTGAGAACGTCACTACGTTCATGCAATATGTAGCTCATCATTTATTTATGTTATCAAACGTGAGTGCCGATTACCTAATATATTATTATCTTTTAAAGAACTTATTCTTAAAGTAAAGCTTGTATAGCATAAGAGTCTATACCTATGTATAATTTATGTACATGTATGTATATGACGTAATGTTATTCGTGTTTTTTGGCAGGCTAATATCCGTTTGGATTACAAATATATGGAGAATCGTCCCTTCCACGTTGCGATGCTTAAATACATGTACTTGCTTTCCAACAAAGCTTGTCACCGCACTGCCTTGGAGATAGCCAAGGTACTGCTGATCCTGGATCCCAATGATCCACTAGCGCTGCTGTTAGTGATCGACGTGCTTGCCCTGCGAGCTCGTGAACATGCTTGGTTGATCGAAACCGTTAAGTACTTCGATAAACAACGGGAGGCTACCTTGCTGTATAACATCAAATACTCGCTGGCTTTAGCCAATTATCACGTTGCTATGAGGAAGAGGGGTAAGTCTATATAGTTAATCTGTTTAAATAATTCTAATAATAAAGTGCTACTGTAAATTAAACTTACAGAATTGAATTGCTTGCATTAACATTATTTTTTAAATTTCTACAGATAGCCTTGCTGAGGCTAACAGGCTGATAAAGGATGCCATCTTGGCTCATCCTCAAGTAATGCTGAATATAATTGAATGTGCTAATGCACCCATGCCCAGCATCGTGAGGCACCGCATATTTGATAGAGATCCAGTGCAAATGTAAGTACTAGATTAATAACCAATTTATCTTTTACTTTTACACAGCGTGTAGCGGTGTCTCGCTTTCACATCGGAACATATCCTGCTTTAAGAGTTCATGGTATGGGGGCTGTTGTCTAAATAGATTGGCATTTGTAAAAGTAAACCCACTGCTCACATATCTTTTGATAGACAGTACTAAGATCATGGGAAAGGAGGCATGTACAAAAAAAAAACATTATGTCAATCGAATATTATCTTATTTCACCTCAAATTAGCTTATTGCAGTCTACTCCTGGACCTAGGTCTCACCCAGGGTACGCCACAAGGCCCGCTCTCCCGTTTTTGCCCCCCAGTCTTATTATCAATTAATTATCAATAAGATCTACAGTCAATTTTGTAATTTCAGTGGAACTCCAGGTTTGAATGAGCTGTTCTACATCTACGCTAAGTTGACGGCCGCGCGTTGGCGCGAGCCTGGCGTCCTGGATTGGGTTGTGAAGAATGCTGTCGATCTTTGCGACAGATATGATAAGGACAGGCTTGTTCGCGTAAATATTTTATTATCTTCTTCTTTTACGCGCTTCACAGTTTCATGGTATATTTTATTTTTTTTCTCTATACACCAGGTGTTCTCTTATTTTTGATAGTAGATATACTAATACTTACAGTACAGTTCTATAATTGTATCTAAAGAAAAATAATTCTGTGGGAAATTAGATAAGATTTATTGGTCACTTGTCCATATTACACCTGTTGTAAGTATAGCATTGAATTTAAAAAAAAGGGATTACATCACCAGTTTATCATGTACTGCATTATTTCATCAGATGGAGGCCAGGAGTTATTTCAGAGTCCGCGCCGGCCTGTTCCAAGTGTGGCCCCCAGAATATCTCCGCCACATTGCTGTCCTTAGCAGCTTGGCTAAGCTGGTCCTCGACGCCGTAAGTATTTTTGTCATTCATTGAGAATATAATATTTATTTGTAATGCCAAATACACTCTTCCACAGTTCAGAGTGTCAGACGTGGCTTAAGATCCGGCAAAGTGTACACACAAACTTATTAGTGTACAGACTCGATAATGTATCAATGTAACTCACCCATCAAAATCCAGTCCGCGGCAACATCGCTTAACTTCTAAACTTAATTGACAGCGTATAATTCATAGAATATGCTAACGTAATCAACTCGAACTAAGGTAATTTTAAATCATTATTTTTTTCAGCCATTGACAGCGTTCAACCGCCCAACCTGTGCCTTTGACCCGCTGTTCGACAAAGGCATTAACCGCTACGGTTACAAGTACCAGGTGGCCCCGCCGCGCCACGTTGGAGGAAGGGGACTGTCAGTTTACAGGTATAAATTTCTTTACCAATTGCAACTAGTTGATCTTGATTCATATTATTATTATTTATGGAAGGCAGTGCAAAACTTTATTCTCTTCGAAACGTCTTTTATTTATATTTTTTAACAATACAGATAGGTATGTCAAATCAACACTTCTGCATATTATAATTAACTGATAAAATATATAAGTCCTACTATATATAAGTGAGCAAAGCAAATTAATTAAAGCGTTCCATTTGTCCACAGCTACGATGTCCGTGACGATCACATGGTCGTGCTTTCCCAGATGGCAGCGTTCCCGTCCTGCCTCAACTTCATGGACTTCAAGACTGCTACGGCAACTGACACTCAGCAAAAGACGAAGACCTGTCAGGCTACGGAAGCCAATTTGGAAGATAACGATACCGAGCAAGTACACTTGCGCAAACACGAGCTCGAGCACGTCGAGGTTGTGATCGACGATGATGAAGATGAAGATGGCAACTATGACTATGACGACGATGCAGACGCTTTTGAAAAGTATGACCAGGAGATAGATGAGCTGTGTCAACTGAGTGATGAAATAATTCTCGACGAGGAGTCTGACTTTGAAGACGAGTTAGACTAGACGTGCGGCAACAACATGAAATTGGGAGTTTTTAAGTTTAAATTTTTTACCCCATGGTCCAAGCACAATATGCAAATGGGAGTTTAATTTGCCATTTCGACTTCATAAGTCCTTAATATCTATTATAATTTGAAACTAAGACTTGATTACTGTGATTTATTATTTACACATTTTAACTGTAGGCATTTTGATATGTATTTATTACAAAAGTTTTGGATTACCTATACACATAATTCAAAATTTTACTAATTATCTATATATTTAACCCTTACATATTTCCTTTTTCCTACCGTACCTTTGTTTTACTTATTCAAATTATTTACTTTAAATTCTGTTTTTCTAATTACCATTAATAAGTGTTTTATGAGTAAATACTCAACTAAATGTTATAAGTGTCTAAATATCAATGTTAGTAAGATTAATGTTTTAAAATAACCATTTTAATATACTTAATAATCAAAATCAATGTTTGAATGTAACCATATAATCATATTATACTTACATGATACTTTATGTTACAGTATCCGTAGGATTTTTCTCTTTAAACCAGGAATTCACATGGTATTATAATAATTCAGTACCTGTAGGTACTCTAACATTTTGATGTATTTATAATGTGTAGTATTCGGTCAAAGCAAAGCTGGCCTCTTAGATTGTAGTAGTCGTTAACACTCTAATAGTGTGCAAAAAAAAATAAAAAATAAACGAAAAACCCAAATTGTGTTTTAATTTCCCTAAGCTATCCTATTCCCTAGTAAATGTAAGAAGGTATAGGGTCCAGGATAATCTGGCTATTAACCGCTTTATTTAGCTTTCAACTTTATTAACAGCCGGCAGTAAAGCCGCTTGGTACTTAGACAAAATAAAACAAAGCCAATGTGCTTACATAACCATTATAGCATTTATACGAAGTTGACAGCTTAAGAAAGATATTTTTCACAAATTCACAGAACAAAACATACATTTTCGAAATTAATAAATTTATTTATACTTATGTTACCAATGTATATCTCAAAAAGTAAATGGTCGGCCATATTGATGAGAGTTCAACTTTAAATTGTTCCAATTAACGTAACTTTATGTTTATGAACCGATTTAAAGTAATTACCACTGCATGTTATGGGAAGCTTGCCAAAATACATCAGTGAAAACCGCATTCAAATTGGTTAAGTCATTTTTGAGATTAGCGTTTTCAAACGCACAGACAAATAAAAATTAAAAACTATAGTTTTGGCTTCGGTAGCATTAAAACAAAGGGTATAAATTGCTTTTTTTAATATTCAATGAAAGTACAATCGGTCGTTTACGATTTTTTTATAATCATCATTGTATGTAACTGTAAAAACATACAATACAATTTTTTGGTTTAAGTTCGAAATGTTCTGCGACAACCATTAATTTTGAACTGGAAGACGCAGCGTTGGCAGGCCTCCCACCAGGTGTACTGACGACATCGTCAGAGTTGCGAGCAACCGGTGGATGCAAATGGCAAGTTGCCGTTCATTGTGGTGTCCAAGGGGGATACCTTTGTCTTTGTTCAATTAGTGTTCCGGCTGATGATGTTGACCAGCATTCACTCGGTATAACTTTGGTTTAATCTCAGAGACATAGTAAATGCTGTAAATATTTTCTAGCCTTATTCATTACAGGCGTAAGAAGTACAACAAACTAAAAAGTTAGAAGTTTTACTAAATTAAAAAAAAAGTCATAAAAAAAGTCCGTTTTTTACACTAAGGTATAACGAGAAAAACCACCTGTATGTAGTTCTCAGACACGGTTTCACACAAAAACAAATAAAACACAAAAGTATTAAGTACAAACATTTAATTTTAATATTTTCAGGTTCACGTTCACGCGCAAAACAGCCCCCTTACCGTGAACTCTTAAAACGGGACAGTTTACGAGACGCCGCATTACACTGCACGTAGCGGCGTCCCGCTTCCACATGTTAAACTGTCCTGTTTTAAGAGTTCATGGTAAGGGGGCTGTTTTGCGCGTGAACGTGAACCTGAAAATATTAAAATTAAAAGTTTGTTACTGCCGATAAAGACAGGTATCTGCAAATGTCGTTTCCCAATTTAGCAAGAACAGAGAAATATTTTTATAATCAGTTTTTTCGGTACTCAAATACTTTTATTACAACGCCATCTGTCGTGTGCTAGACAAGTTAATTGTAACACCACACGACTAAAACCTGTACACTGTACAAGTTCTATTGTTAGCTTCCAGATTCAAAAACCGCCAGTTAGTTCACTAAAAATAAAGTAGTTGGCACTGGTAATGTGGCCAGATGTGCTGTGTAGCAATATGGAGGACTGATGAACAAATTGATCATTACAATAACTGCAGAGGATCGGCAGAAGAACTATCGGCTGCTGTGTGGTTTATATTATTGGGCACGGTATCAAACTTCATATCCGAACAAATAAAGTTGTTCAAATAACTCTCAGCACGGTTGAATATGACTTGAGATGGTAGTGGCAAAATTAAGCATAACATGCTGCCACTAATTCTGTGTTTGAGGGGTCTGAGCTCAAACTACTGGGCTGCACTTGAAATAAGGCTGTAGATGTTAACAAATGTATTTTTGCTGAAGGTCAAGTTTACGTGGCATTGGGCAGGTTAAGGTCATTATTTAACAGTGATCTGGACTGGCTGCAAATCCTGCACAGGCTTCACGATACAGCGTCATTTACAGGGTAAGAACGACTTAACACAACTCTGCAGAAAAATAAGCTAGCACCTACTTGTACCTATATCGAATAATAAATTTTATCGTTGTAGTGAAAAGCACCATTATAACCATGTTCAACGTCTGTTAATTGTGCGATCGTAGTCTATTGTCAGGACTTCAACACCCTGAAATGCGACCCTGCATGACTCTGAGATTGTTTCGTATTTTTTCACAAGAGGCCATTTGGATCAGAAAAGCTGGCTCCACCAGAGAATCTCGGCATACAACGAAATCAGTCCCTTTAGCATGAACTTCTTGCTTCATGAGTTCCCGGTATGGGGGCAGTACTCGCGTAATGCCTACAGGTTAGGTTACATGTTAAATAGTACTGCCGTATTTAGCTCTCAGTCACCCTGAATGCGTAAATACCAGGATGGGCTGATAGACCCACAATAGGCGCGCCGCGACGTAAATTGCTTCAAAGTCAACGGTTAGCGTTGATATTCATACGTAAACCTTATCGGACGGTCAGCGCTGAAGCTCTGCTGGTACTAGCGGGCGTGCTACCTGTCGATCTCGAAATACAACGACATGCCGTGATGTACTTCTCTACTCGAGAGAGTATGAACACTGAATTTTTAAAACAAAGGGACCGCTGTGTTCTATTTGATGTTAAGTTACTATAATTTTATTTTGCTATAATCTCTGTAATTTAACATATTTAAAACAAAAAAAAACTAAAGTAACCTCACCGTTACTTTTACCGATTTAATGAGACTATGTTTAATGTTTACCCAACTCTGGTTTTCAAGATACAAGGTATGCTTAGTTTGGACAACACTGTTCATGTTTTCAATGCTTATTACAATTATCATCTATAATATTAATTTAGGTTTAATTTCTAGTTATGTGGTTGCAATATCGTAACATCTATAGTACAAATAAATGTATTCTTATTATTGTTCTTATTTCAGTTGCCCCGCTTGAGGTGCGCCTATTCCGTTCTGATATATCCTTTCAATAAGTCGCTTCAGAAATGTGTTTAGGACCTTTTACTTAGAAATAACACGACAAAAATAGCCTGTGTGAAAACACAGTCTTTTCTTTTAGTGTGAATAAAATTAAATATAATAATTAAGCCAGTAGCTCAAAAATATACACGTATGTGGCCGCATCATGTTCAACTTATTTCTGCTGCGGCCGTTTGAAGCCATACAATTATTCAACTTTTTCGGTAGTATAAACGAGCTGCTCATAGTTAGTCCGCAATGGCGACTATTAAGTTATTGTTTCCTCTTTTTGGCTAGCGATTGAGAAAAGGAAGGCTGTTCCAAATTCTTACTTCTTTATCCATAATCTACGGGATACTATCACCTCACCGCCTTTCTAAATATGAATTTCATTGTTCTCTTAGCATTAATTACCAATTTTCAAAGTATATGGGAAATGTGGGCGTGTGGAATAGGGATTGCTCGATTCCTTGAAAAGTGATATTGTTTTTTTTATTATAAAGGCTACAAAAGAGCACTTACAAAACGTCAAATCTCTCGGCACGGTTTAAAATGCCGTTTCTATGGAGAAGAACTGGCAAGATACTCCTGAATTCATAGAATAGGGAGTAATCATTTTTAAGTCATAGAGTTAAACGTTATAAAACTCGAATAATCGTTTTTTAGTCAAAGAATTAAAATAATATCTATATCATTTATATTATAATGTACATTGTACACGTGTTTAATAAAAACCACTGCATCTGTGTTTAATAAAGTTGCTAACTGTAGCTGTCATTAAATTAAAAATCTAATTAAACGAGAGATTAATAATAAAATAATTTTAATGATTACGTTACGCAAATATAATTAAGATTTTTAAATAAAATTTTAGGTAAAAATGTCAGAAAAATACTGTTTACATTTTCAGTAAAATTAAACGAGAATCAAGATGTAGGCGTTAAAAGAAATAATTTTAACGCCTGCTTCTGTTCTTACATCTTTAATGTACAAATGTACAATAGACCTCTGCCCAAAATAGAAAAAATACTGTTTTCACTTCAATAAGTAAACAAACGATTCTTCTGTAAAAAGCTCGAGGCAGTCTCTGTCAAATGATGACTGGGGAAAAATCGAGATGTCACTTAAGTAGGTTTTCTATTTATTTTACACTGGATTGCCGTCCCTACAATTAAGGTTAGTGCACCAAAAAAAATTAATGTTTTACCTTCTCTTAAAGTTTATGTTATTCTTGAAAGCATAATTTTTTATGACTTAAAATTTTTTATTTTTAAGATTTTTTTCGACCTGCTTATGTGCTATAAAATAGTGCTAGGCTATATCATCATAGAGAAAATTAGTTGGTCTATGATATCATATACTATTTTTCACTATGGCTATATTGAGTAAGTATATTTTTCTTGCAAAATATATGTTTTTATATTAACTCCATGGTTGCTAAGTTTAGTATTAAAGGAAATATTCAACATCCACCAAGCACCGTTTTGACGACTAGGTATCGCTCGGTAAATTTACTTACTTGCCGTCTACAAACTTACTTGCCGTTTGCTTGCCGTTGATACATTGTAACAAGCAAGCATGTAGGCCACATGAGTTGAAACAATCATAGATCTAGGCAATAATTAAGGAGGATTAACGATTATCTTATGTAAGCCCGATAAAAAAGAAAAGTCTGTCATTTTCATATCACAACTGAAAGAAAAGCTCGGAAAGTAAGAGTGACATTGTCAACACACTTGTCCAATGATTTTCAGATTTTATTATTAAGATTTTAATAATGATTCATAGCCACCCTACATCAATATTTTGTATAATTGCAACCGAGTTCTGTGAAAGATTTTCCTTTTGTGGATTGAGAAGTACGTACATAAAGTTACGTTCAAGTTTATAAGTACAAGGCGCTGCTAACAGCGAAGAGTGTTTGTCACGATTGTAGCCAATGTAAATTAATGGTCTAGGGTTGCCTTTTGAAAAACAGGCTTGCATGACGAAAGGATAAAAACATTTTCCATTTGTTGAATTTTATATGCAAAAAGTTATGATGCTTACACCGTCCAGTACCTAGTATCTAGGTACCTAAATATTAGCAGTAGAGCCTGTTAGGCTGAGCGGTTGAGCGCGAGAGCGAATGATCGCAATATTACCCGAGGTAGAATTTATCTCACGATATATTATGTTGGTAACGAACTGAAACGTCGAGCATGTAGCTTTTCGCCTTAAATACTAGCGGAGTAAATAAAAGGGATAAACGGCGTAGTCACTGCTCAAAATTCATATTTAATTAAACCTTTTATTACATTTTTTTATCACATTAAACTTTAAACATACAGGCATTGAATGTTACGTAACCCAGCAAGGAGTTTCAGTTGTGTCTTGTAAAACTAGACACCGCGTATCGCCGGCAAGGTAGTACATATTACATAAAATTTTAAAAATTGTTATCTGGCCTTGACTACGTCTGTAAAATGAAAAATAAAAACTCAAATCTGATAATTGATTCTCGAGAGCGGAGCGCACCAACTTTAGTTATATATAGGGTATTTAAACGATTGTTTTTTACGCAGCTATACTATCACTGTACCTAAGAAACGTGTTATGTCTCCACGAGAACGCCGCTACAGTGGTGTACCACATATTCATAATGATGTGCTACACGATGCCGCTTATGGGAGCCATACTGGCCGATAACTTCATTGGAAGATACAGGTATGTATTAATATATCAATAAATAATGTGATACAACCCCTACGTTATTTATTTGATCAAGTCCGGTAAAGAAGTTATAACTCTCCTGAGTTTGCTGCGAAAGAGCCGAAGTATTGGTACGTACATGTCGGACTAGGATTCTGTACCTAGTCGATTCAGTTTGTTTATAGCTATTGTATAGGCAATCGATCTGTCGATTTAATCTGATTCCATGAGAGTAATTTGTTGTAATTTATGTTTATTGTTTTCAGAGTTATATTATATTTTTCTATAATATACTTACTTGGGACTATACTGACGTGTTGTTCCGCGATACCGCCACTTATGCTACCACCAACGTAAGTTTATATTGTAAATATAATGAAAGATAGGTATTAAGTTGAGGCACCCTACAATCTACATGTTTTTTACTCGGTAGATTTAAACTTTAATTTACGACTATCTGGTGTATGCAGCAACAGCAATTAACCGAAAATCGTGCTGCGAGTTTGTAATGGTTTTTCAGCATATAGGTAGGTAGATGGCGCCAGAAAACCGAGAAATGTGAACTTGTAAATAATCGATAGCATTTTTTAAACATTTTTATGAATATAGTTGTTCTAAGTAGGTTTTTTGTAGATCATGCAGATCGCAGTTATTCAAGCAAAATTTATGTGATAGTCGTCAATAGTACGAAACTCGTAGCGTATGAAGCTTATTGATTGATCAGGTAGCTGCAGTTAGGTGTAACTACAAAGGTTACACGAATTCGGAATTCGATCTCGTTACATCCTTCCTGGAGGAGCTTTATGAGTTTCGTCATCCAAATCTTTGATGCGACGCTTTGACCGATGATAAGACTTTCAAATACAGGCCAGTTAAAATTTGATCCCTACTCTACTAAATAAAACACCACGAAACAAGATTCACCTAAAGAGGTAGAGTGCTGCTCGGGATTACTTCGATGAAATTTCGCTCTCAATACCTGCCGAGGGTAGTTATATGAAGTACGAACTTGAAATTTTACTCTTTGGAACTTTTTATACTTGGTTGATTCTTCAACACACAAAGAACTAGGATGGAGTGGAAACTGGGTTAAAATACTGAAGCTACGCTAGCCGCTTGTTTGTTTTGGTGCAAGTTTAGGATTAATGTTTTTAATACTTTTCAGGACAACCTCTATGATCGGGCTGTTGTTGATAGCTACGGGTACTGGTGGTATAAAGCCTTGCGTGGCGGCATTCGGAGGTGACCAGGTAAATTTACCTGTTTTATTAATCTTAGGTAGTACACAAGTGAACCATCTCCGTGATAATAGATTTCTAGAAGTAAAACTACTGACTACTGCTAACTAGAACTCGGTGTTTTACATAGCTCAGGCAAAGTATACGGACGTGAACGTCCATTTTTCTTATATATTTTATGGTGGTTTAGTAAATACGTCAGTCTTTAAAGCTGATACGCAATATAGTGGTATTGGATTGTTCTGACTTCTCTGATCGGATTTATTTTTTTCCAGTTTCGTCTTCCAGAGGAGAACCAACTTCTTCAGAAATTCTTCTCCACTTTCTACTGCACCGTCAACCTCGGTGGGTTCATGGGTATGGTGGTTACGCCGGCACTTCGTAGGAGTGTTATGTGTTTTGGTGATGATGCCTGCTACGCGCTTGGATTTGGGTTCCCAGCTCTGCTAGTGCTGATTTCTATTGGTTAGTACTATAACTTGAGTCACATAAAGATGAATACTGACGTTTAAACCTCAGGAATATAAAAAGCCGCTATGTTAAGCTGCTGATCACAACCACAATTGGTGATTATGACGTACTGTTTCCTTCCCGGATCGGATACTGTTATTCGGTTTTTTATCATTCTCAGAATTATCTCTAAATCTGTAAGTTGTCATTGACAATGTGCATGTTTTTTATTATTCAAAAAGTAACTGGTGAAATTTATGCTCTATAAACATTTTTCAACAGTGCCTACCCCTTTGGCTTGGTATTAATACATATTTAGAAAAAGCTACAACTGTTATATATGTTTTCGCAGATAAGTACCTTAATAAATAACAACTTCATTTAGCTTCGAAGGAAACAACTATTACCTATACAATTATGAATAAGATACCAATATTTTTCTTTGTCTTGAGAAAAAATTGAACTTCATTCATTTGTAGGTGACCAAATTTTCGCTCGTGATGTGAAATGTGTGCTCGGCTGACTAATTTTCTGTGGCCGAACTAAGTGACCGATGCAAATGACGTTAGCGTAGTAGTGGCTATGACCTAACCTCCATAGCCGCAGGGGGGGTGGCAAGAGTTATTAGGCCACGATGCAAAATAAAATTGATGCTTAAAAATAGTGCGTTGTTTTTAACGCACATTATATCAGAAATACTATAATTAGCTAGTCATAAATATTTATGCTAGGCCGGAATCCTTTTGGTTTTTAGTCTACATGATAAGCTTTTGGTAAGGATTGACATTCGGAAAATAATGCAATACCGTTACCGTACAGTACCTTTATGCCACTTATTACCTAGAAACTATGATAAACGGATAATATCTACCCATTCCTACTCTTTGAGGAAGTACAGGAATTGTGGTATAAATATACAAGGGTAAATTCAAAAGGATCTGATCTATTTTCAGTAATCTTCGTGGCTGGCAAACCGTCGTACAGAATAAAGCAACCCCGGGACAACGTTACGCTGAAGTTTATATCTTGTGCTTGGGTAAGTAGCGTACGTGAACGGCATTTGTAAATTGTCGCATTTTTAAATTATAGTTTCACGTCCTTCAATCTATTCCATATACATAAAGTCACGCCTGTTTCTCAAAGGGGTAGGCAGAGCCCGCGGATCTTAGATCAAATCGGAGATGCTCTGCAAAAGAGGATTACCCGACGAGCGTGTACGTAGATTGTGATGCGAGTGAATGAGGCCAAAGAAGTATGCCTACCTCTCAATCTATTCCTATCACACATTCTTCTGGCTATACTTTAAACATTACGATAAAAACATATTCTGGAAATCTGCATTCTGATTTAGTATAAGGTAATTAGTAGTACTCAGCAAAAGAAAATGATACACAAAAAATTATCTACCCCACCACCACCACTTCGCTGAGCTGTGGACCATTTTTGCCTCGGGCCTTGGTAACTTCTATTTTTTGTTTGTTCCTTTTTTATTTTGTATTCGAGACAAAAATAAATCCTTTTCTTTCTTTCACGGTGGAAACAGTAACTTAACAGTTTTCCAAGAATATTACTTTTACAGACTTAAGTATTAAAACACCGCATTGTGTTTATATGGTACCTACATAGAAAATGAGAGAAAAACAAATAATCCGATTATTACTTTCTATAAGGTAAGAGAAAAAATCACGTTGACTTCAACAAAACATATTTTTGGACGTATCTATTTCAAAATTTAAGAATATACTTGTATTTAAGAATATACTTGTATATTTCTTTTCAGACTTATTTTAGATAAAGGTCTTCTCTCAGTTTGAACACGAACATCACATGTAGAATTAATATTATAGAAACTTAATTCACCCTCTTTTTACAAGCTTTTATTTAACTTGCAATGTTTGTATGAATATACGAGTTTTAGGTCAAATCTTGCAATCTAAATTAGAACCACTTCTTGACATCCGATTTAAATGAAATTCAGCATATCTATATAGGTTCGGTGACAATACAATAATATGATACTTTTGAGCTGGTCTGATGATGCAGTCAGAAGGTGGTCATAGGAACTCTGTAGCGAAATGACGCAATCCCTCGTGTCCCACGTGTTTGGGCTTATTTAATTCGTCTTCATTAGTACTTTGATTCTAGCTGATTTAAAAGCTTGTGCCTACTAAAATATATATTATTTTTGATGACCATCTGCCTGTGACTTCATCTGCGTGGAAAATGCTTCGTGACTTTTCCGGGGTAACAGTAGCATAGGTTCATCCAGAAAGTTTATTCTAAATTATATTGGTAAAAGAGTATTGGAATAAAGAGTTTCGAAGATTACCTCCTACATTCAAACAAATTTGACGTCTTTATAATGTTATAGAATAGGTTCATCAGGTTGTTATCAGAGTGGTGGCCAAGTAACTGCTGTACAGTGTACGTGGCAGTCGGCCAAGGTAATGGCTAAGCTTGCCGCAGCCGAACCGTAGAATCTAATCGACAGTATGCACCCTCTTAGTTGTATATAACATCTCCTGCTACTGCAGTGTATATTGCTAGTTAATAACCTACCTAGCATGGGCTAGTTGCTTTATCTACCTATTTGTAAAATTAACCATTAAAGGCTTATTGTAAGTGTATGTAAAGTTCTTCATAATTTTATTTTTATGTTATTTGTCTCTTGGTATTTACCTCGTAGATTATTTTCCGGCTTGTAAATCGTACAATACAATATGTTTATTTAACGAGAACAACGGCTGCCGTCGTTAAACTTGAATCTTTTGAAGTCTTAACATTGTTTTCACTGTCATGTCAAATAGAGAGGCATTACTTTCTGCGAACGGACATTGTAACAGCTATGTGTCTAAAGGTGATGTATTAAAGCATGCTGTATTTTATATTGAACCTTTCGATCAATTTTAAACTAACCTAACCATGAAAAGAACTTAAAATACTACAGTAGATAATCACTGATTGGGTCTCTTTTTATTATTGGCAATTATTTAACCAAATATGGTGGTGGATATTATGGTCACTATCTTTTTTGGCTCTTTTTACCAACAATCCGGTCATGACAGCTGATGTCAACTACCACATGCTAACTTAGTACGTAGGAAATGTAAGTGTACAATTATTGAGTACGCAATCACATGTGCATTCTCTATTCTCTCGCCATTTATAAATAAACTTCGGCTGGCTTTCGGTTGTTGTGGCCGCACCTTTATTTAAATGAAAACCTTTCAGGACCTAAAACTGTATCTTGTAATATTATCGTACTTTATTGGGTTTCAAGTTAACCCAAATCCGAACAGATCGCTAGGAATGCGGCGCGTGTGAATCTTTATCCATGGAATAAGGGCCTAATTTAAATATGAGCTTTTTGGTGTCTACATTGTCATATGCCTAGCGTTTTTCTAACTACGTTGGAGTCGGATGCAGCTGGCAGCCGGGTATCAGTATTTTACATGAAGCGACTGCCTATCCTGACCACAAACCAGTTCCTAGAATACGATAAACCTCAGTAATACTGGAATGGACAAGCGCTGCTTTACCTTGATCGTTTGATTCGTGCGGTTGTTACTTAGCTGCGAGCTTTAGCACGTTTTTTCCTGGATAAAAAGATGCCCTTGTTTTACCAAGGATCAAAACCATTCAAGCTATACCTACCTATCATATAAACTTTTGTAACGGTTTCTAAACCGATTATGATATTAAAAGCACTATGTTCAGTCGTCACCAGATTACAAACGTACGTATGATACATATAATACGACAGTCATTTAATATTCGTACATCTATTTCGAATAGATCCAGAGATATCCTCTGTGGGATTGGCATAAATTTACACTAACTCAATAATAACGGTATCGTAATGATATATAAGTACGTTTTTGAAATATGCTGTCTATCTTTCAAACTATATTTATTATTTATCTTAGGGCGTGTACAGATCTGGCGAATGCGCTGAATACGTGAATACGTGCTAATCGCGTGCTACACGTGTGCTACTATTGTAACTGCTTGTGCGACTTCAGCCCCCTTACCATAAACTCTTAATGCAGGGCAGTTTACTTTGTGGAAGCGAGACGCTGCATCTCACTTCTCGTAGCGGCGTCTCCCTTCCACTACGTAAGCTTAAAGAGTTCATGGTAAGAATATGGCCGGCGCAGGAGCGGTGCGCAATCATGAAATACACGTCCGTAGATAACGGGAGGCTCGCGATCTGCGCATTCGTCAGATCTGGACACGGCCTATGATATTTCATGAGTTATAATATATACTAGCTGACCCGACAGACGTTTTAGTTTCTTATCAATGAATGTTGAATTCGACTGACAGTGACTGCAAAGGCCATACGGTTACGTTAGAAAGGTTTATTATACTTAGTCGTTAAGTTTTCTCAAATTTCCTAATGTTCCGCGCAGCTTTTTAAATTTTTTATCTTAAGAACCTTATCTGGACAATAACAAACACAACCAAAAACCAAGCGAAATTGGTCCCGCCGGTATACGCGTGTTGCCGTGACTAAGGGAAATTGGGATTCATTTTTAAATATACTATACTTTTAGCTTTTAGAATTCAATTGTTTATCGTACAACTATATTGTAATTGTTTTTATTCATTTAAAGCAGCTATTTTAGCAGATCGGAGTCTGGATTTGTGACCCGTTAATGGCGTTACGCTCGCCCCCTATTACGTTGGGACCTTTAACATAACTGGTGGTGTACTAAACACCTCTGCCTACTCCTTCGGGGAATACGGGTAATGTTATGTTATGTTTTGAATCCTAGTCTATAGAGACAAAAACCATTTAAGTAAGAAAATAATGAAACAAATTATAAATTGAAGTTATCTATCGCATGCCAGCAACTTGCGGCCTGGAGAACAATGGCACAAAGACAGACAAACTTATTTTTTTACATATTCATATACTTTATTTACCTTTTTCAATGTACAGCAGGTTTTTACCAAAATAGGCTTAGAGCTAGATACAATCATGGACCCTGTAGGGCACAGCAACGGTAGGTAGTAGGTACTTATTTTAATAACAGGTTGATACATAATTATCCAGTGTTCGGTTGGCTATCAACTTTTTTATTAGGTCACTTATTCATTATTTGGTTTTATTAATTGTGATTGCTTTACCTTCACGCTCAGATACCATTTCTTAATATTCGACAACATTCGACGATAAGACAGAGAAACCTAGACCTAGCCGTTAATTACTGGGATACGCCTAAAGTAGTAAAGAACTTTAAACTTTGAAGAATAATAAATAGGTATATTTTTATAAATTAAAAATATTTCTATATATTCTACTGTTTATAATACTCGCAGGCACCACCAAAAATATTACATTCAGTATTTGAAACAACCTTGACATCTGCTCTTTTCATTGCGATGCAAGTAGATGTCCAATTATTGGTGTTACATTAATTATGCTAATGTGTTTTGTAGGTTCCATTACACCGCAGGCAAGTGTCTGCACTATGTTTTTCCTACACAGGTAATTGATGACACTAGAATGTGCCTTATAATTCTAAATAGAGCTATATTTTGGCTCATTCATCACGCCAATAGCCTTGCAAGTAAGACGTATCAATCATCACTCTGCCATGCACATCCTTTTCACAGGTTTTTTGCGCAATAGACTGTAAAAAAGAAAATATCTGATATGATTGATGTTCTTCGGTAATCTTTCAGGCCTTTCAACATAGAGGACATTAGTGAAAACTATTTGTGTGTAGTGTAATTGCTTAAATCAAATACATATATTGTGGAGTGCTCGACTGCTAGTGCATGCATTGCTGAGCATAATTATGTTAACAAAAAAAAAACAATTCAAAAAGCGAATCTTAACAATATTAAGTTGTGACTGCGAAAATATATCTAGGTAAACTAATATTATAAGAATCTCAAGTTTTTATAATTGATTTAAGAGGTAATCTCCGAAACTATCCATCCAATAAAAAAATCCGTCACCCGGATTTAATGGACATATTATGCTGCTTAAATCCCGGTAGAGACAACGAGTTTTTCACGCAGTCAAACTCGCGATCTGAATCTAGAAACTCATAAAAAGATCTTGGTAAATCTCTAAATAACAACCTAAAATACGTACGAGTCTAATGTGTTAAGGTGGAATGAGATTTTGGTAATACATTTTGAAGAATATCAATTGCCTTGAAAATTGCACACTTAGTATACATTTAAAACAATTATTTATCAAACAGTCCGCTAATAAACTTTCAAAATTAATTAACCCTTATGATCCGATCTTGACCTTGTTGTCTCGGGAGCATAAGTTCGTGGCCTTTACTGGAAAAGGGGCTGGCGAATGTTCTGATAGATGATTATCTCGCAGATCCGCTGTAGTGCAAATTAATTTAGTTTTTAACACCCCCTAAGGTTTTAAGTGTTATTATAGTTTTGGAATTTTCTGAACTTTATTAATTTAAGAATACCAATATTTACTTCGAATAGCTACGTACCCTACCTACTTCACAAGAGTGATTCTCGCTAACTTTACTGTGCAACTTTAAGAGCCATTTTACATTTATACGCTTTTTTCTAAGATTTTGGACGCCAATTTACCATCTTAGGTAGTACTTAGGAATTTATATATAAATGTAAAATGTAGACCGATCTTTCGCAATGACACATAAACTAATAGATTTACAAAATATAACTTATTTGCTATATGGGGTGACCAATCTCCCGCAACACGTTTTCTGAAAAATCATCGCAGAGTCAATTTCGGGCTCCAAATTCTATCATTTACATTCACAAATTTAAACTATAAAAATACAGTAAGCATTAGGCATATATTTTTATTGAAACTTACGGTTACACTTTTAATTGATAAAAAAATGAAACTGAAACCTATTTTCACGGTCTATACTGTAATTTTATCGTGACTTTTTGGTTCGAATAAAGGTATATTTTAATTTTAATATCATGTCATAATAAAAAACGAAAAAAATGCTCTAGAAATCTAATGATAGTGATTTTCAAAATTTGTTTTTTTAATTAGATATCATATCATTTTCAATACCACTCCAAATCACAATAAATTACGATGCACAAACGTAGAATGATCAGTCGGGCCCGAGCGCCCCTTTGGGCGCTCAGGCACTTTTATTCTCATTTCAACTTACGAAAATTCGTATTGCAAACGCATGTTTATACTACGACGACAACGTTTTCATTTTCTATGTAATTTTTTCATTCGGTTTTGTTTATTATCAAGTAAAGTATATTATTTTATTAGTTTAAGATATTTTATTAGATTAATATTCGGCTACTTTAATCTTGACTATACTATTTTTGTCCGCAACTTGGTCCACTTTGATTTTTTCTACGCATGAAAAGTAGCTTGTAGTATTTATTATGTTAATGCAGGTTATAAACTAGGTATCTATGTGCAATTTTTTTTCGATATCCTTTTAACCGTTTTTTCGTAATTGAGTAATAATCCTCCAATACAATCGCTTACATTTATTACTAAAATAACATATATATTTATATCAGGTGATTATATCATTATTGTAGAAATTATAATTTGTCTAAATAAATTACTAACGAATTAAAAATATTTTCATAAAACTCGAATAAGAAACACTGTCATAGCGATCAAGATTTTTATGTCCGTCTCAAAACTCGCGCTACACTGTTTGCATTGTTTTTGTGTGGGTGTGCTACGCACACATGAGAATTCTGACAGAATTCGAACGTCAAAATTTTGTGCAATGGCTCTTATCTTTAGCAAGTTATAGGTAATTGGAATTTGTAATGCTTTGTTTTAGTTTGCCATAACAAAGCGCCTTAAGTACAACTCGCAGTCGGATGGGCTGCCTCGGGACCACTGGTTGGACTACGCTATAGAGAAGTACGGAGAGAAGCTTGTCGCAGACATGAAGGTGGTCTTCTCGATCCTGTACCTGTACTTGCCAGTGCCGATATTCTGGTCGCTGTTCGATCAACAGGTAAGATTTATAAATAAAGTGAAAGAGGAAGATCGACCAATTACCTCACCTGCCCCCCTAGATAAGTGGCAAAACGCTTGACGAATAGAAATCCACTTGTCTAGGAGGGCTGATTGAGTTCAGTTAACCGCTTTTTACTGCCGATATAATTATCGAATGATACATCGAAGTATGATGTATGATGCTTCGGTGTACCTATCATTTAAGGTAGTGTGACATGACCCGTTTACGAATATCGTAAATTGCGTTGGTCATATAAATGTCTACTTGTTTTTATATTATAGACAATATGCCATTTGATACCAACTTTACCAATTCATGGTGAAGATATCGCTCAACATACCCACATAAAAATCATACAACTTAAGAACCTCCTTCAAATATAAGAAAAACTAATAAGAATATTTTTATAAAGAAATAACGGGTAATGTGTTCACCGAGCAAAATATAAAATGAGATTTCTCAAGTATAATGCCAAACAAACTTAATGTTACTATTCTAAGGTCTAAGGTCGGCTGTGACATTCAACTGAAATTGACCTGACCTTTAGTATGTCGTCTTCTATCTTAGGAACATCTCAGGTTCTAGGTTAAAACGTAGCGCTAGTAAAAATACGGTGTATATTTATTTATTTATTGACTCGCCTACAATTGATTCCCATTTTCATTGTAAGGTTACATGGACAATAGTTAAACATCCGTTGTGTACAATATCAATCGGCAAACAGATTTCATAAAATGAAACATCACTGTTTAAATAACCCATTGATGATGTTTCCGTTTATTTTTATATACAAAGAGAGTACTTAATAACGTATTAAATTTATACTGAAATACATTTTCATTGAAAATGTTGTATTTACTTTAAAATTCATTCAGGCAAGAGCATCATCATTACACATAAATCTATTTGAAGTGTCTGTTTGTAACATCAAAATAACAGCTTTTCACTCAATGCTTGTGATTATATATATATAAATATATATATATACAATACATAGAACATAAACGCATTTTTTTTTATCTGTCTGTCCGTTTGTTTCGGCTTATCTG
The DNA here is from genome assembly GCA_905340225.1 of Abrostola tripartita. Taxonomy (NCBI): domain Eukaryota; kingdom Metazoa; phylum Arthropoda; class Insecta; order Lepidoptera; family Noctuidae; genus Abrostola; species Abrostola tripartita. The sequence goes on from HG996486.1 coordinate 9,883,353, forward strand.
GCTGGACCAATTTTTACGGGACTTTCACTGGCAGATAGTTGATGGTACAAGGTCTAATATAAGCTACTGTGAATTTCTTTATTCTAAACCTTGCCAACCCCCATAACCTGTTGTGCGCGCAATATGGATAAATAATAAACAAGAGGGTTAGATACAAAGTTTTTTTTTCATTTAATAATACATAGGTATACCTGCTCACAGTAATTTAAACAATTTAGGTAAAAAATAATTTTTAAGCGTTCAGTAATATAGTGTACACATACAAAGTAAGGTAAATATTTTTTAAACCTTTTGAAATTCAAAAGTTTGACTAACCGGCTTGTAACGTTTGCCAGAATTCAAATGAACACCCTATATTTACTCAGATTAATTTGGCTTACTGTAGTTTGAATATACAATTTGTATAAAACGTTAATTTATTTTTAGAAGGATTAACAGACTATACAACCTTTATCATTACAATATTTTAACACGTTAAGTTGGTATAATGATTTCTATCACTTACGCGAATGCTAGACATTGAAATACAACTAAGGGTTGCGGGTTCGATTCCCGCCCGGAACAAAAATTTGTGCGATCCACAGATATTTGTCCCGAGTCTGGGTGTTTGTGTATGTGATATTACATGTTTGTGAAACGCACCCACGATACAGAAGAAATTCCTAGTGCGGGGCGACGTTTTATAAAAATAAACAATAAACAAAAATAAACATTTTACGGATTTTACCGGTCCCCCGACGTTTTGAATCCTTCTCAGCATTCATGGTCACGGGCAGACTGAAATGTTGAACGACAAATTTGAACAATTACTATCAGCTACCTTACAGTTTTAGTAATTATCAACAATCCGATTCCGATAAAGTTGGTGTGTTATTAAAATTTTAGGGATCTCGCTGGACTTTCCAAGCTTCAAGATTACGAAGTGAAGTATTCGGGGTAACGTTAATGCCGGATCAATTGCAAGTGATGAACCCCGCGATGGTCCTGCTTATGATCCCTGTGTGCCCCGGCGGCGCCTGGCCTCTCCTGCCCGACATGCCGCCGCTACAGAAGATGTTCATCGGAGGAATGTTGGCCGCGTTAGCATTTGTGTCTGCTGGTATCTTACAAATTGGGATTGAGGTACGATTTATATACAGAACAAACTGACTTTGTCAGGTGACGCCCAACAAAACCCCTCTCGGGGTCAACGGCAATAAAAATTAAAACAGAACGGTTATAATTTGCTGTTACTTATACCTATATCCCTTTCCTAATTTTGTTATTCATAAACGATGGTAATACCGGTCTTAACTTACACAACTACACCCTTCTTAAGTCATTAAACATCTCTATTCTTAGACATGCAAACGACATGTTTGTATATTTTTGAAGTTATATTGCATGTTAAAAACAATAAAATTTATATAAAACATTAAGTAGTAACAGGCTTGCACATAAATTACAAGTCATTTCTAGTAAGACTACTCCGTTAAATAAAACTATGTTTTGTATGGCTCCCAAAGTGTACAATAAATTGCCAGATTACATTTAAAAAATAGAAAATTCTTATAAGTTTAAAACTAATTTAAAAGACTTCCTTATAAATAAGTGTTATTATGATATTAAAGAATACTTAGATGATAAGCTATAATAACTTAAAGATATATTCAATATATTTTCTAAATGTAAATGAATATAAAATACTTACATATAATATTTGCATGCCGTAAGGTAGAATATGTTTGGGACACTATTTATTTACCTACCACATTATATTTTGTATATACCCATATGCGCAAATAAACGATTTGATTTGATTTGACAGCGTCAGGTATAATTTAATCCGTGGTTTAAAATTATCATTTATCATGAATATGAGAATTACCTTCGTTTGTCTATTTTAGCGGTCTACGCTGCAAGTCCCGGGGCATCGTCAAACAGGGCTGGTGATAATGAACACGCTTGGCTGTCCGGTAGACGTGGCCATTCGTGGCGAAGGCATAGCTTCGGTCGATCTCCACGGCACTGCGCTCATGACGCCTTTGCCTCATCGAGTGCTCACTGTGAGCGCCACTAGCCCAGTCAACTGTGCTGGCAGGGTCATGAAAAAGCACATCGTCAAAGAAGAACTGAAGACTGTAACTGAAATGGTAAATCAAACAAAATATGCTTTCAGTTTTAAGTATAGCTAGTTCTTATAATAACACATAGACTACTTCATAAAAGTTAGGTTTCACGAGCAACCAATAAATGTACTTAATATCTTTTCAAAATTGCAATTTTTATTACATGTTTTTGATACATTTTAGAACAACAATAATTTCTGTCCGGGGACATAAAAATTGCAGAAGTCCGAACAGTAAAGAATTTACATTGTTATCATTATTTTCTTCTGATAAAGCAGTAACCGTCTAGGAAATACACAATTTATTAAAAATCATTTTTTAATTGTCTAGTCAATAATGAAACGAATATCACTGTCTAATCTGACACTATAGACAGATCTTCTATTTTATTATCAGTTCATTCTGTATCAGTTTTAATATCTATTTCATAATTGAGTTCACTTCTGGAATTGGCAAACAGTACTTACATTGAAGTTAGTAAATAAATATTTTACGCGAAAAAGTTGATAAGTGACAGACCGCTTATAAAGACAGTTCTCTAATTTTTCGTCTTTATTTATCAGACAATTTATACTACGAACTTACAAATTGAACTTTAATATCGAACAAGTTATTAGCTTAGGTTAATGTGATACATAGAATTTAATTTAGATTTTCTTTATAATGGCGTGTTTTATTGAAGGATATTGATGTAGACGCTTCGCAGTGAAATAATTATTTCAAAACTTCATTACTGTAACAGGCTAAGGGTATATTGATAATGGCATGACGCGAAATAGTTGTGGTATCGATAATTCGGAAATGCACTACACCTAATTGGGCCTTGTGGCTCTATATCGACTGAATTATATTATGAAAGGATGGTTTCTAAATGTGCTACGTTTCATAATATGAATAATAAAGCTCGTCATCCATTTTCAACATAAATTCTGTGAATATTTAATGTACTTACTTGTTTAATACATTATTCTCGTAACAAAATATATCATTTAACGATTCTCCAAAATGTAGCGACCTGTAGTTACGATAAAGGTATGGTAGGTAACGGTTGACAACAGAAAACACCATCGAGAGATAAGTTTGTAAGTATTACTGTCGTAAGACTTGATGCCGTGCCGTGCCGTGTGGTATCCGGCCTAGAATTGACCACCCCCTTTCCTCCCGTGGGTGTCGCAAGAGGCGACTAAGGGAAAATCCAGAAGATGGGCAGCAGTGTCTTCTGTAAATGATAAATGATTTTATTTCAGCAAATAGGTTTTAAAAAAACCCTTTTACAAATCATTTTTTTTATAAAATAGTTAGAATGATGGTGTCGGCATTTCCTAACTGACTACCTCTGAGAAGAAACACCGAAACAAACTCAGGGATCAAGGTCTCTTTTTAAAGTCCAGACAAGTTCAATAATTTATGTGAGAACAGTGTAGGTGGTCTGAAAAGAGGTCTTTTTAAAAAGAACCACGGCGAGTTTGAGTCCACCTGTCCTTACAGACGCCCCGTTTCGTACCATCTGAAGGACATTTGGGTAGGCCGCATGAAATACTCAAACCGTCAGACACGTAAAAAAAAAAAAAATTGTAAAAAAAGAAAAAAAAGGACCTACACAATGCTCACATTTACAAATAACATAATTTCATGTCGATAAGTACAATGCAGGTCGTCTGTGATGGCCTTTTGAAGAAGGAGCCAAAGCAGATTTGAGTCAACCTGTCCTGACAGATGCCCCGTCTCGTACCATCTGCAGGACATTTGGGTAGGCTGTATAAGATACTCAAACCGCCAGACAAGAAACTACATAAAAAGGATAAATCCTACATTGTACATTATTATCATAAATAATAAAGATAAATTTAATTTTGTTACGTCAGTTTGTAAAAAGAGTAAATAATTAAAAACAAAATAGATCAATTGATCAAACAATGTCAGTTTTTACGTCAAATAGTAAAAAAGGGTAAAAATAAATAAAAATTAAATGTCAAAAGTAACTTGACCACTGACACTGCGATCCCCAAGTCGCTTGCCAAGCGTGGGGATTATGGCAACACCCCTCTTCTAAAAGGAGGAGGCTTCTGTTCAACAGTGGACGCCTTCCGGCTGATGATGAAGGCTTGATAATATGCCTTTAATGAAAAACCGGAAGATTTGATTAAGTCTTTTATACTAGCATTCAAAAGAACGGAACTGGTCTGTACGGGAACCTCGGTGCGCGAGCCCAACTCACACTTTGCCCGGTTTTTTACCAAAGCTCGTTATTTCAAGAACTAATGTATTTCTTTATAAGATTTTTCGCGGATAGTTCCTAGAGATACTTATAATATTATGTATACGAAGCTCTAGCGGGCAATCTGTCCGTACGGACAGCAGCCTCCAGTCAAAGCTATACACACATCTCAATGTTAAGTTCCTAAATAATGGTCGGCACTTTAATACAGGGCAGTTCCATATTATAGGTCCGTTTATCCCTTTGTTTGATATCTTACTAACAAAATGTTGACTTCACATACCTATCAGGCTATGACCAATTTGAAGGGGCTTTCTAACCTGCTAGACAGCTTTGTAAGATTGCTTTTGTAAGCTTTTTAGAAACACACACACTTTTATTTGATTAAACGACTTCCACCGTTATCAATTTAATATTATCTAGTTTAAATTCTCTAATACTATTCCTAGAAATCTATATAGTAACGATTTTGGTAGCAATATTGGATTAATGTGGTTTGATAGGTTCGCCGTATAATTCATTGCTCTAGCTATTTGCCTCGTCTGTTATGATTACTAGGAAATATCGATATTCTGCAATCAGATTCCTGTGGGTAGTGATTGCTATGGCTTTAAATCCCTACCTAATCACTAACAGGAATACCACAATAAATATTACATTATTTTTCGACAGCCGAAAGAAACATTACTGTTAAGTGGATTTTACGTTATCAATTCAATATAGAGTATTAATTTCTCAGTATACATACACCTTATATACATAAACCTTTGTCTTGACTTCGATATTAATTAGTTATCGCATCAGAGAAAAATATGATTATATTTTCGTAAGATTATGCGAGAAAACTTTTTAGTTCTAATGAAACAAATTCTGATGAATTACCTAGTAGAGTAGACTACATTACTAGAGAATTGTTTTTTACAAAAGAGTTCTGAAATGAAATCAACTAAATAGCGACCACAGTCAACAGTAGCAAAGTTCATCATCATGCATTCCTTGACATAAATGCTCATAGAAAAGGGAAAAACAGTTTTGAACAAACTCCAATTTTATTTTTATGTTCGCGTAATGTTAGCAAAATGCTATCAGCCAGTTTGTTTTCATTATTATGTACGTAACTTTAAATGCAATTATGAGTCCCAGCAAACATGACCTAACTGCATCATAAATAAGTAATTGGCAGTTAAATGTAACTATTGTGTGTTGTATTGTTTTTCTATAAAAATGTTGACTGCTTTTTGTACTAAAATTTCGGTATTTCGGTCCCAAAGAACAAATCGAACATGGGAGGTCAATTTGAAATTAGAATAGAATGACATGCAGACAACACTAGATTGCCTAAAGTGGTTTTCATCTTTGGAAAACGTTTTATTTTCATAACATGCTAAGTTTATTTTTCTAGTTCCATATTTTTGAACACTTAGAATGCTGGGATACCATTGGCGGTATGACTGTAACCATATTTATGGCGGTTTGACTGAATCTATCCATATTATGAAATTTTAAACGTCTCGAAACTTTGCTTGTACCGATATAATTGACTTTTTGTTTGAGTCTATTTATTGAATACCCTGAGTGTTACTAACTATTAATTTGACGCTGACTGTACCCAGCCAAAAGGCAACATGTAATTTTAAAGTGCGTGTCCCTATAAAAACACTTATCACATTCATATCAGACGACCTGATTGGCGCTGTAGCTAAGCGATAGGACTACTGCGCAAAGAGTTGCGGGTTCGATCCCCACACGGGATAAAAAATTGTGTGGCCTACGACGTTTGTCCTTGTACTAGGTGTTTGTGTATGTGATATTTCATGTTTTGAAACGCACCTGCGATACAGGAGAAAGCGCTAGTGAGGCGAGGTTTTAAAAAAATACTTAAACATGTTTAATTCATATAAATTTGTAATGGCCTCACCATAATGTTGAATTATTTAAAAAGGCAAAATTGATAAAACAACTCGGTGAATTGCTTGCCTCTATAGATTTACAACTTCTGTTTTAAACCTGATGAAGCCGTAGTTACTGAGCGGAAATCTTGTTAAACTTTGATACTTAATAAACCATTAAGTTCCGACCGGCAAAACTTTAAACTCTTATTTTACTTTAAGTTATATGAAATCTTTTGCATAGGCTAGGCTAAAATGTAACCTTTTGTGTGCACATCTATGTCTACTGCAACGACGCGACGGGTTGAAGTCATTTGTACTGCCTTGAATACAATGATATCCTTGAAATTATCCATTAAACCTTATTTAATATAGATAACATTATCCATTTCATAATTGTACACTCTATTAAAAGGGAGCACGTTCATGCTACCTCCGTGTTCATATAGTGATAGGTACTATTCTCATAACGTAACAAGTTACGTGTTTATTACCATAATTACTCTTTTACTCATTATTATCAACAACAAATAATGGAGAAAACGACGTATGTTCTGTATTGAAATTCCGATCTAAATAACCTCGTTACCTGTTTATATTGTCAGCATCATGAATTTGTAATTAATATGGTTTGTTACAAACAAAATAATGAACGAGGACGGGAATGAGATTTACTTTGGCCGTATTTTATTCGTTTATAAACCTGAAATCTGTTTTCTGACAATACCTTTTTATTTGCAGTTCATGCCGGTGGTGATTGGCCAAAATTCAGACGATCAGATAGGGTTATATTTTATGGACCCTAATCCGTTTGTGAAGTCTTTGACAGGCAAACCAAAGTTAAAGTTAGTATCTAGTACTTAAGATCTTAGAATATATCTAAATAGTTTAGTTGCTGGTAGTATTTAACATTTTTTATTTAAATACGACATGTATGTAATATAGTATATAGTAGATGCGAGCTTTAGGTCGATTCTTGTAGCTAAAGACGCATAGTTTAAGTTTACGTCCAAGAGCGATTTAGTGTAAAAATTGTAATGTAACTGCATGTTAAATACATCACAACCAAACCTAATTAACTTTTGCAGGTATAAGATGTTTAGATTTTATTTAGACTATAAATAATTACCCTTTGAGTCCCATTAAAAGTTATATTGTTCCTTAATTCGGTTCACATAAATCGAAGTAGAGCGTCAGTAGTCAAAGAGCTGTAATATAAATCAAATGATGAGCAGCATATCGATCACATTATGACACACATAAAGGTATATATGTACCTACGCCATACCTATGCGTATATGAATTCGAAAAGCGTGTTTTGGTTTAAACTTAATAGATCCTGCACTAATAAGCGTCTTAAGTGACTAGAATCGATCTACTTTACAGTGTATTTTGATTTATAAATAATAATTTTATTTGCCTGCATATTGATTTTTAAATATTAAGTCAATTGAGTTGGCAAATTAGTTAAGTCACAGTTACCTATTTCTAGAAAATATATGGATTAATAGCGTAATGACAGCTCATAAAACGTAGGTCAATAATTTTATTGATTGATGGACGTGTTGTGTCAAATACCCAATTGCCAGTTATCTGGCAATTGGGTAACACGCAACTGAAATACCACGAAGCAATCAAAAGGATAATACATTATAATTTTGTTCAAGTCACTTTCAATCTCGTATTATTAGTAAACTTGGAACTCCTGCTACTAAGCTGTACAAGAAGTTTGTTCACGCCAATTAAACACGGCCGGGTTTTCTTACAACGTCTCGATCGCTAGTGCGATAAAAATTGAAAGTCATTTTTCAAATATGCACAATATAAAGTTGTTATTGTTGACTGATGCAAAGTTTTCGTCAGATATGGACCGACCCTTAGATCGAGAACGGGATAAAAGTAGATTTGCTATTTTATTTTCACGCCTAGCTTTTTCCAATTTCATTTAGACACGGCTTCCAGTTTACGTTTTCATTTACTTTCTATCACTTTTACTAAACACGTTAACTTGTTTTTTATTTATTCGATCACAGAGTTAAGTTACTATTTCCTGAGTTAGTAGCCGGAGGTGTTCCCTTTATCAGACGTCTACGGCCCCTTATCGTATTCCATAGCTCATTATAAGTGCCACGTCACTATTATTGTTATGTATTGTTCTTGTTATAAACCTCATTATGCTTCTGTGTTATGATAGGGAATAAATAATTATCATAATTCGTAGCAAGCCTATTGCCATATTAGGTCAACTGCGGGGTCATTTAGTCTTCACGGAAAAGAAAGGGATTTGTATTCATAAACTATCTTCCTATTTACAATTTCGAAATAAACATTCGATTAAACATAATTGTTGCAGTTATTCCTAACGCATGATTAGTACCTGTCAAACCAGCAGGATCCTGGTGAAGGAAACCTTATTAATTTGAAAAGTACCTGCCGTGCCATAGTGTATTAATGGAGGCACGCAAAATAAAGTAGATGTTCACATAAAAATAATTTCCATACAATTCATCATTATCCAGAAGACGTCCACTGTTGAACAAAGGCCTAAAAGGCTTCTAGAAGAAGGGGAGTTGCCATAATCCCCACGCTTGGCAAGCGGCTCGCAGTGTTGGTAGTCAATTAACAGAAGACGCTGCTGCCCATCTTCCGGATTTTCCCTTAGTCGCCTCTTACTACTCCCACGGGGGGAAAGGGGGGGGGGTTGTGATCTATTCTGGGCCGGCCCAATTAATTGTATCGTTTTTGCCGTGTGGTATCCGGATACCACACGGCAAAAACGATACAATTAATTACAGGATATTTTTATTAAACGGTCAGCGGCCGTTATGGCGTGTGGTTTCCGGCCTAGAATAAGGGTTATTTCTGGGGCAATGGGCAACAGCGTTCCCCTGTTTAGGTATCGTTCACCATACTGCGGTTGCCAACCCGCCTGCCTAGCGTAGTGACTATTGGCAAAATTTCCCAAAGCCAAAGAAAAGAAAAAGGAGCCAAAGAAAACGCCCCCAGTTCTCGGCTACCCTACTATTCCAGGTAACTGATACTGAGTGGCGAAAACGGGAAAGTGGGCCTTGTGGCGTACCCTGGGGGAAGACCACGTCCAGCAGTGGACTGAAGTGATAACCAACGGCAATGCAGTACACTAGCTGTTAAAATGAATATCGAATAACTTACCGATACAAATATAGGTAATTACGTTAAATTTGGAGTATGAATTCAGTTTAAATCGACTAATAGGTTCTCATTTACTCAGTAAGCCTCGCAGAGGTACGAGTCTATATAAAACTCCTATTGAATGCTTTCAATGCAGTCATGATGTTCGCAAATAAAAATGCAAAGGGAATTCCATTGAAAATATTATCACATGAAGACTGCAAAGATTCAATAAACGAGTTTATTTGTTCAGCGTGTGGTATTGCTATTGATGTCAGCTGTCGTGACAACAGACATCAATAGCAATATCACACGCATTTATTGCATAACAGCATTAATTGTATCGGTTTGCCGTGTGGTATCCGGCCCAGAATAGATCACAACCCCCCCCCCCCCCTTCCTCCCGTGGGAGTAGTAAGAGACGACTAAGGGAAAATCCGGAAGATGGGCAGCAGCGTCTTCTGTTAATTGACTACCAACACTGCGAGCCGCTTGCCAAGCGTGGGGATTATGGCAACCCCCCTTCTTCTAGAAGCCTTTTAGGCCTTTGTTCAACAGTGGACGTCTTCTGGATGATGATTAATTGTATGGAAATTATTTTCATGTGAACATCTACTTTATTTTACGTGCCTCCATTAATACACTATGGCAAGGCAGGTACTTTTCAAATTAATAAGGTTTCCTTCACCTTGTTGTTTAATTAATATACTATTTAGGACCTTTTTGACGTACGCTAGTGTAATATGTTGATCATGACCCTTAAAATAAGGTTGTACTTTTAAATGTATTCGTTTTAATAAATAAAAAAGATATGTAGATTAAATTCACTAAGTTTCTGTGAACGCTTCAGCTTTTGCATCCCTATTGGATATTTCAGATACATTGCTTGATAATATCTAGCCTGGGGGCGGAGAGAAGAGGTTGCACAGTGTATGTCGTTGACAGAGAAACACGATCAATATTATCAACATTCTATAGATATTTTTGTACACTAAATAGTTTTAGATCTATCCAAGGATTGCTTAACCCTACAGATTGACTGATCTGTACTCTTGCTACGAGTTAGTAGCTGCGCTACGCTACGAGCCCATCAAATAGTTAATTATATTAAGTTACAATATGACGGTAGATTATAGGTCACCGAGTATCGTTTACATTTTACAGCACTATAGGTAAGGGAACAGACGGTCCGTAATCAATTTACTGAAGACTACGAGTAGCACTCTACAAAAATGACGGGCTGTTAATGTTAGGGTAAAATATCAATAGGGACGGTGGTTTGACTAAAGATTGCAAGGAAAAGAACTCGATCAGCGTGCAGCGTTTCTAAACAATGTAGCGAGCGAATATTATAATCTCGATGTCATACTCAACTTCCTTAACTTAAAAAAAAGCGTATTTAGTTCGGTTTTACTTGGATATAAATCACTGGTTTTCTTTACAGAGTAGTGTACGTTGGCGACACAGGTCCGAATAAAAATGTCTCGATAGCTGTAGAAACTGAAAAAAGACTAAGTGACATTTACTACGTCTCAGATGCGCCTGTCGATCACATCGGTGAATCTGCGTACATGTGCCTTCAACCTGGAAAGTGAGTGCAATACGCTTTTGCATATCAAGCAATCGTAACGTCATTATTTTCTTCGTTGCTATACTGAGGAAAATCGAATATTTGATAATATTTTCTTACTACTAGTCTAATAATATAAAGGGTAGCGTATTTTACTTTGTTCATGGTATAATAAGTTAATGCAATTACTTGGTTTTGTTATAAACTTGCGGTTTAGAATTTGTATTTTACAAAAGGTCTTTATCGTTAGTATCTATATGAAAAGTCTTGTAAGATAGAATATGAATTAAATTGTCCTTTTAAAAAATCCTCTCTTTGTTGAAAGATAAAGAATAATTTTACTCCATAGCTAAATGTTCGATAAACGAATATAATAATAAATTGATTCACGTACCGTTGCCTTATGCCCTTTATAACTTTTTTCGAAATATTCAACTTCAGTTGTTATAAATAAATTAAAGATAAATAAGATAAATATCTAAAGTGACAAGGTTTAAAGTGGTCTAACTTTTAAGCATTTGAGTAGGTATGAATTTACTTTTGTTCAGATGACTACCAGTAGGTATATATACATATAAGTTCAAAAGCCGAAGGTACAGATTCATTTGGTTCGGGACAGGTTTAGATGGCGCGCTATCAGTGCTGACGGAGAGATGTCAGGTTCAGGTGAGGGTTTCCTGCGCGCTGGCGGTGTGTATGTGCTGTGCCTGCGGGAGCGAATGGGCCGGCTGGACGCGGCCGTGCTGCACGCGCCCAACCCCCCAAACGAGCTCAACCTCGCCTGGATTGTACCCCAGTACCTGCTCGTCTCCGTCGCTGAGATCATGTTTGCAGTTTCCGGACTTGAGTTCTCTTTTACTCAGGTCGGTGCCAAAAAAATCGATCTTTGAAAAGCGCACAGTTTTGGAATTTTAGGTAGGCTAAGTTCAAGTGAGCTAATTAGCCTACAATTACACACACACACACACACGCACGCACACGCAAATGTAGGTAGGTACTCTAAATCATTATTTTTACATTATTATTTTAGTTTTTTTTTTTAACTTAGCCTTATCTAAACATTTTATTTATTTATAATTTATGTACACACAAGAAAGAAACATACAAAAAGAAAGAATATAGTACAAAGGTACTGCTTATTTCATTAAGAAATCTCTTCCAGCAGACCTGCGAAAGGAGAAATACATTAGATATTAAGAGACAGCGCGTATAACTTATCTACCTTTCTTTATTTATATGTACCATTGGTTTTTCACTTAAAAACCTACGAGCAGTATAACGTAGATAGTTCGCCATGATTTTACTTTTGGCACTCACTTAAATAATACCTACCTAATGTAATCTAAACACGAGTATAATCTTATTTATAATTTTTAGGCACCGAAAAGTATGAAAACCATAACGATTGCAGCTTGGTACGTGTCGGTGGCATTTGGGAATTTGATCGTGATCCTCGTTGCACAGACAAAGATATTTCAATCACGGGTTAGTACAGTCCAGTTTTTTACATAGTAATAGAGTTAAAACTATCTCATAAATAGGTAAAAATAAATGTTAGCTCGTAGATATAGAATGGAATACACAAAAAGTTATATTTTTGAAACAATTCGAACGTTTATTTTAGATTTCAATCAGCACGAGAACAGCTTTGATATCAGAAACATGACGCCTTAAACGCGCTTTTGTCTCATACGATAATTGTTTGTTTCATGCACCTTTAGTTACACGCGGTAGAGGGTTTTTATAAAAACGTCAAATCACTTTTCGTGGCAATGAAGAAAACGCGTTATTATACCTATTAAGTTATGAATTTTCATTATGTATTAAATTAATCAATGAAGTGCTTAGCAAATCTAAGATTATTTATGATTATTACAATAATATAAGTTTTGACCACATTCCGTGCCGGTGAGTGTATTTGCCTACCCATTTACATCCTTTTAAACACATAGGTATGTCCACATCATTCGAGGACGAGTAGATTATAACACTAGCTGTCTGACATTCCTGTGATCGATGTGTTTGTTCCATTAACGTTTCAACCAAACTTTGCATGATTTTCCAACGCTTAAATGCAGTAGCAAAATTCAATCTATGTACGAGAACTGGAAACAATAATACGTAGCCCGAAGTTCGCGACGAAATCGTCCTGTATTTTTTTGTAGTTTCTTTTTCCCACTCTCCAACGCAAACGAGGCGTTCAGTTGTATCGTCATACTCGCAGATGTACGATGCTCGTATTTAAGGTTCGGCGATAAATTCCACAGTGCTCTTTTTCATATATTTTATTTATACTTATAGATAGAGACCGCGGATTTCCATTTGCTATGATCCTGACATACTTCTTTCGCCTCAATCACTCGCATCACATTTCTCATACACGCTTTTCGGTTATGGGTACTCCTCACTTGACCTTTTTACAAACACAATTATTGGTAAGAAAATGATATTATTATAATAATACTGTATAAATTATAATATAATGAAGTCACTTGGGAGCTTGCGAAACCAGTTTTTTCAATTGTTACTGGTGTTGCGATATTTAAAACATAACGTAATGTCGTCGCTTGACTCACACCAAACGTCTTCAGAATTTAGGGCTCAACGTGCTCAGCTATTGATTGAGTATGGACGAACACAATGCTTTGTTAACAGTACAAAGACCTTTTGTAATATGCTGAAACATTGAATTTGTCATCAGCAATTTTTTTATGAAAAGAAGTTACTTTATGGGAAAGGATCAGTTAATAGCGGTAAGTATAGACACTTTACCCCACTCTTACTTATAAACGATGCTTCAATATTTTTAACTTAACCACTTCTTAAGCCTATTGCCATCTCTATTCTTTGATATGCAGACGACCGTGACGGGTATAATTTAATCAATTTTTTAACATTTGTTGACTATATTTATAAGTAAGGGGGTTGGAGGGTTACACGTTGTTTTGTAAATTGTACCGATTCCACTAAGTCTGTTCCCGCCAGTAAAACCTATGGCAACTTATGTTGGTAATATGACAGATATTAATTAATGTTGTATGAATTCATTACACTTTTGATTAATTATAATTTTACTTTATAATCTGCAATATGCAAATATAAATCATCACTCAAGAAAGTTAATGGAAGTCGATTCAGGGATGAATCATATGAGCGCCGAAGGCATAAGCAATATTGTATCCACTGTATTTATGAACAGAAATACATACTGAAAATGGAATTATTATTAATGATGCTGTAGGCGCTCCACGCATATTTACGCTTCATAACATTGCTTTAGAACGGTAAGAGGTGTCTAAATTTGTATTCCAGTGTATCTTTGCTAGGATGCCCCGAGCGTAAACAGAAGAAGGCCATATATCTTATTTATTTGAAGTACAAAAACTTACACCTTATTAAAAACAATAAGTAGGTTAAAGGGAGAACTGCTTTAATGTGTAAGTTTGTACAGTCAGCGACAAAAGTTGTAAAATATACAATTTTCTTCAACTCGTTTACACCTCAAGCATCGAAAGTCTCCGACTTGAAACAATTTTGCTGCATAAGCTCGTACTTTTACAAAACTTCAATTCTTAAGGGCTTTTTGCGAATTGTACCTTGACAAGTTCAACTTAGGTCTAGAGCTGAAGCTGCTGTAGGTATTCAAACTGTAGGTACTTAGACGAGTTCTGTGACGCATTTATTGTGGACTCAACACTGAAACTGTATAGTACTTAACGATATGTTAAGTAACGTTAAAGTTTGGAACTTTTCAATAATAGAACGTAGTCACCTAATTCGTTCCTGACTACCTCGATGGTCTAGTGATCCCAAACACCACTGCTGAGCGTGATGTCATAGGGTCGACATCCTGTCGGGCAAAGTTATGAAGTTTTTCAATTATGTCTCTTTCTATAGCAGCAAAGTTAATTTGTAATGATTTTAATAATTAATATATACTAGATAGGTACAAATATACATAGCATTAGTAAGGGTACGTATGGAATGCTAATAAAGTATTGAGTATTGAGTACGTAATACAGTTCAAATCCGTAGACTAATACAATAATGTTCTCCTGACCGAATTTTGGTCACGGCGGCCGATCTCTTCTGAGACTAGCCAACTACGCAGGAGATATTATGGTGCACAAGTATGCGCGCAAACACAAGTGCACTCCCTATTCCCTCACTCTCATAGTCCGATGGGACGGAAGACCGATACGACCGGAGAGAGTTCAGGCGCAGGACCAACGGCTTAACATGCCTTCCGAAGCACGCAGGGGTCTCGACAGTCGACATGTTAAAACGGTCACCCATCACAAGACTGACCGCGGCGAGCACGGATTAACCTCGCAAATCGAGTGATCTGCGCGGTAGCCACGTAGCTACGAGTCCCTCTAAAATACAATAGCTAATGGTACATAATATTCAACCCGTTGTTGCCAATACATGAGGTAATAATTATGGGCCCTAATCAATCTGTTTGGATGCCATTGACTTAATGATGATTTATGGTCATTGATCTACTGTTTAGGATGCATGCGATAAAGTAAGGTATCTAATGATACTGCTTTACATGCATATATGTTTATATGATAATTATATTCAATAAATGATTTTTAATTATACCTACATGTGTATTAGGTATAGGTACATGATTGATTTATTACTAATACCATATCATTCGACATATTTTACGAGAACTAATAAAAGAAACCGAATTGCATAAATATAGAGGTACGAAAACAACTAGTAATACATTACTGCTAACAGTGTCGGTTGCAATTTATGCTAACGACCTGAACCTAGCTTGCAAAGTCTCGTTTGACTGTTTGTGCGACACACTGAGTCACAATGCTCTCAGTAACCCGTCATTGAAATTCTAAACACTGTGTCGGTGGCTCAACAGACTATTTATATTGTTTAGGACTGGGAATTTCATCGCCACTGAACAATGAGTTACGAAATTTCTGTCTATTTTCGTAATACGAAAATACCTCCCTACAATGCTGTATCTGATTAGGTATAAATTAGAACCCTAATAGTAGAACAAAACAAACATAAAGATACATAAGATTGGTGCCTTATAAAAGGAAAGGAAAAGAACCATCACTTAACACCAACTCTTAGACGTTTAGGACTTGTGAGAGTATAATGCGACATGTCAGAGACTTAATAGGTACCAACTTGTTTCACCAGTATTCATAAGCTTAAAAAGTTGCTTTGTGATCACGTCTTTAACCTGATTCCCTTTCTGACTTTTTACTGTACTTCACTGCACTTAATATCTTTGAAGACTTGTAATGGACACAGATAGACTTTAGAGTAGGATGGCCTTCCCTCACTAAAATCTGTTCATTCATAATAGATAAGTTCAAACCGAAATACCAATATGTTTATAATTATGTTTTCCAGAAACACAAATATTGTAACAGATTTGACAGTTTGTTAATTGCCTTTTGCGTGAACAGTCTTCCGGAAAACGGGTCTAAGTATCAAATGATTAGTTATTTTTAATATAAATAATATACCCGTTGTTTAACTTTAAAATAGAGTTCCGATTTGGTTTTCAAGCGAAACAAAGGAATACTTATATAATTTTAATTGAATATTTGCCTCCTAATCGTAATAACTTTTTAATTTGAGTTAAATAAAGAAGATCCACTGGGGAAATTTAAAATAAAAATATTTAAAGAGTATGCTGAAGATATTTTTAAAGATAGCTCAGACAAACTTAATGTGTCAATTTATTTTAAGAGGCGACTAACTTTCTTTTATTTAAACAGTTAGCTAGATACATTTTCTGCAAGTTATACAATGCCTCTTCAACAATTAAAATACCACCACATTTATCAGAGATAATAAAAGAGAATGCAAAACCAACCTATCTAAAACCACAGACCAACCACACTGCGTCACTTTGTTGGGAAATAGATGGCTTATTTAAGTTAGGCGGTTTGAAACTGGTCGAATGTCGATCAATCATTGTATCTGTTTCCTATTTATAGTGTGGTTTATTGTAAGGTATGTGTTTTTTTGGAAATTATACCAATCAAGTCATACGGTCTATTTTAACGGTCTAAATAAATAGATATTGGTTGCGAAAATAAAAGGAGTATAAAAATGGTGTTCAATTTTTAGAAAGTTTTTATGAAATGCCGAATAAACTGAATCTGTATTACTGCACATTGCGGATTACTTAAATGCCTCTACATGTATGGTATTCGGGTTACCGGGTGCGCCTGCCGTGGTCCAGCTCGCAACTTACAGCATGTTGCCCGATTTTCCAGGCTTGCTGTGTTTGCTATATAACATGCTCGTTAGCTTAAAATATTACGACGGACGTGTGCAGAAACTCCATGCAGTGTCACATAGACTACAAGATATCAAAATGTTTGATTCTATAAAATAACGCATATTTTTAAAGATATGTGAATTTTTTTTATAGTGTTCGGCAAACTTTAGCCCATTTCGTATAATACTTTTGGTTGAAGCTTTTCCCTGTGGTCTAAGTGCTATTTTGTCACAAATTCAACCTGGTCGGTGCGAACGCCTGGGGCTATTTTCGTCGCGTTCTTTACACTGCTGAAAAAGGTACTCTCAGATTCAAAAGGAAGTAAGCCAATGTTTTAAGACTTTTAAGTGTTTGGAGTTACAACTGTATTTGTACCCATTTGTAGTTATTTGGAACCACTCACATCTATAACTGATCCTTTCCATAGTTGGTCCGTATCGGGGAATTCGGCTGACAGCAAACAAAGATTATAAAATGGGATATTATTAGGTGGAAGTAATTATCGTATCCAATACACGCAGTACTGATGATAATGCAGTTTTTAGATCGCGCCTACCTGGTATTACATTGGAGGCTTACAAGGGGCCGAGATGCGCTTCATCATCATCATCATCATCAGCCGGAAGACGTCCACTGCTGGACAAAGGCCTCCCCCTTAGAACGCCATAATGAACGACAACTTGCCGTTTGCATCCACCGGTTGCCCGCAACTCTGACGATATCGTCGGTCCACCTGGTGGACAGACCGAGATGCGCTTATACTTTACTAATACACTTTAGACCTCTTATATTAATTGTCGTTAAGTCTACTCCTCACTCAAAATGCTCAGTCGTTGAGTTAAGTTTACCACTCACTCTAAATGAACATTATAAATTATATTTACGCGACTTTTGACAAGGAAGGGTGTTGAAGTATCAGGTTTAACAACCCAACAAGAATAACTTTCTGAACCTAGAATGCCAATTTACAAATTTTAATGCAACAAAAATTTCAGCCAATATCAAGTTTGCATGTACCGTTCCTAAATATGCAGGTGGTAAATTAAAGGTAGGTACATGAAAGCTTCGCGTCTGTGAAAGCTAGTTATGTAACTGCGACTTCTGTGATTGTTGCATCTCCGGCATGCGGTTTAGAGAGCCACGATTCCATAGTTGGCTATATGATTCAATTTGAGGCCGATTCAAGGTTGTTCTTAGGTAGGTGTATCTAGTTTCTCGACTACACTTACTTAGTAGTGGTCTACTGTACATAAGTACAAAAATTTTCATCATCATCAGCTGGAAGACGTCCACTGTTGAACAAAAGCTTCCCCCTTAGAACGCCACAATGAACGACAACTTGCCATTTGCATCCACCGGTTGCCCGCAACTCTGACGATATCGTCGGTCCACCTGGTGGGAGGCCTGCCAACGTTGCGTTTTGCAACAAACATTTTACATACCTTTAAATAAACTTAATTGTAATTATATTTGAATAAATATGTAATAACAAAAGTATAGGCTTTGATGACATCATCATACATTACTGAATGTATTTTGGTGGCACTACGCGTATGTAAGCACGCGCTAAAATTAATTATACACTCAGTAACTTTATGCGTTTGCCGACGATCCTCCTATGTGGCCAAATATAAGCTTAAAACCCTTTTGGATTCATTTTCGCTGGCAACTTCAGTTTACTTAGTGAAGTTATTAGTTTGCCAGCTGCGAATACTAGCTTCGCTCTACCTCCTATGATTCGCAGAGAAAGTTTGTAGCGGAAACGAATTGCATTTGAATTTTATAATGAATAATTTTGCAGGCGACAGAATTTTTCGTGTATGCCGCGATGCTTGGGGTTGCCATGCTGGTGTTCTTACGGATGGCGCAGGACTTCCACTCGAGGAATATCGACGCCGACGGCTCCTCATCCGAGAGCCGGCCTTTGTTACACCACCGATCTAAAGTTTGTTGGCATTTATAGATGTTTAAAACCGCCTATTTTCTTACTAGTACTTTACAATTTAGAAATACCTATAAATTTTCTATTTGAACTTTTATGTTTCTTAAAGTAGTTCCATGTTCATTTTTCCATTGTTAACTGCTGTTCAGATAATAACCAATATTTACTCAACTCTGATATGATAATGTGTTCTGGGCAACAAACCAAATACAAAGAAAGCCATATCACGACCAACGTAAAAACTTAGGCCCTGAAAATAAATAGACAGGCCTAGCGCTGCCACGGCGTCGTGAAATATAAATGCGTGGCTGGTGGAGGTAATTAATCGAATCAGTAGGTATTGTCGGTCGGCCTAAATGCGTCAGTGAACATGTCATTTGTATAATGCAATGATATTTAAAAAAAACACGAACTCGAAAGTGAAAAATATTACTCTCACTTCACTTTACATAAGCGAAGTTGAAGTCGGCGCCAAATGTCTAAATTAGTTAATTAATTTTTGGATTTGGCACCGACTTCAACTTCGCTTATGTGAAGTGAAGACAACCTCATACACGCTCGTCGGTTAAAGGTAAAGCTGCAGGCGTTCTCTAGTGTTTTTTTTTTCAACAATTTTGCAACATATCTATGTGGATTGCAAAGACAATAAGGAAACAGCGCTGTTAATTCAATTTATTTTCAAATTAGTAGTCTTTTGTAGTGGAAATTAAGTTTGATATGTTAAAGCAATATATTATGGGGTATTTATACATGTAATTAATTTTACAAATACCTTATAGTAATTAATATAAATAGAATTTCAGGGAAACTGTTAGTTATAAAAATATGAGGTTGATTTTAATACAGGAGGACAAATCCGTTTAATAGTTAATAGCTTATTTAAAAATTAAACTGTTGTTTCCGTCTGAAATATAGTGATGAGTTAATGATACATACATTCATTTTTTAAGTAGGTCATCAAGTTATTTTATATTCACGCTGCGCAAATTTTGTCATACTTGACCATATTATATTCAATGCATTTAATAAAATTTATTTTACAGGTTATTTCGGTGCATTCTTTGTCGACCTCAAGCACGCGTGCCTTTGGTGGCACTGGCAGCAGTGCAGCCTCGTGCCTGGGCCTGATGGAGCGCGCGCGGCCGGCGGCCTGGCCCGCGCGCGCCTACGTGCACCTCGCAACGCCCAGCACCGCTGAACCCGAGGCCACAACCCTGGCACAGGAATAAGGGTTCTTCCATATTGGCTTTAGGTAGTCATCCGGCTGTCGATGTCGTCCGGTTCATACAAATGGACGATAAATATTTGTATGTAATGTAAGCAGCTGCATGACTACAACATTAGAAATGACAACGACATCAAAGAAAGAAGGAGCCCTTAGAATGGACTTACAAGGGTCGCAGTTGATCACGTACGGCTGTGATCAGCCGTTACCCACAGAAGTCCACCTTGAGGACTACGGCAGAAACTGTAGAATGAAACCGTCTTGCTGGGAAATAGTAGCAAGATTATTTGCTTTTCTACTAACATAAAAAAATATTAATTCATACAGGTTTTAAGTTATTAAACTTTAAAGTAAGTATTGACCAATGTTATAATTCGAGGTTAGTTGCGTCAGTTACCTACCTTTTAATAACAAAAATTTCGGCAAGCTTTTATCCGTAAACTTTTTTCAGCCTTGATTTTACATGTATGCTTTTGAGATAAAAATACTGTACAATTTTTTCGTGCTTCCCACTCCGCTTGTTATGTCGCGAAGTGGCCTGAGTTTGTATAGGGTTTCGTTTTTTATTACTATCGAAGTAACTCCTACCAAGTAACTTAAATTTTCTCCAGTGGCGGTTTGTACCATGTTACGATCGTTATCAACATCATCATCAGCTTTTATGTGGCCCATAGCTGGGCATACGCCTCCTTCATTTAATAATCCTTAGATTAACTTTGTGCTCTTTTATGTCGAATACCAACATAATAGTGAGTTTATATTAGAAGACATCATTAATTGTTTTTTCAAGACAGCATTGTGGCGTACTAATTGAATTTAAAATATTAGAAGTTGCAAAACTGAACACATGCTTCTAAAATTATTAAAAATTGCTCTCTAAAATTCATGTTCTCGGCTCGGTAGGGGCTCAACACATGGTACTTATTTGATTGTGATTTAATTAACTTGCATAGTGAAAGGCACTTCGATATCACGTCATCATTATGTGCAGACAATGAAGTTTTGACATGAACATGAACGGAAATTTAATGTGGCCACGTCAGGACTTTATTTTAAAGGATATTCAAAATCTACATTGTTAAGTAAAACCAATGTTACATAATAATTTTAGATTCTGCATTCATACCTAGAGTCCTGCTAGCGTAAAGTTCGTATGGAAGATTATAATTAATTATAGGTAGGTATTTGTAAGTTATCACCAGTCGGTGGAGTGCGTCAGTTAATCCTTGTTGTTGTTGTTGTTCCTTTTCGTTCAGATTTAATTCCCACACCATACAAAAATGTTATAGGGATTTGTATTTTTTAAATTCTGTTACAGTATTAAATAAACCTGAAATTATTAATTAAATAGAACACCACTATCACGGCTTCCAGGAATACAAACACAGTTTGTTGTGTAGCCTTTCGAAAAACTCGCAGATAACATCCCTATTGTAAAAAAATTATGAATTCTGAAAAAGCGTTTACTAATGTACGTAACTGTAAACAAACTAAATATGGAAAAAAATTGTAAGTTACAAAAATTACTGAGATGACACTCTAGGATGGTGACGTCATTTTCCTGTACTTGCATAGTAAAATTCGTATCCCCTTGCATTTTCTATTCATATCGCGCCGTTTTCTGTAAGAAGGATAGAGAATGTTCCCTTCACGAACTTATAAACGCTGTATTCGTGCGCTGATTCGTATTTTCATAGACTTGATGATATTTTCCAGTTTTCGTAGTCCTTTTAAACCCTTATCCCGATTTCAATTAATTTCAAAGAAATTGTTAAATTAATCAACATTTATGTTATTGTTGACGCACACCAGATGGCAGGCTGATTATTTAATTATGTAAAACATTTAATCATCGTGTAGAATATCAGTCTCATAAAATGTTCGTATATTAATTGTAAATTAGCCTTTTTATGATACTTAGGGCCTGTTTCACCATCGACAAGTAAAGTGTCAAGTAGACTAAACGCGACTCAAAGTCACCCGTGACTACTCATACGAATTTCCCAATATCAGAGTAGCATTAATCAGGAGATAAACTGGCCTGTAACTAAGATACGATAGAAGATACTCGTTAATTTTACATGCCAATTAGCGTTAATCAAAAAGTAACTATTTAACACTTGACTTGTACAAATTAAATGGTGAAACAGGCCCTTAGTTTTATTATTTTAATAATACCTATTATTAATCGAACTATTTCTTGAGATACGTTTAGTTTACTAAAGGTAAGTTTTCATGCGGTGCATGGTGTAGTCGAATAAACAAAGGAAAGATTATTGGATACATGAAGGTTTATCAGTTTATTTATAAAAATATAATTATATTTAGTTAAAATAGTGTTAGAAACCTATTTCGTTTTTGTATTTAAATTATGTATTTTTATATGAATAAGGGTTCTTTAATAAAATATAATTTGATTAGATTGTTTTAATTTATTTTAAAGTATCTTATATTCGAACGCTATCGTAGCCCAATCTGAGCCCAATAGATTTCATGTTTACATAGTTTTGTAGACGGTGCAAATATACGTTTGGCTAGAAATATACAATGCTGAGCTTTTGTAAGTACCTAATGATATCGAACGAATACATTGAGATTACTGTACAACTCTCTTAAACTTATTCATCATCGTCATCAGCCCGTTGCAGCAATGTCGGGGGGACTTGCATAAGAGAGCAGGCACCCTGAAAGGGCGGGCAAGCCAGCAGACTGGATGCAAAACGCAGCAGACCGGGATTTAACTTATTGAAATCAATTAATTACATCATGCCAGTTTGTCAACTTTCACAGGCCAATTGTCGCTTTGTCTTGGAGCACTTATAGTTACATTAAATAACTTTGCGGTACAAACAAGAATTTCAATAAGCGAACCTGCATAGAGTCGGATTCATTATATTATAAGCTATTAATGATATCGTTATAATTATTATCGATGATTGTAGGTATAATATCGGTAGGCAGTAAAAAGATGCGTCTAAACCATAGATTTTGTATACCAACTATGGTGTGGAGCGTTTGATAAATTATTACCACTAACAATAATTAGAATCCTGAATCCCTTATAGAGTACAAATGAATTCTATTTTATTGTGATCAATTCTTTATGTTTCATTTCTATTATATTACCGATATTTCCCACCGATGATATCGGTTGCATTGTCTACACTGATAGAATTTCTTCTAATGATCATTCATTATGTTTTACAAATAAAATGAAAACTGCGAAAGCTGCATCCCACATCTGTCAATGTATCACATCTTTATTATATATTTTTCTTTGACATCGAACAGTGTGCATAAAGTCTAATGAGAAAAGTTACATTTATTAATATTTATCATCTTAGTAACGGTAGCGCACACTGGCGATTAAAATGATATAATTTGGGTGGCCACATCATAATGTCCCCTACGTAACCACTCCACTACCTAATTGAGCTTACAGTTAGTTGTAGGGGCTTATATTGATCGTATTCTACACACGGACGTCCGTCTGGGCTGCGTGGAGTATAATCCAGGATAATACAGCTTTGATCGCACGTTATATCACTTAAATATTCAACAACCAGCACTCCGGACCCTAACAACGGATTATTGTATTTACAGATAAATGCAATATCCTCAATATATTTCTTATTACGTTATTTTCGTCAATACAATGTTTCAATCCCGATTTGTCAAATGAACCTCGCAATTACAGCAGAGAGGATTTGAGATCACTCTTCGATGAAAAGCAGTCCTGGAATCAGGGAGATATACCTCTCCTCAATAGAAAGGTAAAAGAGATTTCTATCATTTAAGTTGGAATTTCATATAACAATGTTCTTGACGTTCATAAAACCAAATGCTACGCAGCGCAGCTAGCAGTATGCTATAGACGAAGGAAAGTATTTGCTTCTATATTATAAACCAACGAAATTTATGAATTTTATCCAATATGAATGTGGAAATGCCACACATGCTCAGTGCTCACAAGTAAAACAAAATAATTTTCAGATCTTCAAAGGGATGCGTGTTACTATTCGAGAGCATCCCTACGTAGTGAGCATACGGAGAAATATAGCGCATTACTCTGTGGCGACAATGCTCACAAAGAACTTATTCATATCAGTGGCACATCCTTTAGCTAAGTGAGTTAATTAATGTGATTAGCGCGTGCCTAATAATGCCTTACTATATTGCTAGCACGAAACACAGAGATTTGGTTACACACATAAAGCAAGTACTTGTGAGCCTAAACTTATTTTCACCGTTTCTAATCTAAGAAATTGATTTTGTGCTAACCATTACGTTAGTAAGTAGCATGAGTTTTGCTTTATCTAATGGCACTATCTATTATGTCAAGCCCTTATTCCAACTGTGCCTCGCCAGACATAATTCCTATGTACCTATTAAGTTATAAGTTACTAGTTTACTCGTATCGTCTGCCATCTGACCTCTGCCTCCCATAATATCTGGCAGTATTTTGGTTTGTTGTTTGCAATGTTTATTTGTATAAATTAAGTACTATAATTATGACGTTATCAATTATTTATCATTGTAGTGTACCTATAGCGGAACTCACCGTGGTCGTGGGTGAGAACTATGCAGACCGTGGATCCACACTTCTGACTGTGATATTGTTAATCATTCACGAGGACTTTGACCCGTATACACTAAGAAGTGACCTGGCGTTGATCAGAGTGTACGAAGACACGCCATATAGGTAACGATGTGCTTTGCAGTTCCTTGTTAGCTAGCATTACAGCGAACCGTTAAACAGATCCTTACAGTAGTTCAATAATTTATTTATTACTAGGTATTATAGGTATCCATGGATTATTCATTGAACTTGTTTAAGCCTAGTCGATAGTCGACTGTCCACGAAGCAGCCTCCACACCTAGTAAAACAATCGATATATAAAATAAGTGCCATGTAATAAATATTAAGTGATTATTGGCAAATATTATACATAAAGAGCATTATTATAATCGTGAGATCGCATCGGTATGTTGCTACCTAGGATAAAATCTGCAACTTTTCGATTAAGAACCTAAGTTAAGAGTTTTAAACGCGGTTGCGGTTTAAACTCGCGTACATACGGTATAACGTAAATTTATTCAGAAATAACATAAGCTTAAACAAAAGGTAAGTGTCTTGTAAACAATTGAACGATACTACTGAAAATTACCCTAACGAATAATGATAAGATGGACCTTCTGTATACTTCGAGCTATCTACATCGTTACGATGTGAAATGGGCGTCCTCGTGTCAAAGAATTATTCGTCGAATTAAAAAACTGTGTATTACATTGTACAATTTTAGATCGAAAGTTTTTAATTGGTATCGAAACTACGCTTCACAGTTCAAACTATCGCGGCACTAGTTTTTAAACCAATATGTACGCATCAACAAAACATTTAACAAGCTATGTTTTAACAAAGAGGATCACACCGTTGCGCGTTGGTGTATTGGTGTTGGGTTATCGGAATATCGAACTAATAACGTTCTACTACGAACTGTAACTATCAATTCACACAAAACAATAGCTCTGCTCATATTAGTAACACCGAAATTGTCCTGTTACCCTGATTTGATATGTACAAGTGTTCTTCTTCATCAGAAGACTGCTTACACTCATATTTTGCCGTTACTATCAGATCTGTCTGCCCAAAAAAAGGTGTGTAATGTTTTCAGGGTTCATGTATATATGTATGTGAGTTTATTTATTTCACTATAACTTCTAAATGCCTGAACCGATTTCAATGTATGTATTGTCCTTAGAATCCTTGCAACCGTTCTGTGGCACACTGTCTTATCTAAGAAGTACCTACCCCTACTGCGATGGGACTTTTTAGTTCCTTATGTTTACATGGCAGTCGTGTTTTATTTAATTTTATATTTATTTGATGTTATCCTGACAAACTCCGTTTGTCTTATACACTCTAATTGTTTCTAAGTGTTTAAGGTACCTATCTATTCATAGATGTCATTATCTAGATTCTAGAACAACTTTGTCTTAGACACGATTGTCTAAGGTTTCGAACTCATTTACTATGTAGAGTAGACCTATAAAAATATAAATCTATATAACCAAAGTGTGCAAGTTTCTTTGCGTTTTGCCGCATCAGTTTTAGCACAAGGCAAATATGATTTACAGACATGATTTGAATCTTAACATTGTACAGGTGATATTTTATGCCTACGGAACGTACCTACAGTACTAGTGTAAGCTAATAATCATTATTTCGTAATTGATTTTCTGAACTTTCAGATGTTCCGTGAAGTCAATTCAGTTAGTTCATCCCATGGCCGAATTAAATAATGAAAGAGCGTTCGTCACCGGTTGGGGGCGCTGCGATCGCACGGTTGTATTCTACTTTATTATTAATTTACATAAGTTATACTTATCCCTAGGGGCTTGCGGCTAAGGAACCGCTATCCGGCACGATCTATCAAGGTAAGATACGTGTGCCGCGGTTGATGCGTGGATGGTTTTCCGTTCATATTCATACCACAACACCACCCCTTCGTATGGCTCGTTAAGCTGTGGGCATTGGCAGTAGATTGTATTTCAGTAATAAAAGTTTGTGATAGTCGAAAGGCTATATTGACAGTCAGTTCTCGAGTGTCTAGTTGTCGAGTGCGACTACTGAGTAAGGTCCTGGTTTCGAATCCCGGGTCGGGCAGTGATGCTGGGTTTTTCCATTAGGTGATTCTCAGTAGCAGCATGGAGTCTGGATTAGTGCCCGGTTGATGGAAATAGGTTCGCCATCTATGATGATAATATATATTAAGAATCACTTGTAGCCTTCTTGCGAATTAATAATTTTAATTAAAGAAAGCTCAGTCAAACCTCAAGTTTGCAAGCAAGCAACCTCAGCCCTCATCCTGTAAATTATGTATCCAGAAAACTCACTAATGAACATCTCTCTAATAATAGACATTGCTTGTAACTAATAAAATTAATTTAATTAATGCCTAAGGTAGAGTAAAATCATTCCTGTGTAATTTACACGACTAGTACTCAAAGCAACTGAGAGTTGAACAGCCAACTGGTATCAATGAAGGAGCGGGAACTTTTTAATTAAATCATAGTCTGGGCATTAAGATGCAACTCAAATAAGAGCTCGGGAGAAGCGTACATTATATATTATTAACGTGAGGAATATATAGTATGTCTAATGTTTAGCACCTATAATAAGTTTGATCTTAACCGTGACTGATTTACGCAGGGCTAAAGAAACAGAACTTAAGTACATTGTTTTTTTTTTATAACATTATTCTCACATAATAATGCCTTAATTAAAATGATAAATTGTTCTCCACTGGCCGAATTCTATAGATATATTATATTATATACGACATAGCTATGAGCACCTAAATTAATTTTAATAAACCCATTCGGAGGGCTTTTCTCAATAATATGACCCTATACAATTCCAGTTACAGCCTTGAGGCATCCTCACATCAGGGACTTTGACGCCTCACCACGTACCTCAGCGGTCGAATTACTGAGTAAGAGTAAAGTGTAAACTAATGTTACAAGTGCTACGCGCTACGAGCTACGCTTGTTTAGACGTAGACACTCAATATTACACGCGTAGACGCGTAACATGCAATAAATACGCTGTCAATTTAGCCATACAATTTGATATTTTTCACTAAATATGTATCCACTGTAGTTAGGATTCATTAGCTTATTTTATCAGGTCAATTCTAAGTTTTCATGATTCTGAATAACTTAACTAGGCATAATTTGACAAATATGTATTTTTTTCCAAATTATTTTTATTTGTCATTAGTCAGATATTATTGTGTGTGTTGTGACGTGTTCTTAGTGTTTATATCGTGTATATGTGTCACAGGGAAGAGAGTTGTGCTTGCCCCGTTCAACGAGGTACACTCCCGGCGAGAAGCTTGACCCTATGCTGAGGGCAGTGTCGTTCGTTATAAGGCAGCCAAACTTCTACTGCGAGGGCTACAAACGAGTAAGTAGTACCTACGAGTTATAAATAAAGTTCAACGGATTTTAACGACGTCGCGTTTGGTCACTCCTTGATATCATATGGGCAAACGCATTTAGGCATATGTTTATGTAGGATCTACAATTCTACATATATCAGCCCGGGTCTAGACTATGTGATATATTTTGTTTGTATAACGCATGATAGATGTAAATGAACTTCTCAAAGCATAATTTTTTTCATAAAATGTCGCTCCACACTAGGAATTTCTTCTGTATCGTGGGTGCGTTTCCCAAACATGTAATATCACATACACAAACACCCAGACTCGGGATAAATATCTGCAGATCGCACAAACTTTTGTCCCGTGCGGGAATCGCACCCACAACCCTTAGCACAGCAATCCAATCGCTAAACCACTGCACCAATTGGGTCGTCTTATTTAATATTCACAAATTGGTATTCCCAAAAGTCAACTAGCTTTTGGACGTCATCCCAAGGCAAAGCGGAACCAAGATGTATACAACGTATTTTAATGTACTAATACAAACCCCGAGCCTGTTTATATTGTATTATTTCAGGGCGTTACTTACGTCACTGTGTTGACCGGCGGCCCTAATTTCACGGTCACTCAAATAGCAACCCTATTTTAGTGAACCTATGACGTAAAGAACTCGGTCACTGAATTATGCATGTGATCAATAGGTCATCTTCAATCTTTTTTATACAGTGCAAAGTTAGATTTTTCTTTCATATTTTCTGTAAAAATATTACTAGATATCTTCAAAAGCTGATATTTAAATGTATTTGGATATTTTTTTATATTTGCTGATTTATGTCTTAAAAATTGTACGTCTCTCGGACAGAATTTAACTGAGATGCATTAACAAATGGAAATCCATGTTAAAACCAATCACCCAGTGTTAAATTATACACACAAGTTATTGTCACGATATATTCTCAGCCGTCAGGACAGTGTTTGCCAGTACTGTCAATTTTGAAGCAGTGCAAATGCAATTCAATTTCCGCGCATCTCGTGTATGCCAACAACACCAGTAATGCAGCTACGTTTTCTGCCGCAAACACAATGTGATACGGTATCCAATAAAAACTTAATTTTTATGTTTTAAAACAGGCAACGCCTACAAACGATTAATTAAAACTGCCAACGCCTTTACACATCGTTTTAATAAGTGAGTAATGTTTGGTCCAATAAAAAATTTCTACGTCTTCTTGATATACAGAAACAATATTTTATTAATAAGTTGTTCTGTACTCGTATATCTAACAGAATTTTTGTAGTACCTAAAATTGCCACGTTGAATGTCAGTGCTAATTCTTTGGCCGAAAAACAAGCTAGTCCACCGGTTTTTGCAGCAGCTCTATGCAGTATCAACGTACCTAAGTTACGAATCACTGAGATAATCTGCTCTCATTTTATACTTTACTTCTTAATATACTCACTGGAATCACTGCCCCTGGCAACACCCAATCGGTTTTAATATCAGTGACATCATATAGATCTTGGTTGTTGATTGTTGGAAGATCTTCATGCGCAATTTACTGATTATGTTACATACGAAACGCTGACAAAGCCTACTCCTCGATTAACATAATGTGCATGATTGCTCTTATGAGCAGAGTCAAACACAAGCACTACAATCAATGAATGGGTAAGCGAGGTAGAATATTAATCAAATCACGACTATCAATTTTTCCAGATCAGTGACATTGCTAATAATTATAATTATTATTATAAACTATTCAATAAATTGTTCTGTATTACCTACCTACTTCCTATTTTGTTATGTTTTGTAAAATGTTTGTGTAGGAAATATGACGATCTCGTAGCCTATTCGTCCGTGATGATCTAGTTAATTTTTATTCGGAATGTAAAGGTTCTTGTAATATTTATTGCTTATAGGCGGGAAACATAAAACCGAATGATTATTTTAACTTTAATATGCACTGGACATTATTCCCTGAAAACTCTAATAACCATCGTTTATTTATCTCCAATTTGTTTGGTAGACTGAACAAACCTAACAATCTAAATATCAGCTCAGTAAATACGAAGCTATCCGCCGATCGGTTTGACGATTGTTCATTGAACTAGATTTTGCAGTTTCTAGTACAATATTCATAGGTTTCTTCGAGCGACGATTAGACAATCAGCTATACAATAAGACGAAGTTCCTAGACTCTAGATACCTAGTTTCATTGCATTTTCATCACATTGGCTTGTTCCTATCTTGATGTAAGCAAAGGTATTATCTTGTATTAGTTATAAACTTGGATTTGGATCCTAATGTATGTAAGCAGTAAGATATATTAGCAACTAAGTTCTTATAGCTAGAAACGTACACAAGCAAACTAATTGGAAAGCAACTAAATATAAGCCGCGGTAATCTCTGAGAACTATGTATTTGAATTGTTAGTAGCTGGTATTTTAGTTAAGTAGTTGGTATACATAGGTACCTACAGAATAAAATATATGCAAGTTAAGACGGAGCACTAGACTTAGGGTGGGTTGCACGTTGTCTGTTATCGTTAAGTCCGTACATCAACGTTAAGTTAGTAGGAAATACTCATACAAGCGGCCATATTTAACGCTAACCAATACATCAAAGTTGTTGGTGCGACTCACACTTAGGCATAATTATGTCAAACTAGTTTGTTAAAACATGCCCAAGACAAGTGGCATTATTTTTTATTTTTCTGAGGATGCTCACAATATGCATAATATCTAATAATAGAAAATTAAATACATAACACTCCTGTTTTGGCAGTTGGGTAAAAAGTATACAGGAATACCTAATTCTCTTATGCTTTCCAGGTGTATTTAAGTACATAATATCGTCTCGATAATTCAATTACGAATTCAGACGGAATTGAATTAGCCTTTAGAATTAGTATTTCAACATTATGAATAATGTACCTTTTACTAAGTAGGTAGTTTACTAAGTTACAATAGAAATTTAATTTTTTCTACTAGTTATGTTTGTTAAATGTAAAGTTAACTTAAATTTAAGTAATTAAGAGTTTTGCTTGTTCAAATTTTATTTTCCATTGTTTATATTTGCAGAGAGAGAGAGAGAGCGATATATATATTATGGCAGAAATGTACAATGATCCATATTTAAATGTAACACCTTATTTTTGTACCTACATTTATTGCAAATAAAGATATCTATTCTATTCTAACAAGACAATTTACAATTAAGAATCTAAACAAAGGTGTAACTTAAACTTATATAAAGCGTGTAAACTTTTAACAGTAATTGTTTTCATAATGCCACCATTGAGTAAAACAATATACTTACAAAAATGAAGAGAAAATAAGTAAATAAGTTACTTGAAATTAATAATAAAAAGGGTTTAGTAAATAACTGTGTGTAACGGTAAAATATATAAAACTATTCAAAAGGTAATTCTTCGAACCACACATTTTAATTTGGTCTTCTATTAACCAAATATTCCGTGCATGTGATATTCTCAACTGCAAAACTGTGTAGGATTAACATCGTAGTTGGTCCAGTGTAAGTCTCGTAAGTTGAAAATCAACAAGGAGGGTTTACTGGGATGTCCCCACCTACTAGACCGGGATTAAGCCGGGCTCTCATATACGTAACAACTTTCTTAACCCATTTGATAAAATGGTCGTAAGGGTTTGTAAGTGTTGCGTGTATTTGAGTTGTACCTGTCTTCTTGTAGCAAATAATTCAGTATAGTCACTAGTATCGGCCTACTCTGAGTTTACCGCCCCTAATCGCTTTAAGTTTGTAATAACTTATTACTAGATTACTAGGCACTGATAGCCGAGTGGTATGACCGTTGGACTGCCAAGTCAAAGGTCGCAAGTTAAACCCCGGCACGCGCCAATTTCTTTTCGAATTCATGTGCGCACTGTAAATTAGTAAACAGTTGCTAAAAACGGTGAAGGAAAACATCGTGAGGAAATCGGCACACCTGAGAGATTTTTCAACGGTGTGTAAAAGCCATGTCAGAGGCCTATACCAGGCGGTTTAAACTCTGACACCAGGTTGTTCATCAACCATACGATAAGAAGAAGACCAAATTATTTACTTGTTTAAAATCAAAACACATTATTTTTAATAGCATGTTCATTGTTCAGCGTCCTACTGCTCGGCAAAGGCCTCCCCATTATTCCTCCCCAAAACGCTGTCCAATGACATAAAACATTGAAAAAAAATGCTAATATTCTTAAAGTGATTGACCTGTTTCTGATTCTGAGTACAACTGAAATGAAAAAATATAGATTGTTGATTATTCCGTAAACTGACCGACGAATTGTAGTACCTAGATGGGAGATGAATTGTGGTACCTAGATGGCCGACGAATTGTCGTACCTAGTTGTTTAAAAAGTGTTAATCATGTTTTTTGTATACTTTGTATAGACACATCAGTCGACTGCACTGTAGTAGATGCTGAAGACTAAGCTTATTCACGTCGAAGTCTCTTTGGAAAATTTTCCTAGAACCACGCGCCTTTATCTCGGATCTGGGTATTGTGTCGCAATTTCCTGCGAAACTTTTAGAATGTTTGCAAGTGGTGCACATATTTTCGTTGAATATATTTTCACTAGTATAAGGTTTTATGTAGGTAGATATGTTTTGTTAACACGGTAACGGGTACAACATTTTTTATGTAGAAATACGATATCATTAGAACTATGTTCTATATTTATATTCTATAGAATCTATCTTCATATTATTATATCGAGTATTTATACATACTTATATACCCATTCTAATCGAACAACTCGATATTGATTAAACTGGGTGGGTAGTCTATATAGATCTTAGTTGTACATTTTTAAGTTGTTGTTTTCAACTTTAGATCGAATGAAGTGAAATGTATCCTGAATGGTTATTCCTTAAAATTGCAGACCTTATACAATATTACTGTCGCTGTCTGAACGGTAGGTTTTAAAGTGCGCTTGTGTGTATCATTATCTGGTCCACTGCGCGAGCCAATTTGTGGTGCAGAAATACAGTCGGTACACAACGTAGATGTAAAGTCCTTCCCCAAGGATTATGCAAAGACCATAGATTTCTGCATGCTATGTACCTGACATGATGCTATGACCTGATGTGATAACCCTCATCACTTTATTCATACGTGTTTCAGTTCAAGGAATTCTTAATTTGAGCGTTGGTCTTAACTTTCAATCTGGTCAGATTAAATGCCCGCTGCGGTTCCTCTTCCAAGAAACATTTTTCCCTCTGCCTTCAATCTTGTCGCACCTAATATTGAAAAAGATATCCATACTTAATAATTATTATAACTGTGTCAAAGTAGCTCTGTCTGTCTGTTACGTCTTCCCGTCTAAACCGCTGGACGGATTTTGATTAAATTTGGCATGTAGAAAGTTTAAGACCCAAGAAAGGACTTAAGCTACATTTTTTTTTTAATTCAACCCTTTAATGGATTTAAATAGGGGTTAAAAGATGGATAGAAGCGATATATGTATATAAATACTAACCGACAATGTAAATTAACGCGAGCGAAGCCGCGGGAAAAAGCTAGTAGTCAATAAAGGAAAATTTTGCAAAGGGGTAGGTATTTGTTTATACTTTTAGTAATAATATTGTTTCGTTAGCGTTAGCCGTAAATAATGTTCATATCTTTAGCTGAGCCTGAATGCTAACGATTCCTAAACACACTAAACTTCGAGTTCATTACTTTCGACGAGCTTCCCTGTAACGTTTCAGTAAAATAAAACTTTAATCAACTACAACTTGCGTTGCGCAAGACTAAATAAATGTTGCTTATGTGTTTGAGTGTGTTTTTTAGTTATAGGTTACGCACATTTCCCACAGGGCAAAATCGGACAAATAGGCACTAGGTCAATAAAAAAGCACTCAATCTCAGGACTAGTTATTTCTCATGATTGGCATAGATATATAATACTTATGATAGTCCATAGGGCATTCATTTAGTAATAGAAAAAAAAAATTACTTTGACCTATTCACATAAAACCCAAACTCGATGAACTGGAAAAAATCTCCAGGCCCTACTATGCCATTGCCGCTCACTGGAACCGCTTGTTTTGGGTTCAATTTCTGGGTAAATTACAACGATCCATATGAGACTTTGTTCCTAATAATGTCTCATTTTTTGTGTTGTGCTGTGTGGTATCCGGCCTAGAATTGACTACCCCCTTTCCTCCCGTGGGTGTCGTAAGAGGCGACTTAGAGAAAATCCAGAAGATGGGTAGTAGCGTCTTTTTTACAAAAGACGCTACTACCCATCTTCTGGATTTTCTCTCTTGACCACCAACACTGCGATCCCCAAGCCGCTTGCCAAGCGTGGGGATTATGGCAACCTCCCCCCCCCTTCCTGAAAGGGGGAGGCCTTTGTTCAACAGTGGATGTCCTCCGGCTGAGGATGAATGTCTCATTCATTTTTCCCATCAGCTTCTAGACTGGTTTTCTATGAGATCCAGATCAAAAGGCTCTTCTAGCATACCCGTGAGGCTCTTTGACATACTCATTTCATCTAACCATTGTAGGTGGAGAAAAGCATTAAAAAAAAAATGCTCTGAAAAATTAGCATAAGTTCTTAATGTAAAAGGGTAAATGGACTAGTAATTCCCCGGTGGTCGAAATTCGATCGTCACGACATTTAAATAACATGGCTGTGCACTTTCTCTACATCATATCATGAACTCTAACCATGCCGTATTTCAGACCGTTCTGTACGCGCAATCCTAAAATGTAAAAGGTTCCGAAGTACTCAAGATTCAAAATAAACTAGATGTTGTCTCCAATGTGGTTGGCACATCTCGTCTAAATGCGGGAAAACGTAACGTGCATCAGATTGATGTAATGCGGGCCCAATTGCCTTTCAAACTTGTTTCCTGGCGGAAAACAGCCTGGAACTGACGTACCTCGACTATGCTCGGGAGCTTCCGGCAGCTTTCGACGAGTAAGATGAGGTTAACAACTATAAGCTCTTTAGGGACGATGACTTAACATGTTCTACGAGATTAAATACTACTTTTGCGATCTTAACGTGGTTTATTTGTTATAATATAGGTACTAGAGATCGCCCGGCGGCGGTCAAAATTTTAACATAATTATGTTCCAAAAGAGAATGGGCAAATTAGTATGGGCGCTGTCCCGAGGCTGTATCAAGTTGTGACATATTATGTCATGTTAAAAGTCATAATAATTAGGTCGTAGGTAGGTCCATTATATTAGTGAATATAATATCATCCAGATAAACCAAAACGAAAAACAGTCATAGATCTTTCCCTGCACAAGTGTCAATGTTGGTGTCATACAATAAAATAAAGCTATTAAAATGACATATCAAGACCTTTAAAATGACATAAATACAAAATCACAACTTGATACAAGGTGGGGAAAAAACGCCCATTCTCCTTTAACTTTCTGCACTTCTTCTCCATAGAACCAATAACTATGTCAAATCTCACGCTCCACCATGCGCGCAATATTTGAATATATTTATACCTAGATGTTTGACATTCAGACAGACTAATAGAAATTAACGACAAATAATATTAAGCTTTTATAAGTTTGACATTTACCATAAATAAATAACGTCAATGATGTGTCAAATGAATATATATGTACATTGGAATGTGTTTATGTGTGTATGCAAAACGTATGATAGTGTGTGTAATGTTTCTTTTATTTCTTTTATTTATAATGCTTATTTTATAAAGCTTTCTGCAGTCTTTCCCCATATAAAATTTAACTGCGCCTAATTTCACACCCCTCCGGCCGCGTAATTTCCGTAAAAAGGAATCCAAACTTTTCGCTTGACGTAGGGGTAGAGGACATTCAATGTCAGTCATTACAGCAGACAATATAATATTTTATATAAATAAAAAATTATAACCTCCGTCCAAAAACTCAAAAGTGAGAAATAATATTTTATCACATTAGTTTACATAAGCGAAGTGGAAGTTGGCGCAAAATAACAACATCGATTAAGCGATTCAGAAAAAAAGTACTTATGAGAATGCTGCCATAAGTGCGTGGTTCATAGTTTCAAAGCTAAAACTATAAACTAAGAGAACGCATAGGATTTGGCGCCGACTTCCACTTCGCTTATGTAAAGTGATGTGATAAAATATTAATTTTCACTTTTGAGTTTTTTGAAGGAGGTTATAATTTTTTTTTACGGTTTTTAGTGGTGTATGAAATTCATCCGCCGCAGACTTTTGTGAGACTATATTTGAAATCCTTTCACACACAAAACATAAAGCCCTTTCAAACGATACCTCACACGATATATTTAATCCAGGAAAGTGATAGGAGGGAGGTCAACGCACCCCCACTCACTCGTGGGAGTAGTAGTCGATAACTAACCACTAAAAATAACAAGGAAGACCTTGTTAGTGATCAGTTATCGACTACTACTTAAGCAATATAATTATCATATCATCAAGATACGGGCTTTTTGCTGTGACCCTATGAGGAGTTCCGTTCCATATCTTCGAAGTTCATCATCAGGTAATGACTAAATTTCTAGGGGACCAATCGGAGAGTAAACCCAATCATATGACAAAGAAAAATCAAATCGGTTCGTAAATGACTGAGTTACGAGGGCACATACATAAAAAAAAAAAAGATCCCGACGAATTGAGAACCTCCTCCTTTTTTTTGAAGTCGGTTAATTACTAGATGCGCCCCGCGGTGTTACCCGCTATATTTTTTCGGGATAAAAGTTTTAATCCAGGGTGACAGCTACCTCCATACCAAATTTTTGCAAAATCGGTCCAGCCGTTTGAGCTTGAAGAGGTAACAAACATACAAACACACTCACAAAATTTCGCCTTTATAATATTAGTGATAATAACTTGCCACTCACCGCAACCAGCGGCATTAACTTCCTAAAAATATCATTGTAAAAAGCTGTGAAAAGTATACCTACAATGTCCACCCTGAAAAATTCCATTCTCAATATGTCATCTATAGAATATTATAGATATGAAAATAATATAATTTTAATATTTACAAAGATTCATTAAGCTTGGAAGCTTTTTGTATCTGGAATATAATCTGATCCTTTATAATACCCTTTCTCCAAAGTTTCTTATAAATAAATTACTAAAATTTGTTGAAACGTAGTTTCAAATCTAAGCTTTTTGGACAACATAGGTATAATTATGTAAGCCCCGCTGTATCTAGCCT
This sequence comes from Abrostola tripartita, assembly GCA_905340225.1. Taxonomy (NCBI): domain Eukaryota; kingdom Metazoa; phylum Arthropoda; class Insecta; order Lepidoptera; family Noctuidae; genus Abrostola; species Abrostola tripartita. The sequence goes on from HG996486.1 coordinate 9,920,863, forward strand.
AAGAAACTAAAGTTAGGTTAGTTACGTAGTTATTACGTTAGGTTAGTCATTTTTTTTACATTATTGGGACTAACACGTTTACTTTTCTACAAGATTTAGTGTTAGTACTATTGAAGAAATATATTCTGACAAAGTGTGCACATTTATCTGCCAACCATTAATCGTTATTATCTAAGCAGTGATAGCCAAGTGGTAGCTATGACCATTGGACTTTCAAGTCAAAGGTTCAAGCAATTTTTTGAATTTTTTTTGACTTGTCTAATGATTGTATTTTATTTATATTAGTCATCAATTGCTAAAAACGGTGAAGAAAAACATCGTGGGGAAACCGGCACACCTGAGACATTTTTTAATGGTGTGTAAAGCCATGTCAGAGCATATTGATATTTATTTAACACAAATTGTTGTTGTGACATCACTCGCAGTTCGAGTATCTACGAGTAAATGTATAAAAATAGTATTTTAACAAGCTTTTAACCGCTAACAGCTTCCTGTCATTCCCTCAAAAGCGGTAACATGCTTTGTTCTTTAAAAACTTTGACATACGAGGTTAAATATTATCTGAGATTTCATCAAGAACCCCTGCAGGCCTCAGCATGTATTTTTAGTTTGTTTCTAAAGTTGATCATCGTGCTTTTAAAGTTTGACATGCGATAATTAATGCGTATAATTATTTTTTTTGTTGGAAAATGACGGATGAGTAGAAATGTAAAATTACTGACACTTGTCCTAAAGTTTTAGTTTTAGCATCTGTTACTGTAAACTGATAGTGTTAGGTATACGTACCATTGAAACATAATTGTGTCTGCTCAAAAACATTGTTGAGCGGAAATGACTATATGTAAAATGTCAAACCCAAAAAAGATAAGTATAGTCTCTTACCTTTTATAATCTTCTTCTTCTTCTTATCGTATGGTTGATCAACAACCTGGTGTTAGAGTTTTAACCGCCTGTAGGCCTCTGACATGGCTTTACACACCGTTGAAAAATCTCTCAGGTGTGCCGGTTTCCTCACGATGTTTTCCTTCACCGTTTTTAGCAACTGATTACTAATTTTTAGTACGCACATGAATTCGAAAAGACGTTGGTGCGTGCCGGGATTTGAACTTGCGACCTTTGACTTGGCAGTCCAACGGTCATACCACTCGGCTATCAGTGCTGTTAACTTTTTATAATACCAAACACATTATACTTATTTTATAAAATGATACGTTGCCAGCAACTACACCACTCGGGAATACACGACCGCCAAGCTATTGCAGATAGTTTTAATTGGAAAATACGTTTTGTCCGTATGTTTTCTGTATCAGTCCATATCCAAGTGTCCAACGCCTTGACATCCCCCCCCCCCTTCCCACACTTTTACAAATTACTTCTCGCGGGTATTATCTGTAGCCGCAGGTAATCCAAAAATACATTTTTATTATTTTTTGTATTATTATTATACCTATGTAGGGAGAAACTGAGAGAGAGAACTTTTATCTTAGCAGCCTGAATTTCACTTTAAATACCTCTTTTTTTAAGTTGCGTATTGTTATTTTAAAGTAGTTATACCTACCTACATAGAAATGTTAAATTTTTGCAAATATCTAATGTATATCTAAATATGTATTATTCTTGTAATCATTTACACCTAAATAGCTACAAATGCGATCAATGATTCATTTATTAGAGTTGCGTTACGTGCGGACTGTGCGGAGTTATATCGTATTATTGTCGATATTCCGGTCATATAACCAAACCGAAGTATTTTGCGTCATTTGATCACCAACGCACAGGTACTATGCATCGTAATCATCATCTTCATCAGCCCGTAGACATCCACTGTTGAACAAAGGCCTCCCCGTTAGAACGCTACTGTGAACGACAACTTGCCATTTGCATCCACCGATTGCCCGCAAGACTGACGATATCATCGGTCCATCTGCATCGTGATGCTTGTTCTTAAACGACAAGGCTTTTACCAGCAGTAGTATAGTTAAAATAGGTATTTTTACACCGATCCCAAATATAGATGTTTATTTTGGAATTAGCCGGTTGAATTTTCCACTGTTGTCGTCAGAACGGTGTACCTTTCGCGCCCGGAATGCTATGCGTCGGTCGTTCCCGGGAGGAAGATAAAGTGACGTCTTGCCTAGCAGTGCCCGGAGCACCACTAGTGGTGAACGCTCACCTGGCTGGCATCCTGTCCTGGGGTTTTGGATGCGGATACCACAATGATCTTCCACTAGTTTACTCTAGCGTGCAGTATTACCAGCCGTATGTATTATTACAATTTAAATACCATAATTTATTTATTTGTATTGACGCCCTGATCGGCGTAGTGGCTAAGCGATTGGACTGCTGCGCTAAGGGTTGCGGCCTGCGGGTTCGATTACCGCACGGGACAAATATTTGTGCGATCCGCAGATGTTTGTCCCGAGTCCGGGTGATTGTGATATTTCATGTTTGTGAAACGCACCCACAATCCAGAAGAAATGCCTAGGACAGGATTATAAATATTATAATACAAGTAGTGTCAACTGTACGTTTAAGCCCTTTATTAACTGAGCTGAATTTATTGATGTTTTATGACACAATACAAAATAACTTACACGTCCTATCCTCACAATAAATTTACAAAAAAATATATTATCTGTGTTTCAGATGGCTTCTCCACAATATACCTATATTGCGCCGAGTTCATCGTGACAACTTGACGTTACTTTATGAAGCGAAGCGTGCAGTTATATTATCGAACTGGCTAAACATTACCAGAATAGTACCCCCAGAGCCTTTCCGTGTCATAGATAGACCTATGGAGTTGCTAATGATCGATAGGGACTTCGCAAAGTTGAAAGGGAATGTGTACGACATAAGAGATTATTTATTCGATGGGGTTCATCGTAATTACAAAGTGACTTTATACCAAAGGCTAAGACGGAGACAACATGAGAAACAGATGCTTGAAAAACTGAGGTATACAGAAACCAGACCGTGGCCGAAACCTTTTATAAGTAAAAGCTTAACTTCAAAAACCACCTCAACTAGACGCACACAGTCAAAAGCAGATTTAGATAAACTGTTTGTCGACGAAATAGATAGAGCTGATAGTGATAGCGACAAGAGCTATGGAGAATACTAATATTTAAATTAAATACTACTATGTATTTAATTTGATTATTTTATGTTGCTGTTAATAAATATGATTATAATCAATTATTATACCTACAACAAACACAGTAGTTTTTTTATGTAACTATGCTAAGTAATTCCCCGTATTTTCCAATAGAAATACTACGAGCTTACTACTTAGATCTTAGCTTTAAAATATGCCTAATTTTTTGTTAAAATAATATAGATCGAGTTAGATAGTGCGAGACTGAACCAAAATTGAAGACTTTACGTACAAGTAAATAATATTGGAGTGTCTATTTGTATTGTGTATGACAATACATTATAACAAAATGGATTTATATTTTATCTGTTTGATCCGGTTAATCTCCGAAACAAAAAGACTGATTTTGATGAGATTTTCGCTATCAGATTTCGCTAATAATACAAAGTCTAATATAGGCTAATTGAAATTTCGAATAATATGTTTAGGGTTACACAGAAAACTCGCAGGTTATCGTGTCTCCGTGACGGCTTAACAGATTAAGATGGGGCTTTCACTGGCAAATACCTAGTGATACAATAAGTAACCGCTACTTTTAATTTTGAAAATATTTGAGGTTCGCGAGAAAAATATAAGGACCCATACAAAATCAGACTCTAATAGGTAAATCTGCTTGCTATTGCTAGTGTACAGGTTTTTTAATCAATATCCACGGGAACGAAGTTGCGGGCATAAGCTAGTATTGCATAAAGCCCATGGTTGACTTTAATTCAGATAATAGCAGTAAACCTAGCTAATTTTCTAACAACAACTAAAGTTAAACGTTTCTAATTTGACAAAATAATACGAATATGTTACATACATGTTCAAAATGACGAGACACATTTTGAAATAACAAAGTATAGTCACAGTTGGACTATCTAAATTCTAAACTGTGGTATTTAGCAATGATATCTCAAAAAGTATAGATGCGACATATGCTAACAAAATGAACAAGTAAAGTGTTCCGAACTCTGAGTACGAATTGCACTAGTCTTATGTCAAATTGGACAACAATTGTACTACCCATGACTACAATTGTCCCCTCTTCGAGTCTTCAAAATTAGCGGGCTAGTAACATAGCTGTACTCTTTTAAACATCATTGGGTACTTACAGTGTTATTAACACTTCATTAACATTTTACAGTTTCGTTTTGTTATATGATAAATATATTTTTTAGTTCACTGTAAATATGATCAAGAAGTTAGAAAATAAAGGTTAATGCTGCAGGCTTATCAATTGCATTAAAGAAATAGGAGACTTGTTACGACCTCCAGGGATGTCTCGGGATGTAGCGTGCCAGAAGGTAGCCATCTTAAGTAATAACAATATAAAACTTTACAACTTTGAAATTTTATACGTACTAGAAGTTATTTAATATTTTGCTTCTTGTTTCTAATGAAGTTAATAATTTGTAATGCTTCGGGATATCGTATTAGTGTTAGGTGTTCTATCTGTGTATCTAAAACCATCCATCTAATACATGGCAGTTGTATGAAGAGTTATCGTTACAATGTTAAGACATGATAGTGTTACCCTAGGTATAATTATTATCCTATTAGCAGTAGTATTGCATATTATTTTCCTGTGCATCAGAGTGCCAGTAATTTTGTTGTCAGTTAACTAAGGTGTCCGCGCTTTTCTTTCGTGAAGTCACGAATGAACAAAAACAGTTTCGTGTCGATGCATATTGCATGAACTTCACACCTGAAGTGGTAGACAGAGGTGTACATATAGTACGCCCACATTTTGCCAGTTTTATTTGTCCCAATGTAATAGGGGGCTAGCCTATTGTCATCAACCGGGCAGAAGTCCAGACTCCGTGTTGTTACTAAGAATTATCGAATGAAAAAACTCATTAACATTTTGCTCAACCCGGGATTCGAACCCAGGACCTCATGTCAATAGTCGGGCTTCGCAACCACTAGTCTAACAAGAAAGTCAGTCAGATGCAGAGATTTATAGAGTAAGAAAAACATGTCCTAATTTGGGTCAATACTTGATATTATATATGACAGCACAACATCAATAATATTAACTGAAAAAGAAAACAAAAAATCGCAGTAGCACTGTCGAACATGCAATACCAAAAAGTTTACAACTCAGCTTAATTAAGATAAGTGTGTTCATAATACCCAGCGCTGGATTTCAGTTTTCACCTCGCATATTTCATTATTGGTACAGGCTATTGGACAAGATTAAGCTTTACACAGACAGAGTTTATTTGTTTTGCTACAAAGACGTCTGTGTTGTATTGTAGTCGGAGATGTGAAGTAAATGGATGGATGTGTCCATACAATGACGCCGGATATTACGAAAGGATATAACATTGAAAATATCGTATGACAATTGCAAAGGCCCGGATATTTGAATACAAGAAATGGATTACGGTGAGGATTTATTGATTTAGGGGATTTATTTGTAATCACGAGTGAATCCTGCTTTGGTTTCAAGTACGCGGGAGGAAAATCATAGTAAGGTGATAATTATGTAACGCCTGCCTTCCAGTCAGAGGTCAAGCTGTTTCTCTCCGGTTTAACTTAATGGATTTTTGTCATACCTAAAACTAAGTTAGACTACTTGATGTAAATCAAATTCCAGCAAAACTGCTTCTTTAAATTGATATCTCTTTGCATAAGGAAATCTTCTACCCGGAGGTCTAGCGATATTATATAAATTTATTTCCCGCTGAATGTCAAATATGAGAAACTTATGATGTTACATTTGGTTGTCTCTTTTACATTACTGTCATGAATATGTGTGTGTTTTTCTGAGTGCCAAGGTTGATTTGACGGTGGTAGATGTTGCGTCTTCCCATGCGCTGTAAAGGTTATCCAGTTATGCATTGCAGATGCAGAGTTATCGTCCTATTGACGAAGCGGCTAAGTGATTAGTCTGTGGCTTGTTACTTAGATTCATAGGAAACTTTTTTGTACCAAGTCTGGGCGTTTGTGTCGTAGGTATGCGATTATTTGTGTCTGTGAATGAACACAAAAGTCCTAGTACTAATGGCGTAGATTTGAGGAATACCTGTAGTATCGTCTCGTCAGGTCTTTTAACAATAAATCTTTCCCTTAAATCGATACCCATCTGATACTCACCGAAAAGCTGTATAAACAATGGTCTGTACCAAGGCCCACGGTCAGATAAACCTTTGTACTACTTACACAAAACTAAATACTAGAGCTCGATAAAATTGGTAGGTTCTGCAAGTTTTTGTACTGCCTCGAATTAGTCAACAACAAACGGACAAAAGGATATGTTATGGTAGGTATATCAATCTTGATAGACGCGACTTCATTCGGTAAGTACATGTAATTACTATTTTGTGTGAAATTCGAATAAAAACTTGTGTTCTATAAAATTAAAGATAAATCTAATCTTTCCGTAACTTTAGGACGATTTCAAAGAGATAATTGAGAGGAAATACAAAGTTTAGCGATTTTAGGACATGTCTTGAGGTTCCAAACGCTCCTGATTGAAATTCGGTTAGAAGAATAATATTATCATCGATAGACACTATTTTAGTCATAAAGCGTATTAAGTATTTTCACAGACATCTGTGGCAAAGGGATTTAGATAGGTTTCTAATCGCTTCATAGAACCTCGTTACATTGTGAGCTCTTGATGCAGTGGCACTGTGTGAGCAGAGCAGTGACGAGACGCTAACATATACTATTGCAGTTTATTGAAACCAAAAATACAGTGTATACTAGGATTTGTCATACGGTTTTAGACGGTTTTAATAAAACAACACGGTTTTATTTTTCATCTTTATTTGGTTTAAGTTCGATTGGTAGGTACCTACATGGTTTATATGCTTAATAGTATAATAGTACTATAATTTTAACAGATTAATTTGATTGACGAAGTTACAATTACGTCATTATGAGTATACATTTTCTATTTGGATTACATGCAATTTTATATTAATTATATTGATACACAGTATTTATTGAGTTTTATTATTTTGAACCAATCAAGTATAAATAAATTAAATTATTATGTTCGTAGTTCGTACATTTTTAATGACAAATTTCAACAGCCAAAAAAACCTTTTCGCAGACAGTCTTTTTTCGCTAACAGAGGAAATTTTAACGCCCTCGAAAAGTTACAATAATTACAATTACAGTCAAATTATGTTGGAATAAATAATATATAACATTTTAATTTCATACAAATTATACAAAGGCGAAGAAACAATGTTCTAGATAATAAAGGATATTAACCTCTCGCCGGTTGGTAGATAGTAGATAATAATATAATATTATAGGAGCCTTCTAAAAGCATTTAATGCTTTCAATGAAAGATTCTTACAAAGTAATCGCTTAAATTATCATTTACATTCACTCGACTAAAACTGGCATGCATGCGAAATAAAATATGGCATCTGTTGCCTATACAAAATAATATTTACAAAGTGCTACTACATTTTAAACAAAGAAGAATGGAAAAGAAATTATAGCAGACATAAACAAAAGAAGGTGACACTGCAGAAGCGTGTGTAGTGGCTGCGTTAATCTGCAGTAAGTGATTTGCTAGTATAAGTGGCGCACGGGCTCAAAACTTATTTAATAAAACGTTGGAGCTATCACTGTTGACGAAGTAAACACCTCGGCTTCAAGTAAAGACAACTATTCATCGCTTTCTTTTATGAAAAATTAAGACAAAAATAATCTGGAAAAAGTATTATAAATAATATCTATATTAACCAACTAAATATAAAATGGAATGTGTTTGTTTTAAGCGGAAATTAATTTTGAAATAACATATTAATATAGTTATAAGTATATAAGTAATACTGTCTATGAAACTTACTAGTTTTAAATCCGTCTATTCAATCTAATCAAATAAAGTACCCTTGCTTATATTGATATCTTTGGTATGATTGAAAAGTGCAATAACATTTATATTATTATGTATAGTGAAATTTACTATAATTATTATGATTGAGAAGCTCTGAATAAGGCACCGCCTATTTAAGAGCACCCAGGTCTGCGGTACATGCGCATCTCGCTAGTGGCGACGGCAATCCATTCGTTGCGGGCAGCGTCGAACCAGGTCAGGCCCAGTGTGTACTTGCCGTTGATGTTGACGTGCTGGCAGTGAGAGAACCACCACCCACCTTCGTAATTACCAGCGCAGTGAGTGTTAGAGATATCCCTATCACGATCAATAGCCGAGAATTCCATGTGGTTCTGGTATTCAAATGCATCGCTAGCGTTGCCCTTAAATCCACTGACATCCAGCACAAATCCTGAGTCCGCGCTGCCGACGTTGAAGTGGTCATACTGGGCGTACCAGTAGCCGCCGTAGATGTCAGTCATGTCGATCCGCATGGAGGAGCAGTTGTCGGCGGTCATCAAGTGCATGGATTCTAGGCCGAGCCAGTATTCAGAGGATGGGTCTCCAAAACCGTGAGCGTATTCAGCGAATTTCCGATTGAATTCTATGGAGCCGTTGTATCGCCGCTGGATCAGGGTGCTGCCGTTCACGCACCAGGTGTCGAAGGGAGCCTGGCCCGGGTGGATAAGGTACACGCCGGCGGGCCCTGAAATGCTGGAGCAGTCCCTAGGGAGCTGATTGACAAGGTCCTCGTACTCACGTTGTACCGGCTGTAGCTCTTTCACTTCTCCCATTAATTCAGGAAGAGGAATTATCTCGCTCTGGTTGAAGTCTCCGTTGGCCTCGCTCTGCACCAAAGAAAGTTGACATTAGTTATTGTATGTCGTAATGTGTGAATATTCCTATATAGGTCATGAATAATTTATTCCGTTTCCTAATATCACAAATCGTAGGAAAATAACTCAATATTAAACTTAATATTAGCCAGTCAATTAGCACCCATTAAAATTATCTATAAAAGAGATGAACCAACATTTTAATATCATTTAAACCAGTTTTAAAGTGATCTTAAATTATTATTAATGGTGCACGAAGTTTGTCTGAATATACTTAGAAAGGCTGAACCGCCTTAAGTAACATCTCTTACTTACATTTTTTTGTTAAGGATCATTTTACCGAACCTGCGGTTTTTAGCACAAACAGTGACTTCCAGGTCAATTCTTGTAACTTAAGGCGTGCAATAGCGATGTGATGTCGTTTAATAAAAACAATTTCAATACGAAAATTGACCTAAAGCACTATTCTAATTTTTACATTTATACCATTAACGTGTCTGGTGTAAAGGGATTCGTGTATGACATCGATTACTTTATTCATCTATTATGGGCCTCTATTATGCGCACTTTGCACGAAACTTACCTTGCACGTGTACCAAATAGTTTCAAATGTTCATAAAGCTACTTATGTCTAGTAAAATTACTTGTGTGTTTATTCAAGTTGCATAATATTGACAATTGCGCATGTATAAGAAAACATATTTCTTTCCAAAAGGTGTTTAACAAATATTAATTAAGTTGAGAGTTCTGTAGTAAATGCCGCTAACAAACATTTACGTAATCGACGGTAACGACTCGTTAAGCATCTCTAAAAACATACAAAAGAATCAATTGACCGGGAAAATAACAAAGAAAGGGAGCCAACATAAAAGTATTCGATTAAATAGTGATAGGCTACCGCAAATCGAGATAGAACCTCTAAACGACTAGCCCGAAGTGATACTGGCAGCACTCGAGGAGCTTTAATTTACTCAACGACCGTTTACAAAGGAATGAGTCGGTTGAAAGTACTGATTTCAATTTCAATAATATTAGAAAATAATGTCCTAAACATCGCGGTTAACAATCCCGCACGATATGAAGTTTGTTTTGAATTTAGGATTTTGAGCAAGTGATATTTTATTTTTTTAACCTTTCAGATTTTTCTCCTTAGAAAAAAAGTTCTGCCATAAGTTTATCATATGAACGTAATTTTAGTAATTAAATTATAAAGCTTACCTTTAAAATGTGGTCATTAAGTCTGTAAAAGTGCTGGCGAGACCTTGTTTCAAGTTCACAAATGGAGTCGTTGATCTTCTTCATGTAAAGACGGTCCATCTCAGCTCGGTCTATTGCGTTGCTCACACTCACAGCGATCGCCTTTACTGATTGGCGCAAGTTTTCCTGGTCTTCTTTCAGGTAGGAAGACTGTGCATTCAACTACGCAAACAAAAGAAACAACATTGAAATATACTACTTACTTGCTTCTAAATTTAAGTTCAATTACTGAAAACAGCTTTTATGTATAGAAATTAGACGATAAACTTTCTAAGTAAGGAAACTAGGAGCTTCGTTTATCTAAAATGATTAAAAATAGGTGAGATAACTAGTAACAATAGAAACTAACCTGTGCGAAATTAACGTCCAACTTCGATATCTCCTTTCTGAATTCGGGGATAGTTTTATCAGCTTTATTTTCGATGCTCTCGACGTCCTCGCGCAGCTCTAGGATAGAAGCGTGAACCTTGTCGAAATCGGACACCTTTTGGGTGGTATTTTTCAGTTGATTCGTGATCACTTTGTTTTCGAGTTCGAGAAAATCAACTTTGGCCGACAGCAGGTTCCAGTTCGGTTCTTCAAAGCGGTCGAGGCGGCGCTGGACGTCGAGGATCTGGGTCTGCAAGCTCTGCTGGTACTCGTCGAGTTGGTCCTGGCTGCGCGCGAGTCTAGAAATCTGAGCGTGAATCATCTTGTTGTGGCGGTACTTGTGGTTGATTACTGGTTTCAGCTCGCCGACTCTGTTCTCATGGGGCTCTAGCACGTCATTCTCGGAGTTCATGTCTTCGATTTGCTTGGCTTTTACCTGCGTACAACAAATAATATATTGTTAGTTATGGTAGACTAAACAAACTAAAACTGGCTGTCAGGTTCTTACATATTTACAATACATTTATTGCACTACATAATTATATATTGCTACAAAACACAATTATGCAAATCAAAACATCATGGAGGAGATACTGTAGAGATATTTTCGATATTGTCTGTTCCTTTACTACATTGTCCGAATTTGCGTCTCACGTATTTATCAATATTCAAGTAAATATAATTTTTAAAACCTGCTACACTATTAATACACGGTAAACGTTATGCACCTTTAAAAGTGTTACCATCCCCGTTCACAGTAACATCCATATTGTTAATCGTTATCTTACTACTTTTAAACATGAATATTAATAACGTAGAATGAAAATATATTAATAATAAACAGCACAAGAACGGCTAGCGTCTTAAAATAATCCTTCCAGCACTTTTACTTATTAGGTTACTTATTAAAGCTCGATTAAGAGGATGCGTCGAGCTGATTTGAGTTTGTGGATAGGGTGCGAATAGCTATAAGACCAAACACGCTGATATGAGTGTAGTAGGTGTTTACAACAAACAATCCTATGATATAGTGTGTCATGCGTATAGCACCATATTATATTATAAAGGGATGGAGATAGATATGATGTATCCGTTTAAGTTACATGAGACGAACCTAGTATTGGTTACCGAACACATTGAGAACCCTTGCTTGCAACTGACATTTGTAAATACAATTACGCAATATGCTTGGCTTGCTGTGTGAATTGAACCCGAGAAGCTAACTGCAGACATCCTAGAGTAATTAATTAGAAATTTTAGCTACATCCTCCAAAACTTTACAAAGATTTTAACTATTTGTACTGCGACTAAATAGGTATCGCTACAAGTATCAAATATATATTTAAAGTAGGTACATACCACCTAGATATATTCTACTTGTTTAAAAACATGATGCGTAGATTTTGTAAATTATAAAACGTTATGTACCGAGATACAGACATGAAAATTTTAATCTATTACTCGCTGATGTTAATCAGTTAAAATAAAGCGAGAAATAGTTATTAAGAAATATAATGTAAAGCTGCTGAATATTTTGAAATTGTAAGTAATAATGTGCTGGAGCACAGCGCTACTAACGGCGAAAGATTTTACACGATTTAGCGCTATGATAAAACGAACATGCTGGAATAACTAATTCGCAAATTGCACTCGGAATAGCGACATAATAATCTGCATCGTTTTGTGTTCATATTTTATGGCACATTGTGTAAAGTCACAGCTTTTGCACTTATCTATTGTACCGTGCAAGGTAGGTACGCACAGGAGCTTGACTCACAAAGACTTGCTCAGGACCAAAACTCGTTGGCTGCGGCGTTATCTATGGCTGGATAAAAGGTCCCATCAGATTTCTAAGCTGCCGTGCACACACCTGATTATTAGGCTCTACTCTGACGGTGCCTTTAGATAGACTTCTGAGTATGATTACATGGCCTACCATGCTTTGGCAAATGTAAAATACTTATAAATATTTGAAGTTTATACAATTCAATACGTATTATTTAATTCCGGTAATAAAATTAAAGGTATAAATAGGTATATCTTTTTTTTGACATTTAATGTATTCTAATTATTTAGTGTCTCTTGACGCTAAATACAAACCTTGTTCTTGAAGTATCATAGAAAAATGTGTCTTATGTTACTTACTCAATATTTATAGTACAATATTTTGTCTTGTAATCCACTTTACGCTTTTAACAAAAATATGAATAAAAAATTCAGCGGGAACAAGTAATATTGTAAAGGATGGAATGGGAGACAAAAAGGGAAAGACAGAATGCTAATGAAGATTATAACGGTTGCCTTGCGTCAACACAGCGTCGCGGCATCCAGGATATTCATACCGTTCAACCAAGTTTTTTCTCCAGTGATTTTTCTTGTGACCCTTAAAGTCCAGATCCTAAAGCCCATATTGTAGTTTCTACCATTTTGCATGAGCGAACTACTTTAGACTCCGGTTGTAACGAAAGATTTCGCATGCAAAACTTCACGAGAATATTCAAACTCGACGTAGGCCGTATACAACTCCAGTGCCCCTTTAGCTTTTTGCATTCACTAATGTTTACCATCGTGCGAAAGAATAAGGTCATAAGAAAATGTTAGTGGTTTCTGCTATGCTGGTGTAAATCCCGAATTCAGTCGGAAAATCTTTTTAAACAGAAATCCTCTGAGCTCTCCACAATTTACACCGGCCTTTATGTATGAGAGCTTTAATTTAAAAATATGAAATATGATTTATGAAGAACTTAAGAAAATAAGAGCTAGTACTGTTAAATGAATAGAGCATTACATTAAATAGATGGAGTAGGTAGGTACATATGTATATTGTATTTGGAGTATTCTTTGTTAAAAGATTCCTTCAATCTGCACCTTTGACGATAAAATGTTTATGGTTGAGATGAGTATAAATATAAATTGAGTAGTCCTTGCCATCTGCTCAAAATCGTCGGCGAGCGTAATTAACGTAGTCCGCCAGAACTGGTTTGACCCACGAGGTTGTCTGAATCCTGGCGCGCTTGTCCATTGCGGCGATATTATACGCGCGGATTGTTTAATCAGCTACTAATTTGTAAAGTCTTTAACATTTTCTTTAGTTAATTTCGAAGAGGATTTCTAAACAGCTGGTTCCCTTAGGGATTACTAAAGTTTCTCTGTTGCTGGACTGAATAGGTCTAGGTTAATGTGATGACACGAGCTGGAATTACGAGTCTTGTTACGTAAGCTATGATTTTTCATTAGTGCAGAGAAAAATGTAGGTCTTGCTCTTTATATTATTCACACTTGTCTAATCAATCTTAGAAGAGATAATAAGACCCTATATATAAATAAAAACCAACCAACTACTTTTTGAGTACTACTGTTTGCGTTAAAATTACCTTCATACTTCCGTACTGTATAGGTCTGAGGGTGCGTGCCAAAGTAGTATATTCTTGCAAGTTGTTGTACACTTACATAATTATACATTAACGAATGGCCCATTTTAGTGATCTAGTAGTGAGCAAGATAATGGAAACCATCTCACTTAAACATGCGCGGCACCTGGTGGGCCAGCCACGACTCCTCACGCCACGCTTGCCAACCTATATTGTATTTTGGACACATTATGCGCAGATGGAAAACTGACAATTATAATTTTGTACATATACAGTAACATAAGTTACTTTATAAAAAAACAGTTCAGTTGGGTTGTTTTTAGTATGTTATGAAATAAAACGTCTAGGCTTTAATCAACTTTACGGATAAAGTTTTTACTGGCTCGCAATATAATAATTTACGGGAAGATACATTATGTAGGCACGTTAGGTGATAGGTACGTATGCATATCTTTGAAAATTATTTCGCGCTGGCCGTGTCTTGCAATCATAAAGCCAACGAGATGAGTATTGGAATCGTAATTTTTTTTACAGGGCGTACTTTAAACATTCTAACGAGACATCAGTTGTGATTATAAAACAGAATATAGTTGTAAGGAGTTCGCTTGATACGTCTCCAATATTGGACACAGATCAAAAATCCATTTGTGTGAGAAAACAAATCAAATACGGATGAATTCTTTATGTACAAAGTCTTCGCGACGTATTGTATTCCACTAGGGCTCGTATACCTACTTCTTATAGTCAAACATATATTATTTATTTTTCAAACGGGATAGTTCGATATTGTTTTATATTGTTTTGTATAAATAAAGAGCACGAGGCGTTTGTTCGAATTTGTTTTTTTACGAGAGCTTTATAATAGTCAGTTATTTTATTTATCAAACCAATTTTGATTATATTACTTCTCATAACATACTCATGCTCTCATTATTGTAATAATACACGTTGGTTGCCAGATTGACCAAGTAAATGTTTTGTTCCATTTTGGGACAGAACACTGAAATACACATTAAATTTATGTTACACAAATTAATATATCAGTTCAATAAATGGGTTACATCGTCAATAAGCTCTTCCAGGAGCACACAAACAACCTGAATCCACGTTATTGATCGTACACCAAAAACAACAATAATTTCAACTCAATTGACAACGAATTTAGTTGCGCTAAATAGATAGTTGACAATAACTTAATTATTTACGAATGATTTAGATATTCAGCTCAGCTCTAAGGTTTGAGAAGTTGGTTTAATTGAATAACATATTTACTAAGGCGGTAATTGTATTATTAGACTTCGTTGGTAAAATGTATGCTGAAACAGCTCTGCTTCTAATTCGTTACATTCAGGATCATTTAAGTAATTCAGTCCCTGTTTGCCCTTTTGTTCGTTGCCGTGCCTATGAATATAATTGATTCTCATTAAATATTGATTATTAGATATTTTAATAAGAATAAAACGTAATAGGTACATTATGCATTTATTTGGTATATACTATATAACGTCATGTATTGATTTGTCAATCATTATTATTAAGCTGCAGGCTGCAGCGAGCCTCGAGCATCTTTATCTTTTTTAAAGATGGTCTTTAGGCTATACCTGCTTTACCGGAACTTTTGACCCCGAGCCTCCAGTCAAGGTATTTCTAGGCCCGCAATCCATGTCTCATAATATTTATTTATTAGTGTAAGGGTTGTCGGCCGGTTTGATGTATACGGTGTTTAATTTATTTTTGCGGATACAGCCTGGCGCTCCCATAGTGCTAATGGCCTTAGCTTTTCGCAGTATGAATACCTGCACACTATTTAGATGACTGGGCTGTAATTGTCAACGAAGGCGTGCCATACCCATGCATATTTTTTCACTGCATAACTGGCATTGTATGATTGTAGTGTATTTGAATAAACCATTAAATTATGCGCTCGCAAACAAATTGCCTACCTACATTGCAACAGATACCCACCGCGTTGCAATACAAACTCACAAAGAATAGTTTTTGACTCGTCGCGACTACATCCGCTCGCATTGTACCGGTATACCGTACACAGGATGACATATAAGAGGAAAAAAACAAATCACAAGCAATGCCGGCGATTGGTCGTCGTTGTGTGACGCGGAAGCAAGACAGAAAGAACCGTTCACACCTGAGGTTCACACTTCAAACTTAATAAGCCATTAGACTATCTAACAATCCGAAAAGTAATTAGTATTCTACCTTTAATTTGCATCGATGAAACGTTGCATTTCATTATAGATACCTACTTAAATTTTTTTTAATAGCTAACGAAATTATTCATCCCATCCACTTTTACCTTTTGATTTTGTATTTTCTTTTAATAATCTGAAAGGGGATGTTTATTACTTTAACAATTACATTGAAAATCATTAGAATGTGATAAAAGTTCTAAAAGGTATTCGATAAATGGAAAAATTAATCAAATCCATGGAAAAACTACGGATATACAGCGTTCTTTAGTTTGGAAATAGGGCTTTCTCTATCCTCCTTGAGAAAAACGCTTAATGTATGGGGGCGATGGGACTTCCAGCCTCCCGAACAAGCCGGCTTCCGAAAAGGCTTTAGTACCATAGACCACATCCACACGCTCCGCCAGATTATACAGAAGACCGAGGAGTATAATCGGCCACTGTGTCTAGCGTTTGTGGACTATGAAAAAGCCTTCAATTCAATCGAAACCTGGGCTGTATTGCAGTCCCTTCAGCGATGTCATATTGACTATAGGTATATCGAGGTGTTGAAGTGTTTGTATAGTAACGCCACCATGTCGATCCGGTTACAGGACGAGAGCACGAAACCAATCCAACTGCAGCGTGGTGTGAGACAGGGAGACGTGATTTCTCCGAAACTGTTCACAAATGCGTTGGAGGACGTTTTCAAGCTCTTGGACTGGAACGGGTCCGGCATCAACATCAATGGCGAATACATCACTCACCTTCGTTTTGCCGATGATATAGTTATCATGGCGGAGTCGCTGAAGGAGCTCAATACTATGCTCAGCGACCTCAGTCCCAGCCCAACAGGTGGGTCTTAAAATGAACATGGACAAGACGAAGATCATGTCAAATGTTCATGTTGCACCCGTACCGGTTATCGTTGGGAACGATACTCTCGAGGTTGTTGACCACTATGTCTACCTTGGACAAACTGTTCAGTTAGGCACGTCCAACTTCGACAAAGAGGTCGCCCGAAGAATCCAACTCGGATGGGCAGCGTTCGGGAAACTACGACGAAGGTTTTTAACCAGTGTGTGTTGCCAGTAATGACGTATGGCTCTGAGACGTGGTCGCTAACGGTTGGCTTTTTGGAGAGGCTCAGAGTCACTCAACGAGCTATGGAGAGAGCTATGCTCGAAGTTTCTTTGCGCGACAGGATCCGGTATACGGAAATTAGCCAAAGAACTAGGGTCGCCGACATAGCTCAAAGCATTTGCAAGTTGAAGTGGCAATGGGCAGGCCATATCGCTCGAAGAACTGACAACCGCTGGGGAAGAAAGGTTCTCGAGTGGCGACCACGAACCGGAAGACGCAGCGTTGGCAGGCCTCCCACCAGGTGGACCGACGATATCGTCAGAGTTGCGGGCAACCGGTGGATGCAAACGGCAAGTTATCGTTCATTGTGGCGTTCTAAGGGGGAGGCCTTTGTCCAGCAGTGGACGTCTTCCGGCTGATGATGATGATGGGGCGATACGAAATTAACTATGCAATTACAGGACATTGACGTCATCATCCTATAGTGCCATCTCTATTCGACAATAAAATTTTAAAGATTTTAACTTAGTTAGTTTTGCCATATATTATTTAGTTTGTGTATACAATTACCATGATAATCCTAAACACCTTTTCAGCATTCAAATGAAATATTCGCAGTCAATAATTCCTATAGCAGTGCAGGTTTATTCAGAAGGAAAATCGATGCATCATTTCAAATTAACAGGGCGATAGGGATTTAGGGAACGTCAAAAGCATGCAATTTGAATTTAGACCAACTGTAATGAGCTCCATACGGGAAACATAGATGAACTGCATAACTTTCCGATTACTACGAAGTTAGTAATAATTTGAATTAGTAACTTGCCCTTATCATTTCAATATTGGCTTTTATCAGTTTTCATATTTTAGCTCTTTTATAATATAGTAAAACAGAGATTGTACTATTTACTGAATTCTTACACACCGAGAAGTCAAATTTCTGTCGCCAAGTTGCGTAACAGGTAAGTCCATCATATTGTAATATGCCTTTTTCAGAAATACAGAAATAAGTAAAAATACATCTTAACGGAATTTCACTGTTACTTTAATTTGGCAAGATATATCTTCTATAGAAAGAATACCTGAAAATCTGGCTCATTTGTTTGCTATTACATAATAGAGCTCTATTCTATTACTATTCTTCTACGGTTTGGATACTCATATGCCATAGTATCTATGTTTTTATAATCTATGATTGTGTAAATAATTACATATATATACGAATAAATGTTCACAACTTTTCCGTTTTTTTTTAGCTTGCGAATGCGTATTGTTTGTAAAAGGGTATGGTACGAAGATATCTAAAACGTCATGAATCTTTAAGACCAGGTTGTACCTCGATGTAGTATTAATGCACAAAATATGCTCACGTCATTTTGCTTTTGTATTTATATAGCGTGTAATAAAATAAACTCGACTCTTTCTGCATTATTTTCTAAAGCTGTGCAAAGTTATTGATGCACATACTTGAGTAACACTTTACTCCAGCCGTTGTTGACATGGAATATGTGATCATTGGCTTAATTAATTATCCGGAGATATTGAATTTCGTGGAGTAAGTACTGTGTGAGGTCTACCCACTTTTTGCCAACTTCAATGTGCTCGACTGGTTCCCACAGGCATTTCGTAGTTAGTTTCTCACGGCCGCTCTATACAAATTAAGTGGGTTGGATTAAATGGCAGCTCGGAAAGTACGCTCACTTATGTTACTATAATAATTTCTTGTTATTAAATATTGTATTTATATAAAGCAGTATTGCGTAATATTGCTTTTATTTTTTAAACTATTATGCGGTATGTTATTTAAATAGACAAACAATTGCATAACGCCATATGCGCTTAACTTTTTGTGTTTTCATAAGCATTTTATGAATCTGGTACAATACGATTTCACGGATATTCGATAATCACTTTTTATTGGATTTTTTCGTTGTATACCTACGCTCACTTGTAGGAAGTGTTGAAATAATAGAAATTCCCAATAGTGTATGACATGAATTATATTAATAAATCTGCGACATCCTACATTGCGAATCTTTTATCATGTCGAAGACACAGTGAGTGATGATGTATAATGTTCACGAGGCGTCGCTTTTTCCGCAAGCCATTAACTCTTTCCCTTTACAAGGATTGTCAACATTAACAGTAATTCTAATTAGTATAGTGAGCAGAACATCATTTGAAGATTAATTTTTAAACCAACGCAACGGCTGCTTAGAACCCCTCTGTGGACCACCGAATACCTTCTTAGATGAAGGTTTCCAATCTATTTTAGATTTCTAAAGGAACTTTAGGCTCGTAGACCCCGTCCGGTGGACCTTTGTCGCCTCCGTGCATTATTATGGAACGGAAGTTCACAGTACACACCACCACGCGATCACTCGTATTACCCGTTCATGAATGGTTTTAGCAATCTCGTAATGGGAATTTATTTTATTATGGCAGCGATGAGTTTTCATTAGCAATGGATTTTTGAAGTTGAATTGACGTGCAAGCTTATGGCGACGGAAACTAAATTCGACTATGAAATATTTTTAAAAGAACTCTCCTCTGTTTATAATGTTAGTCTTTTCAATAAAACGACGAACATAGAATTCCTTTTAGAAGTTAGTTTCAAAAAGTTATTGTTGTACTTATTGTGAAATTCTGCTTGCGAGTTTTCTCCTCGCAATGCAGTAATCACGCACCATTTTTCCGGATTACAGGAAAAGTTTAACGAATTTGGCGAAAAGGGTACTGAATTTTTTTGTACAAACACAAAGCGTGTTTTATTCGATTTCACACTTTGAGACCTGATTACCTATATAGTCGATATGTTTATCGTAATAATAATAATTGAACCTAAATAGTACCTGGTAATGGAAGATATAGTAAAAAACCTGCATTCCGATTTGTACAGTTCGAGGTGGTAAAAAAGTTTAAAAGTGAAATAAAGCAAACTGGCACTCTGGTCTTTAAAACTAAACTGAATGCGAAACTACAAACTCTGATAAAAATCTCATGAAAAACCGTTGAACAGTTTTCATTAAAAGAAAGACCCAAGCTGCTGCACTCAAATGTATTTAACTACAACCTACTTTTGCGAATAGAAAGAGAAAAATTGTTGTTGAATGCTTAAGTAATTTTTTTAATTATTCCATCGGTTCATTCAAAACTCGTAATAGGATTTTATTGAAATTCTATTCAAAGTTTCAAATATTCATTTCAATTTAATATTTATCTTGTAAATATAGACTTATTTATGAGTCGCAATATGTATGATTATATATCTCTGTTTACCCCTACAGAGCGAATAAGGTTCGTAATCTTTGTACCTACGTGTAGTTACAGATTTTGTATTGTTTATATTATCCTACAATAATAGACCGTATGAATTTAAAGATAACAGTATTTTGTTTTTAGAAATGTGATGTTTCAACATATTCAATACTGGGTTCGCACAGTTGTTGTTTCCACAGAATGTTTCTAATTTATTTAATTATGTGAAAGCATTTATTTACTTGTACGATAGAAGTGATAGTGAATAAATCAACTCGTTCTTTATCTCATACAAGACAGACACCACCGTGTAGGTCAGAGCAAGTTTCAAGAAGTAATCACGAAGAATGGGCCATTTCATGCCATCTCATCACTTATCTTAGGGCGTTGGGAGTTGGCAGTGTGCCAGCTTGCCGGCGCTGGTTGCTGGCACGTATGCTTATAATAATTTCGAGTAATTAGAACAAGGGTGAAGAGGAAACGCGGCAGCAAATCACAACTGACATGCGATAGGGTGAGATGTACTTATCTAAGGCTCTGTTACTGTTTAGAGAGTAAGTGAATACAAAACCCAACGTCGCTATTATTTATTTGGGTTGTTATAACTGCGAACGTGAAAATTGGGTCAGACTCGGAACTTACTTACAGTGTTTGTGAAGTTAAAACTATTTTATTATCTGGCTCACAGTTAAAGCCAGGTAGCATTTTTACTTAGTTTGTTTGTATTTACTAACTTCATTCCCTTAGTTGATAGGCTATGGCTTACCACTTAATTCATACGCTAATTCTACACGTATAGAGTATTCAGAACAATCATGTTTTACTTAATTAGTAGTTTGATCTTGGTATCTTATGAGATAATTATGTTAACAAAGATATACCTAATAATAGTCTAGACCGCTAAATGAAAATTAACTGTTGTAGGAAAATAATCTATGTTGTTATACAGAACCATCTTAACGCTTTATTATTATGATTCATGGATACTTTTCCACCACCCTGAGTTCAAATAGTTAAATTCAAAAACATATCGACCGGTACATGTCGTGGGTGCAACGGTCATCGGTTGGCGGTTACAATCACCGACCGTGAAGAGAACCTGCACCTGTTATAGCCGCGGTCGAACCAATATTAACCTTACTTCTTAATAATACTGGGTTTTAACCCTAAAATGCTTTCCAATCAAGTAGTGTTACATA
Source organism: Abrostola tripartita (assembly GCA_905340225.1). Lineage (NCBI taxonomy): Eukaryota > Metazoa > Arthropoda > Insecta > Lepidoptera > Noctuidae > Abrostola > Abrostola tripartita. The sequence goes on from HG996486.1 coordinate 9,942,404, forward strand.
TTATTAAATATGAATTCATATAGAATAAAACAAACAGTTCCTTCTTTGTTTTACATACAAATCGCACGACACCAGTACGTAAGTACCTACTAATACGGAATGAAAAATCTATTGCATTGTAAAACGGGTACCCTCATCTGCTACTAATATGATTATCAGGGAAATGGAACAAGCGCCGTCAAATCGACAATTGCTTTAAGGAAAGGGTTCTTTTACAATATTCCCAACCCTCGGCAACATTACGTCAGGACCTGATTCGGGGCCCACCGGACCGTGAATCATCATGGCCAGCGATAAATTTAGGGAAAATAGCGCAAGTAACGCTTCTGTTCAAAAAATACTGGTCTGTGCGAGGCTCGGGCGCCGGAACCCGCGGTTCCTTACCTTTAAAGAACCGTTCTTTATCCTTATTCCGTTTTTATATACAATAATCATAAAATATGTCCTCGAGAGACAAAAAAATAAAAATCTATTTTCCCTCGATGTGGTTAAGTGCAATGACGTGAAATCTAAAATCTTCCTCATCAAAAAGTACGCTAATACGTAACCGGCCTGAAATTATTTCAGTAATCTGTAAAGTTTAGGAATACAAACTTCTACGGAACTTCATAATGTGAATTAAGAATTATGTTCTAAGAAACTAGCCGAACCGGGTAATATTTTTCCATATCCCGTTAACAATACCTTTTGTGTGTTGTTACATTCCCTTAAGTTAGTTATGAGCTATGAGGTAAATGTAAGAGCAAAGTAAAGCTTTTGTTATAGGAACCTAATAAGGTATGTGATGCGAAACGTCGCGTTTATACAAGGTATTAGATAATATCTTAACTGTATTAACCGCGTACAATGCTTAGCCCAATCAAGTGGCTAAGTGCGGAAAATGCCGAGCTAAACAAACTAACTGTATTACCATTGTAAATTACTACAAAAATGTGGTAATGATAAGTAGAAACCTGTAAGTGAAAAACTAATATTTCGGTAAGTTTATACCGTAGTAATGTGATAAGATTGAATGAGACGCAAGGAGTAAGTTTGTACTAGTATCATAGCAAATCATAATCAGTGGGATTAATATAATATATAATATTATAATAGCCCACCGCTTTAGGATACAGTAGTGACATTGCGTAGGCGTAGTCCATAAGACAAAACATTAGTAAACATGGAACTATAAACTTTTCCTGGTCTCGTCGTGTTCTTAGTCATTATTACAAAGTTGTGGCGGAGTGCACACTAGTATATAGTGAGCACTCGGGTGTTAAGCTCGGCAGGCTACAATACCGATAGCACACTATGACTAGTTCGCTATAGTTAGCCTACGCGCAAATTGATATCGTCTTCGTTAACAAGTTGATACTCTCCTTTGTCCCGCGGCTTAGAATATTCCTGTAAACACAATCGCCACAGTGTCTAGCATTTCCTACCTCTAATTAGAACTCCGATAGAGACAACTCGGACAATATCGTCAAGCGCCTAATTTCAAATCGATGTAATTTCGACTGTAACTACAATGTCTATCAGGCGATAGAGGAATTCTTCTCGTTATTCGAATAAATACTAGGATTATTTAAGAGTTATTAACAAGTAGTTCGATTTTTAGTAGATCCATCACTGAGCGCTCACTGATGCACAAAATACTCTTTTTATTTTTAACAGAATATAAAAAATCTGTTCCGTTAGTTTTTATCCGATAACGCTCCCAATGAAAAATCATCGGATAATAAAAACTGCAGTGTCTAATAACATTACCCCGCCCTTATTGTTAGAATGGGTAAGCAGAGATAGTCGAGTAATTTGACCATTCGACTGACAAGTCAAAAGTCGCAAGTTCAAACCAATGTCTTTTCGAATTCAAGTGCGTATTATAAATTAATTATCAGTTGCTAAAAACGGTGAAGGGAAACATCGTGAGGAAACCGGCACACCTGAGAGATTTTTCAACGGTGTGTAAAGCCATGTCAGAGGCCTACAGTCGGTTTAAACTCTGACACCAGGTTGTTCATCAACCATACGATAAGAAGAAGAAGCAGAGATTTGCGAAAGAAGTAAAAGCCTACTATGTATAAACGTATATTATTAAGAACATAAGGTACATGTTAGGAATAAGATGCTCCGTTGTTGTTGGACAGTTTAACGAACTGGAATTCTCCAGTGACTCTCCATACCTAGTACAAGAATACGAAAAAAAGGTCCTGACGTCTTAATAAATACCTTAATAAAATTATACACATTTAGGCTTGATTTAAGAATTAACTCTATACCATTAATAATGTTAGTATTACTAAAATATTCGTAAATAGAAAAACATTATCACTCTTCATTATAAATGAAACGACTTTTACATTTTCATTTGTATGTTTATGTATGTAAGTATGTTAAACAAATAATGCAAACTTTATAATTTCAGCGATGTGATAAGTAACATAAACATTATGTTGTATATTCATTTGAATTTATGAATTCAAATGAATAAACTCCTACCTGTGATTTACATGTTTTAGGTATTGGTTTTCTTTTTAAATGTCATATTAATATACTAAATTAATAGAGAGAGCCGAGGCACCATTGATTTAAATTGACCCCTGTTTAACTCTTTGTAAATTGAAAGTACTTAAATATATATATGTAGGAAATAGGAGTAGTCAATATAGGCGAGAAAAGTTGAGAAGCGACACTTCATACTTTCTTACATTCCGTTATTAATTTGGTTTTTTTAACTCATCATTATTTATCGTGTCACCAGTGCTTTTATTCCCAGATTAGTATTTTACGACGATAGAATATTGTATGTATATATTTTATAGTTCGTGTTTGTCTATTTACGAGTATCTAAGTTTCTAAGTAATGTAATGTAAATATGTAGATAATTCATAATTATCGTTATCGCTACAATCTATGTAAATTACACTTATCAGCTAAGATGCAATAAACCCTTGTGTAAAATGAAATCTGTAATAATAATTAATCGATGACACACCACGTAAAACAGGTTCGTTGAAGTTTTGGATAAGGTTAATAAGCACTTCTTTTCTTCGTGTTATCGTACGGTTAATAAACAGCCTAGTGTCAAAGTTTAACCCGTCAGTAGGCCTCTGACATGGGAAACTGGGATGGGTGAGCACTTACCTCTTTAGAAAGCTTGCCGATATGCGTGCGTTGCTCGGCTATCATGCTCCTCATTTGTTGTCCTTCGTACTTGATGCGGCCGACTTCGTTGTCCAATTTATCTATCCTAGCTTCCTGAGTTCGAGCTAATTGTGCCAGGTCAGAGGTTTCCATAAGAGCTTGTTTTAACTGTGAAAGAAAATAATTTGATAAAGGAAACAGTAATATTGCTATTATTACAATGGGACTGACGTTAAAAAGCAATCAAGCGTAATTGCTTATAATAACTAGCACCTACTCGTGCGCTTTTAATAATGAAACTGCATCCTTGTTAGGCACTGCGCTGTAATAAAGTAATAATATTAATCTAACATCCTCCCAGGATGCAAGACTTCCTTTCTGGTTTCTTTGATTTGTACTGTCTCATTTTCCAGTTTATTCTTGTGCATTAAATCCGGAGGAAAGTTTTGCTACGTTATAAGAAAATGTTCTTTGTTTTCCAATACATAATCGTTACCGTCTAGTCTTTAGTTAAAGGGGTTACGATAATACGAGATGGCTTTTCAAGCGCGCAACCAACAAATGATGTTCAATTTTCAATGTAATCCGTTAGATATTGGTCGGGGTGGTCCCCCTGAAAGCACTCAATAACTGGCTTCCCTGAAGGGCTACCTAAGCCTAACTTCCCCGAGATGAAATCGGCCGCTTTCCGACAACCATATATACCGACCAACGAATGATCCTCACTATTCAATGTGCATTACATTTTTTTCATAGCTAACTAATAAAGTAAATAAGCATGACATTGTTTTAGAAAGAGGGCTAAGTTACTAAAATATACTCTATTTAAATTTGTATGGAGCCGAAGCAGCATACCTACGTTAAAAAAGTAATCGGGGTAACCGATCGGTAAGTAAATGAGGTAGGTCATCTGGCTTAACGACCGCCATTTCCGACGGGTACAAGCTGTTAAGTAGGTATATTATGCTGTTAATATGTACCTCATTCCTGATGATGTGCAGCTGGCGCAGCAGCGCGGAGTTGTTGACGCTTTCTCCGAGCTCCCTCATCTCTACTCGGATCTCTTCCATGGACCGTTTGGCCCACTGCAGAGTCGTCCGCTCGTTGCGCTCATGGTTGCTCGTCGAATGGATTGCAGCGATTTCTCTGTGGAACGTAAATTTAATTAATAGACGATACTTTTAAATTTTTGTCACGAAGTTTGGGCTATTCTTAAATAAATATTAAAGTAAACTTAGAAATATATTTAAAAATATTTTTTTTTAATTTGCTTTCTGTGATAATACTCAAATATGTTTATTATTTCCGAACACATGTTAATACAAGAGTATCTCATACAGCGCAAACGCCGGATGCAATGTTATGCAACAGCGCACGAGCAACGCCGTGTCTCCTGCAACGGCGACCCTTCCGGTTCCATTTTGTATTGCCATTAGGTAATTATTCAATATCCACATTTACATGTTCTTCCATGACCTGCACTAAATAATTAATAGTGATGGGCCGACTATGAGTTTTTCTGACTTGCCGGCTAGTCGGTCGCAATAATGACGACTAGTCGGCTATGCCGATCATTTCTTTTGGTTATGTCCGGGTCTCATCGGAAATTCGTAAATGTTCGTCTCGCCAGTATTGTTTTCGTACGGGCATAGGTTTTCAAAAATATAATACATAAGCCAATAAATAATGTTATTGCTACGACAATTTATAATTATGGTTAAATTACCTACTTAAAAATCATATGGAAATGGAATTCACGTGTATAAACTTTTTTGACGAATTGAGAGATGATTTCATTTCAATCCCTGTATATTCAGTATAGCAATGTAATATAACTGAAGTAATGGGGCGTCTAGTCGGAGCTACTTGTCGACTACAAATAGTGCCGAATAGTCGGCATTACCGACTACACGGCACAACTCTACAACATAATTATAAGTTAAAAAAAAAAAAACTTTTACCAAAGTGCCGAGAAATGTTTAAAAGTTAAGTATACTTTGGTAATAATATTTTTTTCATAATTCTCAAATAACTATAAACTAAACAGAGACAAATTTATTTATATTGTATCATTAACTCAAACATTGCCTATGCACATGTGCCACAGTTGTTATCGCTATTTATTGATAAAAATAACTTATCGGACTTTTAAGTAACGTGCCGTGCCAGCAAATGATCAATATTTATTTTGTTACTGGAGATAAGCCATACTTCCAAAAAGTAAGCAAGTATATTAAATATCGTCGAATGACGTGTAATAACCGGACACACTATTATAGGTTACCTATATCTGCGCTCCGGCTAACGCTCTATACGCTTAATATGGTTAATTTTGATTCATGATGCGGAAGCTCAAAGCTAACATAAATGAGTAAAATCGCCAATGTGTGAAGAGTACCACGTGTTTACTGTACTGACCGTTTCGGTGATACTCATTAGCTTTTAATAATTAACACATGAAACAATTGTGTAACTCAAATAACACAAAATTACACAAAGCGTAATTCGTAATATAAATTCCGACCTTACTTTTTCACTCGGCTGCTATATAGAATAGAGTTAAATTAGCTGCCATTTAAATGAGCTTTTACCAATTGACTGAATAATTCACAAAGCAAGTGGATTTCATCCCTGATTACATAGACGTTTGTTAATAAAAGCTCTTTTGTTCGCACTAATACCAAAGGATGTGTTAAAAATAAAACTTCGAGAGCACTTCCTCTGCTTTTGAATGAAATAATACATAATATAATGTTTAGCATCAGATCAAGGTGTGCATATTGTAGGTGCGAGTGTAGTGTAAGATATGGAATACCGAATTCCATTACTATTATTCATTCAAATCAATAGGACATAATACAATCGCTATTATTAGAAATCCTATTGATCTTAATATGCTTCCAGCCTGCCCGCGGGCTGAGCACTGAGCAGGTAACTAAAGGTGATTGACATCACATAATAGTAACCAAGGACGACTTCAATCAAGCTCTCATTTAGGTAACTATTGGTTGTAAATATGTTTGTGATATCAGCTTACTAACTTACCTTTACATTCAAGGATAAATATATTACCTATTATAACTTATAACTTCTTTTGTTTTACATAACAATATGTTAAATATCAAGACAATATAGACATACAATATTAATTATAAAAAGTATTGTAATTTGTTACTAATTTGATCCGAATCCGTCCAGCCCAACTTCAAATATACAGTCTCCAAAATGTATGTAACAATAATACGTAAGAAGAGAGTAAATAGCCACTTTGTTGGATATGCAAGTAAAGCTTTTTAATCGTTCGTATTCGTAATGCATCGGTTGACAGCCATTGTCGTGAATCAAATGCCTACGTTACAAGATAGATACATGAATCAGGGTAAAAAAGAAGATTTTCCAATTAACTTTGTCGGTCACTCAGTTAACGTTTCCTATGCAATGAAGTCGATTTGTTACTTTTCCAGACATTAAAAGAGATTGTTATACAGCACTTTTTTATGGCGGCAATAATCTCCAACCGCGGTGGATGGAGACCAGCATTTCGGAAGCATTATTAAAATTAACAATTTGGGGAGAGCGCTAAATTGCTTTTTTCGGAGAAGTTTAAATGTAAATTATATTTTATTGAACTTCGGTTTTCGGTAAAGGCGAACCATAACGATGGAGTGCGGCTTTGAGCACAAGCCAAGACGGCACGTGCCTACGTCGCTAATCTAAACCGCGTCTAATGAAATATTAAGATTTTGAACAACTCAGTACTCACGCTCTTCCTTTCCTGTATTGTGTAGTCAGTTTGGAATTGATCAACTAGAATGTCTATTTAAAACAATGTAAGCTAAGCAATTGGAAATTTTTAATACCTTTTCTGAATCATTAAATCGAATAGAATCATTGGAGTAATCCATTACATCTCCTAAGTTTGGTCATTACATTACACTAAGTGAAGAATCCAAACTCCAAACATCTGACATAAAACATTGTGTACGGAAAAATATTTGGTAAGGTCTCAGGTAAAGAATCCTTAAGGCACACGCCGTGAACGTAAGTGAATACTCTATAATCATCGGAACAGTTTGTCAGTGGCGAAATATGCGCACAACCGACTTAACATTATCTACCTCCGTGCCTAAAAAAAGGTCGGCCAGCTTTTATTGTAGCGGCAGATGCAAAGATGCCATGTGCTCGTCAGGGTATTAGAAAAAAAAATCAAATCGAATATCACCTTTATAACAAAAGCACGGGCGAACTCCTTGATAAAAATCGACTTTGTAAAAAAATGGTTGTGGCACTTTCTTGGATTCCACGCAATGTAGCCCTTATTTCAAAGGGCAGCAAAGCCTCTCTTGACAACCCTAAATCTATTGTCAGTTGGCCAAATGCCGTCGCAACAGAATGACCGTCATTAGAAATAGCACCTGCCTTTTTTTAGACATTAGATGTTGAATAATGTCCGTCCTTTACACGAGGAAGCCAAGGGACCGAAAAGCTGAACCAAAATACGGGCGCGACACTAAATTTTAATTTAGCGAAGAAAGGTAAAGTAACTACGTATTTATTTTAATGATAGTTTTCTTTTAGACAATATAAATCACTGCTATTCAATAGCGTAAAGGTATTTTCGCTCTCTAGATACTAGTAGGTAACACTTTGCAAATAATAAACTAAATACAAGTACACGCCGACGTAGAGTAGAAATAAATTATGACATGGAAACATATATTAAAAAGGATTTAAATATAAAAAAAGGTTTTGATGGTATTTATTATCAAGTAAAAGATAGTAAGAAATCAAGTGAAGCTATGCGGAGCCTAATAAAAGTTTATGTTATTTTTTTATTATTCGTCACCATATTTGGCGTTAGAAGCGCACGCGCGCTATTTGACAGCGACCGGATGTGGGTTCCTAGCACACTACTTCCGGGATATAAATAAACATCCCATGTCGCCAGATGTTTACCCCCATTGCCGCTGTCGCTACTACTCGTATTTTTACCGTGACAATTAGACACTGACGCGCACAAATAGTGTATTGTGGAATATATTGCTTCATCAAAGGTAATCGTGGCGTGTGAAGTCTAGAACATTCTGCAATGATAGGTTTGGTTAGACAACATGCTGTTGTGTGGTCACAAAATTACAACTAGGTACAATTTATTGAAAATGAAAACAGGGTAGGCTTTTGGACTGCAGTAGGACGCAAACGAATAATAACACAACAATAAGTACCCAGTTTAAAACGAGCTACAACTTTATCTTGTGTTTGTAAAACAACCATAAAGACGCTGTTAATATACTAGCTCCATGTTATTCATATAGAACGTCGCGGAAAAAATAAGGAATCATAAAACCTAACTCGACGAGATAGATATATCTGTAACGAATACGATACGTTTGCTGTCCCAGAGAATTGTCAAAATAAAAGGAAAACCTAAAACACGATTCCTTTTTATTTTCACATGCAAATATTCTAAATTTGAGAGATGGATCGTAAGAGTGAGGCAAGGAATCGCGTTTCGTACATATACAATATGGTTATCTAAGAGTGAGGCGGACGAAGCGTATTAAGCATTCCATATTATTATTATTTTTTGTACATAAGTATACTTCGGCAGAAGAAGAATCTCCTTCGTAGCTCACAGATACCGCAAATTACGCATATATCGATGTTAAAAATTTTAGGCGTATACTTAGATACTACGTACTATTACTATTAGACACTAAGTATACTGTTTACACGTAATATTCCACCAGAAAGTGTTTGCCATTAATTAACAGACAATTATTGACAACTAGGCATTAGATTAAGTAATTGGATCTAGTAGCAATTATAATCTTAACTCCAACCAGACAAACGTTATTAGCGGTAACGTACTCTTGTATAGGTCACGTGATTTGCAATTAATTGAAAGTTAATTAAGCTGTAAGTCATGTCCGTTCAGTATCAATAGTTGCCTTTGAACTCACTAACTCGAAACGCACCAGTGACGCATCCATCTGGTTCGCTAACATTTAAATTTAAAAATTCTTTACTATTCTACCTAGCTTCCCACGATTGTAAAAAAAACATAAGCAGTAGTTATCTTAAGTACAACTCTCATAATGAAAATAAATTCCAGCCTAAGTGTACTTAGATAATAAATAAATACCAGTTGTCACAATTATTATAACCACCGTGTATATCCAGATACATTGAGCAGCAATAGCGATAATATATCCATTTGAATAATCCGTGTGATGCAATTGTCGTTGCAATGCAAGAAATCATTTATTGAATTAGGGCAAGCACTCAAGGTGTCAAGTGATCCTTATTAAAAATTTTAAGTAATGTTTCAATGCACTCACTATATCCGTAAAAATTTGAGGCTAAACCCTTAAAACCTTTATCGTAAATTTTGCTCCAACAACATTTACAGTTGCAGCTATCTACATACAAAATCTTAAAAGGATTTAGTACACTGTCGTCCATTGAGAATGACAATTAAACATGAACGCCTATAAAAAACAAAAGACGTTATAACCGCTTTACACGGTTGGAGGAACGTAACCCCTCTAGAAACTTGCACCGATTGCATTAACTAAAACCGTTAGCATTCATGACCTACGGCTAATAAAATAGCGATACTATTAAATAATACCAACGAAGATATTAATTCGCATAAATTAACATAAAAAAAAGAACATTGTAGTTCCAAATATCAATAAGTTCAAGTCTATTCCAAATTTGTATTGGACAGCGTCCCCCGTAAGTATCCATTATCTTCTAAAACACATCTTCTCAAAATAACAATATGTTAACTATTAAGTTAATGCGTTTGTATTAATACGATCACGATAAATAAAGACTGTTGCTGTTCTCGTTGTAAAAATAAACTGAGGCTTAATAAAAATCGATGAACAAAACTGATATACAGCTGGCGACGTTGAATTTCAAGTATGCAAACGGGTACCTTCGCTGTTCCCAGATGCACACTCATCTGGCACACGAGATGGCATATTCTAGCTATAGCTACGTTTTTGTCCTTTACATATTTTAAATCTTATTCCGTTGATATAAAGATCAACTTAGTTCACTTTACAGTCCGGGATCAAGAGCCACCACTTCTCACTAGACGCAGGTGCTTTTCATAGATAGAGCTTAATTTACTGCCAATTATACGTAACCAACATATGGTATACCAATCTCTTACCATTTGTAGACAATAATAGCTATTTATGAATATTGTATCCAACATTAAATACCCGAAAACAATTATGATCATGAGTTGAGCTGTTTGGAAGTGATAACGTGAAATGCTAAAGATATTTGTGGTACAAATGAAATTAATCAAAACGGAATGTATGAGGATTTTTAAAAAAAACCCCCTCCTGTGCTCTACATAATATAAAGAGAGCATCCTTTTTTTTGTCGTCGCATGTTCACGTTTTGCTTTCGTATGCATTATTATAGCTCCGGTAAAATTGAATCACACCGGAAATAAAAATGTCTATAAAAGACTGAACTAATGACGTATTGACAAACGTTTTAAATGTGAGTTGACCTCGGTACATAAAACGCAAAAAAAATCTTACACATGATAAGATTTATTCCGAAAGTAATTCCAAGGAAAATAAGTAACTTTCTATAAAAGGAAAATAATCCTGAAAAAAATCTGTCGATACGATGAAATTAATATATACAATAATAGAAATTGTTGATAAGTACGCCTCGCGCCTCCTCAGACGACCCTCGAGCCTTAATTTCTCAGTAGCGTCTCGTGAAAGAAATAAAAACGGCGATGTCTTTTAAAATCCCCCTAGGGAAAGACAGAGAGGAATAATCGTGTCGATCAGATGGCCTGGTTTGCGACAAGAGGCCCTTATTTCCCGGCGATCTCGAACCACTCCTCCGTTTACAAGTTTTATATTATGACACGTCTTACGAGACTTCAAAGCTCCGAGTGTGAACCATTACTGGTCCTGGGGGCACGCGGACCTGGAAGAGCACCCATTATACTCCCTCGAGTCGACGCGCGACGGGTCGACTATACGTACTAACTTGAAAATGAATGAATTTACCTTCACCATAACCGCTATATCCTTTGTGTTAATGTTTTTATTGATTTCTTATTCTCAGTAGTGTAGGAATAATTAAATTATGTCTCACAACTTGTATTTCTTGTACGCAAGCAGTAGGTACATAAGTTCCTAGTTCCTGTGTACCACGTACACAAATTAAAATGTACAAATTACTAATTAATAGAATGTATTCTCTATGAAGCTCGTTCTGCTCGTATTTAAACAGGACCATCTAAAGTAAATGTCTATTAATAAATATACATGTGTGCGTGTATTGATTGTATTAATTTTCAGTGGAACCTTTCGTAGTCATAATGATTCCGAAACACCTCATTTAATTTGAGTTTTCTTTTCGACGAAAACATCTCTTGACCTGGTTTGATTCAGGTCCTCAACAAGTTTGCGATTGTTTTGTTGCTTTAAAATCCTGTTCCTGAACTAACGCTGTTCCGTTGTCAGAGAGTAAAACATTTTTTTCGGTTTTTTATAAAACATGTTTCTCACTTTTTCTTCTAGTTACTCAAATTGCTGTTCCCCGTAGTTATGCTGAAGAAATTATTTGAAATCAAAGCGAGTCATTGTGTTTAACCAAACATTGGACATTAAACTTTCAAAAACTAATCAAGTGAAAGATTTTTAATACGGTAAATGATGTTTAATATTGACGTGCAATGGTATATTAATAAATACAATAACGCTTTTGTTACACATAATTTATATTTAGAACTTCATTACTGATTCTGTAGGTACTAACCAGAGTGTTGGCCAGAATTTGCCCAAGTGAATTATTTATTTAAGGGTTTATATACCAAGATAATGTTACCATTTTGATGGGAAAAACGGTTATTATGGCTTGTGATCTAGGTGCCGTACAGAGGAAGATGTCACGTAGCCATATCAGCTATATTTGTTTCCATGGAGCACCTGCGACCTGCGTGGAAACAAATATAGCTGATTCTATATATATAAGTATAGCTACTCGCTCATATAATACATCTTTGCTCAGACGCGCACGTTGCAACTATTTGTCAAAGGAGATATCAATACCGCACATTTATTGATAGCTAGCATCAAAATTTGATTTGTCAGTTTGGAATAACATTCAGGTCTAAAACCAGAATCAAAAGAGCTTTTTTATAAGAATCGTATCTTAAACACACTTTGAATGATACTAGGCGTCGCTTTACACTCCATCTGTTCGCAAAAGATGTATCATTGAGATTATTAATCTGTCAATTGTTGTTAAATTGGGTCCAAATTAGGCTATTGTGTCCAGGATACGTGACTGAATTAAGCCCGGGTGCGTGCAGCAGACTGTAGGCAGACATGCTTAATTGGTAGGTACACTTGGTATCTCCGTGCACCCTGCTCACAAAATCAACACCGTTTGTTTCCTTACTCATTGTGTAGGTATACCAGATACCTACGCGTACGCGTAGTATGAATTTAAAATCATGTTTTCGATTAACTTGACGTTCAAACATTTTGAAAGTTTCTCGTAAATGTTTAATGTGACGGCATTTAACTTTGTGATCCTTCGCGTACATTTCCGCTGCGAAGAATGAGCCTCTCCGTTTCCGTACATATTTATTAATTTCATTTGAGGAAAATTTTGCAGCTGCTATCCCATCTTAGTATTACCTACACTTTTTATTGTTTTTATTCCGAGATACGTTTATATAAGGTTTGACTACCCACCAAAACGAAATAACATGAGTGCTCATAAATAATGCATAATATGGAGGACCCAATCATTGACGATAACCAAAATCGTAAAGACGGAACATTGTAGGATACTTAAATCTATTGCCGAGACCCTTTTGTATAGTGAGCATAATATTTTATACTTAACATTATACACACTTTATTTTGAACATTTACACAGCTTCTTTTAAAAAACTTCAAATAAAATGACTAGGTATAAACTTAATAAAAATAATTGCGAAATTAACGGTTTTTGAGATAAATAAATAAACACAAAGTAACATTCCTCAAATAAAAAGTAACTTTTACAAGTAAGAGGAGAATCAATGGAAAAAGATTAGAAATCGGAATATTGAGAGAGCAGAATAAAGAAAATTCGCACGAGCAATTATAAAAAATCGCAGCATAACTGCATAAGAAATAAAATAACAAATGAAGCATGGGCATTGAAGAGTTTTAGTTAAATATTTTTAATAATTGTCGGCTATAAATTACCGCGGACACGCGGGGAACCTAGTAATTTGTGGCGCATCAAACTCAGCTAAAAGTCGGTCTTGGCCACCATACGCTACATTAAACTATTAAAATCTTTAATGAAACTCAAATCTCAATAAAAAATTAAGAACTTTGAGCTTGTAGCAACTACGAAAGGGTAAATCCAATAACCCAATCCGCTGCAATAGACCTTTACGACGTAATCAAATAAAATGATATTTTCCACTTACTTGAGCTCCTCGATCTCCTTTTTCATCTGGTTCATTTCAGCGACATGTAAACTTTTCAGGATAGCGACTTGTTCAGCGATGGTCTGCAGTTCTTCCTTAACTTTAATTTCGGCCGCGTTCACAGAGAGGATGCAAATAAATAACAACAGAACACTGTTGGCGCACATCATTTTCGCGATCGTAAGTTGTGAGTGCGAATGAATCGCGGAACGTCTGCCTCGCACGGTGGACGAGACAGTAATGGTCGCGCGGTTCCGCGCTCCTCTATATTATACGACGCCAGGGAACATAAAGTCGCAGATGCGTTCAACAGTTGTCCAGACGCCTGAAGCCTACGACCAACCTTTTTTTTCAGATATCAAATCTACTCGTAACGATTTCTATTTGGCACCTTATTTTAAATAGGAATCTATTTATATATTTCACATATTTCACAGTTTGATGCTTACAAACTTACAATTTAATAATTGTTGTTGGAACAACCGTTTTTTAGTTTTTTTTTAACTAATTTTCGTGCCAAATTGTCCTAGTTGGCATTTGCGTTTATCTGAACATTTGTAAATAACATCCTCTAACTTAAGAGATACACATATCTACTTTTAACACAAGTTTAGTACAGTACACAACAACAGATATTTTATCTGCGCCTTAATTTCATTGTCATTGGTGACAATGATATTTCCTCTGTGTCTCTGTAATCTTTATATTTCGACAACATTTTCTTATTAATAAACTATTACCTATATTATATTTCATCACTATGTTTACAGTTTTACACCTACGCAGTAATAAATAACTACTAATATATAGCCCGATTCGCTTAATACACTGCTTGGGCTGCTGCGTGTCGTGTCGTTTCCGGCCTAGAATAGACCACCCCCTTTCTTCCCGTGTGTGTCGTAAGAGACGTCTTAGGGATATTTCCGGGGATATGGGGAGCAGCGTTCCCCTGTGTAGGTATCGTTCACCTTACTACGGTCGCCAACCCGCCTGCCCAGCGTGGTGACTATGGACAAAACCACCCATGAAGAGAACAGCCCCCAGTTCCCGGCCACTACTGGTACTGATACTATGCCAAGTAACTGGTAGTGACTAGGTGGCGAAAACGGGAGGGCGGGCCTTGTGGCGTACCCTGGCGGAAGCCTACGTCCAGCAGTGGACTGCAATAGGTTGATGTGATGATGTGACTGCTTGAGTTCGAAACAAATATTTTTCTAATCCGCGTTTTCATATCGCGAATGAGGCAATATTATGTAAGATGAATTTGAAATTATATAAAAACAAAAGATAAAGATTATTAATTAGTGCTAAGTAGTTTGGATGCCAAACTTTCAAGATATCGGTAGTGGTTCTACTATTATCCGAAGTGTTATTAAATATAATTTAATAGGTACTTCTACTTATTCATTTTGTAATCAAGCTTGTAAATTAAATTTAAATAATTCATCTCGTTGTTATATACCTTTATCATTAATCCATGTAAAGGAATGTGCTTCTTTATAAAATGTCACACCACTTAAATACTTAGCTTACCTTTCGTCATAACTTACATTATACGAGAATATGGAGTATAGGAGAGGAATCAATTATATATCCTTTTAGTTATTATGTTCAACTCATCCACTGATAGAGTTGCAACCGCATTATAATAAAAACTTTGTATCGATGTAACAACGATACGATTAATAATTTTGTAGGAATGATTCACCTCGATATTTAAGCAAAAAGGGGTGTTTAAAAGATAAGTAGCCTGCTTTGCACTATAATTTACTTAATTTCTACACAATAACATACGGCAAAACAATAGTCACTAAATCTATCAATGTGTATCTATACACAACCTACATTGTACAAACTAAAACTGTAAAAGTGAGGATAGTGTAGGTTTTTCTATTTTTTTCATTTTAATATTTTTTCTAGAGTTGTCTGGCCGTTTGTGTATTTCATGCGGCGTTTCCAAACGTCCTTCAGATTGTAGTAGACGAAGCGTCTGTCAGGACAGGTCGACAAAAACTCTCTGTGGTTCCTTCTCTTTAAAAAACCTCAATATCTCAGACCCCTTAGACAAGTGGCAAAACGCTTGACGAATAGAAATTGAATAGAATGATAAATGTATGGGAATGACACATGTCATCGATATCATAGTCGAATCATTATGTCATTCCCATACATTTATCATTATATTCGTCAAGCGTTTTGCTACTTGTCTAAGGGGGCAAACCACCTACACTGTTCTCATGTAAATTTATTGTACTAGTCTGGACTTCAAAAGAGGCCTTAACCCCTGAGCTTGTTTCGGCAATTCTTCTCAGAGGTAGTCAATTAGGAAATACCGAGGCCATCTACTTAAAAAAAATAAAATGACGTGTAAAAGTGTTTCCTGAAATCCATTTTTAAAATCTTTTTCGGTGGTTTATCGAGACTCCAGCGTATATAGTTATAAATTATTACTATAATTTATCGAACAAATATACTTATTTTCAAAAAATGCTCCTCAGATAACCTGCTACGGCAGTGTGTGTAAAATACATGGTACCTAAATTTAATTATCTGATATTAATTAAACTAAACAAAGCTTATTTAATATTTATTCAAGATATGAGGTTTTTCTCAGTCAAGCTTGATCGAAACCAATCATTATTAAGTAGCAGCAAACTACAAACGTTTGTTTAGGTTTTGTAATTTAAAAAAAGTATAAATTGAATAGGTCGCGCACTGATTTAAAATCAGATCTAATTTAAATGTATTAAGCGGGCTGAAGCTGACTAGGTTCAGCCCGCTTATTGTATACGATTTCTATGGATGTTATCATGGATTAATTAAAAAAAAAATCGGAACCAAAGCTTATACTAAAAATTACAAGAAAGAAAAATAAGTTGTTCTTGTCCATTTTTAGATTTTTCATTTCATGTTTTTACAGGCAAAATAACGGACTTTCACACAACCGGTAATCCGGATGAAAATGATTAAAACCTGATATTTCTATTAGTCAGTCAAGTTCTCCTTTTATAATAATTCAGTCAATTCTCAGTATCCACGACTTCCTCCGCGTGAAATTTTCCAGCGTAAAAACGTTCTTAATTTTTTTTTTTTTTTAATAAAACGTCGCCCCACACTAGGAATTTCTCCTGTATCGTGGGTGCGTTTCACAAACATGAAATATCACATACACTTAATCATCACATCACATTTAATTATGTTATTTCGTGGAATTCAAGCTTACTTCATAGCAAATATCTTCAGAATCGATTCAGTATTGGTCATACAAAAAGACATACTCACTTATATTCTTATTTAATACAATAAAAATGCTGAATCCTTTTTTAAACAGATTGACCTATTAACTAAACTTTGGTAATTTGAATACTGAGATATAGACGCTTTGAGGGCAGCAATATTGGTCGAAACAAAGGATTGAGTAGAAAAAGATATAATAAGTTTATTTCTCCAAAAACCGTACAATGGTTTAGTTACAGAAACTTATAGGCTAGTATTGTAATAGTACTTAACGTGGGAGTATCTGTAGCCCAACTTGGAAAGATCCTGTATCTAAAATTCTAAATAGTAGACACTATTATTGCTGCATTCACTTCTTATTCCCAAAGGAAATAAGCGGAATTAATAAATCCAGATTCGTCGTCTTGACAAAGGTAGCCAGATTTGTATTCACAAGCTGACAATGTGGGCAAGTACCTACTGCACCGTGTTACTACGTCTAATTTACCTTCAAAATTTATTGAGAAATAAAGTGTGCTCGACAAATGCTAGAGATCAGTTTACCTATTGCGAGAATACAGTACACGTTCCATGTTGATACATAGTACCTACATTCATATTAGGTATTCATTTTAATACTTTGACTATTAAAATATTGATTATAGATTTCGTTTCTTTACCTTAAGCACCAGCTTTAAAATCGCTTCCCTGTTTTTCATAGTGGGTAGGTAAAAATATTATGAATTTCATGTAGCATTAAATATGCACAAGAAATAACAGCAAATGCAAGCATGTAGGTGTTGTGGTCGCATTCTCTCACTCCAGGACGATGCTTCTAGAAAATTCTTTCATTTCATTATTGAGCTTTATGCGCGCATCCTCTCGAAGAGTCGCAAAGGTCGCCTCACCAATTGCTTTCGCCGGTTTTGCTTCAATAACATAATATGTGATAGTAATTTAGTCATCATCTGAACTTTTAAATTGAATGCCCGTCAGGCAATTTGATATGAAGCCAATGAAACTGGCTATTTTAACAGTTGGTTTCCCACGACATGTGCACGCCTGCCACCTTTATGGGATAAATACGTATTGCAGATATATGGTTACAAATTCCATGAAAGTGTAGCATAGAGACAATGTAAAAGCCTAATTGCGATAAGAAAGGATTTTTATGATCAATTTATTAGATAGCCAGGGTAGATTTTGAATTTACCTTATGATCAAGAACGCGTCTGAACAATTAGACTGACATAATTGTATTTATATGTTTAGGCCCGTTTTTTAAATGGTCAGTTTAACTATACTAGTACTATATTTTTAACCGACTTCAAAAAAAAGGAGGTTCTCAATTTGTCGGGATCTTTTTTTTATGTATGTTCCCTCATAACTCAGTCATTTATGAACCGATTAAAAAAAACATATAATAGGGTATACTTTCCCATTGGTTCCCTAGAAATTTTGTCATGACCTGATGATGAACTTCGAAGATATGGAACGGAACTCCTCATAAGATCATAGCAGAACTCCCGTAACTTGATGATATGATGATGATATTGCTTAAGTAGTAGTCGTTATCTGACCACTAACAAGGAAGAGGGGGTGGGGGTACGTTGACTCCCCTCTTATCACTTTCCTGGATTAAATATATCGTGTGAGGTATCGTCTGAAAGGACTTTTTGTGTGTGAAAGGATTTTAAATACTAGTCTTACAAAAGTCTGGGGCAGATGAATTCTACCACTAAAAATCGGTTAGATAAAAAATTAAAAACCTTCAAAAAACTCAAAAGTGAAACATAATATTTTATCACTTCGCTTTACATAAGCGAAGTCTGTGCCAAATTCCAACATGCATTAAGTCATTTAGAAAAAAGTACTTATGAGAATACTGTCTTAAGTATTTTGTTCATAGTTTCAAAGCTAAAACTATTAAAAAAGCGAACGCATAGGATTTGGCACCGACTTCTACTTCGCTTACGTAAAGTGAAGTGATAAAATATAATTTTTCACTTTTGAGTTTTTTGAAGGTTTTAATTTTTTATTTTATTTTATACCATGACTCGTACAATAAAATTATCATTTTGACAGTTAATGTATGGAAAATAAAATCAAAATTATTCTACTGATACAAATTATCCGACGGTTGAAAAATAAAGATCATTATTTTATTAATTTATGACGATGCTTGGTCACTATTACTCATATAGACAACAAAGCTTAACTAATCAAAAGTGCTTTCTTCGCACTAGTTACCATCTAACGCATTCTAGAAAGGTCCATGTCAAAAGATAGATGGTAAAGTAAATCCTTTTGCATTTCTCCCAGCAAGACACTCTTATATATTGGCTCGTCTTAAAATTTACAGAAATAGGAACCGATGTGTTTCTGTTTAGGTTTTACGTGACGTATGAAGACGGGTTATGGTGTGAGAGTATAGCTCATCTTCTTCGTGCTTGTTTTATACTGAGGATCCCCCAGTATTGAACGGTCGACATCCGGTCCTTAAAGGCCGACACGTGGCGGGTTAAGTATTCAAATTGATATTGCAAATACTCAAAGCCGCCGCGGCCACATGAGAGGTAGAATTATTCAATTAAAATATATATCATCCAGAGGTCACGTGAGTCGACCGTGGAAACATATTCTATCTCGTCTTCAGACATACATAAAGTCATTCTTGATATTCAAAGGGGTAGATAGTCACTATAGTGTGGAATATACCGGTTTGGTCTAGGCACTCTCGTCACATTCTTCATATACTCGTCGGTACAGGATGCTGCTTTAGCCTAGTGTATATAATATCTATGAAACTGTATTTACCAGTACCACAACAAGCTCATAAAATCTTTTTCATTATAACAGTTTCTTACCAAGTACCTTATATTTTACACAATAGAAACACGGTGCTGTTTCTGAAACTTGATATATTTTGTAACAGCGAGCCACTCCTAGCTGAAATACAATTTCAGATTTATGTAGTTCAGTTTAATACTATTGTAGCGTAAATTTGCTGCGAATACAAATATTTGGTGGTAGACCAGCCCGAACTGAATAATTCTACAACTTTTGTTTAGAATGTATGTACTTTAACGAGAGTAAATATTAATTCACCAAGTGAAACCGAAAAGTGAGTTACAGTTGTCATAGATATTTATAAAATACTAGAAAACGTACAATTGTGGTTAATAAAATACTTCACGCTTATTTAAATGAAACTGAAATATAAAGCTGCCTATTTAATTACGTGTTTGATTACATATGTATTTTAACGGAGATTTTTCGGTTCCCAGGAATTCACGACCTTGCAAGTATATAAGTTTATAGTATAGGTAGGCTAGGTTATTTCTTACCACTTTGAGTTAAAGAATCGTTACAACTGTTATAAGATTCTTATATATTCTGGAAAACCGCGCGAATCAAACTGCTCGGCATTTTGCGCTAAATGTTGCGTTTATATCCTCGCGCCAGAATAATACTATTTGTTTGTACTATACCTACTAACGTTACCTTCATGCAGAGGGACTCGTACTACCGCAGATCAGCCGACCTGCGACGTTAACCGTGCTCGGTCAGTCTTGTGATTAGTGACCGTTTTCACATGTCGAGACCCCTCCGTGCTTCAGAAGGCATGTTAAGTCGATGGTCCTGCGCCCTCTCCAGTCGTGTTGGTCTACCGTCCCATCGTACTATGAGAGAGAGGGAATAGGGAGTGTACCTGTGTTTGCACTATTATATCTATATAGCCTCATATGAGACAGGCCGCCGTGACCGAAGTTCATTCAGGAGAACATTATTATTATACCTACATGTTAAAGTATCAATTGCATCGAATTCTTTATTAGTATGAGGTATACCAACTTTACTTAGTATTAAACTAACGTCAACGGCAGCTTTTAAAAATGAATCCATCAGTTGCCTTTTATTTTATTTCAGAGTAAAAGGTATTTTCTTCCAATTGTACCAACTACGACGGACAGACATGGCGTTTATTTTTAAAATTTATATTTCCTTTCAATGTACTCGTTTCTTCTCGTAATTTTTATAGTGTTGTTATGATTTCAGCGGAAGACAGCATGTAGGTATATCTTAATCTTTATAGTCCTCAAAGATCTTAAAAGATATACATTATATTATAAAAGTAAATCAAGGATCTAAAAAAAATATGTTCCCGGAATGCTAAGCCAGAATGTATTTTTTTTTGAAAAGCTAAGAAATTCATAAATTAGACTCTATACATACAACTTACTTGTTCTTCATTAAAAACACTGACCCCTATTCAAATAGGTTATAAATCTTTGCTTTTTTTCTCATTGATATTTCAAAAAAGTATTTATATTTATAATTTCTCTGTCTATACCCCTGTATAAACGTGTAATATCTGACAATAGCCGCCTTCTCGAAGTGCATACAGTTCATAGAAATATATTTAAATAAAATAAAACGTAGTATCTAATCAGCTTTATCGAAGACTGCTGGTTAATTAATTTTTATCGGACTGCTGGAAAAGCCACGGTAATGCCGTCGTGAGTCTAATTAATTAAAGATCAATTAGTACCATTATACCTTAGTAATTAACAGTAATAACTTCTTCTGTTACTTTTTTTTTATAGGTACGAGGAGTCTTTTTAAATTTTGAGAAAGGAACATTTTAAATTTAGTTTATGACGAATTTGTACATATTAGTAGGTATATTCTTGGACATTGTCTTCGCTGATACACTTTTGAGTTCGAAAACACCCAAAGAACGCCAGTGCAGTTGCCGAAGTCTCTTAGCGCAGAAGTAGAGTAGCCAGCGCAGTTTGCAATCAAAGTATCAAAAGAGAAAACGCTTTGAATTAAAACATTTTCTAGTCCATTCTGAGCCAATAAAACTCCACGAATCACTTAGCGCGATCCCAGTTTTAATGAGCGAATTGGAAATGTTTTCTCTAGCTAATGCAGTCTGAATAGTGGAGTCTAGTCTTCTTTTACCTTTTATACCTACCATTAAAAACCCGTCATTATTTTACATAATGTGACTTTCTTCCCTTTTAATTATTTTCTCATTATTACTCGTCACACATTAATATTTTGAATGTTATGTACTATAGTTTGTTCTAGCCGAGCGGGTGTCATACTAGATAGTGAAAGAAAAATTTCAATTTTGTTTAAAAATATAATTTGAGCTGTGCTATGTGCATTGCGTATTTGAGAAACTTTATTTTACCGAAATATCTTAATCAACACTAATCACATGCGACATAGAAGTCATATTATGGAGCTTGAATTTTTGATCAAAATTATTTAGGAACAATTTTATTCCATGAAGTTACATAACTATGTAAGTTACGTTTTGATGTATGTGTGAATTATTTATGCGCTCATCATCAGCCGGAAGACGTCCACTGTTGAACGAAGGCCTCCCCCTTTTAGAAGGGGGGCGGGTGCCATTATCCCCACGCTTGGCAAGCGGCTTGGGGATCGCAGTGTTGGTGGTCAAGTTACAGAAGATGCTGCTGCCCATCTTCTGGATTTTCCCTTAGTCGCCTCTTACGACACCCACGGCAGGAAAGAGGGTGGCCAATTCTAGGCCGGATACCACACGGCACCCACGGGAGGAAAGGGGGGAATTTATGCGCTAAAATATATAAATAAAAACCAAAATAAATACCCAGATTATGGTACATTGATGAACTCCATATTTATTTGAATTCGATTATTCATCAACATTTAGATATGTTAGAATTAATTATGCTGAGCCAGAATGTTAACATTCAGAAAACTTAATGTTAAATTAAGATAGCTTTCAAATACTGTGTGTGCTTATATAATATATATATTATTTGTGAACCTAGAGATTAAAATTGAAAATGTCGTTGAGGCTAAAGTCAAAGTCAAGCGTGAGCCAGGGTAAGAAAATCATTCAAAGTGAAGCCGACTTAATTAATTGTCACTTATGATTTCAACGTTACATCATACACGTATATTTGTTTGTAAAGTAAAAACCATTACGAATACCTTAATATTTCTTTGAAATTGTATGACAATTAGTGCCAATTATTTGGTTAATTGTCTGGTTAGTTGACGCAGCCTCCTGAGGTATGGTAATTACGGTGGCAATCCGTAAACGCCTTCACTAACAGTTACGCCAAGATTATCCTTGTTTTTATAAGAAATGATTATCTCCTGTGCACAGGTCACAAATCACTATCCCAATAACTTACTGAGTAATTTATATACCTGGTACGTATTGTGTTTAAATCGTCAGTTTTTAACCCTAAGGAGCCATCCTCTCTGCTCCTTTTAACCACAGCAGTTTGAATTTCACAAAAAAAGTTTAAAATGCGCATCCCTCTTTCATCCACGCAATCTAACATTGAAGACTAAATGTACACAGCGCAGTATTTAAATAGTCGCACTGCTTTAAAAATATTACTATTTGCCAAGGTACATAAAGTACAAAAAATGTAAGCAGATTATTATTTTTATATATTTATACGAAAGACCCAGGGACAGGTTTGTCCTTGTTTCCATGCCTTTGATAGTTTTGGTTTTCACTTGCGCCAAGACTGATCGTTAGGCAAAGCAAGGATAGATTCATAAAACGCGATCAGTTGTTTGATGAATAAATTACCATGCATTTGTCTCTTGAAATCTATCTATCTCATCTATATAATTATGTTTAACCAGGTATATTTGTAAGAAATTATTTAGTGGAAGCAGGTGTTAATTAACTTACTCATGTAGTGTGCGAACCTTCTAGTAAGTTCATAGGTCTTCCTTAATCTTTGGATGTTCAGTAAATATGAGTGGGTAAGAGCTATTGTGCTCACAGCGAGGACTCGACTTTTCAACATTTTCGTTTTTAATCAAAGCCTTCCTTTGTTTTTGGAGCCTGTGTTACTCTGAAAGGGCTTGCGTGAAACGAAAAAATGAGACCATATCTATAGCACAAAAAAAAATGGGTATAAGGAAACTAATGAAACCATATTATTGCTTAGTAAATCATCGTTACGCTGTAGCTTTTTTTTACACAATAGTTATCATTCCACATGTCCGTTGTTCATTTCCAAAACTGAACAGAATGGAATACAATTTACACATTGTTGAACGCAATGTGAAGGAGCTTAAACAGCCATTAAATGTGTTCTGCAGAGATTTAACAACTGTCTCGGGCTAATGTACTAACACTTATTGAGTTCTTTTTTATTTGGTTGCCATGGGCAGCTGTATTTTTGAAGGCAATAAGGACAGTGGATGCGTGCCCGGAGCGCACGCTCTGATACTTTTGGAGCCACATTGTTATTACCGACAGCTGCAACACACGTTCCTTTATTAATATGCGACAGTTGAACATCTTCTCCGACTTCTGGGTTCTGTATTCAAATATATCATTTAGATGTGTTTTTAACCCCCGTTGTTGTAATTCATACTTACTGAGATTATAAACGCTTTAAGTGCTTTAATTGTGTGTTCCGACTCATCACCTTGAAAAGTTATGGCCGAAGAGTGTTGTATATCGCTGGTTTTGTGGCCGACTACATGACACCAGTCAGCGAAACACGACGCCGACACTTTGAGTGTGCTTAGTAGTAGATAGTATAGTTGTATAATGTTCTATGTAGGTATTCATATTTTTTAAGTTTTATAAATATATTATAACATGTATCGATATGGGCCTTGAAGCCTGAAATAAATTGGTAAATAAAAAAATCTGGAAGTTCATTCATATAGTTACGATTACATATTCTGTAAACGTGAGGTCGCGCAGTTCGCATAGTTGTGTAATGAAGCACTACATTCGCCTAGTAAAGTTTGCCTGTAGGGACGGGCTAGAACACATTCGGGCACTTACAGCAAAACTTGATAACATTCTTGGGAACAACTGCATAACTATCAGAAGCAATTTTTATGAGTACTTAAGCGTATTTAGAGCTAGAGTATATAGAGACCCGTATGCCTCGTTTACTCAAGGATCTCCAAAATTAAGTAGGCACACCCGATTACTTCTACCTGAGCCGCAGTTTTTTGGTTTCCTTCTGGCCATAATTATAATTTTGTCCATACATTAAGAATTCGTGGGTTTCATGAGTTAATAATAATTACTAATTTAGCACCTGCTGTCGCAGTAATCGCAAAATAATACACAATATATTATACTTATCTACTGAGGAGAAAATTTGTTTCCACCATCTTAACAGTTATAGAACTATGGTAACACGCAACTTAAGGCTGGCGACCGTTTGTTATATTGTTAGGTGAAATGTGAGTAGTGCTATGATACCTACTACGTTGTCTGTAAGTGAACAAAATATTTATTACTAAGGACTAAGGGCATGAGTTAATCGCTTTTAAAATCTGTAAAATCAAACAAGTTTTAATACCACCTTGCCAGAAAGTCTCAACAAATCCGAGTAAGAATTATTATAGATACATTTTTTGTATGGGTGGGGGCGCGAGCGTCCGGCGCGGGCGCATCTGTGCATATACCGCGCGCCACATCTGTCGTATCTTGCGCACGTTAGCATAGTACCGCACGGGCCGATCCTACAGGCTGGTCTAATTTACAGTCAGTGACTTATTTAATTATGAATTATTACATTTGAATGAGTCTTTGTTTGTTAATATTATTAAAATCACGTGTGTAATCCGCAAAGGGGTAGATAGATGTGCACTTACAGTACACCCACATTTCACCAGTTATGTTATTGGTCCCAATGTAATAGGGGGCAAGCCTATCGTTATCAACCGGGCAAATCCAGAGTCCGAGCAGCTACTGAGAATAACCTAATGGAAAAACCCAGTGTCTTTCAAAGTCAGTTTGTGTCGATTTTCGTTTGATCTGATTTAAAAAAGTAGAGTAATAAGAAAGAGACCAATAAATCAACACATAAAGTGAGAGATCAATCAACATCGGCCTGTATATCGATATCGGCTGAGATCGCGGCGACACCTGCGCGCGCACCTGCTCGCCTCTGATTCGCCAAAAACGAACACGACGCGGCACCTGCCGCTCATCGATACTCCTGCGCAACCACTATCGATACTATATATTCTTATTTGAAACTATAACAGTCATTACCCAACTAGAAGTTAAATATTTGAGATTTTGTCTTGGTAGGAGTTGGACAGGTAAATATACAGCTAATAAGGTTTTTTCATAGCAGCCCGTACAGTGTTAAAACGAGAACTGGTTTCACCATGGCGTGACAAAAATATCGAGGCCCAGTTTAAAATGAAAATACCATAACATCACGCCTGTATTTCCCAAACAGAGGTTCACATACAGCCGCTATACCTACAGCCGCATTCCACTAGTTATGTTTTAGGTCCAAATGTACCTGATAAGGTGCGATCTACTGCCGTTAACCGGGGAATGTAATTTAAATGTTTTAATTTCATATAATATATACCAAATAAAGATGCTTATGAAACCCACAGAACTACACTAATTACATTGTGGTCACATTTACAATTTAGTCAAGACCTAGTTAGTATCAATACCCATCATACATAGGTACTACAAGAAAAATTGCCCGAAAACTGGGCCGTGGTATATTTTAAAGTTTTCCCAGTACTACAGTAGATACTTATGTGAACGAGAATTTCTTTCTGATAAAAAATACAGTGAAAGACGGATGCCTAGTTTGTTGAGTATCCTGTTTTTGCAATTAAGTATGAATCACAAAAGCGTAGAACAAATCAAACAAACCAACAACAAATCCTTACTACACACTTTAACCAGCCAACATGGGTCTGTTCTCTCACAAGCAAAAATTATAGTCTGCGACGAAAGTACGTACAATGCCGCACAAAAGAGGCAAAAACGCGTTGAATAGGTACCTAGTACAGGGGAAAACAAAAACTTGACGGTAGTCGTATCAAAGCTGTAAGCGAAATTATTAATTTTTCTCCTCTACCGGGACGAAGAAAATGCACACAAATAATTATGAGAACAGGAACAACAGAGGTAAAAAACTAGACCCAATAATGACTTCCACTGATTGAATTATATGCCGATTTAAAATATTATTCAGGGTATTACGTATGACAAAGTCAGGTCTCTCATACCTTTACTCTGCTATTGTTCTCAGAATATGTCATATTTATATTAAAACTGAACCTGAATAATGTTTATTAAAAACTGTTTTAATATGAAAAGCAGGATATGAAAAATGTTCCACGTTACGACACACTCCGGAAGAATGTGTCTACTTTTCAGAAACATGGCATGTATGTAACGAATAGCTAGATGTTTCCTCTATATTTCATAGAACATGAATGTCGCCGAGATTTTGAGTCGCGACAAAATGCGTTCGCTGATATAAGTACATATTGGAAATAAAAATACTGGGACTGTCATGCATCATTTGGAGTGCAGTGGCGGACAGCTTACATTTCCGACTGCGCAGTACTTTGATGCAACACTCAATAACATTTTACGCTTTGGGCGTAGAGAGCTTCATACTTCATTTAGTTAGACGTATCATCGATTTTCAACCGAGCCATTGTGCACGCGTGTCGTGACATATTAGGTAGACAAGATACAATCTTTATAAGGTCGATAAAGATGCACTGTCAAGAACATAATAATAATGCTAGGATACATTGAGAGCTCCTCGCGCAGTCTCGAGCGTTCTCGAGTACCTACTCGAAATTTATATAGTAGATACCAAATAATACTTTCTGTTATATTTTTGTCATGTTCAAGCATGTATGTACTTTATAGCAATAGTTTTAAAGATTAATTTCGAGTGTCTTTAAAAATCTGCGTTCCTCTCGGTCTGCCCTGACCTTAATTTGTTGAAAAGTTCAAAATAGAGAGCTCTCAATTTTCCGCATAGAACGTTCAAACCATTTTGTTTTTTAAAAAGTCAATGATAGGTATTGTTCTATACCTATATAGTAAGTGGTAACAGATTTATTTTGAGGCTGCGATAATTGTTCTCTAAGAAATGTACCGCCGATGGCTGGAATCAATCGTTATTCGGTAGGTAATCATGATTAACATTACACATAAAGTAATTTGGGTGGAAGTTCATTCGATTATATTTCCTTCTTTGTCATATTATTTTGATCGAATAATCGGTTTAAAACAAAATAATACATTTGTGTGGACCGGCCAAGCTACTCGTAGATCCAAGGTGAGAGTTTTATAGAATACATTGCGATTTCTAATGAATTTTGGTTGCCTGTGGAAGCTGAAAGACCTTAGCCTCTCGAATTCAGTTACTCCCACTGTTTGCCTAATGTTCGGGTATATTTTTATATATTTTTTTAAAAGTTATTAAACATTGGGATGTATGTAACCTATATAATGGAATCCTTAACTGAATTGCATGGTTTAAGTCTAGGAAGTCAAAATGTTATGATAGCCAACAAAAGTTTAGGTCGAGTAGTAGGAATTCGGCACTAGGGATGTGCTGAATACGATCACTGTCCAATATATTCCTATCGTCCTGTACTAGTAGGTCAGTACTATATTGTATTTCAACAACAAATTTCGAAAGAATCATAAATAAAAAATATTTTACGTATTCATGTAGACACAATATCTATAATATAGTTATAGCGATGTTGATAAAGTAACGGTCCTCAAGCTCTACAACGTCAATTTAATATAAAACGTTCACCGTTTTGAAGCGGTTAAAGTAATCGTATTGCGTTGAAGCTTTTACCACCGATGAACAAAGTTACATCTTGAAGAGTACCGATAAACGGATTAATCTCGTACTAACATGGGGTGCGCGGATTATTACTGGGCCTATCGTCTTCTACTCACCTCCCACTACGCTGCGCCAGTGGCATAAGAATTAATACAGGATGCAACCTAGAATCCGACAAGTTCTAATATACTTATAAAAGGCGGCCCTTTTGGAAAACAGGCGTGACTGTATGCAGACACTGGAAATCCTAGGTACCTTTTTGTAGGCTCAAAGCATGTGGAAATTAGTGATAAATAAAAAAGTGTTTATTTGTCGGTCGAATAGAATGGCTGCAACTGTTTTTCGAGAATAATAAACTAATTAAGATTCGATGTGATACGTTATCTTATTTATAATATTATTTATTTCCAAGTTCGTAGGTATACGGCACAAAGTTCTTAAATATAACACAGTATCACATATATTGAATATTGTATCGAAATAAAATCACAGCTTCAAGCCTTTTAGGTACTTGAATACAAGCTTGGAAAGTCTCGCCCTGTATAAGAACTTCACGTAGATGAATCTCAGAATGTAATTAAGTGTTTAGTGATTGAATATCCAACCATGTTGAAAGCTGGGCATCTGTTAGTCACACAAGATATTTTCTCCTAGTTGCATTACCTCACTGACACCTAATAAACCTTTGAAAAGCGCCTTATTCAAATAACTTCACCCATGTAGGAACCTACTTTATAATAATATTGACGTATTTTGTTTCTCCACACATAATGTATAATTACACAAAGTACCTACGTACTACACCGCCATTGAATTCAGGATGAAGTAGATAGGTACTTAATTAAGTAATATATCCTACTCAAAATGATATTAAATTGTATCGCAATAAAATTAAACAGAGCATCCGCCAAGCCGCTTTGTTTATCTACTACTTGGAATTCAAGATCAGTGGTTTATCTCAACATTTTCATCGTGTAGCAGGACAGCTAAATGACTAATTGAGTGTGACGTAACGCCACTAACAATCAGCGGTATATTGCTTACACGCGGATTGTGACTTAGCTTTATGCCCTAATGCTGACTGACGGCCAGAGGGACTATAGCTCGACTATTCTAAACGAAGTATCACTTGCAATAAACCTTCATTTATCTGAAACTTTATATCTTAGGTATATTTATGTTATATTTGTAGTCTGTAGTACCATGACTATGAACTATTTGTGTGATCTGTAGTGGCTTGTACCTTTAAAATAGCTTAAGGTGAGAAGTCAATGTTTAAATATTTTTATCAGCCAAAAGTATTATTGTTGTTTTGTTTATGATATTATTTAATAAGATTCATATTTTTTTTTCAGTTGTTTTAACACCACGAACTATGCCTAGAGCTTCGCCTTGTATCTACTGAGTAGGTTAACACCCAAAGGACAGCAACAATACAACTTTTCCTCCGACCATGCTCGGTGGGAAGTGCAGGCGTATTTAATTCTTGATATTCTCCGAGCTGTTTTAGGCGCATCTTTACAGCTTTTTGTGGAGTTAGTAGATATTAGATATACAATAACAAGTCGACTTACGCGATTTTCAAATCTAGTAAATTCCCCATACACTGTAGTTCAACTAATTGTTAGTACTTATCGCACATTAGACGCTTTTCAATATCTTTCTCGTGTTATTTTGCTTTTAGGAATCCCCGGAGTTATTACCCAGTTTTACCTATCACGTAAGTTCGGGATATTACTGTACATAAGTTTACATTTAAATATCGAAACACTAAACTATAAATTAATCCCAATAGAGGCTTATACCAAACGATGATAACTTACTTTTAACGTGACAGTGACATTTATAGTTATTTATTGATTAACAGTTGACAGTTTTAAGTAAGAGAAAAATAATATCCTGGTGGCCTTGACCGGATTAATTGATGTCGACGGGAAAGCTGTTTGTAAGACTCGACGAACCACCACTAATTACGAGTACGTATACTTAATGAGATCTGAGAAGTAGAATACTTCCACTTAGGTAGGTGCCTCTTCGGGTATAATACACGTACATGGTTGTGTGAATCACAAATAATATACCTACAGATACACATACGCACAACCAAAGTCTATTCAAATAGGTATTTCATTTATACGGAATTCCGTCCCACCGTCATCCCAGTCCGATCACTTCGTCTATCGGTTCGTCTTTGTTTGATTACCTTATAAATAACCACTAAGATCGCAGAGCACAGTGCAGGAGCTGTTCAAGATGCAACACTATAACCGGTCTCGCGCCTTCCGCATCCAAACTCCAGCTGCTCTCGACTTGTCCATCTGGCATACAGGTTCCATTTGTACGCCTATACCTATATTGCGATGTCAAACATCATCTGTACCTACAGATGATTAAAAAGTGTACAATCATATACTATTAATGAGACTTGATATTTTTTAAATTTATAAATATTACTAACTTAACTTTGGAAAAATTTGTTTTAATTTTACTGAATATTTTTGTCTGTTTATGCCACATCCCACACCAGATAGTACCCAAAAGAAATTAATTGTTGTTAGTACAAAGAGCCTCTTACTTGGCATACTAATCACGAAGGATAATTTTGATTTAAATGAAATGATATTTAATTATAATCTACTCCTGAAGCATGTACCTATCCATTTATAGGTCGCCTCATCTACCTAGATGCCTAAATATAAGAGGCATCAGACACCAGTAGGTAATCTTATCGTATCGTGTCTATAGCTATACTCGCCGTAACAAGTTAAATTACCTGTCACAACGTTATAGGTCCATGCCACTGTTGAAGGCTACGTAGGTAACGTGTATTATGCCTCGCGTTGTAGCCATCACGGCGTTGACACTTTGACCAGTCTGAAGACTTGACATGAAAGCCGAGCTTCATTCAATTGTGTTGACGAGAAACCATTTAAACTTTACATTCAGGCGAAGCCAATTAGTTCGCACAATAATTAGGTACACTAGTAATGGGTGCTTTTGACAGCATAGGTTTCCATCAGGTGTAGGTATTGTTAGATAATTGCCGACAAAAACTGCATAACATATTATCGTGTGTTGATGTACGTATTCCCACGCTTCGCGCTATGGTGAACGCTATAGCTGAATACCTACTATCTATAAACGAAGTTATACCACAAAATTAACATTGAACCTTAAATTTACTTACACAAAGATGTTCTACAAGTAACATATTTTGAACCAACATACCTATTATTCTATGTACGTTGTACATCTACATACCTCATACTCTAGTTACGGGGTTATAAAAAAAAATTGAAATGCCCTGCCAAAGGAGAAAAGTCGGTTAGCGTAATTTTAATAAATAACGAAAAATTACAGAATATTGCCTGAAACGCGGCGACACTCTAGGACCTCTGAGAGCAAACTGTAAAGCTTCAATGAGACTAAAATAAAGAACCATTTTATCACTACCTACAAGTTTGTAGCTGACCAACTATTTTATGCTGATAGAATAATAAAAGCGCATCGTCATCAAATTCAAAACAATAGACCGCACTGTATGCGGCTTTCTGCCGGACGTCGTCGCCACGGACAGACGTTTTATCCGAGCCTACCAATTTACACTTAGGTTTTCTACATTTTTCTCTCTTTAATGGAGTAGTTTATGTAGGTACTAAGTAATGTTTTAGAATTTAATTACCGATTTATTTTGGACGGTCACCCATCCAAGAACTCGGTCAGTTCTAGTCCAGCAAGCGCTTTTTATCCGACTGCCAAGGAAGGGTTATGTTTTTCGCGCGTGTCTTGTATGCATGTACATGGTACAATGTATGTAAATTTCTTTATTACTATCTATATTTTCCAAATGGCTGGATGGATTTTGACACAATATCGATAACATAGTCGAAACATTATGTCATCCCCATACATTTATAATTCTATTCGATTTCTATTTGTCAAGCGTTTTGCCTCTTGTCTAGGGGGGAAGGTATCGTTAGATTGGTTTCAAAAACTTAAGTGTCCCTATATAGGTGTTTAAAAAAATTGGTACAATTAACGTTAAAAACATTACACTACTTTTTTTGGGCAGTCGTGTAAAGAAAAAGAAATTATCCAAAACTGTCGAGTATGGTATCAAAATGAAAAAAATTAAAAGGAGATTACAAAAGTATAGGTACAGTTACATGTTTAAATTTAATTAGAAAAAAATAAATGTAGATTTGAAGTTAAATTAAACTTGCAGATTGGTCGCACTAACGTCGCCTGGCTGGCGGTACGTGGGTGTGCAAGTTTGCAAACCTCTGAATACTCCTTCGAGCAAAAGTACAGGTTATTAGTCACTAACGAACCATATGCAGTCAATATGCCGCAGTTGAAAGGCATTTTACGTTAAAGGGCACATATTAATCCGGAAAGGGATCCTTACCGTATCAGCACGAGCCGTGCAGTATTCCTTGTATGAAACTCCCTACTGCAAAGCACACTAATCGGATTCGTAACGTAATCGCCTCACCTCGGGACCGGCGCGGCGAGCCGGAAGCGCGGCATCGCCTAGCCGTAGCCGAGTCGACGTATATCGGAGCAGCCTATCCGGTTTGGTTACGTGTAACGTATGGTTAACAGGCGTCAACCTTATGTAAGTACGTAACCCATAGTTTTTGAATAACAAGTAGTTCCTACTATAGATTGGCTGTGCGAAACAAAAAGATCTTAGAACAGTGTAGGTTAAAACAAGATAGGTAGATAGACGTCTTACTTACCTACTTGATCACCGGTCTAATGTATATCTGGTCTGAGACCGAGACGTAACCATAGTGGATCAGCTGCTCTTATACGTCGACTCGGCTACGGCTAGGCGACGACGCCGCGCTTACGGCTCGCCGGTCCCAAGTCGAGGCGATTACGTTAGGAATCCGATTAGTGTGCTTTGCTGTAGGGAGTTTCATACAAATTGTACTGCACGGCTCGTGTTGATACGGATACGTTCCCTTTCCGGGTTGATATATGTGCTACGATCCTTAATAAGTTGTCCGGGATACAGTGCGTGTTTCCACTGCGCGCAAGCTCGTGTCCTTTAATGTGGTCCGCGATTCCGCAAAGGATTCGATTCCTCAGAAGAATCCAAATACCTGGATCTCAAACTCCAGCAATAACCGCAATCAGAACCGTTAGGTTCCCGTGTCTTTACTTAGATCTCAATTATATAAAAACATTACGGAATTATAAAACCACAAATCATCATCATCATCATCAGCCGGAAGACGTCCACTGCTGGACAAGGGCCTCTCCCTTAGAACGCCACAATGAACGACAACTTGCCGTTTGCATCCACCGGTTGCCCGCAACTGACGATATCGTCGGTCCACCTGGTGGGAGGCCTGCCAACGCTGCGTCTTCCGGTTCGTGGTCGCCACTCGAGAACCTTTCTTCCCCAGCGGTTGTCAGTTCTACGAGCGATATGGCCTGCCCATTGCCACTTCAACTTGCATATGCTTTGAGCTATGTCGGTGACCCTTTGGCGAATTTCCGTATTAAATAAAACCGTAAACCATAAATAAGGAACGATAAAGGCCGTGGTTTCCACTATAAAAATATCCCTTTGTTTATTTGACTCTCAACATCGTTGTCAAATTTTGTGACTTCCAACTTTATTCAAAAGAAGTTCGCTGGCTTTTTGATCAGTAGGTACGAACTTTCAAAGGAATATATGTATACCTACAGTTTCTGTGTTAGCTTAGTTTAGCGTTTCACTTCCCCGAAAGTTTTGTTAAGAATAATAATTGCAAAAGATCTGCCAGTTTACATTTTCCATTTTAGCACTCATTAGCGCGGTTATTTCCCCTCCTTGTCGCCTAGAGTAACGACGGAAAACTAGTAACTAACTCCGCAAAAGCAATAAAGCAACTCAAGAAAACTTCCAAATCATTTCTTGCAGGAGAATTTTAAATATTATGTAGGTAGACAATAATGTAGTAATTACATACGTAGTTTTATGTTTATGGCAATTTAATCAATGTAGTTTCTACATTGGCTGTGGTTTTCTGAAACACAATAATTTTGGAATCTATGCAACTTCGACAATCGTCGTGCCGTTTTACGAAAGTGACCGAAGGTGTGGTGTCATACCTTACTTACCAACATCCACATATGGATGCAAATATAATAGGTTAATAGGTATTATCTGGGGGCACGGCAGAGCGGGGCGCCAAGTCGAGCAAAAAAGCGGTACGGCCGTACCATCCTTTTCCTGAAGCACTAAATAATTTTATTGAATATAATATGTATAATACGTTATACTTGTGAGATACATAATGTTTTCATGCGATGACCAAGTCAATCTATTTTATTTAAAACATAAAAGATTTTTAATATTAATATGGTTAATATAAGATGTTGTTCGGTTAGCTATTTACGTAATAACTTAAGACAGAAGGTCCCTGAAGTAAGGACTTAATAAAGCAATCGACTTGGTATTATATGGATCTTACAAATTTTTACGGTAGAGAAACTGAATCGCGCGACTTGGTTTTTAACAGTCATGTTTTTGATGGCATTACATTGACCGTGACTCTATATTCAGCAAATTGATCTAAATTGCAATACAAAGAGGCTCATGTATTTTTCTAGTGGTATGTGCTAGATTCGCTTGTAGACGCATTTAGCCAGACTCCGACAACTCGGGAACACATTAAACTAGGTAAGATATAAGATAAACAGTGGTTTTCCAACTTAAGATCTATATACAACGGTAGCGAATTAGCCCCACAAACATAAGTATAGTCTAAAGTGGCTACTAAAATTGGACTGAGTTTCCTATTCTAGTTCAGCAGCAATTATAATACGGTACCGTAGGTAGTCTGTTTGCCGTTGTTAGTAAAATATTTTTTTACGGCTGGAAATCACCAATGTACCTATGTGAGTACAAAAGAATTTTCGGTACATATATCTTAACTCTTTCAATGCGCATCAGGGCTCTTAAGTAGACAATAATTAGCAGCGCATCTTTTGGGTATATTAACGGGGACATAACAGCAGTTTATAAGACTGAATGCTGCTTGACTGCAAGAATGCTGCTTGACTGCAAGAATGCTGACTGAGGTACCTACAATATTGCGATTGCGGTTGAAAGCAGATGTAGCGATAAATACAAATTGAGCTACAATCGTTTAGTCAGATGGTAAGAATTAATGAAAGAAATTAACAAAAGGCATTTACCCAAAGCTTATTTGTATGTGGAAAGAGGGATTCAAAGCACGTGTCGTTGTGGTTGAGTAAGTAGGTACCTACTAGGGCTACTAGGTATTACATCATGAAGTGGTTCATACTTGATAGATTGATCTAGCAAGATAAAGAAATTAGGATCGCCATCGGTGATTACGTAGCTAGGTACCTACTGAGCTATATTTTAGACCTAATACTATTATTACCTATTAAATGGCAATACTCAAGCTTACCCTAATTGCGTAGTTTTTGATTTGATTATACCTACATTTGTACTAGCTAATGATGCTATTGATATATGCATTTGCATTTTGCAGTGATCATTATAGTACATAGTTATTATCATATTCGGAACTTTGGCGACCAAAGATAAAAATATTACTTACATTAATATCTACATGAAACCGCCAACCCGCAGCAGCGGAAAAAGGTTAACCTTCTCCAAACGCCTAATCTTTCCTCATCGACCAAAATATGAAAATTAATTGATGTTCCATTCAATATTATTAACCCTAGGTAATAAAACATGCTGCTGACATCTGTGTTTTAAATGCCATAAAAAAACTTCGCAAGATGTCGGGCAGGTGTATCGTAACCACAGATTCGCGTATATACCTACGTAATATTTTTTAACAAATCTGCGCATGAGGTAATTAAATACAAACAGGTGTTAAGTAGGTACCTATATACATTTATTTTACAATCGTTGGGACGGACGCTTTTATCACATCATGTTAATACGTACAACTTTGAATTTTAGAGATCATTATTTTAACAATTACAATTCCTTGATATTACTTCTATTGTAACACTAAGTCATGGCTATACAAGTCAGGTAAATTATTATTATTTACTTAAAAATAAACAGTGTCTCCTATTATAAACATATACCTAAATGTAAGTTTATCATAACAAACAAAAAGACGAAAGACATGAATAAGTACTTGCAGAACTTCCAAGTAAAATACAATAGGTGGGAGTCATAAGGGTTTCTACGGCACGTGTACACGTATTTAGATACATAAAGAAATTCTACGCAATTTTATATCTGCTAGCACGGGCACGAAGGTCATATTACCTACACATTATTATTTAAGAACGTACCTTAGTTGCATTTATACTAAGAATATAGGTATATAGTAATCTGGAATGCATTAAACTACAGTGTAAGTGGCTCTTTAGTGTCTATGTAATTTTGCAGACATTTCCACCTAAATCTTCTTTTAATAAGCTCTGTAACTCGTAAGGTACCATTAGGTACAGTTGTCTCGAGGATTGTTCCTCCCAAATGTGTGTTAATGATGGCCCGGAACAATCAGTCAGAATCGTGTGTTACACGTCTCACACCTGTCGCCATTTGCTATCCTTTCAAGTGAAAGGTTACTCATTTTTTGTGTACATACATCATTTTTATAAAAAACAAATAGTTTTAAATAACATTCGTTAAAATGGAGATCGAATGTAAAAGGGCTTACTCTAAACTTAGATATAAAATCAAATCCCACACTTAATAATCCTACGAATATTTTAACAGGTACTTACATAATTATGTAAAAGATATATAAAACTCAGTCATAAACAATAATATGAAAAGTACTTTTTTAAAATATCATTGGTCATAACAGTTTTACAGGTAATCCAATAACACCGTTTACATAGGTATTTTATGGCTTATTCAGTAATATACGATACGTAGGATCAAAATACCCGGCAACTGGCAAGGTGGATTAAATAAGTAATTACTGCAATATAAAGATAGGTATTGTTGCATCTGTTTTATTGATATAGAAAGTATTTTGGGAAGGCGATCTGCATCTTAACCTTGAGGGCCTTTATATGTGCAATTAAGAATTTCGGACGGTGATATTAGTCTGCCTTTAACTCGTTTTATACCTACCACTCCCATAGTCAACTTAAATACAGTTTACATGTCGGTAATTATCATAAACGGAACGTGACAGTAATTATATAAACAAAAGGGAATGTAATATAGACATACTAGCTATTGCGCGCGGCTTCACTCGCGTTGATTTAGATTATTTAAATAAATATCTTTTGATTTCCAGCTACGAACCAAAGTAATTGTTGTAAATATGAATTTTATTATGTGCAATAAAGATTTAATAATTAATTTTAACTGTACGTAAAATAATTTACATTCCTCTTTTCAGTGAATTATTAAGATTTTTTTTCTTTTACATTTAGACTACCCAATAGGGGTTTAATCTCCGAAAGTTAAATGTTACGCAATATTTCGTTGCTCGCTGTTATTTAATATTTTAAGCTTTAATATAATTGCATGTAATATTCCATTTCAATAAAACGTACACAAGAAAAAAATATATCATTTGCATGCATTGTTTGTCAGTGGCGTGCCATAGGAGAGGCCTATGTCCAGCAGTGGACTGAGATAGCCTGATGATGATGATGCATTGTTTTAAAGTTTTTATTACAACGTAATATTATTTAGATTAATTTTGCTGTTAACTCAATTGTGATACATAATTGTAAGTATTTTGTATCAGTTTCGAATTTCGAGGTTAGGAAAATTCCTAACATCGAAATTCGATACTGATACATAATATACCTAATCAAAATAGTATTAAATACGTGGAAATAAAAACATTAAAACAATGCATGCAGAGTCAGACCACACTTGCGACAGTCAGCGTTATCACCGATGACCGTGTGAACCACGTTTGTGCCACCTGGTATTCCCGGTACATACCGGGAACATTATACTTGCTATCGCCCTATTAACTACCCAACATTTATGGTTTCATTATCATATTTGATGTCAGAATTTTTATCAATCTTGTAACATTATCGAGGGTTACGAGTTGTTAAATTTTAGACTCGATTTTAATTTACACAGTAATTTAAAGCTTCTCATTAAAACTTTCAGTCTATATATCGACTTCTGAAGAAAATGGAAATATGTAGTCTGGCTACGTTTTAAGACGTTGAAATATTCTGCATATGTGGTTTGAAAGTAAAATATCCTTTTCATATCTTTAGTGGACTGAGGCGACCGTTTAGAAACAAATTTCCAGTTAAACTATAATTTGTGTTTGAAACTTTATATTTTGTATTTGATTTGTTGTAGTAGGTAGTTTGTTTGTTGGATGTCTTGTTTTGTTAAGGTAAACAGAATTCTAGAATTTTTTTTTACTAAGACGTTAAATTTTATTCTTATTTCTCTACCTCGACTAAAAGCAGTTGTTTGAAGTTTATATCTTACCTCGATACGTACTGCACAACTCAATTCGTGTAATATGTTTGCATATATTATAATATTAATAACTTACTAAATACTAATAATAAATACAAACATAACAACATAAGTCAGTTACATTATTTGTAGCATACTTGGAGACGAATAATAAAAAGATAGGAGGTAAGCTTCTGATTTTATAGGTTGTAGCTCGCATTAGCTTACACAAAATGTTATACCCCTTACTAATAAAAATTAACAAGGCTGAACAATTGGTTATATTATACCTGTCGTTGTCGTTTGCATGTCAAAGTGTACAG
The DNA here is from genome assembly GCA_905340225.1 of Abrostola tripartita. Lineage (NCBI taxonomy): Eukaryota > Metazoa > Arthropoda > Insecta > Lepidoptera > Noctuidae > Abrostola > Abrostola tripartita. The sequence continues at coordinate 9,981,608 of HG996486.1, forward strand.
ATGTCAATAGACTTCAGAAGTGGTTAACTTAATAAACATTTCATCACATTTAGCATCGTTAATAAGTAAGAGGGATAATCTCTAGGATCTTCAACGACACTCATCATCATCAGCCCGATGACGTCCACTGCTGAACAAAGGCCTCCCCCTTTTAGAAAGGGGAAGGGGAGGTTGCCATAATCCCCACGCTTGGCAAGCGGCTTGGGGATCGCAGAATTTATGGTGAATTTTACAGACGACGCTGCTGCCGATCTTTTGGATTTTCCCTTAGTCGCCTCTTACGATACCAGCGGGAGGAAAGGGGGTGGTCAATTCTAGGCCGGATACCACACTTCTCGGCAACGACACTCACCGGCACGCCAAAACTTATAAGGTTTTAACGGTTTATACACAAAATTATAGATAGATACCCACACTTCAGTTATTAATGAAATAGAACACGTGAATAATAAATAAATAAAAAACGCGTCATCTCGATTGCTAAAAAAAGATTGATATGAAAGGGCCACATGTAATTGACTAAAAGAACTTACATCAATGTGATATTCACATTTCACAGTCAATTATTAATATTTATTGTAAGTATCAAGATTAAAAATTCTCTTGAATTATATAAACGAACCTACAGCCGGTTGTAAACATCATCAGAGTACAAAGATAGTCTAATTTACATTATGTATGGAGTTTAAGTTACTATTCATGTCTTTCTATACATTTTGTCGATAATAACACGTGTCAAAATTTACCCACCATACGTAGAATACAGCAGGCTCACTAGGAGCCTCGGTCATTGCTAGGGCTGGTCGGCGTGTATGAACTTCAAGTAGTACTAGATACTATTCATGTCTTTCTGTACATTTTGTCGATAATAACACGTGTCAAAATTTACCCACCATACGTAAAATACAGCAGATAGGTTCACCAGGAGCCTCGATCATTGCTAGGGCTGGTCGGCGTGAGACTGGAGTCGTTGAGCAGAGAATCGTCATTGTCTTCATCGTCAGCCCCCGGTTCTTCAGCCGGGTGTCGGCAAAACGGACAATGACCTTTCGTCACCAATTGGATCTCGAAATCTTCCATGTAAAATAGCTGTTTAAATAATGCAACTGCAATTATATACTGTGCGAGAAAATAAAAAAGAAGACAACTTAACTTAATAACACTATTATTGTTATAAATTCCAAAGTAAAATAATTCTTGTGATCCTCTACAAACTATTAATTTATGTTCTTGGTCATTGTCCAATTGTCCATGTCAGTGAGTTCTGCTATATACATTCTAAGTATCGTATTATAAGTCCGTCTATCAGATTACTATTACTTAAAAAAAAACGAAACCTTTGATTACAAACAAAACAATCGAACAACAACTGTTTAATTGCGAAACTTAAAAGACATTCGTGAGAAAACGTGCCTTCAATTATGACACTTTTAATGACAGAAGTACTTACATTTTGGCAGTGCTGGCATGCGACGGCCGGCAATTCAGGGAGCATGTTGCGATACATGAGCGGCCGTAGCGGGGGCCGCTTCACTATTATCACGCTCGCCGGACTCAGCTGTATTAATGCTCCTCTACTGCACACTACTACACCTAGCTCGTCGTCCTGGCAAACAATTAACATTTATACAATAACAATTTTGATATATTATCATATGTGTTTAAAACTACAAACATTTAGAACCTTATTTAAGCTGTATAAGAGATGATAATATCCATAAGAGATGTCATCGACTAAAAGTGAATCGACATAAATTAACGGAAAAGTTTTAATTCTCCTTGGGTCAATATTAAGTTTTAAAACTTAGTCTGTCCACGAAACCAACAAATCTAGATAAGCTTGGATATGGCATTGTAAGGGGGGGGGGGCATTGTTCAACAGTGGACGTGTGGTGTGCGCGGGTAGGGATGATAGAGATGGTAACAAAACACGAGACTTGAGAGAAAAGTCCTGTTACCAGAACAGGCACCTATCGATAAGTTTGTATCTTTATTGACTATAATCTAGAGTTGATATACTTAACACTACGTGACTAACTAACTACATCAACACTACGTGACATAAGTAACTATTCTACTTTTACGTGACGTACGTGACATCATACTACAGACGTCTTCCGGCTGATGATGATGATGATGGTCATGACATACGGGTTAAACCTAGGTTTATTAAACTTTTATAATAAGACCGAAATTAGTTAAACAATCTAATGGCACGGTACCTTCATTGTCTGTATACCATATGTATTCGGTCTTTTATCGAACTTACCTCGTCAACTTTATCGAGAAACGGATCCGTCCCGTCTACATCGTGGTCTATTCTGAGTATTTCGGCTCCGTCTGTGTTCTCCGCATTTGTTGACTCAGGAAGCGGTGCACGGTCTATAAGATCTAACGCTTCTTCAAAAGTAATTCCCTCGGCCGGCTCGAATTGTACAAGCGGTAGCACTTCTGTAACAAAAATGATATACACGATAAGTATTGACAGACTAAAGATTTACTAATAAAATCTATTGCGACAGTCAGCTAGGGAGGAAACAAATCGATAGTTAGGGGCAATTGGTCACTTGCCGCAGATGAGGTGCGAGATTCAAATCAATCATTAAGACAAAGACACATCCTTGAGGGCGAACATAAACATCTTTTTGTCTGTGTTGTCCCACTGCAGTGCAAAGGCCTCCCTTTTACTCTTCCACTTTACTCGGTCGTGAGTTAAAGTGGACCAGTCTCTCCTGTAGGCAAGCTGATCGTCAATGCCACCGCGATGACGTCGTATATTTTGTGGGACCCAGTGGTGCAAACTTTTGCCCAGAAGTTATTGGTCATGCAGCAGACATGTCCGGCTCAGTCCCATTTAAGCTTTGGCAGCTTTTTGGGTGACATCAGCGATTGGTGTTTTGGAGCGCAGCTTTGTGTTCCGGATTCTGTCCGTAAGTCGAACTCCTAGGATGCTGCGTTCCATTGCTCGCTGGCAAACCTTGAGCTTGGACCTCTGCGGACCAAGTCTGTGCACCATATGTAAAAATAGGGAAGTTGCACAATTGCACATGTCCAAAAATTTCCGTTTGGAGGTTATATTGTATATTGGAAGGTTGCCCTTCATGAGTTCTTTCACTGTAACTTCTTTGTCCTGTCTCGCCTGGAAAGGGACTATTTGGCCGAGGTAGAGGTATTCCTGGACATATGCAATCCCCACCCTATCGACATAGTTTTGTCTTCGACATGTTCATCCTACGTCCAATCTCAAGGCTTGCTCTGTTTTGGATCTTAAAGCATTGCACCCGATTCAGCTGCCGATGATGAGAACAGTACTATATCGTCAGCGAAACGCGAATTTGTCAGCCTACTTTCAGCAACGACAACGCTTTTTTCTGTCCAGTTGTTTGCTAAGAACACTAACATGATGTACAAAAAATGAACCAGTTATTGAGTTTTTTTATGTCACTTACCGTGTGTAGCAACTGAGTGTGCTAGAGCATGCCTGCAAAAGGGACAAGAAGAAGCGCAGAGCGGCGGCGTGTGACGCCGGCACCGCCAGCACAGCGACGCCACGTCGTCCTCGCGGGACTCGCCGCTACCACTGCCCGCGCGAGTCTTCAGGATCAATAGCTCCACGCTCTCCTATGACACCAAACATTTGTACATTATAACTACGTTTCACGGCTCGACCTGCGGTCATTATCACATGGGAGTCAGTCGTGCCGTGGCGTAGATTAATCAGTCAACAAGGATGGTACCGAAGTTGACCGTCTTTTGCGGACGTTTAGTACGCGCAAAACCTATGAGCCTTCCAAAACAAGGCCCGAAATAAAAACCGCGTAGGTATTTCGAACTAATTTTATCTGCCTATTATTCACCATCCTACAAAATATAAAAACCGCGTACTGCGCAACTTCACGCGGAACACATCACATATCTCATAACATATTGCGCGCACTATAGCTAAGGCAGAATCACTCTTGGAAGCCTGAGGCCTAAATAGTTGGCCTACAGTAATAACTAACCTGAAATTTTTGTGGTATCTGCAGTCCCAAGATTTTATCCAACATTTGACGAGCCAGCGTGTTGGCATTCAACGCTTTCGCTTGTTTGGCTAGGCAAAGGTATAAACAACTGAAAACACGTTAAGGAAACAATTTATGCAAAATCATATCCAAAATAATCATATTAGTGATATACAATAATGTATATAACATACTACATAAGCATACTAAAAGTAAGAACACTTTCTGGGAGATGGAAATACGGGTACAATAAATTTTGTGTCGTTCATAACCATATAGCAGTTTGAGTCATAGTCATTAAATTCTTATCAGCTCCTTGCTGATAAGGATCAAATTAAGTTGACTTACGTTGAGACGTTGTAAATCCGATTTACTAATTGACAAATAGGAAATAGTCGCGTATAAACAAAATTGGAACGGTGAAATCTTTCATTGATGTTAACTGCATTGTATCTTATCGTATGAGCAAGTTTATCATTTTATTAATACGGTTTGACGTCGTCTCCTGAAGATGTTATCAAGAAACCATTTGGTGAATCGACTTAGGTCTAAAGTGTGGTTAAAAGGGGTGTAAGAAACGAGCAATATTTATGCAGTTACGAAAACCAATACATTGTACTAACTTTGACTGCAGGCCATGCATTACTATACTGTGAAACCGACACAATGCCAAAAATTTGAAGATAACAGTGGTATAATTTCCATAATTATAAACCACTGTTTCGGTCCACTGACTTGCGCTAAATGTCACAACTAGAGATTCTAATCAATTTCATTATTGATTAAAGGCCGTGTTAGCCGAGTTGTATAACCGTTGGACTCGCAAGTCAAAGGTCGCAAGTTCAAACCACGGCACACACCAATGTGTTTTTGAATTCATGTGTGTACTTTAAATTAGTTATCAGTTGCTAAAACGGTGAGTAAACCGGCACACCTGAGAGATTTTTCACCTGAGTGTAAAGCCATGTCAGCGACCAACGGTCAAGAGTAGGCGGATTAAACTCTGACACAAGGTTGTTTATCAACTATACGATATGAAAATTACTGACTGTACAAGAATTACCTTGCGTGTTTGGATGCGGCATTATTATAGTTTCTTGTAAAGGATACAACATAGATACTCCAGTGGGTGGTTCTGTGTCCAGCAACGCGAGTATGTATCGCGCAGCATTGAGCAGCGACTCAGGCTGGCTCAGCGAGAACGGCTCGTTTACACAGCGGTGTACGACGTCGTATGCGTGGTAGATACGGGCTAACCGATCGCTGTGCATGTAGTCACGTAGCGATCTATCGCGTTCTCTGTAATTAAGTAGTACATTTTTTGGTTTTAGTCCCTATTAAATTGTTGATAATATACCAAATGATATAATGGATAATTTCAGTTCTTATAAAGACTTTGAATCGATACTACGAGTATACCTTAAACTAACCATATAAGTTAACTGGTATACTTAAATACGAGTAAGAATAACGACTGGAGAGGGATCAGGCTCAGAACGTGAACAGCTAAACGTGCCTCCGAAGGCACGAAGGGGTCTCGACATGTAAAAAACGGTCACCCGTCACAACACGGACCGCGGCGAACACTGCTTAACCTCGCAAATCGACACATCTGTAGTAGTTATGTAGCTACGAGTCTCACTTATGAAAGCTATATTTCTATTTTCTATACTAACTTGTCAGTGGTAGCGGCAGCAGCGGTCTCTAGGAACTGCATGGCTAGGAGGTGGTGCAGGTAGCCGGCATCAGAGAACCGCTCCTCAACCACCGCGTTGCCCACCAAGATGGAGAACACACGCATCGCCGTCTTCGTCTCGCCTGCCATGTGGTACGCTGTGAATTGCGAAAATTGTATGTCAGAATAAAGGGGCCATAGGTGCTTGGAATGTGAATATTATGACGCTACACGCGGCAATTCTATGTCGCAATGGTGATGAAAAAGCACTATATATTTTCGGACTCTTATCACTATAATCACCCGATTGGTAATCATCGTTAATGGTGAAAATATAGCTTGTTTCCGTTTTGATATATTCGCCAATCAAGAACCGATTTTCATTATACAGATAGTCCCGTGCAGATTCGAGTGATCTGACAAAGTCCTTGGAAAATAAAATACAATTTATATTGATGGTTCTTTAAACGTCATCTTTCGTAACTCACCTTTCTGCGCGTCGACGAATTTGTTCTCTTGAGCCATTCGGTGTGCGTACGGCAAGTATACTTCACGCTTACACTCACTGTGTTCGCGGGCTAAAGTAAATGCACGCGACCACTCGCCTGCTGCCACTGCAAGCTGGGCTACTTTACTGCAAGTAGATGATTAGTACCTATTATTGTTTACCACAGATAACGTGTTCACGGATTCGGAAAATTATGTATGGTAGGTTACTCACATATGGGTATTGCACGATCGAACCAAGTAAAATCTCCTGCATTACATTTAAGAGTATATAGAAAAGTGCAATCAAATCCCTCTTAAAGTCAACCTGACATTAGAAAACGAACCGTTGCAAAATGTCTCTACTGCCCCCTTAGACAAGTGGCAAAACGGTGGACGAATAGAAATAGAATAGAATGATAAATGTATGGGAATGACATAATGTTTCGACAATGTTATCTATGACATAATTATGACATCTCCATATATTTTTTATTCTATTCGATTTCTATTCGGCAAGCGTTTTGCCACTTGTCTAAGGGGTCTGTTGTCCTTTTATAATTTCTACTAAAACATAATACCTAAAATCACGCCTTCTGCGAAGAGGTAGGTAGCGGTGCACATATACTACACCCACATTTCGCCAGTTGTCGATTGTCGGGGCGAGCCTATTGCCATCAACCGGGCACAATTCTTGACTCTGTGCTGCTACTGAGAATTATCTAAACGAAAAACCCAGCAACACTTTGCCCGACCCAAGATTCGAACCCAAGATCTCAGGCTCAACAGTCGCACTTAGCGACCACTAGACCAAAGAGCCAGCAAACTACTTAAAATGTACTCTCTATTCCTATAGTAGACATATAAATTATTATTAAAAACAACCTGAAGCGTTAACTGGACAGGACAACTCTACACTCACTTTCCATCTCCCACGTATAAATCGCAACACAACTTAACATGCCGCAGCGTGTCTAGCCAAGTTAAAAAGAAAGGGAACTGACGTCGCAGCTGCCGTGTGTAATTTATAGATGAACGGCAACTCACGTGTAGTCTCCAAGTCGTTGGTATACATCGGCAGCGGTGGCGGGCTCGCCGGCCTTCACTAGCGCTTCGGCGACGTAACGGAGCGACTCACTGGACCCCTTGTCTAGTTTGCGCGCCAACTCTATTAACCTGTAACATAAAATATTACTATTACATTCTACATGTCATCATCGGTTTGTAGAGTTGAGTAAACATAATTTTACAGCGGTATTAATCAATTAAAACACGTGTGTTAGGCGTCTTAGTTGTCGCGTATTCAGTCATTACTTTCTCAAGAAGTGTTGTTGAGATGTGGTAAAAACTCAAAAAACACAAAAAACATAATTTCGCGCCTGTCCTCGGGGCATGCCTCTTAAACAAATAATACTAACATGTCTCTGCGGCCGGTTTCTGCCATGAGTTCGGCCGCGCGCTTCACGTCGCCCGCCGCGAGGTACATCTCGGCGGCAGCGCGGGGCTCGTTCACGTGTCTCGCCCACTCCGCGCGCCGACGAGCCAGCGCCGCTAGCCCTTCACCCTCACCCACGTATTCCTATTGAGTTATAAGATATATTTAGTACTAACTTCCGCCCGCGACTTCGTTCGCGTGGATTTCGAATGTTTTATAGCCTAGCCTTCCTCGATAAATGGACATTCCAACACAAAAATATTTTTTCAATTCAAACCAGTAGGTACTTAGTTCCTGAGATTAGCGCGTTCAAACAAACTATATTAGAATAGATAAGACAATATACGATATTAACAAAAAACAGAGTACATTGTATAATCCAGTGTTCAGATAAGCTAAAATCAGCTTTATGTTTGGCTAAGTGCTAGACGCTGAATTTGGTCCGTTGTGTTCCACACGTAAGAGTATGCAATATTTATTTTTGCGATTTCTTTATATTTGCACGTGGCGATATTAAAAAGAGGTAAGAAGCTTGCATCTTAATGTATTGAGTTATTTATTAAAAGCGACATACGTAAGACAACTTACTTGAGCCTTGTTAAACATCCTGAGGTCGACGTACAAATTAAGCGCCCTCTCATCGCGGCCTACACTTCGGAAGGAGCGCGCCGCGTCGGCGTATCGACCGCGGTACGCATACACCTCGCCCAAAATGACGGCTTGTTTCTCTCCAGCTTCAAATCGCTCCTTTTGGCAACGTAAGCAGTAGATAAGAAAAAAATAATTTTTTTATTTGTTTCTTTTTTCATAGCCTATGTTACTCGCGATGGTGTAAGGATTCTAACAACATTCCATACATAAAATCGGTTCAGGCATAAATACATACATGAACCCTGAAAACATTACAATCCTATTTTGGGCAGTCGTGGAATAACGTGAAGTCGTGAAGTTTTATAATGCACAAGGTTGCTATTTTAAGTTGGCTTATACAATAAGAACTTTGTTACTTAATCAATTGTATATTGTAGAAGATAAGTTACTCTGGACTTATCACCAATCACGGGGTTCACGTGTCTAGGGATATGTGAGCGTTTTGAATCTCTGCCATGCTCTTCCCATACAGGCGTAATGTTAAGTTACCTGTAAGTATGTTACTACCATTTAAATTTCCTGTTACCTGCAAGTGATCAATTAGGGTGAGAAATACGATGTTCTCACTCCGTTGGAACGCCTTCCTCGCAACCTCGAAGGCGAGTTCTTCAAGCGCCGCTACACCCAGCCGCTCCCAGTCTAGCGCGGTCACGCCGAGACACGCCACTGAATACGCCTCACTAAAACCATCACAACATACCAAAAGATGTCGCTACCTGTCTCAACCAAAATATTGAATAAGTTATTGATAGTGCAATTAAGTTTTAAACATAAAATATTGTTTTCAAATTCAGAGATACATTTTGATTAGTGCCTTGACTACTGCTCTTTAGTATGTGAGCAAGCATGAAACATTTGATGCTTGTACTTTCTCTGTACGAGAATTAGAAATTTGTTCTACGCTACGGAAATTATAAATTGTAAAAAATACAATATCATGACACGAAGTAGGTACTAGTAGAATGAAACAGGGCAATAAAAAGATTTAATGGTTTTTTTTTAAACGGATATACAACGGATAGTAGACCCCGTTAATGAGCTATCAATTTCAGTATCAGCGTTTGTTGAGTTGATTCAATAGATGGCGCCTAAAACATATTATTTTGTTTTGCTATCTGAGCTTATAACTTTATTATTTTACATACAAATACTTTACGACTGTAATTATATTTTGATATAATCTTTTTATTGGTATAGGTATGTAGTTACAGAAGGTATTTGATGTACTTGTAGGTATTTTACTATAAAATTCCCATATAGAATATTACTGTAGTTATTTCAAACATCTACAGTTTGTATTATCCCATCTCATATAATATATTAGAGTTACTTAATAATAAAATAGCCACATAAATAGTCAGTTACAGCGATCCTTATTGATAATGAAATGATTATGGTATAGAACAAATTTCTATACCAACCTAGTTTATTATATCTGTATAAAACCAAACTATAGAGCAATTGGCATTTACATTCAGCAGTGGCGTGCCCTACAGGTACATACTAATATTTGTTTTTTAAGTAACGCATGCGCGTACCTATGATTTGAGTCATTTCGGGATTATTGATTTATTATGGATTTGTAGAATGACAAAGTTCTTTCTCAATATTCAACAGTTCGTAATGGGTGGGAAAGAGACAGGGCTTGGTAGAAAGCCCGCTTGCGAGCCAACATGTGAGAGGGAGATAGCTAAGATATAGATTTTTTTAATGAGTGCACCGCGCGTTGCGTCTTCTCGTTAGTTTTAGATTGACATTGAATACGCGGACCTTATAAATTTTCAATAAGGTTTGATGTTTCAGAAACATTTTAATTAAGGCAAGCTAGACTTTAGGGTTACTTAACAGTTTTGAAAGGACCTCATTATGACAGTTACCTACCTTCGTTAACAAAAGGTAATAAGTCAGGTAACTGAAAGATACATCACCCGTTTACAAAATTCAGACTAACAACGCTAATAAAACATAACCATGGTATTTAATATATACCTAGATAAAAAAAAATCAAAAGCCTAACGCTCATTTACATGAAAATCTTAACCATAGGCTGTATGGTTACTAAACTTAACTTTATTAACCGGTCATAATGTGTACCTAGTAGTTCATATAATAGTAGGTAGTTTCATATAATTAAGGTAAAACATTTCTTCTAAAACGTCGCCCCACACTAGGAATTTATCCTGTATCGTAGGTGCGTTTCACAAACATGAAATATCATATACACAAACACCCAGACTGGGGACAATCAAATGTGGATCGCACAAATTGTTGCCCCGTGCGGGAATCGAACCCGCAACTCTTAGCGCAGTACTCTAATCGCTTAGCCACTACGCCAATCAGGTAGTCTAGAAGTAATCCGTATAAATACTTTTACAAGTATAAATACTTTTTAGAAACGTTTCGCTTTAAGAGAAGAAAGATAATTATCTCTTTTGTAAAAAAATTAAGCAATGTTAAGAAGACTGCCTTCTCTGTCTAGACTCTAGACTGGTTGCAAAACAAGACTACTGATCTAGAGATCCTTGGTTCAATTCCCAGGTCGAGCAAAGTATTGGTTTGTCCATTAGGTAATTCTCAGTAACAACACAATCTGGATTTGAACCCAGTTAATGGCAATAGGATCTTCGCCTATTACCAGTCAAATAACTGGCTAAATGTGAGTGTAGGTACTATACAATCACCTACCCGTTCCGAGAATACAGACGTGATGTTATGTTACAGAAGATGACAAGGTGAACATAAATAGGTTACATTTTAAGAAATATTTTCATCCTTTCCTTAACCTGACTCAAATTTCTTTAGTCTGACATTTATTGAATATGAGTCAATTTATCGGATTGGCTCTCATGGATAAACAACTAATACAAGTTATTTATAAACTAGCTCCTGTAATACAGTTATTACTAGCGCAGGAGTCAGGGTAATTTGTAAATGCATGTTAAAATGTGATAATAAACCTTTATTATTATTATTTACTTAGCCATGAGAACCAGTCCCATAAATCGATTTATACAACCTGGGAATTCATACATTAAAATGTGAAGTAAGTATATATTTATTATACTTTTGCAACCGCAAGTTTCAAGAACAATATAGTTCTAATATAGGATTAATAAATCAAACACGCATATTCAGGCACGCACAAGTATTTATTAAGAGGGACATGATACACATAAGACATGAATAAATGCAAACCTTAAAAATAAAACCTACCTAGCAACTATGCGTGCTTAGAGTAGGTACATTGAAGCAAAATAAGAAAAATGCATTCGATATGATAAAGTAATGGTGACAATGTTGAATATGTACTAGCAGACCTTTTGGTATAGCACTAGGAAGCGGTGAAGGGCGGGCGTTTTGGGGGCTTTCTTGATGTAATTTGACGTGCAAAAAGTACTTTTTTAAGTCTATTTTGATTAAATGGTTTTTATCTGTATGATGTCATAGTCTTTGCAGCTAGGTGATAGAACCCTTTAATTATATGCGGAGTTTAATTTGACCAAATTTGTTTTTGTTTGCTTTTGGTAAACTGGCATACAAGTGTGCACATATAGTGCATACAGTGTAAGTTCATAATTATACTGGTGATATTTTCGGTACATAGATATACAAAATAAATCTCTTTAGGTTGTAGTATACAAGGCACATACTGTAAGTTCATAATTTTACTGGTTCTATTTTCGGTGCATAGATATATAAAATAAACGTAAAATCTTTTTAGGTTGTAGTATTCTAAAGTTATTAGTGTGAAAGCGCCACTTGATTTTAATGTTAATAGTATGGAACATAGGTACCTGAAACGGGGTATTACGGTCTTGTCGGAATTCTGTTGGTATATTAAGTTAAATTGTAATATTATTCGGGTATGCTTGTTTTTAAATGAGTGTTTAGAAGCAAACTGTGTGTGTATAATAAGTTGAATGCAGGTCAAACAGTTTGTTATGCATGCTGTATTATTACGACAGCCTGTTTATTAGATCCCTTAGAACACACTTGTTTGATGTTAGGTACATAATGAACACCGAATTACTTTAAATTGCTGCCTATTTCTGCATACATAAAAATACTAAAAACAACTGAATTATATCATATTATAAGCTTAAGTTTTATAAGTGACTGATAAAATAAAATACCTTTTACGCCGATAAATGTTTGAGATATAAATGGCAAGAAAATTAAGTTAAATGTTACCTAAAACTTAATAATATCAAATGATATTACAATTACTGAATCAAGTTAATCAAAATACCTTAAGTGCCAAAACAAGAATTCCGAGTAAAAAATTGTAATTGTTTCCTAACACTGAATAATATGAAATGATATCACAATTTCTAAATCAAATTAAATAAAATACCTTTAGCGTCAAAACAAGGGTTCCAAGCAAAAAATTGTACAAATTTCCTAACACTGAATAATATCAAATGATATAACAATTTCTAAATCAAATTAAATAAAATACATTTAGCGCCAAAACAAGAATTCCGAGTAAAAAAAATGCTCAAATTTCCTAACACTGAATTATCAAATGATATCACAATTTCTAAATCAAATTATATAAAATACCTTTAGCGACAAAACATGGATTCTGAGCAAAAAATTGTACAAATCTCCTGACACTGAATAATATGAAATGATATCACAATTTCTAAATCAAATTAAATAAAATACCTTTAGCGCCAAAACAAGAATTCCAAGTAAAAAAAATGCTCAAATTTCCTAACACTGGATAATATCAAATGATATCACAATTTCTAAATCAAATTAAATAAAATACCTTTAGCGCCAAAACAAGAATTCCGAGTAAAAAAAATGCTCCAATTTCCTAACACTGAATTATATCAAATGATATCACAATTTCTAAATCAAATTAAATAAAATACCTTTAGCGTCAAAACAAGGGTTCCGAGCAAAAAATTGTACAAATTTCCTAACACTGAATAATATCAAATGATATAACAATTTCTAAATCAAATTAAATAAAATACCTTTAGCGCCAAAACAAGAATTCCGAGTAAAAAAATGCTCAAATTTCCTAACACTGAATTATATCAAATGATATCACAATTTCTAAATCAAATTATATAAAATACCTTTAGCGACAAAACAAGGATTCTGAGCAAAAAATTGTACAAATCTCCTAACACTGAATAATATGAAATGATATCACAATTTCTAAATCTAATTAAATAAAATACCTTTAGCGTCAAAACAAGGGTTCCGAGCAAAAAATTGTACAAATTTCCTAACACTGAATAATATCAAATGATATAACAATTTCTAAATCAAATTAAATAAAATACCTTTAGCGCCAAAACAAGAATTCCGAGTAAAAAAATGCTCAAATTTCCTAACACTGAATTATATCAAATGATATCACAATTTCTAAATCAAATTATATAAAATACCTTTAGCGACAAAACAAGGATTCTGAGCAAAAAATTGTACAAATCTCCTAACACTGAATAATATGAAATGATATCACAATTTCTAAATCAAATTAAATAAAATACCTTTAGCGCCAAAACAAGAATTCTGAGTAAAAAAAATGCTCAAATTTCCTAACACTGAATTATATCAAATGATATCACAATTTCTAAATCAAATTATATAAAATACCTTTAGCGACAAAACAAGGATTCTGAGCAAAAAATTGTACAAATCTCCTGACACTGAATAATATGAAATGATATCACAATTTCTAAATCAAATTAAATAAAATACCTTTAGCGCCAAAACAAGAATTCCGAGTAAAAAAAGTGCTCAAATTTCCTAACACTGAATTATATCAAATGATATCACAATTTCTAAATCAAATTATATAAAATACCTTTAGCGACAAAACAAGGATTCTGAGCAAAAAATTGTACAAATCTCCTAACACTGAATAATATGAAATGATATCACAATTTCTAAATCAAATTAAATAAAATACCTTTAGCGCCAAAACAAGAATTCCGAGTAAAAAAAATGCTCAAATTTCCTAACACTGAATTATATCAAATGATATCACAATTTCTAAATCAAATTATATAAAATACCTTTAGCGACAAAACAAGGATTCTGAGCAAAAAATTGTACACATCTCCTAACACTGAATAATATGAAATGATATCACAATTTCTAAATCAAATTAAATAAAATACCTTTAGCGCCAAAACAAGAATTCCGAGTAAAAAAAATGCTCAAATTTCCTAACACTGAATTATATCAAATGATATCACAATTTCTAAATCAAATTATATAAAATACCTTTAGCGACAAAACAAGGATTCTGAGCAAAAAATTGTACAAATCTCCTGACACTGAATAATATGAAATGATATCACAATTTCTAAATCAAATTAAATAAAATACCTTTAGCGCCAAAACAAGAATTCCGAGTAAAAAAAATGCTCAAATTTCCTAACACTGAATTATATCAAATGATATCACAATTTCTAAATCAAATTATATAAAATACCTTTAGCGACAAAACAAGGATTCTGAGCAAAAAATTGTACAAATCTCCTAACACTGAATAATATGAAATGATATCACAATTTCTAAATCAAATTAAATAAAATACCTTTAGCGCCAAAACAAGAATTCCGAGTAAAAAAAATGCTCAAATTTCCTAACACTGAATTATATCAAATGATATCACAATTTCTAAATCAAATTATATAAAATACCTTTAGCGACAAAACAAGGATTCTGAGCAAAAAATTCTACAAATTTCCTAACACTGGATAATATCAAATGATATCACAATTTCTAAATCAAACAAATAAAATACCTTTAGCGACAAAACAAGGATTCCGAGCAAAAAATTGTACAAATTTCCTAACACTGGATAATATCAAATGATATCACAATTTCTAAATCAAATTAAATAAAATACCTTTAGCGCCAAAACAAGAATTCCGAGTAAAAAAAATGCTCAAATTTCCTAACACTGAATTATATCAAATGATATCACAATTTCTAAATCAAATTATATAAAATACCTTTAGCGACAAAACAAGGATTCTGAGCAAAAAATTGTACAAATCTCCTAACACTGAATAATATGAAATGATATCACAATTTCTAAATCAAACAAATAAAATACCTTTAGCGACAAAACAAGGATTCCGAGCAAAAAATTGTACAAATTTCCTAACACTGGATAATATCAAATGATATCACAATTTCTAAATCAAATTAAATAAAATACCTTTAGAAAATGGACAATTTTTCTAAGACTGAATAATATCAAATGATATTACAATTTCTGAATCAAATTAAATAAAATAACTTAAGCATAATAACAAGGATTACGAGTGAAAAAAATAATTGTTTCCTAACACTGAATTTTTAAATCAAATTAAATATACCTTTAGATCCAAACAAGGCTTACGAGTAAAAACATTCTAAAACTGAATAAAGTAGAACGATATTACAATTTCTAAATCAAATAAAATACCTTCAGCGTCCAAAATTTTGAAACGAGCATTTAAAAAAGTACCGTTAATAAATTATATCTAAACAAAATTTTATCTACCTAATTGGAGAAAGTACCTTTAGCATCCAAAAAAATGTAATTATGGATTTTATGAAATATCGATATATGCTAACACACATCCTAAAACAGGATAATTTCAAATGATATTTTTTTTAACGAAATGAAATAAAATCAGTTATTTTAGTGTAGTAGTGTTTTTTTTTTAATGTAACGTTTTCTGAACCTTTAAAATTTCAAAAGTATGTACGCCTTAAACACAAAACTTTGAAATAAGGATTTAAATTATTATTCAAATTTAGAAAATAATCTAATGGATTAAAATACGTTTAGCGTCAAAAACAAACTGTAAATGAAATTAGCAAATTGGTTGAACTAGGCAACAACGCTAAGCAAGAATTCTATGTTTTTGTACTATGGCTAGGCCACAAACTGTTTGACTCTTCCAGGAGGATAATCGCTTTATTTTAACGATAAGTTACAACGAAGTAACATTATAATCAAAAGTATACCATTAAATTACCGGTCTGTTTTATTAACGAATGTTGTTAAGTATGGGTTATGAGTATGCATCAACAGTACCTATCTGATAATAAAATATTTTGTTTTTGTTTTATAAGTTTTGTAGAAGTTATTGTTCAGGACCAGTGGGTCTTATAGTGCAATATGTAGGGTATTACTCGCATATTGATAAAATTATCACCATTATGAAACATACAAATAATAAAGCAGAAGCAATAGGTCAAAATTTGACGCTTAATCTTGAATGTCATTTTCAGATGGTGGTATGATTGAAACGTTAGCATGTCCGTTTTCAAAACATCTCCTGAAACAATAACACAACAATTATGTGATATATAGTCATTTACGAACACATGGCACAAAGCACTCATTTTATGAAGATGTCATTATAATTTTATCCGCATTTATATTTTTGTTACAGGCCTAAACGACTAACAGCGTCTCAATTTTTGAGCATAACGCAACAGCAATATCTTTTGTACATAACAAGGAAAAAAAATTGATATGTTTTTTATTACAAGAGGCATACCCCAACTCCATTACATAAAATAAAACCAAAATGTAATCATGGCAATGTTAGTCTCGCTTCAGCTTCTTCGCTTCAAATATAGCGCTCAGCCTATGGCAGTAGTGTTAACTTCTTGACTGAGATATTGTATTTTAAACATGATTACAACTAAACAACAAAAAATAACAAATAATGTTCGTTAATAAGTAAGAAAGTCTGGAACCAATGCTTACCACGCTTTCCAAAACGTCGGCAGAGTTGGTTTGATTGGGTACATTTAACACCACACAGAGCCTATTGGGGTCATCATTTGGAGCTTGCGCATTATTCATCACGTGACAGTTATTAGGAGGAACGCGGGCTGCATGAACCCAAATGCCACGCACAGTAGCTTGTTGTTTTCTGCCAATCAAACAATATTCTTGTTATATGTGACATCTACTACTATCAACTACTAAAAAAGAGTGCAAACTTTGTATGTCGAGGGTATTATAATTGTAGACTAATTTAATAATATTTTTTACACAATATTCAAGATGACATCATATGACTTTATATGTAATTGTAAGCCGGGCAAGTCCAAGCGCTACGGATTAAATTTAGATACCGGATTACAGAAAAAATACTCAATTGCTGTATAAATTTAAAAAAAAAACAGGCCTAACATAATACACGTAAGTAATATAACATAATCTACAAGGCAGATACAAACAAAAATTTAAAAAATGCACCAAAAAGAAAACAGGAGGTATTTAGGCATTACAGTTACCAAAATTAAAATTAATTTTGCAGTTATATGACATGCGAATTCGCTGGATAAATCCATATTATGCCAAACTAAACACACATGTATAAGATAGTTTACAACTCATAAAGTAGAAAATGATAAATAGAATGGCGTGCAAGAAATACATAATGAAAACAAATAATTTACTTACTTGTCGTTAGTGTCTTCTGCCGTCTTGTTGATCATGTTTATTTCAGCACAGCACAGCAAATCAAATAGCAAATAATTCTTCTCCAATAAGGTGACAATAAATCTTTATATGCAACCGGTGGAGATTTAAATCAAAACGCAGCACTGACCGCGACGTGAGAGCGATGCAGAGTGATATGGAATTGCACTGTAAAGGGTAACCTACCCCATCTACATGTATATATACCCTCTCTCGCATTCCGCCACCCCTGGTACTCACACATGCAACACGAGGAAATGTACCGATGAGTAACCGACCATCACACGACAGATTATACGCTTGATGAAAGTTTGATAAACACAAATAGCTATTCATTGCAGAAAATTTGCAGCTGTAACGGTTATCTGGCAAACAAATTTGCAAAATAATACATTAAACCAGTTCAATTTCAATGCGTATAAAATATCCGCTGGTTTATAGAGATGCAAATTCCAGATTGTACAATAGAAACGAATTTCTTTTATAGTACTCAAGTATTATTAATGTGCAGTTGACTGGATATTGGGGATATTATAAACTGGACAAAGGATGGCTAGTAGCCCGTAGGATTAAACTTATCTCGACTTATCTGAGTTAAATACACCATTGATATAAAAGACTCAATGAACTAACGGTTCTTTAAAATGTCCAATAGGGGACTGATAAATCATTAGTG